>CM028106.1:23748534-23778585 GCA_016170015.1 Anopheles longipalpis
AACAAAGAAGTGGCGTAGAAACATACGTCCCGCCATAAAGGAACTTTAATCGCTGTGAGGTCTTTCCTCGGGATGTTGTTTGTGACCGTGCTTGTGTGTCTGTGTGTGTGTGTGTGTGTTATGGTTCATTGTGAGGGGATGGGAGGCAGCCATTCGGACCCCCAGCGATGATTTTATCGCGCGAGATTGATTGGGACCGGCGTAGACATGAAACGGAAACACCGCGACCACAACACTAAAACACAGTGTCAAATGCAACGCTTGTGCGAAATTTAACTTGGCATGGTGGGTCGGTGGTTACCGTACCGTTTTTTTTTGCACGTGCCACCGTCAACACAACGAGTAAGCATGAAATGTTGTAGGAAATGTGCGTTCCCGTCTGCGTGCTTCGTCTATTTGCTTTCATTCGCTCAAAGCTGCGTTGCGCACAAACATCCGTGATGAAATCGAAAAAATCGAATCAATGCAAATCATCAACCCTTTGGCTTGTTAATGGTACTAGTCGCTAGGCTAATCCAGAAACAAAAAAGCAAAACAAACAACCGGAAATAGTGTGCGTAGAGTGGTATTGGACAGGCAGCAATACGCCCACCTTTCCGTTTGATGAGGCAAATTTACTTTCACGGCAAACTTTCGGTTGGCAAAAGTATAGAAAACATTCAATTATCCAAAGTACAGTAGAGGAGTTGTGAAGCTTTTCGGGAGGGAGGTATGCTTTTTTTCATTTCGATCAGTTAAACGATTTCGATTGATGGACATTTAACACATTAGGATATATTTATTTCTAGTGAAAAGAGAAAAATAAATCAAATAAAATACATTTCACTGGGGTTTGGATTTTCAGTGGCAATGTTGGAAGGATTTTTGGATACTTTTGAAGCAAAACGTAAATGTATTGGGGAAGATCATGAATTTTCCTAATTTTTTAAACTGAAGATTGCACATTTGAATTCACACATTTAACAAAACTTTCATTGTGAGAGTCGAGGAAGCCTTTTCAGAATTAGTTTCCGGATCAGAAATCAAGATTGAGAAAGTATCAAGAATTCAAGATCTACCTAAGCACATTCTGGTTTAACTTGAAAAGAATCCAGAAATTCCTTCAACTGTTTGAACTCAAAAATCTTCTAATACCGTGAATCAATGTTCTCATATTCAACGACGTAGATTCGTGTAACATAATACATCTTATTCGCCATCCATGCGCATCTTGTTTGCACGTATATTTTAGAGATGTGCAAAGTGAGTACGAGTGAGATAGTGAGTTGAAACGTTGTATTGAACGAGTTTCGTTCACTCACCACGAGGAGTTTTAGCGACTCTTTTTTCACTTACTTACTCATGAGTGTAAGCATGTAGCAGTGATGAGTCGAGTTGCAAAAAGAGTAAATACGTGAGTTGAAATGAAAATTTGCGAGAGAGTTGTAACAAAAATTAGTTGAAACGATTATTTTTTATTACTTATATTTTTTTCTATTTAAAGCATTATTTGAGTGAAAAGAAACCTATTTCAACCAATTGGCATTAAAATAAATCAATTTATAAACTTTTGCAAAATTGCTCCAAAAAAAAGCTAAGGCTTTAGAAAATTTATGCCATGTTTTTTTATGACTTCGAAATGAGTCGTTAAACGAGCTGACTCCTATTAAGGACTCATTCCCTCTGAGTTGACTCACTAAAAAGAATTTTTATTCTCATCTCTAGTATATTTTGAATTATTTTTATTCTTGCATCAAGTTTTACTGTCGCATAACAATGGTGGCATTTATTGTTTTAATATATCTAATAAGTCTTCCCAATTTTTTGTTCGTACTCAAATGCGAGCTGATGAAACGAAGCAAACATGATCGACGGTTCTTATTGTCGTTGTAGATCATATGTTCTACTAGTGTTGGCTACGCTTGATCGCCGTGTTTGTTCCTTTCTGATTGCCGTAATTATTTGTGGATTTCTACGAAAATGTTTATTGATTTAAAAAAACATAAAAAGATATTAAAGGTAAGGAAAGAAAACTTAAAGAAAAATTTAACTGTACATTGTAGTCATGTATGCCTTCTATCAGGTCATTGCATTCATTGCAAAGCTACTTTAAACTTGCCCAGTTAGCTCCACTTCCTCTTTCCATCCAATGCTTCTCATTTAAACTGGCCGATGCCGTTCGACGAATTGGTGAAAACTTCCAACGGTAAAGTTAAACACTTTCCTTGCACCTATAGTTAGTGCTGCGAACGAACGAACCTGCCCAAGTACAAGTGAAGCGATTTTAAACCAATATACTTCGTTCGCTCGTGCGGGCCCCCATTAATCGATCCAGTTGAGGGTGGCTAATCCGGGATGATGACGATCTGCCATCACGAGCCACCAGGCAAACGGGAACCGTTCGTGAGTTGTTCTGATTTTTTTTGTTACACGTCCGTTCTAACCTTTCGCTTTAGGGGGTTGAGAAAAAGATTGGGAGGGAAAACAGTTCATTTTCTTAGGTTACTCGCCATTAGATCGGGGGCCCCGTTAGACGTTCTTAAAAGCACTCGTTAGCACCACCCGAACCAAGCGACCAACCACCAACAATTCTCGAAGGGAAGTCGCTTTGATGTAAACAAGAGAAAGAGTAGGTTAGAAAAAAAATCCGCTAATGTGTATCAACCCCTTACAGGGGTAGCACGATCGAAGGAGGGAGATTCTCTAATCCACGGAGCGGGAAGTGATCGAGAATTGTTGATCGCAAATCGAGTCGAAAATCGTTTCTGTTCGAACTAGCGCGTGGCGCAATGCGGTGGAATTTAGAACGCCCGAGTCCCGTACAGTAAAGCTATTTAGTGTTATTTTGTTGGCGATTCTAGCTTGCCTCAGTTCACCCGAAAGGTTGAAGGTTTCCAGGGAGTGTTTTTATTGCACCGCTCTTTGGCTTCTGATCGGACCGGATGTAAGCATTTATCGGTGCCGTCTCAGCAAACCACCGGACACTACTCCACGGGGATCGGCCGGAATGCTAAACCTGGAAAGCTTTATCCATGAAGCAGGCCATTGCTGGTAAAAACGGTTTCCAGAATGACGTCGGTTATTTGCGCTTGGTAATTGGAAGGGAGTTGTGGTTCTTGCTGTAGCTCCCATTAAGCTGCTGCTTGTTTGCTAAATAGCCGTTAACGTGAACGGCATGGGTAAAGAATTCATCGGAAATATTACAGCTATTTAGTACACCTTTTTGTGAGGCTTTAATTAAATTGTTTTCCTCAATTTTATTCACACTCTCCTTGAACTATAAATAATCCTTCTAATGATCTCTCATGCGCTATGCTAAGCAACAAGCATTATTACTCAAACTCTGGCTATACTTAACGAGATACGTAACAATTCCGGTAGCCAGTCGGTACAAACCGAATAATGTCAACCATCCAGCAAATGCATCGTGTACACATTTGTCACCCGTATTTTGGGTACAGCGAGGTTGAATCATTTCAATGTCAGCAGCAATTATCACATGTTTTTTTTCGGTCGTTTTCGTTGATATCCGTATCGCAATGAGGCGTAGCAGACACATACAGAAAGATATTCACATAAAAAAAACGGATGCCACAATCAGTCCCCGGATCGTGGAATAGCCGAGCACAAACCACTCCCGTACAAATGTTTAAAAAATCCAACGATAAGCAGATACCGACAAGAAACCGGGCTGTATTAGTTTTTTGCTGTTTCCTCTGGTGAGCTTTTCCCTAGCACTCGTAGTGCTCCAGACGAGGCTTTTTCTGTTCTGTGTGCCTTGTGGTAGATTTCGGTCTGTGACTGGCCGCCTTTTTTGTTGGTTGCATCCTTTTCCACTTTCGGCACATTCTTCGTCTCGTATTTCGGGACACGATCAATTTATTGTGAAACATAAGGTGGCGCCTGAAAAGTCATAAAGTAAGTAATCGTCAAGCTGGTGGAATACTTGCCCGTTTTGGAGGATGAAACTGGAACTAGGCCGGAACGGCGAGCTCGATCTTGTTTTTTTTGTAAGCCATCTTGCACACGTCGGTGGTGAATGAGATGGAAGATTAGATTGGACACGATTTCGATGGTTTTGCATGCGCACGAGAGTGGGTTCCAAACAACAATATGGCTGGGGTCTTTTTTATCGCCTTACGATAAAATGATAGCAGTACGCGTGCTGAAGATCTTTGGTGGTCTAATTGGGGAATGCAATTTTCCAAATAAGGATTTTTTTGGTTTTATATTGGGATATGTTAGTTCTATGTTTGAATTAAAATATCGATAGAATATTGCTTTCTAATTATCATAAAATAATAGCATATAAAACATATGCTTCTTACATAAAGCTCAAAATTAACTTTCAACTTTGTTTCTTGGAAATATTTTAAAAAATTGTATAATGTATCCTTTTCACCTTTTGAACTTCACACCTGCCACTGAGTTCAGCTCGATCGTTTCACGTCGATCGAGAGCTATAGGTACGGTCTATTTACAATGCATACCGCCTGATTACAACCATGTCCCTACGCTAATGACTTACCAAAGAAGGACCACTCGAGTGTCTGCTACTACCCCCGTTACCATCCCAAGAAGTATGCTACCGAGCACAGGTGACAATTGGGATTAAAACAAATCCGGCCCCTTTTAGGGACACATTAAAGGGCTACCTTCTACTCTAGACAACAACGATTAGCAGCAGCATTTGGTGGTGATGCTTTTTGAAGTGTCGTTGCGATCTGTTGCGATCGACGCCCGTGCCTGAGGGATCTTGTTGCCACAGTGCAACCACGTGACCCACAGCGAACGAGAGGTGTAATTGTTTTATTGCACCGGTACTTGAGATTTTTGCACCCTGAGTTTTATAAAGCTTTGGCCACTTTGGCTCAAGTTGCTCAGCAGTTTGGTACCCCTACGTACCAACGGGTATAACAAATATCGAGCAGGGTACACACTGAGATGAATCGAATCCTTGCTGGGGAAAACCCCATTCAGTGTAAATGGAGGCTGGGATTTCCAGGCGAGAACGATCAATGTAGTAAATGGACGGCATTGTTTTGCGACTCCACCCCGACTTCTATTGTGTGGTGGTCAGAAATGATGCGTCAGGGTACACTAGGGAGAACCAGGCTTTACTTGATTGGTAAACAGGTTGTTTTATGCTGCAGGGTAGCAATTTTCACCAAGGAATTGCACTGTCTACATAGCATAAAGGTGTAAGATAGAGGTAACACAAAGGATCGAAATGATCTTGTGGAAGAGATCCTCAAGGGTATGTGTTTATAAAAGTGGACTTAAATTTTCTTTTAAAAAAATATTGTCTCTCGATAGAAATAGCAAACCCAGGGAAATATTCATATAATTAGTTCATAGCTAATAATACATCTGGTATCTGGTTTATTTTGTTAGTCAACGCTCATATTTATTTTGCCATTAAAGAGATTATTTTGTTTTGTTAGACAGAAATTGGAAGCTGAAATCCTTTCACGAATTCGACTAGGAAATTAAATCTTTAACTTTTTAAGGTAAAAAAAATAAAAGAACAAAAATTATATTTTAATATAGTTTTAACATTTGCATTAGTTATTTTGGTTGAAAACTAGAAGCAAAAAAAAAACCGATATGTGATCCTGTTTTTAAGTCTCCAAAGAAATTCTTCATTTTCAAAACGTAGACAATGGTAAGGCACGCCTTCTTGGTACCTCGATTACACCCAGTGAGTGTAAATGGGAAAGCAAAAGTTGGTCTATTCCTTCTCGCTCGAATCGAAAACCCGTTTGCAGCCTGCGATGGTGTGCGTGGTAGCATAAAAGCATACCGTATGTTTACGGCACAACATCGCAGGGTAACGAGCGAAACCAGAACTCGTTCGGAGGTTATTTTCCGAGCGAACGTTCAACCGTGCGGGTGTGTTGCTCTTGGTGTCTTAACATTTTAGGAGCAAAAAAAAGGAAAAAATATACTATCATTCTACGACTTCTGTGAGAACACATTCTGAGTTCAAGTTGTGAGAAGCAAAAAAAAACAAACATATAAAAAAAAGATTTCAGTGATCGTTAAGAGATTTAACGAACGGCAAGTGTGTGTTTAGTGCGTCTGCTTGTGCGTTGTCTACGGTGTGCAAGAAGAATTGAACAAGAAAATCAATGAGTGCATCAGTTGCATCGGTGTACTGAGAAGACTTACGAGTGACACACGAGTGCAAAAGTCGATTGAAACACAGTGCAGTTGTACGAAGTTTTACAAGTGTACCGTGTGGGTGCGTGTACCGCAAGCTGTGAGTGCAACGTTGCAATCCGTTGTGTCGTGTCCCAAGTGTACACTGTCACCCTTTGCCGGTACCCCTTCGTAGCAAAATGACGGCCGATCTAATGGATTTACGGATGCACCATCACCTAGCGCTCCAGACGGAGTTCTACCGGATGCAGATGCAACGTTTGCCGGGTAAGCCATTTACGATTCGTGGCGAATTGATACATTGGTGGTCGGGTTGATTGACATTGGGAATTCGCGGAAGCCAAGGGAAGGGAGTGAAAAACAAGGGAATCCAACAAAAGGGTCGATAGAAACAAATTGAATCACACGCATTGGAAGCTTGTAGTACCATACTTAAGCTATCAATCATTTGGACGCTTTCGGCTGTTGGGAGTTTATTTTTTTCCCGCCTCAAAGAAAGAATGAAACCCTACAACTGTTTGGTAGAAAGCATAACATTCCACCACACAGAACATGCGTATTTTTTTGTTCTTCAAACGTAGCAAAAAAACTCGTTCGCTTTTACCGACGGTGTTTGATCGATAATGGTGAGCGATTCGATTTTCAAAACTCGTGAAATTCCACTCACTCCTCAATGCAATGGGATTGAATTAATGCATTCGCCAACAATCAGCCGCGTGTGAACATCAATTAGCGATGATTTGCGATTGTGTATTTATGTTTCAATTATGTTATCACTGTTGTGTACCGCACACACAAGCGTAACTTGTAACTTGCAAAGCTTCTTCCATTTAAATTCGCTTTCATTCCGCTTCCTCACAGTATTGCTGGGAAGGTTGCTGCTTGGAGTTAATCAACACATTTTGGTGTTTGGACGGCTCACCGGGATCTTTCCAATAGCCGTGAAGAATGCCTAACAAGCGTACCGAATCGGGAAAATAATGACGTAAATATCGTAATCATTAGCACCCAGCATCATCGCAAGCAATAGAAACACTGTTTAGGCCCGCGAAAGAAGAAAGAAGCAGGGCATCTGCTCGTTCAGGCGTTAATCGTCTTTGAGAGTCATATTTGGTTGTTGTTTTTTTTCTTCTTTACGTTCACCCTTTGTCTCTAACTGTTGGGTTTCCCTCTTTTGTTGTTGCTTCGCGCGATNTTTTTTTCCCGCCTCAAAGAAAGAATGAAACCCCACAACTGTTTGGTAGAAAACATAACATTCCACCACACAGAACATGCGTATTTTTTTGTTCTTCAAACGTAGCAAAAAAACTCGTTCGCTTTTACCGACGGTGTTTGATCGATAATGGTGAGCGATTCGATTTTCAAAACTCGTGAAATTCCACTCACTCCTCAATGCAATGGGATTGAATTAATGCATTCGCCAACAATCAGCCGCGTGTGAACATCAATTAGCGATGATTTGCGATTGTGTATTTATGTTTCAATTATGTTATCACTGTTGTGTACCGCACACACAAGCGTAACTTGTAACTTGCAAAGCTTCTTCCATTTAAATTCGCTTTCATTCGGAAGGTTGCTGCTTGGAGTTAATCAACACATTTTGGTGTTTGGACGGCTCACCGGGATCTTTCCAACAGCCGTGAAGAATGCCTAACAAGCGTACCGAATCGGGAAAATAATGACGTAAATATCGTAATCATTAGCACCCAGCATCATCGCAAGCAATAGAAACACTGTTTAGGCCCGCGAAAGAAGAAAGAAGCAGGGCATCTGCTCGTTCAGGCGTTAATCGTCTTTGAGAGTCATATTTGGTTGTTGTTTTTTCTCTCTTTACGTTCACCCTTTGTCTCTAACTGTTGGGTTTCCCTCTTTTGTTGTTGCTTCGCGCGATCGCAAACAAATCAAACTGTAAAATTGAACCAGCATGCAACCGTGCCCTAGACCGCGCACTAATTGTCCGTACGTTCTTTCTCACTTTCCCCGTTCTGACAAAAAAAAAAACGATACAGATCCGTATCCGGCGATGCTACCAGTTCCACCGCCTCGTCCACTGATGATACCGCCGCGCTACAACACCCTGCCGGATGTGGACATTAAGCTGCAGAACCGCGATCTTTGGAGTCAGTTCCACAAGATCGGCACCGAGATGATCATCACCAAGAGTGGCCGGTAAGTTTCCAGTACAGTACAACAGCACCATCCGTTCCGGGACTTCAATCGGTCCTGGGTTCCCGGGGCAATACGGTGGCGCCAAATTTTACAACCCAATAATACGCTAGGGTTCTGACGACGAGCGCAAGACCTTGACCCTACCCGATTGCCGAGATATTGAAGGACCTTACAAAGTTTCTCCCTTTTCGGCATCCCGAAGGAAGCAACCACTTCAATGTTGTGCACTTGGTGTTGTAGAAGGAGACGAAACAAAGGCAAAAAAAACATAACATCGTTTCAAGCTGTCACTTCCTTTCGGTGCAATCTGGACCAAAGCTTTCCGTTACGTTTATCTCGCCTCGTCTCACCAGCAACCAGAACAGCGGGGAAAAACAGAGACCTGTTCCGATACTACAAAAAAAAAACCTCCAGCCGACTTCACGGGATATTACAGAGACAATAATCATAATTCTTGCTTCCCTTGCTGTAGGCTTCTCGACGCTGCATTCGGGTGTGAAGCGAATGTCCGGAGAAAAGTCGATCCCCCTGGACGCGTTCTCCCGTACACTCTTGTTAGCTTCACACGTTTTTGGCCGTTTGATTTTTAATGTGTTTTATTGGTGCGCTTCTTTTTGTTTTAGCACGCTCATAAAAACGCACACACACAGGGATCTTGCCGGGGAGGATGGGTTTTTTTCTCTCTCTTCACTGTCCTGAAATCATGTTGATGTTGTTTGACGTTGCGGCGTTCGTAACTTTGGACGAGCTGTCTCGGAACCGTGCCGCAACACCAAGACTTTTGGTTGCGTGTTTGGTTCTTTAGCTTTTTTTTCGTTGGACCCTATTCCAGGGTGCTCTCTTTCTTTCTGCTGCCTGAGAAATGCAATGTCTGGTCAGAATTGTTCTAACTTTAGGATCAAACATCGTAGCAAATCCGAGCAATTCGAGCAAAAGATCGATCTGCAGCTTGTTTGCCTTTCCTGGCGCCAAATTCTGTTTGTTTGCAGGCTGTAGAGATATCTTTTTTGTAATGTCTGGTCTGGCGCTTTTTGTTAACTTTTCGTGTGAAAGGTTGTGAAAAGTTCTACTGAGAAACATTGTGATGCTATTGTAACTCTGTATATCCTTTGTTTGGTGACTAGAAACACGTGAGATTAAGGAGTGGATAAGCAGAAGATCACACTTTTCGCATTAAAATTTGTATTATACGATCAATAGAACAAAGTTTCACACTATTTTGTTCCAAAGTCACATTAATTATAACACATAAAACATTGGCCATGAGAAGTAACTTTTACTGCAAGTTCTGCAATGCAAGAAACCCTGAAGAATAAAAGCTTGTTTGGGATCCCATCCATTCCCTCCTGGTACGAGCTTCGAGAGAACTCGTAAAGAAGACCTATTAGGACACACAGTCGAACCATCTTCGGATGGCTTTTTTGGTCTCTACCGCCATGTCATGTCGCGTTCATGTTTCCAATCTCTCTTCCTCGCTTGCATATTCGTTTTTCACTGCGCCATTCCCCCTATCCGGACATTTGAAACGAAACGAAGTGTTTATTGTCAGATGTCCCAGCAGGGGTCTCGTCGGTGCTCGGGAGGTTGTGTTCGGTACGCACCCTGGCGCCTGGCAAAACCACGTGTGACGCGGGATCCCCAACATAAAGGGGTCTGGGTCCGATTATTATCCATTTCACACGATCACCGTTCGAGGTACCTCGAGACCTCGTCGGTCGTCGGTTAAGCTTTTTTGATGCGCTGATCCGAAATCGGAGCAAGTTGATTTATATTCGATTTGGATGGATCGACAGCGGTTGTCTGCTAGGGAAGCCGTTCCATCTTTCCCTCCATACACAATGTACACACTCCAAACACTCGATCTGGTCGAATGTCGATCAAAGGAAAAAGAAGTGAAGAGTGAAAAAAATTTCGAATCAAAACGAATATAGTTAAAATTTGTTTTTACGATCACTCACAAATCATAAAAGCTCGTAAAAGAGCGTCGCCAAGCGTTTTCGTTTCGGAACCTGACGCGATAGCGGTGATTGAAGCCATGTTTGTGGGAAACGAAGGAGGAAGACGATGGTTAGGTAGAAGACCTCCATCCACCCGTTCTTGGGGGCCGGTTGGCCAATAAAATTTAATTAAGCAAAACACACTCCCGGGCCGAGACCCGCCAGTGTATGATTGGGGCACGTTCTTTTCCTTTGTACGTTTTTTGTCTACTCCGACTCTGTTGCACGGTTTTTTTCTGAGCCGCGATATTTTGTTGTAACGATTGAGCTAAATTGGTTATTCGGGTGGTCGTAAAAAAAAGCGTCGATCGAACGATCGTATGCTTTTGTTGCGTTTATTGTGATTACCCCGCGCGAGACGAATCAAACGAAACAGACATCAAAGAGACAAATCCTTCAGCCCATTCAGCGCATCTCGATAGCGAAAGTTAACCGGTTCTAATCCTCAATTTTTCTCGATATTCTTTTTTCGTATTACAGACGTATGTTTCCCTCGATGCGCCTGTCGGTGAACGGGTTGGAAGCGGAAGAGAACTACTTCATCCTGCTGGAAATGGTCCCGATCAGTGACTGCCGGTTCAAGTTCAGCGGTTCCCAGTGGGTACCGGCGGGTGGTGCCGAACCGCAGAGCCCTCAGCGCATCTATTTCCATCCCGATGGGCCAGCACTCGGTTCCCATTGGACCTCGCAGCCGATCGTCTTTAACAAGGTGAAGCTCACCAACAACACGCTCGACAGTAATGGTCATGTAAGTATTTGCATTTTTTCGATTTTTTGTTTAATTTTATTTAAACTTTTCTTATTAATTTTAAATGACTAATGACGACTTTATGATCTTTTTTCTCCTCCACAGATTGTTCTGACCAGTATGCACAAATATCAGCCACGCATTCACGTCATCAAAGCTTCGGATGCTACTCAAATTCCCTGGGCTCCACAACAAGCTTTTACCTTCCCTGAGACAGAATTCGTCGCTGTCACTGCTTATCAGGTTAGTACTCATATACTAAAAACTACTCTTCAAGCAGAGCGGAAATTGAAGTTCACAACTATATTTCCAAAGTGTGACATTCTTGGTAACTAACCTAATAAAACTTGTCCGTTTTTGGTTTCGCTCTCTTCCATTACTCCAGAACGATCGCATTACAAAACTGAAGATTGACAACAACCCATTCGCGAAAGGCTTCCGAGAGACGGGTCAGTCGCGCTGCAAACGCAAGGCAGGACTGTTGATGTCACCAGACTCCGGACTTGGCAACCGCAGCTCGGAGGAGGACGATGAGTCTGATGGGCAGGAAACGGGCCCGGAAGCAAAGCGTCCTCGCACTAGTAGCCTTGCCGGTTCCTTGTCCTCCTTGGACGACAGTGAACTCTCCGTCAGTGATGGATCGTCCAGCGGGACGAGCTCACCGGTGGTGGTGGATGATTTTGGATCTCCGGTACGTCCTTCACCCTCCTCGATGGCAGCAAGTGCATTCTACCAGAACCATCACCCAGGCATGGCTATGCATGCCGGACTGCTTGCCGCACACCATCCACACCATCTCTCCCATGCCCATCCGATGCTACAGCAACCCGGCGCAGGTTCTTGGATGGATCTGATGTTCCCTTCGTTCGCCCGTTCTCAGACAGGCGGATCGCCCAGCCTCGAACCAAGTGCCCTCGTCCAGGCAGCTCAACAGCTGCAACAGTTTGCGCGCCGTGAGTTCCTACCAATGCCGGTACCATCACCGCGTACATCCATCAACAGTAGCAGTGAGGAAGAAAGCTCAAGCAGAAAGCAACAGCTTCCACAGCATCAGTTACCCTTCAGCATCTCCGCCATTCTTGGGCACGATCGGTAGACGATCGTGGGTGTGAATTGTTTGCTCAAATAGCATCAACCGAGTGGTGAGTGGTTTTCCGCAGGCGCACAAAGTGAGCTGCAAAGCGAAAGCGCAATGGCTGTAATCTACGGGATGATCCAGACAGACCCAGGAACTCGGCGAAGGCAAACATCTCCATCTTCAGCTCCGTTCGTGGCGTGTGTTTGTACTAAGTGACTGAGCAAACGATGCGTGTGTATGTGATTGTTTTGGGGGACGGTTTTCCGCGGGCTCACAGATCGTACATGGTGGAGGCACACATGAGAACATTGTTTGATATGCTCGGTGCCGTAAATCCCCGAAGCTCAGGTGCGTTTACTTACCGGTGTGAGCTGGCAGTGTCGGGTGCGAACATTTGTTTGAAGGTGTAAAAGCAGAACGAAGCAGAAAGCCACTCAAAACAGGAAAGGTAGAAAGGTTAACACGTGTGCAATTGGTTAGAACGAAATGGCACCGGTGGAATGCGATCAAACAAATGGCTGCCTGTGGATGATGATGTTTTGGGTTTGGTTGCTTCCTCCGGCTGCCCGTTTCGTTCTACATTACATAATACGATCGATCCAAATTTCTTCTCAAATCTCAAGGAATAGCAACAGGTTAGGTTTAGAATGAGACTGTTAATTATTTTTAAGGCCAAATATCCTCAGACCTCTCAGGGAATGTCTAACTCCGTCGAAACGGCGTCACAGCTTTCGGTGGAGTTAGAATCCATTTTAACATACGCATATTGGCCAAAAGGTAGGTGTACGTTTGCTTAAGTTTTGTTAGAAACCTCATGCTTTATAGTTGGTTCTAGTGTTTTATTATGTTAGACTAGCAAGATAGGATAATTTATTAACGGCGCTCTAAAGACGTGAATCAGCAGAATAGTTTTAGGAAGGCGCGAACTAATGTGCGTACTGTGTCACGCCATTTTATTTGTTTTGTTTTGTGTGTTTAAGAAAAGTGCATAGAAATCCAGTAAAGCTATAAATATAAGTGACTATCTCATTAGAAGTTAAGCGAGAAAGCCCACGAGAATGTGAAGAAGAGAAATAAATAGAAAATATAAATTTATGAATCATTTGTATCAATCCATAATCACTGCAAGTTGATATCACAAAAGAT
Organism: Anopheles longipalpis; assembly: GCA_016170015.1. Lineage (NCBI taxonomy): Eukaryota > Metazoa > Arthropoda > Insecta > Diptera > Culicidae > Anopheles > Anopheles longipalpis. Next base: position 23,761,814 of record CM028106.1, read on the forward strand.
CTCTTGTTTCTTTCCCAAAATAAATTTCCAAACTTCCAGTTCATTTGCTTATGCATTGTTGCGTTACTTCTGAATAGTAACGCACGTAACGCATCGTCTCCATTACTTGGATGGCGGCAATACATTCACCGCAAGCAACGTTGATGATGATCTTAAGAAAATAAAAACAACATATCAAATAAACACAACCTCAATGAATGCATCTAAAGCGTCACATGTACAGCGAGTTCTCTTGGTGGTCCTCCACGTGCCGAAAGCCACCGAACACTCAGCTATCTTAGTGTCTCCTTTCTCTCCATTTTCGAGGTTCCCCCTTGTTCCTCCTCGTTTGTATATGGGTTTACTGAGATTTGTTGCTTAAGATGGCGCACAAACGCACATCGCATTTTGGATTGTTCACGTGAAGACAAAACCACACACAACCTCGAGTAGGGGAACGTAACAATGTACTCGAGATGTGAAGCGATCAACTACTTCAAGTGACATCTTCCAAAGGGGGAAAGGTTTTTTTTTCTCTTCACCCGCCCCATTTACATCATGGTGGTCTAGGATCGTGCAAGCTAGACGGAATTCGGTAGCCATCCAGAAGGGCGGAGGGAATTTGTCCAGTGGCAACGATTTGAGAACACTTACCAAAAACTCTACCGCAGCTACTCGACCGTAACGGGCGCGTCAAGAGGGCCGCCAAACCTTTGGGGTTCGGAGGGCTGAGGGATTCATTTGATAGTTACCTTGTCTTTCCCTGCGTAAGCTTTTGAATTGTTTAGATTTGTTTAGACAATGTGGTAAACCGCTGGCGCTAAGGGCTGCGCGTGGTTAGATGCGGATGTGTAGCCACGCGTACAGACAGATACACGTGGCAGAAACAATTTGTTGTGGTTAGGATTAGTAAGTTAGGACTCAGATTTCAGTCCCCATACGATCACCCTTCTTTACTCTGTTTAGTCGGCTGTTGTTTAGTTTGGTAAAACAATTCGAATTGTATTCAACACGTGTTTTGATGCTTTTTGGTGGAAGAAAAGCTGTTTTTTTTGTTAAAGTCCTTCAGGTTATACATAATTCAGCAATAATTAATTTTATTATAATAAATTCAACACGTGCGTTTGGCTTCCAAATTACAATGCATAACGTGCTCTCGACATGCTATATTATCCGGAAACGAGCGAATAGCTTATGCGTGTGTATATATGCTCAGTTTTATCAAGTGTAAACAATCATGACAAATGTTTGCCGAACGCTTTTGGCAGCCAGTTACACGGTTCACAGTTTACCCTCACAGAAGGCAGCTCTTCGGAAGATATATAGCTTAGGATGTGCGTGTTTGTATTTGTGTAGGGATAGCGTCGATCCCCGGATCTTTTCCGATAAGTCCTGACCGAGTGCCCGACTTTAATGCCTTACAGCCACGGCTACTGTGCACCCGCTGGCTAATGTTGTCGCTCTATGCGAGCCTTCACATGGGAGTAAATATTTAACTCCCGACGTGCTATAATTTCTAGCCTGTCGCATCACGCTGCAATCACTGTTTGCTCTGCGATAGATGCATCTGCGCTTGCAGGATGCATTCCGATAGCGATTCGTGAAGCACGTACACAAACGTGCGAAAAGTGATCGTAAACGGTAGCAGGCAGGATAAGGTTTTTTGTGGGCCTATAGGCTCTATTTGGATGTTTATCTGCACGCTTGGTCTTATCGCTTAGGTAGGAATATTTTGTCATGATGAAGTGTTCCGGAAAAACGGTGGCAATGTTTATAATGCGATAGAGTTTAGGTTCTGTGAAGGAAGTTATCATTAATTTTTTTTAAGTTCGATTACAATATTTTTTTTTGCTCGGTTAGAACGCCCTGGTCGTATCAAGAGGATTACAATATTAAAAAAAAATAAGATTTTGATGTAAAAATTAATATCTATAACGTATTTGCTAATGCAAAATCAAATCGATCGATCGATCGATCACTTGATCAATCAACAATTTCTGTCTTGCTTGATCTTAAACTTCTTGGAACAATTCAATCAGTCTTTAGACAATTATCCAACGTATGTACAAATTGCCGGTATTTAACAAATAATCGATCGGAAAGTGAAACTGTTTGGTAAAATTCGTTTGCTTCTTCTGCAAAACGCAGAATGTTAAACGTTTCGAAGCAATTGTACATATATCCACTTTATCCCACGGCGGAATTTCAGGCACCGTGTACTTGTGGACGTATGCTCTCCACCTTACCAGAAATACGGAGAAAAACGTGAAAAATTCCCAAAAACCCCGTGTTGCGTGTTTTCTTGGACAGTAGAAAAATTTCGCCCCAAAAAAAACAGCACAAACGTATCGAATTAAATTACCAAATTTTACAAATATTATTCGTCGGGTTCGAATGTGCGCGGCCGAAGCAGTGGGCATACGTCGGTAAGGTTTTCCGGTTGGTCGCAACAGCCGAGAGATCATTTATGCGAACCACGCCCGCCCGTTCGCGTTGGGGAAAAATTTCTCAGGAAATTCGTCTGGGGAATTTGGTGTGTTTCGGCGTATTCGGTGTGCCGGAATCGAACTGGTTCGAGGGTATTTTGTTTTTTGGGCGTGCTGCCATTTTAAAACATCTTAAAGATGTGTCTTTCGTCTTTATTTCCCAATACCCTATCCCAATTCTACGAATTTCGCACCCTTTTGCCAATGGTTGGCCACAACGAGGGAGACGAGTTGTGAACAGTTTTGGTTGATAATGGCGAAGTCTTGGACACTTAAAAACTAGCTCCTAAATAAGATTCCCCCTCCTGGGTGTCTGATGATGATCGGCTCTAGTACTCACTTCCTTGTTTTCACCCTTGTTTTCACAGCGCAGAAGGTTAAGTATTCGTTTTTGCCACTCTCAACCGTCGACGATAGGGGTTTTAAGGATGGAATAACAACAACGGAGAAAAACACCTCCATACATAACCTTCCCATCGAATCATGTCCAAATTCGAACGAGTTAAACATGGACGTTGAGGTTTTGCTTTTCGACGGAATTTTAGCGCTCTCCAGACCAGCCAGAAGTGTCCGTCGAACCGTAGTTCAACATCCAATCCATCATTAATCAATCTTCAGCTTCTAAAATCTCAGCAACTACGTTACGCACTCGAACGGCGCTGAAGTGTCCTACTGCACGGAGTAGTAGTCTCGTGCGGTTTTACGGTGCGGTTTCTACTCTGCGAAAGGAAAAAAACAAACCCCCAAGCACAAGTGGCCCTTGGTACGGGGTATTCTGAAGAAGAAGATGGTTCAACCAAACAGACAGAGCAGACAGGGGGGGTGTTGTAAAACGAACCGGAACGAATGCTGTCGAACGGATTGGTTTTTCTGTGGTCTGTGCAAGCTTTTCGAGAGTGCAGCGCGATTGTTCAAATAGGAAAAATAAATTTACCAATCGTACATATTGTACGGTGTTTGGGGTTTAAGTTTGGACCTCGCTTTTCGTCTACACTTTGGTTCCATTCCGGGAGTTGGTCTGCGGTATAGGTTGGTTCGGTTCTTGTTTCGTACCTTTGTTGACTTTTACAATAACGAAGATGAACGTTTTTTTTGGGTGGACGAATGGACTAAAAGAATGGAAGAACGTTGAAACTAGCAGGAAAGAATATCTTTTAGAGCACTCAGGAAAAAAAAAACCACACAGCATCTCACATGCGTATTGTGGTCGCTACTATCAGGTCTGTAGAACCTTCAAACATCCGATGTATCAACTTTCTCAAACAATTCCAATTTTGACACTCACCTTCGATTTCTTTAAGCGAGAAGACTTGGATTTTCTTGGCCGGTTAAGGTACCAGCTGAAGAAAGATAGGTGTCAAATTTCGTGCTTTTACCTCACTTCTTCGCATGATTAACAGTATTAATCTCGGGAACCGTTGGTAGATGGCTGGATGCTTTGAAAATAAGGAAAATGGAACCAGTTGAAGGTGTAGACGTCCGTCCAAGCAAACGTTCTAGCTAGCAGCATCTAATTTCTGACAAACCGTGTCGTATGTCATCCGGAACACTCAGCTTCTAAAATAACTGATCTTTGCTTACGGTACGGTTGATCGGTCGCTAGAGAAATGCAGTGATTCACACAAATAAATTTCTTTTCACCTTTGGGAGTTTAAATAACCGAATCCATTACCTTTGTTCCACATCGGGGAAAGGTAAACAGTTGTATTTTAGAGCCAAATATTAGTCTCCAAACTTTTGACGGCAATGTTACGATCGGCTAAAAAGCTGATCTCTCCTGTTGGTGGTTAATTTTACACCTAGTCGTTTGACTATCGATTTGTCGGTTTTTTTTGGGTATCTGTCGGTATTTGAAACAAAAAAAACGCAAAGGCATCGTCCATTCTTTTTCCAATAATTTTCGCCTACCGTATGGTGCAAGTTGTTGGACCTAAGGTCCAAGCACAGGGTTTAGAGAATTGAGGTCGCGTGTAAATGATACAATCTGTAAATGCAGCAAAAGACAAGCGCCTCTCGATAAAGCTCCCTTTTTGGCATTGGTTGGCTGTCGATGAGTGTTATTAAAAAAGAAAAAATGTGCACCCAAAATGGTGCACGAACGTTCCAGGCTTTGGAACATTGTTGCGGTCTACAGCGACGATCGTGGCAGATGTTCGACAAAGGCCGGCAAATGGTAACAGTTGGAGCGCTGCAGCTCATCCGACACGAAAGGCTAAGCTCTGCGGCCGGATTAAAAACTGATAGGATGCAGACCCAAATAAAAGCGTGCGAGAAGGATGCTTTGGATGTTTGTTTTAGAAATTGGTCGATTGGAAGAGCTTGCTTTTTGGGCTCGTTTTCTCTCTGTCTGTCTCTCTCTTTACTACACACAGGTTTTTGCTGCTTCCGAGTCCTTGTGGCACGGGATGAAACTTGTTGCTAGTTTCTTTTTTCCAAGGCTTCGCGTGAATGTTTGCCGATGGGCGCCGCCATGGCAGGTGCCTCCTGGACGACAAAAAAAAGAGACCGTGTGTGTGCATTAAGAACGAACCACTAATGGATGCGATCGTTTCCCCGCAATAGCATGAGATCTCAGCGGTCTAATGATGAGGAGTGAAAATGGCGACTCATTTTCGGAGGTTTTTTTTCGCCCCGTGCTTATTTCTTCCCTTATGGCTGGGGGTCTCTTTATCTCGCTATCTCGATCGTACGGATTGTTTTCTACCGCTTGCCGGGAAAAAGGATTAAGCCAACAGATCGGCAATCCTTTCGAATCCATTTTTGGCTGGTTGTGTACGATTGAATAGATGTTTTCCAAGCGCTGTGATAGAGTATTGATTCCTTCGCGAGACACGGCTAATCCTATGTTCGGTATCTTCAATCAAGTTTAAACATAGTTTTTCACTTTGACATGACTAGCGACTGCGATCATCGGTGTGTTTGATTTCGTCGACGATTTTAGATACGGTTCAAGAATTATTGTTTGAAATGAAGACATTTTAAAGCTATCAAACAATGGGCAAACAATAAGCGTTATTTAATGACTCAATTTTTGGGTGCAAAATACCATCGCCGTTAATGTAAGAGAGTAATTAAAGAAGCTCATTTTATTGTTGTGATCATTCTTAATTTTTTATTGCTCCGAGTTGATGTACACCAAATATCTCGCCACAACTCGTGACAGTGAAATAACCGTTGGTGAAATGGCATTTCAAAATGTACGAACATTCACGTACTTCAGGAGATAATTCTCGCTAGCCCTTCGCCCTGGTTTGTTGGTTTTTGCTTCCCATTTTCTTCACTTGTGCTCCCCGCCTTTCCCCCCGAGCGAGCATAAGAAATGCTTCAGTGTTTTTGGTGGCACCAGACAGAACCCGGCTTCCCAAAGCGCAGTCAGTTCTGGTTTTGGGACAGTGTCTGAAATGTGGTAATAAAATTCCTTGAGTGATTGTAATGAATATTAAATTGCAACGCGAATCTTGATGCGCTGTTGGTAGTGTTTTTGGCCATGCTTGGCCAACACCGCGTGAATGGAGATATTTATTCGAATTTCCTGTTTGCCGTGAAACTTGAATGCATCGTTGGTTTTTTTTTTTGCTTTTTTGTGCTGCCATGTTAGATCACTGTTTTCCACCTGCGAATATCAACGATCCCGGGTGTCCCGGGAACCAGAGCCCGTCTGGAGCTGTCCTAGTTTTGGGTGGAATTTATGTTCCGATTCGTTAGCTTATTCGATTATGTTGATGGCGATGGCGGTTTCGGAAAATGGAGATCGTCCCAAAAACGGAGCTGAAAAAACAAGACTTCCCGGTACGAAGAAGGGCTCCGAAGGTTGTTTAATATGTACTTAATTAATTTGCTTTAACCAGTTTTTTTGTAGTGACAGTAAATTTGGGAAACATTGGGTGTTTTGTTGATATTTGTTATTCCGTTTGCATTAGACGGTCAAGCTTCATTGTTTCAATATAATCGGTGTTTATAATTTTGATTAAACATTTAACGAATCTCTTCAAGCACTCTTGTGAGGTTAGTGTGAGAAATACCCTGAAGATACCTTACCGAATACCGGCGAATTAATGCACACAACGCAACCGTACAAGAGAACCTGTTACGAATTAATCAATTACATCCCGATCGGTCGAGTACGTACCGAAGGTACCGTAGTCTCTAGGGGGCCACACTGAACGCAGCATTAAAAAATGAAGAAAACCACTATCGAGACGCACGATCGTTCAGGCTCGCTGAAACGGTATGCTTTTTCAACGCACATGCAACTGCAATTGCCGGTGAAAGCCCTCGGGAACGGACACGGTTCGCGAAGGTGGCAATACTTTTAGCTGGGAAAATTTACACGAGTGGAAAGTCGTGATTAAATTAAAATAAAAAAAAACCTACCGTTGACCAAGAATTGGCAGCAAGTTTGTGGTGATTTGTTCGCGTTACCTTAAGCGTCCCAGGAGGGATGCGACTAGCTGTTTCCCTGTATCAGTTGAGAAGCGAGCGGCTCATAAACCATTTTACACACCTTTTCATACTATCGTCTGGTCGGGTGCTTCAAGTGCTCTTTTATGGTCCGGTCGTAAACGTCTAAGTACCGAAGCGTAAACAAATCCTTCCTTCTTCACGAGGTTTCATTACATTATGCCAAAAATGTCTTTGCCACGTTGAGATTCTAGAGCACCTTTTGCAGGACTATCGGAATTTGTGGAAGGAGTCCCTCGGTTTGTCGAAAACCGATTCCTAACCCATCCATCAGAGGTATCTTCTGCCAAAAACTCTGTCTCTATTCGGTCCTTTTCTTGTGTTGTCCTTTTGTGTGTGCAACATAGAATCCGGAAGATAATCGTCTTAAATAATTTCATTAACAATTCCCGTTGGTCGTTTGGCTCTTGTGATGAATGCCCGGGAGAATCCCGTAATGCTCAGGTCGCTGGCGGCAAAACGAACACTAATAAGCGATGGCGGCAGACGTATTATGCTAATTATTATATTGTACCCTAGGTTCGTCTGCAGTTCGAGTGCAAAAGGGACGAGTACCGGATCCTTACGGGACGCACGGTACCGCTTATCGTCGTCAGGGAAGGTTAAACGCACTTGAACTTGAGGATCGTTTCGAGGCAAAGATTGGAATTGATTGTTTACTCAGCCGATCGTCTTAAGACGCCAGCAGCAAGTGTAAGCAAACCATTTTTGGCCAGCAAAAACCAGTGTCGTGTGTCGGGGATAGAAATTTATTACACATCGTGGCAAAGGGTTGTCAGAATTCGACGACATTCGATTCGATGATTTATGGTTGGTGGGGTTGAACATTTGTTTTTGAAAATCGAATTTCGATAGGGAAATAATTTACTGGTAGTAAATTTCGAAGGTTCATTAGGTGCGTAACATTTGAGGAAATAAACTGATGAAGTTAACATGATGTAACAGAGACAGAGTGGTATAATGATGTAGACGAGTGCTATAATGTTTTGACAGCTAATTGAATACGATAAGTGAGATATTGTTAATAAAATCATAACTTTGTCCGAATGTTGTGTAGTACACACAAACACAAAACCAAAACGTCATTGGACAACAAAAAAGCACAAAGCAAAAGCTTGACAGAACGTATGCAAGAAATATGTGCCATAAATAATCGTTTTCCATAAAAATGAACCTGACTCCACAAAAGCGATAGAATATACGGCTGTTAAATTTATTCGTCCATGTTCGGCGTTTTTTTTTTCTTTAATTGATTATGATGTAGCACAGTGATGGCCATTCAGTGTGAAAGGGATTGGAAAAAAAGGAAACATGTCTTTCACTGCACAATGATCCCCACACACGGCTAAATGCTTAATGTGCACCGTGACACCTGCGCGCCGGTGTAACAGACGACCGCTACGACGTTTCCATCGATGATGAAGATGATGCTTGATAATGTTCCTTGGGAGAGTGTTAAAATTTTAGCACACAATAAAACAACTCCCCAGTCCGGTCTGCCTGGTTTGGCGCAGATCAAACTCGCTGACCCCGGGTGTGCAGATGATCCCCGGTCTGGGGCACGATCGTTGGCCGAACGTCATAATCATCTTCACTGCAATCACACCCGGCGGGAGTGGAGCAGTGATTAAGGACGTACAAGGTAACCGGGAATCGGGATGGAAAGTGAGGCAGAGTTCGGGGAAGAAATCCCATTTCGAACGATTCGTTTGTTCAATCAACCACACTGGATGGACGTGCAGCGGGTGGGTGTATCTGTGGGGATCGTAAAATAAATTATTTCACTTTTTAGGATGAGCTTGCACACCACACACTGACACTTGTTGACAAGAGTATGTTGAAAGAGTTTTAATTCCAAATGCCCATACCGGGCTTAGGAAGAGCACTTGCTTCGTATCGTAAAACGAAGTTTCGCCTTTTTCCCTAATACATTATAATTGTTTCACCTTGATCGATGATTGGAATTTGCTAATTAACAGCCAAACAAGCGGTTGATGCTTGTAACCTGGACCTCCCAGCATGGCATTGTTGCAAATGTGAGTCTCTTCCACATTCGCTTACCTGAACGATTTTATAACACTATTTTTTCCCTCCATTTTTTGACTTCGACAAGTCGCGTTTTTGAAGGCCGGATCTTAGTCACGCTAGCCGCGAAATGCGAAATGTAATTATCATTTACGATCGGGTTAGGGTTCCATTTACGATCGTCTAACGCGAACCCGCTTTGGTACCGATCGGTCGCTAATATGGGCGATGATTGATTTTATGGTCGACGGACAATTTACAATTCATTTAATGTGGTTTGTCGATCGCAGACTGCCCAGTCGCAAAGTGACACGATCAGTGCCGGCACGTTCAGGTCAACGCGTCCAGCAAAAAAAAAAACGGTGGAAGATCTCCTGATCGAGGATGTTTTCTGGCACCTCGCGATGGTGGTAGGTGTATAAAGGTTTGTTCAAATCGGTCGCTTTTCCCGCCTTGCCAGTTTGAGCGCGAGACGCATCGCATCCGAACAAGGACTGACGTAATTTGATGCAGTTTGGCTAAAAACGGAAATAGAGTTGTGCTGCTGTTATCACAACAAGCAGACAGGCCGTATCGGTTTGGTAGCATCAGGACGAGTTTTCCATCGTTGGTAGCGTGGGAAAAATTTGTCATCAGTAGGTTTGTGTCAAGTAGTTCGTTTGAATGAGCTGAACGATCCGCTCGTGCTCCCCAAGGTGAGCAAAATTTGCTCACCGCTCAGTATGGAGATACCGGGGTGTATGCAAGGAGCGTGTTCCTTTAGGTCTGTGGAACGAGTGAATTACCTTTTTTGTCCTTAATCCAATACTATGTACGAGCATGCATTAACCCTTAAAAGTTAATAGAAAAATAAAATAATTTATAATTGCATCATAGAAGTGAAAGAAATTAGTTTACCTTTCTTATTAGACTTAACGTGAACAATTACTTTCCAAGGAATTTCATTCTTTAATAACTTCTAAATTGATGAGCTACATCTTTCCTCCTTACAGTTGGCAAGCATTAAAGAGTTTTGCTCTGTATGATAAAAATGTTACTCAGTAATTAGACAAACTTGGGTAAACCTGTTGACCACAACTGCTACGGACACATGATCGCATCGACCACACCGAACTCACAGGATCTGCCCATTAGCGATTTCACTAATTGCTTCCACCGTTCTCCACCAGACCTTCGCATCCTATCGCAGCAGGTATGCCTCCCTGAATACCACCGATTACGACCAAATTCCAATGCATCGATCGCGTATCAAACGATTTACGCATGAGCGCACCGGACCGGACAATTCCGTTCGCTCAAAAGCATCATCGATATCTTCCAATCCCGGGTTGGTTGCAGGAAAATTTGCAACAAAGTGCATCCGTGTCGAAACGTAGCTATGTCAAAGTCACCACGACAGTACGATCAATGGAGCGACGAACCGAGACAGAGACCGCTAGCATGCAGTAGGAGACGAAGCAGCACACAACGGAACGTAACCGTTCGAATCCGGACAACTGACCCGGAGTTTCGTCGGCGCACACGGCCGGACGGATTAACAAGGCGGCCAACATCAAAAGGGATGCCGATATGCCGCGTGTTAAATTATTCAATCACCTTTTTATATCTTCACCTTTCCGGCCAAACGGTACCCAGTAAGCGTGGTCCAGAGAACCACGAAGTACATACCGCGCGTAAAGTATTGTTTGCGTGGTGGTGCTGAAGGAGTGATGCAGGCAAGGAGAGATAGAGAGCGAGATGATACGAAAAAAAAGTATGTTACATGCTGCTGAATATGTCTTTGGCAGGTTTAGGCTGTTCCTTTAACTTCGTCAAACTTTTGCAAAAGGCATCATCCTGTAGGGTTTCAATCCGAAAGGAATTAACGCTGAGGTTAGATGATTTTGTTCAGGGATATTTTATTGCGTTTATTTGTGAAGTTTTTTTTTTGCTCGTCAATCACATCGCTTGATCGATCATAGTTTTTGTCACTTAATCGAAAAACAGAATATTGGGGATTTGTTAACTATTATGAGACTGTTGCTAAAAGGATTAATCTATTGAACAGTTCTGAGCGAGATAGCGTCACGCATTGGTTCTTTCAATCTGCCTAAATGGAATAAAGAATTGTTAGAATTTCTGCGAAAATATTTAGTTCTTCGTTTAGGCATTTTAGTTTTAATTCCAGTTTGCAATAACCTTGTACTAATCATTGATATTTGTATTTTATAGTTGTTCTCTCCTCCTAAAAATAAACTGCTAGGTTCGATAGTTGGCAATCGTCTTTGATTTTCAATATTTTTACTATTAATAAGAAGTTTTTCATACTCTGTGAGAATGAAAAAAAAATCGCTACGGATGCAACAATCAGAACGATCAATGGCGTTGATTGAAGGCTAAAGAGTCTTTGGGTGATTTTAAATTAAAAAAATAATTTAAATCTTGAAATGATCTTCTTAATTGGGTGTAGCCTTCGATGATGATTAGCCTGTCATTCAGAGACATCATCCACAAGGCTCTCTATCTACTAACTGCTCCATTATTAGCCTAACAACCGTGAGATATTCCGCTCATTCTGCAAAACCAAACCTTAACCTTCTTCCGGAAAGATGCGCCGATTCTACGGATCCGTGAAGTGATTCCGTCTCATCAGCGGCAATAGATCTTTGGCGATCCCAAAATCCTTCCATGCTGGAAGTCTACAGCGTCCCCATTCTACCCCGCCCGGTGATGACTTTCAACGCCGACAGGCTTATGTTGCCTTTGAAGCACCCTACCTGTACCGAACGGGGCGATCTATTCGGTAGCTTCAAAGGCCCAACTCACACGTGACGCCCACGCCCTGCCCACGTCCACAAGTAACTTCGTAGAAAGCCGAAACAAACCCTCTATGCTTACTGCACGCTTAAGCAAAACAACGCTTTACCGAGTGCTACCCCGAATGCAGCGTACGTGGTATTCTAATGCGGATCGCAGGTATAATTTCCGAATCCTCTTTCACTTCGCGAAGATCCCAGGTATAATTCCCGNAACCGAGACAGAGACCGCTAGCATGCTGTAGGAGACGAAGCAGCACACAACGGAACGTAACCGTTCGAATCCGGACAACTGACCCGGAGTTTCGTCGGCGCACACGGCCGGACGGATTAACAAGGCGGCCAACATCAAAAGGGATGCCGATATGCCGCGTGTTAAATTATTCAATCACCTTTTTATATCTTCACCTTTCCGGCCAAACGGTACCCAGTAAGCGTGGTCCAGAGAACCACGAAGTACATACCGCTTGTAAAGTATTGTTTGCGTGGTGGTGCTGAAGGAGTGATGTGGGCAAGGAGAGATAGAGAGCGAGATGATACGAAAAAAAAGTATGTTACATGCTGCTGAATATGTCTTTGGCAGGTTTAGGCTGTTCCTTTAACTTCGTCAACTTTTGCAAAAGGCATCATCCTGTAGGGTTTCAATCCGAAAGGAATTAACGCTGAGGTTAGATGATTTTGTTCAGGGATATTTTATTGCGTTTATTTGTGAAGTTTTTTTTTGCTCGTCAATCACATCGCTTGATCGATCATAGTTTTTGTCACTTAATCGAAAAAGCGAATATTGGGCATTTGTTAACTATTATGAGACTGTTGCTAAAAGGATTAATCTATTGAACAGCTTTCAACGAGATAGCGTCACGCATTGGTTCTTTCAATCTGCCTAAATGGAATAAAGAAATGTTAGAATTTCTGCGAAAATGTTTAGTTCTTTTTTTAGGCATTTTAGTTTTAATTCCAGATTGCAATAACCTTGTACTAATCATTGATCTTTGTCTTTAATAGTCGTTCTCTAGTCCTAAAAATAAACAGCTAGGTTCGATAGTTGGCAATCATGTTTGAGTTTCAATATTTTTACTATGAATGAGAAGTTTTTCATACTATGTGAGAATGAAAAAAAATCGCTACGGCGATATATGCAACAATCAGAACGATCAATGGCGTTGATTGAAGGATAAAGAGTCTTTGGGTGATTTTAAATTAAAAAAATAATTTAAATCTTGAAATGATCTTCTTAATTGGGTGTAGCCTTCGATGATGATTAGCCTGTCATTCAGGGACATCATCCACAAGGCTCTCTATCTACTAACTGCTCCATTATTAGCCTAACAACCGTGAGATATTCCGCTCATTCTGCAAAACCAAACCTTAACCTTCATCCGGAAAGATGCGCCGATTCTACGGATCCGTGAAGTGATTCCGTCTCATCAGCGGCAATAGATCTTTGGCGATCCCAAAATCCTACAACGTCCCCATTCTATCCCACCCGGTGATGACTTTCAACGCCGACAGGCGTTTGTTGCCTTTGAAGCACCCTACCTGTACCGAACGGGGCGATCTATTCGGTAGCTTCAAACAGTCTTCTCGGCACAATATCAAACGATCACCGCAACTCGGGAATGCTGTTTGGAGGATTGCGACGACTTCGACGACTTGCTTGGCGGCCGGGTGGAACGATCCGAAGCGACCGTCGATCGTGGTACGATCGAATGTACACTCGAACGCACACGAGTGTAAGGATCGGCAGCTTACCAACGCCAAAGCGATTCGGTCGGCGATGGTCTTAACCGTGGGCCCTTGTTCGGCTAGTCGCCGGGGTACTTCAACACTTGCGACTCCACAATGAGCGGTGGCTGCTGCTTTTGCTTTTACCGGCCCGGTACCGTTTTGCGGATTATCCGTCACGGGGATATGCGCGTGGCATTGGGCCCAAGGTTCACAAACCCATGCGTTCGGTGTCGCTCTAATGTTCTCGTAGGGTCTATCGTCTAACTCTTCAAGAATATGTATCTTTGAAGCGCAAATGTGTACAAACCAGAGAAAGAGGATGAGATTGATTATCTTCATATTTTTTGAAGATAATTTTGGATATCAGTGTGTTTCTTTATTTGATAGATATCTATATTATGCGTTTGTATTTCTTATTTGAACTATATTGTATATCAATTAAAAAAGTAATTATTTATCACATGTTACGATCCGCATGGAAACACCCAACACCTTGAAAGAAGCACAACAAATGTGTGACTCCATTTTGTTTGACCGTTTGCAGAAGCTGAGCTGCATCTTGCTGCACCTTTTGCTCGAGACAACATTCACCAATCCATCCTGCCCGGAGGATAACCCACCAACCCGCCCATCCACCAGCTAAACATTCTCCCATACTTGCCCCAAAAACCAGCACGGGGCGTGAACCACACGTTTTGCCACGTTCAAACTAACGGCCCCAAAACAAATCCGCCATTTCTGGCCCTTGTCGCGCCGGTGCCAAGCGAGCTGTTTTCGAAAGGGGGGGATGTTGGATTTATTTATGTATGTAAAAGGTCCGACGACCGGCCATAAAAGTGAGACCCCCCCGGTGCGAAGCCTTCACCGGCCGATCGGCCAATCGAAACTGGTTCACTGGCGACCGGCCCGATTGGATCCGGGGAGCTTAAGGTAAATCAGCAAGACGAAAGCGTGCCCGAGCGTGCCTTCAGCTTTTGCGGCTAGTGCGCCGCAGGCCCCAGCAATAAAATCGTCATCCGGCTGATATTTCGCCTCCTTGTGGCGGAGCGAATCCTACGAGCGCTATAAAGCGTGTACCATTCATTCCGTTGTGGCGCTGTAGCGAAAGAGCAGGGTGGTTTGATTTTAGTGTTATTTTGTTTTTTTTTTGGTGTTCATTTCCGGCCGAAACGATCCCGCACAGAACGCGCTCGCCGGACGCTGTGTTGCTGTTCGGTTGTTTTCAATTAAGCCACTTTTCTGCGCTCAAGTCTAAATCGAATCGTGTGTGTTTGTTGCGCACGGTCCTGGCTGATGAAAGTGTGGCCACTTTTGTGAGTTGGCCCACCGCCGACTATCGTCTAACCAAGGCAACCGAGGCTAGGTTTTGTGGTTTTTTGCTTAGGCCATGCCGTAGTTTTATTTCACCGGTCAAACTCGTTACGGCGATGATTAGCCGAAAAAACATGAATCGAAACAGCCAAACCGCTATTCATTTATTAGCACATAAATGATGAGCACGCACGGTGTTGATGGACCACCGCGTTGATTTCAACCTGTGGCGCTGCGCCTTTTGTGGGTTTGATGAGCTGATCAGCCATTTGTGAACCTAAATTGTAACTCTTTTTTTCTTTCGGCGCAGCTTTCGCAGCGAACCAAGCCGTAGAGAATCACTTAAATATTCTTGATTTCATCGAGCGAATATTCAAGATTATTATACCGAGGCACAGCAACATCATTATGGGCTGGCTATTCGAGTATCATTGGAGAGGAGCAAATTGTACCTCTGGGGAAAAATAGCAAAACTTCTATAGAAATGTCCCGCATGTTGGTTGAGATGTTATCGAAGAAAGGCTCATGCCAAAGGTACAAAAAACGATGATTAAAATGAACTGATTAAAATATTCGCTTTTATTATCGTTTCATTAGCGATGTTTACCTCACGCAAACAGGTGACGGTGTATAAGGATTATCCGTAAAAAAGGGTATTAATGGCGAATTAAACATAAAAAACAGGAAAATGAAACTACAACTCCACGTCTTCTGGAACTGATGACCTGAACATGTATTCCACACGATCTGAAGCGATCTTTGGCACCCAATGGTGGTGCGATGTAGGGTTCCATCGACAGGAAGCAATTATAACACTCAACGTTCCTACAACAATAGAACCCATCGTCTATGATAGAGTCATTCCAGCTAGGGAGAGAACCTTACGAAATTCAAACGACCCGTCCCGATCCGTAGAACCCTCGCTACTAATTTGCTTGCGTCAGTAAGAACGATTTTCCGTTTCGCTGCCTGTTTGCCGACGAAATTTCATTCCTTTGCCTATATTCGTTTCCCTGCACCTCTAACTTTGGATCCTAGTTATTTTGTTTTCTCGGAACCTCAAGAAGCCCACATCCGTGTAGGGGGTTTGAGACCCTTGAAGAAGTTCCCAATGAAGTTCTTGCAGTGCTGTGATGCGCGAAGATAGTGATCACAGCATAAACCACACCTATTAGTGAAGTAGATCGTTCGAGGTACTGAGAAAGTGTGGCTAAATGGTGTTGCTGTACAGGTTGAGACCTATCTGTGGGAGGTGCACTACCTG
Source organism: Anopheles longipalpis (assembly GCA_016170015.1). NCBI lineage: Eukaryota > Metazoa > Arthropoda > Insecta > Diptera > Culicidae > Anopheles > Anopheles longipalpis. The sequence continues at coordinate 23,777,863 of CM028106.1, forward strand.
AGGAACGAGATAGCGCTTCAATTGACCATTTCCGGCGTCTAACAACACTGGGCAATATTATTGCACGATCGACGTTTGGAGGTGAGAGATCTTGAAACTTTTTTTTGGACGTCTTCAAGTCTTGAAACATGAAAAATATATTACTCAGGCTATTCGGGATATTGATTTCGCTAGTGTAACATTTTCCAAATAAATTCAAACGTGTCCATCAGGTCGTTTGGTGCGTGTTTTGTGATATTTCCCCTTAGTTTCCCACACTCGAAATAAACCCGAAATGGGCTGTATCTCCTACGTCCAGAACCTGTGCCGTGAAGGCGATTTCGAGACCGGAAATTGAAAATGACGAAAAGACGTCCCTAGCGGTGCTTTTCGACAACGTGATAAACTAATTATCGACGAAAACGCTCACTCGCCGAAACCGGCCCATAACCTGCAAAACAAAATTCGAATGAGACCTCATCGATAGAGTGCCCCATTGAAACACCATTCCCGCATCGTTTGGTTGTATTCCGACCGGTTGCGAGCGGACAGCAGAGGACTCACACATTTCTGGGTGGAACGGAGTCGACCGTTGAGTGACTGTGGAGTCGTGAAATCGATGTGTTTCAATTTTACGTTGACTCATCACTAATAGCCGATCGCCGTTCTTACGGACGCGGATCAGCATGAATATTAATTAAATGTGTTTCTTGCTTAAGCATTTTTATATCTCAGTTCTTAGCT
>CM028106.1:23779067-23827866 GCA_016170015.1 Anopheles longipalpis
ACACCTCGTTTTCGATCGCGCGTCCCGTGGACTTTTGGTTCGGTTGCGTCTGGGGTATACACACCCTCGGGGCAACCTTTTTCCCACGGCCGCTTTTGGGTTCGGTTGTATTTTTTTGTTTTGGTGGTTAGCTGCCGCAGAAGGCGAACCGATTGAGGCAGCGCAATGGGCAAGGTGACATGGTTTGCTGCCCTCGAGCATGGCTACCGTTAATGCTGGTGACACGACACGGTGCCTTTGAATGTACGGGAACAAGCCCCATTTTCGTCACACTCATCGTTAACGCATCATGAAACTGATGTAATCGAGAAGATTTACTTTCTGTACTGGAGGAATGACCGTAAAATTAGAGTGTTCGTGGCTTGGGTGAAGTGTATTTTTTTTATCATGTGTTTATGCTCGTTTTTATACGATCAAATCAAGATCTTTTGAGTTTTGGGTGTGATTAGGAAAAGAAAAGCGATGAGGGACTAAACATAACTCAGGGTGCAGCGTGGCTTCATGTTGAGCTTTTCAAGTTCATTTGTATTTTTACAATCTTTTTTATATTTTAATATGCTTTAGTGCTTTTTTACTTTCTATTGAGCAGGACTTCTTTTATAATGTCGATGATCAATGCGACTTCTTCAACTCTTACCTTAAGCTATCGCTTTTATATTAAGACAAAAACATTGTTTTTCAAGACTCTACTCCGAACGAAATGCCTGTTAAAGTATCGGTGCAGCTTAAAAACAAGATACAATACCACAAACGCAAAGCCTCGAGGCTATCATATAAGACCCTTACCGAGAGATCTCCTTAGCCGGGCGCATTAGTGTGCAGTGAGGCGGCTCAACACAAGGCCCCGGTGGCTCCTGCCAAACCAAGAACTCAACACAAAGAATGAAACAAATACCTTTCACCCGTCCAGATATCCCTAGAAGCCACTCGTCGTGCGCTTTCTCTTCAAGCTTATTGTTAGCACCGCCGGTCCGGTAAGCTCACCCGGTAGGGTCTGCTAATCTGCCCTAAACTGGATTAAGTTCTCGAATTAACATAATAATGATATCTGGCTCCGTTTTCGAGTGGATTTCATTATTTCGAGACAAAAACCTTTTCTGCTGGTACACGGTATCCACTTGAGTGTGGACAACAGGCAGTATGGAGGTGAATAAAAACAAAACCAGCTAGCTGAGCTAGGAAAGCGCACCGGGTTTGTGATCCTTTTTGTACGATCGTGGATAATCGGAGGCTAGGGATTTTTATGAGAGCGCACCCACAATGCGTGGCTTCATCGGGAAATAGCTCAACAACCGTAAGGATATGTATGCACGGCAAGCCGGCTTACCTTCAAATGGGGAAGACAATTATTTGACAAATTTCTTAAGTCCTATTACGCCTAAGTGGCCTAGGCAAAGTAAGGCAAGACTGTGTCTTTCCACCGCCGAAGACGAAGAACAAATGGGTAAACGATAAGGTTTACTTGCTCCTGAAGTGGGCACCTTCTGGGCCAGGACCATAGTGTCCTCAAGTGGCTCGCTTTTGTCGCGTGGAGCAAATATTTGCAACGCACAATGAACGTTTCGAGTGAGCGGTGCAGCACAATGAGGACGTTCGAGAGGCTTGTAAAACCCTTACCAGTGTGTCTTAACAGAAGCTCGCACACAAATCGTTAAGAAATTGTTTCAATTGTTCTAATTCTGAAGCCCAATCTACTGTGGCACAGAAGGACCTGAGAAATAGGAAGACTCACCTGAGCGGTGGCAAGGTGGAATCCTTGCAGTCCATAATAAGATGCGTTTACTGTAAAAGGATACCCACCTAGATCTAGTTGTCATGGTTCGTTAGATGGCTTTTCGGATAGTTCTATGCGTAAGACCTTTGTCTGCGGGTCAGAAGGAAATAAATAAAGCAACCGGCTCATCTCATCTTTCTCATACGATTCGATACGATTTTATTTAGCTGTATACGCTTGTCAGCATGCAGAACGATCACTGTACGCATCCTTACACATGGAACACACTAACATGGCCGTGCAGCACCATAATATTTGCACATCGTTGCAGGTGCAGCTTGCTCGTGGAGTTTCGTTGCGAGATCGTCCCGAAGATTGCTGATCGATCGCGGCACGCATTAAGGCACTTGTTTCACAGGAGAATTTGGAAGAAGCGTTGACGCCTTACATTGTCTATTTGCTACAGCAGCAAGATGGAAGCGATACTGAAGTTAATTTTTCGATCCGCATCTCCATTGGGATCCGTAGGATCAACGGCACCTAGCGGATGGGGCGCTTCGGTAGGAGTGGCTGGACTCGACCCCTTTGGTCTGATAGCGGAAGGTCGTAAAACCGTCGGCTTCGGTGACCCTGCCGGACTGTCCGATCGTGCCCGCTCATTTGGCTCGTAATCACTGCCACTGGTTTGAGGAGTCCTTACGCTAAATGCCGACGAACGATCGAGATCGGTTGAGTCCGGATTGGAGTGGGCGGGGGATACGATTGGAGCAGTAGCTTGGCTGCCGGTAACGGACAACATTCCCGGATGGCCCAACGCTCCAACGAACGGTCCGGGTGGTTGCGTGTGCGGATGATGCTGATGATGATGGTGANAGTCCGGATTGGAGTGGGCGGGCGATACGATTGGAGCAGTAGCTTGGCTGCCGGTAACGGACAACATTCCCGGATGGCCCAACGCTCCAACGAACGGTCCGGGTGGTTGCGTGTGCGGATGATGCTGATGATGATGGTGATGATGTGGCGTCTGGTGTGGATGCGGCTGATGGTATGGATGATGATGACGGGCAAAGTATGGCAACATCAGATCCATCCAGCTCGGATTAAACATCTGATTGTACTGGCGCATCAGCAGTTCGGGCGAGGCAGGGAAAGGACGCAGCGTCGCCTGGTGCAGCCGGGGATGATGCATCGGTGGTCCACCCTCGTGCACGGTACAGTCGGAAGCTGGTGATCCGTTTGATCTGGGCCGCTTGATCAGGTCGTGCAGGTCGTGGCGATCTTCGTCGTCTGTCAACTGTCCACCACCGTCGGGTCCACCGTCACCGGCGCAACCACCGCTACCCGCACCACCGAGACCCGCACCCGATGAGGAGGACGAAGAGGATGAGGACGATGTCGAGACGTTGCAACCCATCTTGCGTTTGCAGCGCGACTGACCCGTCTCTCGGAACCCTTTGGCGAACGGGTTGTTATCGATCTTTAGTTTCGTGATGCGATCGTTCTATGGTGAGAAAAGCAGGAAGAGTAAAAAAGAGAATGGAATATAAGGTTGAAAGGAACGTTTGCCAAAGGGGCAGTGAGAAGCAGTACATATTTAAAGCATGTCAATCGGCACAGTAAACGTGGCGCCTCCACTTTATGTAAATATTTAGAAGTAGGTAGTAGTAGTGTAAGTATTCTTCTTTTTTGTGGCACTATACCCTCAAGAGGGTCTAGGTCGACCATATCTGACTTTTCTTGACGTTTTACACCCGTTGCAGGATAGTCAGTCCTGTGTCTAGATGAGACTTAATATCCGGTCCTGTCATGCTGACTCCATCGGGTCTCCTCAATATGTATTGCTATTTCTGCTTTAGCACAAATAGTTGAAGATCTCTCGTCTAATTTCATTCCACTTTAGATTTTGCAAAACCCTCCCGGTTCGCATCAAAGCAATAGCAGCGTAAAAAATAACATCCTTATCGATCTTCAAACCAGTGAGCTCGTAATTAAGATCTTTAACAGGCATTAGCACGGCGTGGTAAACAAGAAAATCCACCATCGAACCAATCAGTCATTCTCGATCGTTTGTTGCCACTCTACTGCCCGTGCACAGCCAAATCAAGCGATTCCGGTTTCCATATGCCATTCGAACGGTTACGCCCGAACCAGAAACGGAGCCGTTGCCGATGGTCAAAGCGAAATGGTGACGGGTGGGTATCATGTTTAATTCCTTCTCATCGGCACCAATCCGGATCGGGATCGATCAAAAACTCAAGCTGTCGCCGTACATCAAAATTGGATGTCGGCGATCACGAGCCGCCAAAAAGCCGTAAGCCGATCGATGAAAATTGTGACCGGCCGTGTCGTTTGATGGATTTCCGATGCCTTAACGGTGGACGAGTAGGCATTACGAGTGGTTAAGTTTTCGTGTTAGCGCTTCGTGTTTTGTTCTAGCAGGAGTGTTTGCTTCATTCCACAGTCATTGCTGTAGCATACGGTGTGAACTTACCTGATAGGCCGTGACGGCAACGAACTCGGTTTCCGGGAAAACGAACGCTTGCTGGGCAGCCCAAGGAATCTGGGATGGATCCGACGTGCGGATGATGTGTATCCTCGGTTGGTACTTGTGCATGCTGGTTAGTACGACCTGCGCGTGTAAGATATGGTAGAAGAATTCACATCTTATAGATCTCTGGCAGATTGTTGAGATAGAAATAGAATTCACATCTTCGAATACTTACATGACCATTGTTGTCGAGCGTGTTGTTCGTGAGCTTCACCTTGTTGAAGACGATCGGTTGTGAGGCCCAGTGCGTACCGAGTGCCGGACTGTCCGGATGAAGGCAAAACCGTTGGGGACTCTGCGGTTCGGCACCACCCGCCGGTACCCATTGGGAACCGCTGAACTTGAACCGACAGTCACTAATGGGCATCATTTCGAGCAGCACGCAATAATTTGTGTCCGCATCCAGTCCATCCACCGTCAGCCGCATCGAGGGAAACATTCGGCTACAGAGAAGCAGAGAGAACGAATGTAACAGTGTGATTTAGCCCTACATAGAGTGCATTCGTGAGCAGATCCGGAAGTGGTGAAAGATAATGATTATGAATGTGCGGAAGATGACGCGGATCGGAATTGGGATTCTATTCATGCGAGGCAACACCGAACTGCCTAATTATTAGAATCACATCCACTGTCAACGCGTGGTATGGGTTGTTCCAATTGCCGGTTATTAGGCGTCCCTTGTCCCGACCATTAGGCAAGCTTAGGGGCGTTTCGAGTAAGGTTTTTCGTTTTTCCAATCAGTCCGTTTGTGTGTATAAATAAAACAAATAAATCTTAATAACAAGAGTACCGACTAGTATAGAAAATGAGTTATTTTCTCCAATTATAAAATTTGTTTCGTACAAATCATACCCACGTCAGTTCGTAAACAGGTGATAATTTGGATCGATCCTTGTACAACAATTATCCTTCTATCAATACCTGGCCTGGCCACATTCTCCCAGGCTTAAAACCGTAAAAAAAACTCTTCCAGCTGATACTGAAGAGAAGGCGAGTGTCCTGCAAACCACATGATCATGAGGACGCACTCTGTGCCACTTTTCTCTCCCTACCATACGTCGTCCTTAATTCGTCAATCTTCTCGACGAAATTCCCAAACCTCCCTTTTCCCCATCTCAAGTTTGCCAATTCCCAACCCAAAAACCCGAAGGACAACGAGAAAAACCAACAAAAGGCATCAACTTAACAAGATCGGTTCGTTGGCGTATGGGGACGCCAGTGGGGATTTTTTTTTGTTAGTTTCTTCACTCGCTTTTCTTTCAGCAACGAGAAGGCTTTCTTGGGACACTCTATTCACGACTTAACCCGCGTTGTCTCGCTTGCACACCTCATTGACGACGTCACCCGGTTTGGGGGGATTTTTTTTTGTTGAATTCTCGGACCTTCTCCTACTGCCCGTAGCCGTATATAATTTCAGGTCTGCTAAATTATTATTTCATCGCTACAAATCAATTTTAATGATACGTTTTCACAAATTTTCTCCATCATTGAAGGGGGGGCAGAATAGAAGGGGAGATAATAGTGAAGAGGTGAGGGGAGGAGGTAGGAGAGAGGTTTAAGAGCGAGGTTCCCTCACTCGTCCCCATTCTGTAGCAAAAACAACCCTCACCCAAAAAAAAGAGGACAACACAAACACAGAAGCCGGGTTCGGTTTTTCGTCCACACTGTACAGGTATCGCTGACGTACGGCAGAAACATTGGAGCAGTTATCCGTTCCCGACCTGGGAGCAATTTTCCCCCGAGTCTCGTAGTGGAGCAATATCGTCAGCAATTGTGGCTTTGTGTAAAGCTGTTTGTTTACCTTTCGCGCGTAAGACCCCCACTGAAGATGGGTTCCAAATTGGATTATTTTGCTGTAGCTCGTTGGAAGACCTTTTGCTCAAACCCAACTTCCCATCACCCAGATGCTCGTGTATACGAGCGATATTTGCATAAGGTAAAAAGGCAAAAAAGGCAGTGCATCATCCTTTCGCTTCCTGCACCAAGCAGAGAAGCATCTGGCCGAGTGGGAGCGAAAGGTTCGAAATGAGATTTTTTTGTTTTGTTTTTGATACTGTTTCTGCTCATTCTTCCTCAACCATACCGTTCCATTGAGAGATTGTTTCGCTGATCCGTGCCATGCTCGACATGCATACGCACATCGGGCCATAGGGGGAAAACCCTTCCGAAATGGCCACCATAAAATTGCACCCTGGCGCCACGGATGGAGCGCATAAATCAAAACCACAAAACGGTCGCGGCAGCAACATCAGGCAGCTTCTTCCACGAGATGTAACGAGCTGATACCGGAGCGGTGGATCATATAATATAGTCTAACAAATAGGTTTGTTAGTTTATGCTTTGGGCGCGTTTTCGTTTCTTCTCGGTCGGTACGGGTCTCATACATCCCTAGGAGGACAACTGTAGCTTGACTAATGTGAAGGTATTGAAATTGGTATTTGAAATTGTACGGTTGGTAACATTGTTTACCATTCTACACCTACAATTAGCAGGATTTATTTACACCCATTACAAATGTTTCACATTTTCGAACAATATTTAATTGCTTTTTTTACTGCTGGGCTTGAAGTTCGCTTAAACTCAGCTGCTAACTCAACCGCTTAGTACAGACTGCCCACAAACCGGACGCTAGATATTTGATATCCAATCTTGCAAACAAAAACCGCGCTACGCCAGCTCGGTTAAGCTCCCGCCGTTTTTGATAACTGTAATTTCTACCCATTTAAATTGTAATATGATCCGATTTCGCTTACCAACATGCGGAAGGAAGGGGGAAAAAAATCTCCGCGCGTCTAAAACACACCGCAGGAAATGGAGATAGATTTCAAAACGCCTCCCTTGAGGTGAAAAACCAACGAAAAAACCAATCAAAGCTGAATGGCTGCAAGCTGAACACGAGCTTTCTGGTAGTTGTCAACTTTTGACACCATGTCACGTTCTCTTGAGCGGAAGCAGAAGATTAGAAGATAGAGAGCGGAAATAATATTCGTCTGACTATGTATGTTAAAGCGAAAAAACTGAATAAGAGTTCTAGTGGAGATGGGACAATAAAATAGATATCATTAAAGTAGATGAGGTAGTTAGTGATCATGTATTGAAAAGGCAAGGAAATGATCCGAGATGAGGCAAATCTTACATACGCTTGCGTCATCATTTCAAGTCAAACAATTATCGATCATTAACCCATAAAAATTAGAAGCCGATATTAAGAAAATTCAAAAAAAAAAATCTCAAGATGTAGTTATAGAAAGATATACCTCATTGCGATTTCAAATATCTTCAAAAATCATTATTTTTGAAAATGGGCTACAACGAAGAAGATCGTCTGAAATTAAAGCTTTTCACCAATTACCTACGTATGTAAGTTCAAAATATTGAGATCAGAGGGATATCAAAAGAGAATTTGAGGGAAATTCTGGGAAATTTTTGAGAAATTCGTATTTGGATTTTTTATTTTTGGAAATTAGGATTCGGATGACAATGTACATAAAGCTGTTGCTTTGATACAACACACCCAACCAACTCAAATGAGTCTCTCAGAGTACCAATTTGAACTCAAATGCTGATTTTCCAATAAATGCAATTCCTTGAAGAATATACAGAAATCCGACTTTGAACTTGGCTGAAGCCATACCGGGGAATATTTTTTGAGAAGATAGTAATTGAAATATGTAATTTTGGTGTTTTTATTTAATTATTCTAGCGCATAATTTAATACAAAATAAAACTTTTGCTATATCTACCATGAAACTCAATAGACGAATATTTGTTGGACTCACGATCAATACGAACTCAATTGTCAATCAAGGAAGGCGCGAAGTAACCAAACGCACAATTGTTCTGGTAAGATATAAAGGTTCAAGATCTCTCTCTTGATCGTAGTGAGAAGCAATTCAACACATGAAATAACTTTTTACTCCAGCGATGTCGATGAAGTCCTTCCTGATGAAGTCGGACAGCTACCAGTAGCGATGCTGCAATTTATGAGCAGCACATAAAATCATCCACACATGAGTGGCAGTTTTTTTATAGCAGTTTTGTGATACCAATCGTCAAGCGCTGAGTACCGCCGTGTTGTCAAGAAAATATCGCCTTGCTGGAAGACCTCCACTTTGGACGTAGAACACAAAAAAAGTTTTATAGGACGTAGGGTGCAATAAAGAAAAACAAAAAAAAAACTGCATCACCTTGTATGGGGCAGTATGGTCTTTCACTGTGAGATTTCATATGGACATACTCGACAACGGAATTCCTTACAGTTCCTGATACGAGCGGGTTATACGTTACGTACGTAAAATTATCATAAAAAAGAAAGAAAAAAACAATTGAAAAGATTTTGTTTTCTCTCCATTCAAGTTGAAAAAAATAGCAAACAAAAACCCACAAAATCAGAGTAAAAAGGGTGGACTAATAAAAAGGACTTCACATCGAAATATGTACAACAAAAAAATCAACAAGAAATCACTCCCAATTTCCCGTCCGCGTAATGGTGAGTGGCAAGTTAATATGTCAGCCTAGTCATGGCAGGTGATTCCACCGATTCTTTTGCCGGACGTAACGCGCGCGCATGAATTATGTATTTTTCGTGTGTGCAGCAAATTAGCGATACAATATAAAATCAATCAGCGTGCTAGACAGTTTTTTGCGCCTTCACGTACGATCGCACTGTACGGTGGTTGGATTTCCGTTAATGGGAGTGCGCTGCCCCTGTTAGCGATGGCCCTCACGTTCCTAGACGCCGTGTCAGACCTTTCATGGAAAGCCCCAATAGGAGGGCTAGTAGGTAGTAGCTGTAGGAATGTGTATTTTGCTAATTGGGAGCTACTGAGCTTGGCAGCTAAACGATGATTTTGTTCGGCATACACCGTTAGGTGTTTCTTTTTACAGCGCCCTATGAGATGAAACATTGATCATTCTTTGTTCATTTGCACTTGAAGATTGATCGTGATTGACAAGGGAAGGTTTAGTGTTAACTTGAGCTGCGGGATGATCTCGAAAAGGGGTTGCTTGTGTAAAGATATTTTATTATATTATGGAATTTATTCTTTTTGACTGTTGAGTCGCAACATCTGGCTTGTTTGCTTGGTAGTTAGAGGAACCTGTTTACATATAAAATATGTTTTTTTTCCTCCAACAACAATCTTTCCCATTTATCTTTTGAACAGAATCGATCCATTGCATTTTCACACTGCACACAAAAACAACAATAGAACAATCCATCCAAACACGATCGGTACCAATTTAAGCATCGTGTTTTCGTGAAGAATGAAAAGAAAACAACATCAGGGCGTTCAAAACCGTTTGCAAAGCATCAGCGATCGAATGTAGAAGATTATCTCCATTCAGCGAGACCATTCCTACTGGAATGTGTTAGCCGGCTGTGAGATGCTCGTTTTGCTCTCCTCCACATTATTTCGAAGATATAATTGCTTCTCATTAACAAGTGTGGAAAATTACATACAATCAACACGTTCGAATTACAATTACCGGTGATGATTTGGTTAGAAGTAAATAATTGTCTGTTTACTTTTGGCCTCTCGCATCTCGCGCCCAGCACCCCGTGCACCACGCAACAGCTTCACCCTGGCTGATAGTGGCATTGCCCAACCCAAAACTGCCCCAACCAGGGCTCACCAAACAACGCTAACGCTTCCCACTGCAACAGTTGAAATGCAAACAAACGAAATGGGAGCCAGGAGATGATCGCAAGGGCATCTCACCCTGCGTAGGAGAATGATTGGAAGCGATCGAGGCCGGCTGTCCGGTACCCTGGTAAGGCCGTAAGAACAATCAATTCAATCAATCAGACGCAAGAGCCGTCCGGTAGGTATTAAAGTTAACTGCCCCAAAAAAAAAAAAAGAAACATCACCCCCATGGCCGGTGTGAAGGAGTGAAAATCCTTCGGTGCCTATTATTCGAACTTCTCCCCCGACCGCTCTGTGTATGGGACGATTTTTGGGTGGAAGGTGTCAGGGAAAACTCAAACAAATCAAAACACCCAAACGGACGCAAGGCATGCTTTAACGAACGTGAAATACCCAAAATATTGGGTGAAACAGACAAAACCACCAACCAAACAACCCTTTAACAACCCGATGATCGAGGCAAATCAGGCGAAATTATTGGATATTTTGTTTTACAGTTCTGCGCTTAATCTCGCACGTTTGTGTGTGCGTTTGTTACGAATGCGTAAAAATTTTCTCGACGATCACTAACAAGCTAGTTTTCTGGTTTTTTTTGTACCGATCGAACTGTGTTCGGTGAGGGGTTTTTTTGTGGCATGATTTTCCTCGTGGCCCGATCAGCGGGGAGGTGTCGGAAAAGGAAGAAGCGATGGTGTCGGTGATTATGGACATGGCCGGAGGAAAACAAGGGCGCCCGTCATCATCATCATCATCATCATCATGAACAGCTCCACCGCACCGAGACGTTACGATTGTTGTCCTTCAAACCCACCTCCGCAAGATCGCATGATCGCGCTCTGCTTGTTTTTGACAATCAACTATTATTTTAGGCGCATAATTATCAAGCTTGTAGAATTTGGAGGAGCAGAAGGAAGGCTTGATGGGTGATTATGTGCCCGCTAGAACGCAAAACTCTTCGATTCCGATTCGAAAGCAAAACAAAAAAAAACAACAAACGAATGGAAACGAAATCGAACTGACGCGAACGAATGAATTGAACGAAAGAACGAAAGACTTCCCTTTTGCTCAAACAAGCGACGAACCTCACCGGGCGAACCGAGGGTGCAAAACCGAAGAGAACCGAGGCGGGTAATTCTGAAAATTGAAAAATTAAAAACACATTCCACCATTGCTCCAAGGCTTGCCGTTTGTGCGAAGCGAAGGGGGAAGCGAGTGTCCACTTCGTTCTGCACGCGGCTCGTCCGGGAGGCGCCAACATGGTAATAACATTTTATATTTCTTCGTTTTCTCTTCGCTTCATTGATATTTATCGCTTTTCGCATCCCTTGGGTGGACGCTGGCGTGCTTGTGTGTGTGTGTGGTTCTCATTCGATTCTCCCGGAGGGTGGACTGCTTCATTCACGGAAAGCAAGCACTGGCCGAACACCCGTTGCTCGTTATCCGATGCAACCGAAGTGCGGAAGCGTGTTGGGGGGGGGGGGGCGCCCGGTGGGGCTCGCCCAGAAGAGCAGCGGGAGTCACACCAGCAGGTTATGTTTTATATGTTTTTATGTGATCACATGTGAATGTGTGAGTGTGTGTGTGTGTGTATTTTTTTTCGCTCTCCCGTTTGCCACTAGCTCATTAGCTCGCTGGTAAGGGTGGCAACTCCCACTGTTACCCCCCGTCTTACCCCGAAGGAAATGATCCCTCCGTGATCGTTGGGGACCTCTAAAAAGGGGCTGTCATATTGTTTTTTTTTTTGTTTTTGTTTTTCAATTCAGCCTTTTTTTTCTCCACCCATTTCGCTCCCTTTTGCTGAACCACAGATCATCAGGTGGTCCGATGATCTTCGGTGGGGTTAGTTTTTTTTCTCTGCCCAAGAATGGATCTACATAAATCAAATCTAGTATGTAGCGCTTCATCTAGTAGGCTAGTGAGAAACAAAAGCGTTAAAACAAAAGCACAGAAGAAAAGGGCTCCGAATGGTTCAATTCTATCGCGAGACTTAGAAAACTAGGATGCGAGATTATGGACAAAAGCTGCCCATTGAGGAGGCTGGTATGCAGACGAGAAAAAATTCCCGGTCCCTACACGTATGGAAAAGGCCGAAGGAAGAATCTCGGTGCTGGTGCTTCGAATTTAACGGTTTCCGGTAGGATGGTGGTCGGTGCACCATCGAACGAATTTATTGCCCCGGCGTCTATCCGGGCGGGTCACGACGAGTAGAGATGAATCGAGACGACGCCTTCGTCGTCGTCGTCGTCGCACTTGGGGGGAGAAATTTCGGGTGCGTATAATTTTATTACGTGAAAAATGCCCTACGCCACATTTATCACACACAAACGTACGGTATTGGCGTTCGCCTGTGTGCTTTTGATTATACTCATTACGTTCCTTGTGAACCCGTACAGGCGCTCGCAGTGCTAGAACAATTTTCACGGGTCGTTTTTTTGTTTCGTTCTTCCAGCTTCTCTCGTGTGACCGTGGTTTTGTTTTTTGTTTCGTTTTGTTTTGTTTCTTCGCGGACTGATCTGTTGTTTTTTTTGCCTCATTATTAGTGTCTGGCTTCTCCACATCGTCACGTCACTATTCAATCGCTGGCGTCTTGTTAAACTGTGTCTTGTTGTAGCTAAAGCAGCAGCAAGCGAGATGAGAGAATACGCCGTGTAACGAGTAATGGTAAGTTTGGATTTAATTTATGTTGACTTTTCAAATTAATAATCGTTCACAGCATTGGCAAGTGTTGGAGTTAGGGGGCGGGAGGTAGGGATGAAATGACTACGCTCGGTAGCATTAGCTAGCAAAGTGTAATAATTTATTCATACCGTTTCTATTGCTTGTCGGCTGACGTGCTAGAGATAAATTGAATCATGCGGATTGATGGATTGATAAATTGTCCAACAGCACGAATCTGTTGCATATGTAAACGCGTTGCTAAACAAACGCGTTAGTCGCCCGTTTTCTATTGCGAATGATAGCTAAACACGCACAAACAATAAACACGCGTTTAGTGTGATTCATTATTGCTTTGTAGGCTACTCATAAAAATGAGTAAATTATTGCAATGGGGTTTTATTTTGCAATTATCGAACATGATTAAAGTGTACCAAACAAGCTTTAATTGACATCGAGTATTAGGATATGAATTATTAATATCAGTGTTGGGGCCTGAAATTTTTGGGAAGAGTCAATTACATATATCTTCAAGAAAAACTCTTTAGAAAAACCGACTCTCGAATGTTCTAGCAATCTTTGCGGATACATGTATCTCAATTGATTCTTTAATAGCCTAAGATAAATGAATCTCGAAAGATTCAACATTTTGTAGCTTATACAGGTGCACTAACTATATGATGAAATAATGCATTTTGTTTGAGAAGGCATTCAAAATTCTAGAAAATAACAGCCGTGATTAAAAAATAAATGTTCCTCGTTGAATAGAATAACGATTGTAGACTAAGTTGAAACAATTTATTAAATAATAATAGTAGCTTAGTTAATAATAATTAATATTTAACAAAGTTTTACTGGACTCATCATATAACTTGGAGATGTGTGCTTTTACTAAGAGTTATTGAGTGAGTAGAGTTCTGCGGGGGCATTTATGGATTCAACTTAACACGTAGAGTTTTTATGAATCTGTTTATTACTCTTTATGCCAACAAATTCAAAACAGTTGAATAAAAAAATCAATTACGTTAGTATAATTCAAGTAGAGTAATAAAACTATTTTTTCGACACAGAGTGTAAGTGAGTTAGAATCGAAAGGTGTCGTTAAAGGATAAGTGTAGTGTATTTTTATGTATCTCAAAAGAGTGAGTAAATTTGAGATTTAATTGAGATAGTGAGATTTAAATAGTTACAAACACACTTTCACTCTGTTTCAACTCTCTGAAAAGAGTCATTGTTTTCATGTCTAATGCAAACTGTGCAGAGCATGGTTTTTCATAGAGTTAAGAACATTTAATCATTGCAACTTCATGAAGGATCCTAATAGGGTTTGAGCGTTATTTATTTATTATTAGGTAAAAATATTAATTATAATTTTTTCCAGATTCATCCTAATACACTATCACTCCCTTCGCCGGAAGATTTCATGTTGTAACAACAACCACCAGTTGTTTTGTTTAGAAATGTAATAAATTTCTTCGAAACACTTGTTGCAGTTGGATGCTACACGACGAGTGAAAATTACCCTAAAAATAACACTTTACCCTAGATAAGCTAAAACACTGCACTGCACTTGTCATCCGTTCTGCTTCATTTCCTTCGAGCATCGAAACACACAGAACGAACTACATTTGTCGCTTCCAAGATCTCGTTTCGATCATTCACAGTTTAACTGTCACCCACTTGTTGCCGTTGTTCGTCAGCTGTTACCGAAACTGTCAATATCTCCAATCGTGTACACGTTCCCAATCTTAATGTGTACACGGTTGTAGACCTGGTAGGAAGGAAAAATTTATCCTTTACGATCGTTACGCACCACCGCCGTCAAAGCGTTTCAGTATCGTTGAGGTTTTGTAAGGAGCAAACCCTGGTGAGGACCAAAAGAAAGGACACAAATTGCTCTAGTTCGGTCGTTTACCACGGGAAGATATTACCACTTGTGACGCGTCCCAATCATCCCTTGTTACACCAAGATCGATCGTGACAGAAGCGATCGTCCACAATGGACGTGTTTCCCGTAACGGTTTATTTTGGGTGTGACATTTTGTTTGTGGGCTTGTGAACATCCTTTACACATTCGCTGCTTAGCTTCAATACGCGGGGGTTTTTTCAATCGGCAAAGGTTTGCGCCACTAAGGAGCAGTTGTCTTGTGCTAGCACAAATGTACATATTTGTGGCTTTTTATGTTTTCTAAACCCGTCCATCATCTGGTTCCGTTGGTGTGTTTTGGAAACTCGATGTGTCTTGTTGGCCGATCGTACATTGCGACCGAATGTTGTCTCGTGTTGTTTTTCGAGATTGCTGCTGTGTTTTAGATTCTGGCCCAGATCATTTGTGGCCCGGGAAAGCTTCTGCTCAAGGGGTGTAAAATATTCGGGCGCCAAGGACCACATGCTGGTAGCTAGACAGACAACCCGTGAAACACCTCCGTTCGGTCAGGGGTTCGCTTTTCCCAGGCCCGATCGAGATCTCCCGTCTCGGGGTGTCTGTGTGTCAAGTGGATTTTGTGCTTGTTTCTTTGCTGTGGACTACAATGTTCTTGGTCGCACCAGCTCATGTCCGCCGTCTATCATGTCTCGATCGAACGGGACCGCTCGTAGCGGATTCGGGTCCCCGAAAGCAAACGCCCTTTCGGGATCACTTTCCTACGGGGTAATGTGTGATAAACTTTACACTTGTTGCTGTGCGTGGTTTTTGGTGGTTCTGTGATCTCAAGACAGGAATAGTAATAAAAAAATATTAATAACTCATACGCACTGTTCCAGGCACAGCCACAAATCTCGCATTTGGTAGGGATGTGAGTGAAACAACAACTCAAGGCGCCTCGGCGTGAAGCGTCCGCGAACAGGCTTGTTAGTCCGGATAAATGGGATGAGATAGATGTGAGCCTCCAGATATTTGTATCAAAGCCGCGCGAGGCTATCACAATATTTAATGTAGCGCATTATAGATGGAAATATTTCTTCCGGCTAATTATAGGCTTTCGGGATATAAATAATCTCATCACACATCGACCGGTCCCGAGTGCGTGCGGGATGCGAAAAACTAAACCCCAGAGGGTTTGAGGAATCTTAAGTAGGGACACCCTACATGGAGTAGGGGAACGTAGAGTAGGAGTTTTGATTAGTGGCTTACTTCGTTCCGAGCGCCAGTTACTCGGGTGCAGTTTCGCTCGGGGAACTTATGTTTCGGGGATTAAGGGTCAGCGTCAGGTATGATGGTGGCAGGTCGCCTTATTATACAGAGTCACTGTTTCGGTGGGATTTAATCTAGGATCGCACGGTGCACTTCGATCGTCAGCATTCGTCGGCCGATCGATGACGATCATGACGAGCGATTGGAAAGGTGGGATAGTGCGAGATGATATAGGCTGCGATTACAGTAAAAGGGATTGTAAAAGCTTTGTTTTAGGGTATCCATCTCGGCTGGTTATTCAAACACCAAACATTTCTTTGAAAGGCTTTTAAATTCCCCGCCGGGGGAGTGGGGAGATGCGTTATCTTACGTTAAGTCTTTGTTATTGATAACCTGTTGCATTGTGGAAAAAGGAGAAGCGAAGCAGTTGAGTATAACATTTAGGATTTTTCAGTACTGTGTTATGAATGACAGTTTGATGTTTATAAACATTTCTACTTCAGGACATTCAAACTTCAAGGATTTCGAAAACACTTGAAAGATTCTCAAAACACCTGAAACGTTTGACCATGTTATTTTCCCACCCAAACAAACTGCTTGACTTTTAAGTTAACATTGATGTTGACAAACAAAAAACCACCGGAGAAGGTACGCAAACAGGCGTACCGTGGTAATTTCTTCTCTTCCGAAACCAAAAAAACTAAATGCCTCGAGAAACGAGAAACAAAAACAAAAGACACATCCTTCGCAAACAATCTTGAGACAAACCCCGCTGGCAAGCAAAAATGCCTTTGGAATTTGGCGGTCTGACATCCGCTCTATACCGTTGACAGCTCCGGCAAATGTCTTCAACATCTTCTACTCATCAAGAATACAAACACATGTAAAACGGCAACCATTCATTGCGATTCCGGAACAAACAAATGCTTCGGGAGGGCGCCAGTAAGAAAACACCGGCGTGGCCCTTAACATGCTACGGGTGTGTTTGTGTGTGCGTTGTGTCCTTTTAAAATGGGTGGCGACAACAGCAGGAAGGATTTGACAAACACAGATGGCGCCAGAACCACATCCGGCGCGTAAAACAACAGTTTTATGTATTTGCGTCCGAAACGGCAAGTTTTTCTTTTCGCTGTTGTTGTTGTCCCGCCATACCCGACGGGTTTGCAGGGATGTGAAGGAATTTGTTTTGCCTAGACATTGGTGAGGACTTCAGGACAAGCTTTGGTTTTACACTTGCAGAAAAGTGTAGAAACAATATGGTATGGGAAAGTTGTCGTTGCTTGGGCATTTGGATGCAATAAAACCAAAAACTGATCTGCATGTATTTATCTCTCTCATTACCAAGCTGTTAGTATATTGTCATGCATAATAATTGCCGTTGTAAATAATTACTTCTGTCATAAATTATGCTCCCTTTTTTTTCAACGAAGCACCATGAAATAAACTTTCTTCTGCACAATATAAATGCACTTACCGTCCACTTTTGGTGATGATCATCTCGGTACCGATCTTGTGAAACTCCCGCCAAAGTTCCTTGTTCTGCAGCTTCAGCTCAACGCCGGGTAGGGTGTAGC
Source organism: Anopheles longipalpis (assembly GCA_016170015.1). NCBI lineage: Eukaryota > Metazoa > Arthropoda > Insecta > Diptera > Culicidae > Anopheles > Anopheles longipalpis. The sequence goes on from CM028106.1 coordinate 23,796,338, forward strand.
GTGGTGGCAGAGCCATCGCATGCATCGATGGTACCGGAACCGGCAGCATCGTTGGGAACGGATCTGTAATATCAAAAAAATGATGAGAGAATCAAATTCATTCTTCACGAAGACAATGTACAGTAAACGCAGATCTGGGAAGAAAAATTATTTGTTATCTTTTCGATATCATTACTCTTAGCATTTTTAGATTGAAGTAGATACTTATACATGAAGATTGATAAATAAAAGATCTCACAATCCTTTTACTTCAGAGAAGAAAATTATCGAATTAAATAAAATGTTTCAAACCCTGATTAATAAAACTCAGTGCGAAAGGAGCATCTTTGAAATTTTTTTTTATGAAAATATTTATATCATTTTATGGGTTTCTATTGTTTTGGTAAGGTAACTTAAAACTATTTAAAATTCAGATTGTACATTGTAAATAATAAAATTTTTGAAAGAAATTTGACAATAAATATGATTCAGCAAGAATCTAAACCTTCTTTTAAAACATTAGAAACTAAACTGATTTTAGGATTTTCGTGAATTTTTGTATTTCAAAAGTTATACAATGTCTAATTATTAAGCTTTCCTTAAAACCCCTCTACAATTCTTTAAAAAAAAAATGATTTCGTTATGACAACTATTTTTTCCAAATTGTGCAATGGTCTTTAATGTCATTGCTTTCCTTTTCTTTACTCCGGAACGAAAAACTTCATTCACTAAATGAAGCTCCGGAAGTGAAGTTAATTCCGCTTTGTTTGTTCCATTCATTCCGGGTTGTGTCTCTGGTGAAGAATAGGTGACCGAACAAAATTACATAAAGATAATTAGCTCAATTCGATTAGCTCTAGGATTCTCGCAAGTGTTAGACGCAAGTGCCCAAAGAAGGACCCGAAGGTAAGTTCGTTCGCTTTTCCGTAACTCACTGTTGGGTTTGTACCAACGTACAGCTTGTGCTTAAGTTTGCACTTTTTTCTGCCTTCTCACGGACCGAAAACGGGTGCGATCGAGAAAGATCGTACCAGAGTGCCCATAGAGCGAAGATGATTGTGCCGGTTCCAAGGGTTTCGTCAAATGGTCTCGAGACCACCACTGAAGGAGAAGGGCGATGCTGATGTCCCCCTCCCAAGACAGTGCGGTGCAAGAAGGGAATGGGGAAGGGAAATGAGAAGCTCAACCAGTTTGTCAGTGCCCTGTCAAGATGAGGTTCGTTAGATGTTTATTTCTGTGCGTCAGTTTTTTTGTCTTCTTTTGTTTCAACCACGTCTCGCCAAGGGCTTGTTTGTTTGTCTTTTTCCTGCCGTGCCTGATCACCGTCCGTTCCCCACCTCGAGAGGGATTATGAGCCGTGAAAATGGAAATTTCATAGTCATTTATTTCGAGAGGAAAAGAAAAGGTAGCGGCAAAAGCTTTGCGAGGAAAAAGCGAGAGGCGATATTAAGGAAGAAAACAACAGCAATACACACACCGAAAAAAAACAGTTCATCGCTGGGGAAAGATTCGTCTCAGGCGGAAGTCTCACAGTGCCGGCCTGCCGTGCAAGTGTCTCGGAACGAAACGAGAAGGAAGGAGAAAGAAAAAATTATATCATTAATTCGTTCTTGTTACAAGTCGTGAGGCTTTGGCGCCGCCGATTTTTCAAACATTCATATCCACATTCCACCGCCGATGGTTCAGATCGGATCGCTCGGTACGATGCGGTTTTTCTCTCCCATTCGTATCGATGTCTCTATCCCTATTCAACCGATTCCTGGACGGTGGGCAAATTTTTGATTGTTTTTCTTTTTCGCTTCCCAATGATCCCAAGATGATCGTCGTTTACTGTACGTCCCTTTGCGATCCATTTGCTGCCACATACACACTATTTTCGGGGTCGATATCAAAGTTATCCCCAGCATCATTTACTTCCCCCAATATCACACAGGGGTTTTGAGATTAAGTTAAACTGGAACTCTGTCAATTTAGATCTGGAATCCTTCCCACTTTTTCCGAAACTTTTGAAATCTAAAATCGCAAAGCTTTAAGCGTTTCAGTCAAGAAAGCTTTGAACAAAATTGGAATTAAAAAAATGTAAAGCATTCTAGATCTAACTCCACATATTCTAGTTCAACTTGAACAGAATCCAGAAAAGGGTAAACCAACTGGGAATCCCTGTATAACGTTAACAAGATGTGCATTGTGGACAGTGTTGGGAAGGGTGGATGGAGAAGTTGGAGAAGAAACGAATAATTCTTTCAACGCACTCGACCTGCCAGTAGAAGTCAGCCCTGGAAAGACAATGACAACAGAGATGATAAAGATCATCGTTTGTTTTTCTCTTCGTTTAACATCACGCGTATCAATTCGTACGGCTCATGCGTTCTTGCTTTGCTTTTACTCGTTCGAATTCTTTCGCACATGAAGAGAGTTGAACTGAGCAATTTTCCATAAAGTTTTAGGAGGAGTTTAAGAGTAATTATTGTTAGGAGTTTAGGAATAGAGGTACTGAAGTAACAGGTAAAATAGATTTAAGGAAATTAAAAATTTTAATTTTGCATTTCACTTTTACTTGATTGAGTTTGAACAACTTTTTCATAAAACGTCATAAATTAAAAAAAAAAATAAACGTAGCATTAAAACAATATTAAGACACCATGACAAATTATGCTTCAGTAAAAGTAATTCATAATGCCTCAATCGTTTAGCAAGCACAACAAAAAAAGCTGATTTAATCTAAAACACACAACTTCCCATCTGCCGCTTCATCTCGTAGCAAAAACCATGCGGTTAATGGCACGTTTCTATTTAGCTTGTTATTTAGCTATGATGGCGATCGGACACGAGTAAAAGAATTACGTGCCTCGCATGGGCAACGTACGCACGACAAACGTTATGAATGGTGGTTTTGCTGTTTTGGTATACAGAGCAACAAAAAAAACTGAAACAAATTCCTCTCGCCTCTTCATTGAAAGTCGTTTCGCGAAAGCCCATCATCATCGTCAACCCCCTTTTTCGTTATGATCGACGATGGTGGTCCCCGAAAGTTGAAACATTCGTACCAAACGACCAGGCCCCGGGTTTGCGCGACTCTTGTGACGGTTTATGATCCACATCCGGAGGTCCGATGTCACGACTTGCGTGACACGGCTTGCACACCTTCCTTTTAAGGCCCTTCGGGAAAGGGGAGGGCGGGTTGGAAAATATCTGGAGACAGCGCCATTTTAATGTGTTTCCCGTGTCTCAGAAAAAGGTTGTGCGTAGTGGCGGAAAAGTTGGAAGGTTTCCCTGGTAAAGCCCGCTGTGTGAGCCAGCCTGAGTGTACCGAATGCTTCGGGCATGGGGTAACGTTAAAGCTTAACTATTTCTGGAGGTGCTAAAATTGTTTTATGACTGTCAGCCGCGTCAGTACAAACTGGAAGCCCTAAGCACACATTAGAACATGCTTAATTCGGGTTTCGGGACTATTATGAATGAACTCTTTCACAGGTCTAAGGTGGATGAGCGTGGTATGAAACCTTATCTACGAATAGTCAATATTGACTAGGATACGGAAAAGGAGCAAGTAGGAGGGTAGAGCAATGTTTTAGAGTAATGTACGGGGAATGTTGGAGAATCAGATCAGACGAGAAAGGGCTAGAACGCAATCCTCCAATTTCCCGCCGACGGTATTGTAGTTATGAGCAGTTGCAGTGCTCAAAATGATTAAATGTGAGGATTGTCATTCTGTTGAGGACCGAATTGATGTCTTGGGAGGCATTTGATATCTTTGTCTTACTTTACTCTATTTATTTTACATATCTAAAACTCCGGACTTGGATCAATTACATCTAATATTAGGTTAATGGATTAGGCAATAGCTGAACTTTGATATACACAATTATTCTTATACTCAACAAATTCTCAGTTGTTAGTGAAAATATAGGAAAAGTTCTGTCATGTGTTTTTAAGGACTTCGAGACTTTCTTTTGCATGACTTTATTTAGAATTTTTAGTAAAGATCTAATCACTTAGCGAGGATCTTAAAAGATTATACAATGTAATGACTCTTGTTTTTATTCAATACAAATAGTCAAAACTGTTTCGATTGAACAGAAAACTAAATCAGCATGTCTCTGAACGAATTCCTCCTTATATCCTTAACCCTCATTTCTTCCTGGACACCTCTACAAGGCTTGTTAGCATTTTTCCTAAGATTATGATCTTTGTATGATTTATGAAATTCTCAGCACAAAGAAAGCAACATTCCACCTAGCGCCACGATCTTTCACCGACATCATGGTCATCCTCCGGATGACTTCTCGTCAGGATCTCAAACAGTGACGTCAACGGTGACGTCTAGATCGATCGATCGATTTGGATTGTTTTTTTTTCTTCGAGGGAAAAATTTGACGGATTGTCTTGCGTGGAATTAATTATACCTCTTCCTGATGCGATACACACTGGTACACACTTGGTACCTGGACATTCTTTTCTCTCGCGCACGAAGAAATGCAACATGTGCAACCGGAGCTGCATCGATATCATTAATCATTTTTAAAGCTTACAAAAACAATGCGGACCCGTGTCGTCCTTACGGTGTGGGAGAGAGCGCTCTAAGGCAGAAGAAAAAAAAAAGGACTCCTCGTCATCACCATCATCAACAACGTCGATCACGGGACTGCAACAGATGAAACGGTTCGGTGGTTTTTTGGGACTAATTTTCTAAAACAAACACAGCCGTTTGATGCATTTGAAAGCGGGACGGTTTGGTCGATGATCATGCCTTGTTATAAAGATAGGGAACAAATTTTCCAACTGTTTTTCTCCCCTTCGTTTCCTTTTCCCTTGTGCTTTTCTCCCTGTCATTAAGGTGATCAGGTTCGTGAAACTGTTCTGAATGGATTCGAAAATGGAATTCGGAAACAACGTTCGGATTCTCGTAATGATGCGTACGTGGAGTAGTATGCAGGCTAGGGATGCATTGATGCGTCCTCGACCGCAGCAGGGAGGCGGCCATCATTTGTCAGTTAAACGCATCTGTCATATATACATATATGTGGCTCGTCAGCCATATCGTGCAACATTCTGGCTGCTTTACTGAGGCTCCCGAGGCTGATGATGACTTTGACTGCTGGTTTGTTGGTTTTCCGGCCCATCCTCATTTTCCCCTCCATATGTTTGATTCGGTTTAGAGAAAGAAGATACAGAACCAATCCATCCTAATTGGCAGCATCTCTGGTTATGTTTGGTTCCTTCCGTTCAGATCTCTTACCTGGTATCCGTTGCAACATTTGCTGACGATAGATTTCGTGTGCAATGTGCTGATGCATTCGTAAATCGATCAAATCCGTCATGGTAGTTCCGGGAGGCTGTTTTACAGTGTTTGTATTGTGTAAATCGATGTGTTTCTGATCCGTTTCGATGATGTTGTTCACACAGTTGTTTATGTGGTCGGCTTTATTACATAAAGCAAACAACACAGGGGTACAAAAGATAGTAACCCATAATCCATTATTTTATTGCTTATTGTGACACTTTTTAGGGGGTATTTGTTTTATTTTGCGCTATTGAAACCAACGTTCACTAAGCTACTAGCACTGGATCACTTTTTTTAACATGTTTCACTGTTTAATTCATTTCTTTTATATTTCTTTATGATGTTACAAACTGTTGCATCTACTTTCATCAGTCAAGCTTTAGCTTCCATGCACTGTGGATTGTTTATAAAATGACACACCGAAACACACGTCAACCGAAAAATAAACTTTTTGGTACATTAGTTACACAATATGAAGAAACATAAAACGTGACACACACTGTTAGTACACGCAATTTATCATGCACTGCCACCTGACAACCACCGCGGTTAATGGTAATTGTGGCCAAACGAACGATCGTTACTGCTTGCCGACAGAAACAAAAAATTACGGACGGTTTCGACCGGACCGACGTCCGTAAAAGATGGATTAAAACTAAAATTCTGTACGATTCGCGTTGATTTTGCGTGGGAAATCGTGCAAGAAGAAGGGGTGAAGTCGGACGATACACGGACCCGATGGAAAGAAAATGGAAGAAATTCACACACACAGCCGTACGTTGCATGGCCACGCCTACTAAATGGCTGTGTGTACGTCTATGCTGCGGTTGAGTGTGTGACGCCTTCTTTGTGTTTGAACAAAAATGGAGTAGACTATGCAGCGTAAAGCGTTGTACTAACGTGTCCTTTTTGAGTATATTAAATTTTTAAAATTAGTTTAAAAAAAAGTAGACGATAAATAAAACATTTATAAAGACGTTTTTTAACACTTAAGTTTCCAATAAAATATGTTTTGTTTTTTCTATAAACTTCTTTCTCAATTAATATTTAACACCCTGTCTTTATCGCCTTTTACTAACTTTATATCAAATTCAGATCTTTTGATAACAACTTCAATGTATTCCAAAAAGTTTGTATGCTCCCTTGATAACCATTAATGGGAATCCAATTGGCTTTATTGGGCATTAATTAAAAATATTATCTAAAAAATATTAAAGTAACAGACATCTTGAAATATTAATTGAAAATTGATCGATCCCAATGATTTATGATGGTAACATGTATAGCGACATGGAGTGTAATTTACGTGATGGAACATTACCATAATCTTTCCGCTTTTTCTCCAATGACATTGCTTGCATTGGTGGTGTTTTCGCTCTATGATTAGTAACCTCAATTTCTTCTGCTAAAACCTACGCAATCGTCCATATCGGTGTAAAAGTACATTAAAGGATAGTCTCTACCGGACGATCGTACACGCTTTCGTGACCATTTTCCCCCGCCGGGGGGGAAAAAACGCCAAATTTGCACGACACATTAGCCTTGCGCTCACTTGATTTATCATGGACACGATCGGTGATTTATGGCCCACCTTATTGCTTTTTAATTAAATCCGTTCATGTCCCGCAGGATCGCCTCCTAGCTTTCCCCACGTTGCTTTTGAATTCTGTAAAAAGATCACTCTCCTACACTTGCTTCATTTAGCATCGTACGAATGCATCACACACGAACGACTTTCCACACACCGATCGCTAGAAGCAAAAGTTCCAGCAAATTTGTTTCCAATTGCATACGATTAGTCACCCGGGGACAGACACACACCCGGGAGTGAGTGGGGGTTTTCAGCGGGGCGGAAAATTAGTTTCTTCCCTTTCGCCCACCCATCACCCATCTCGACACTTCCACGTTTATCCGTATGGTTTCTTGCGAAAGTCAAAATAGGAACCATCATGATCATCATCGGGGTGATCTTCGAAGCGATGAGCGTTCGGTTGCGCGTTCGCTCGAGTGCTCGAGTGTCATGGTTTGGATTTCAAATTTAGCCACCATTAGGCAAATGGCAACGCGTTCTACGCGCCGAAAGCGGCGCCGATCAACGAGTCAATTTTCCGTTTTTCCGCTTCGACGATTCCTGATTCAGTGCCCCCTGCCCTTACCCTTGCATATCCCCCAAAAAATGCCGCCCAACGCCACGTTTAAGATTTAAAAGCTAATTTTACTTATCAACACATTCGGAGTCGTTAGTTACGAGCGTTCGCTTTCACAGTTCCGCTCGATGCACACGCGAACCGAATGTACACGCGACCACCATCAAAACCGCACCCTGTGCAACACTCTTGCCAGGCGCGCGCGCGTCTGATGATGCGTCCTCGCGATCAGCGTCGTGGTGCGATCTGACTCCCTTCCCCGCGAAGGAAAAGAAAAAAAACCCAACCATCACCCAAACGCGACGAGCTAGCGGCTCAAGGCAACGGACCGAAACTAGGTGGCAGGTTGTCTCAGGTCCCATCAGAGGCGGACCCCGAAATGAGTGTTACAAAAATAACACTCCAAGCACAGACGGGTGTTGCCCCATGCACAGTACACCCCTTCTCTGGTACGGTGCATTAAGTTTTTCGTTTATCTAGTTTATTATCATGCAGCACAGGGGCACAGGGGTGTATGTACGAACCACTGCTATAATGTTGTAGTGAGATAATAAAGACCCCACATTAGCATATAAATCATTTGGAGAATCGGTTGTTTTACGTGACGCGGTGCTATAGGGCGTGATTGCATTGTGGAAAGTATTTCGAGCAATATTCACGCTAAGTAATAATAAAATAATAGTTGTTCGTGCTCTGTGAAGTACTTCAATTTATGTGATATTAATTTAAAAAATAGGAATAACAGTGATTGGCAAAATATAGTGTTTTTCGTATCATTTCTTCCCTAAATTTGCTATAATTATTTGCTATAAACACAATATTTGATTTTTATGTCATGTTTTACACTTGTGTGTAAGAAGAAGTTGGACGTTGGAGTTGGAGTTTTAAGTTGGAAAAAGTTGTAAGTATTGAAAAATAAATGCCAAAAAACAAATGTCCATTCATTGTGGATCCAGAAAAAGATATTATTAGGCCATTTGTATAATTTGCATGACCCTTTTTTGGTCTTCAGGATATACTGCATGCGCCTCGGCATGCTCTCCATCAGATTCTTTAAATGTTTTGGATATAATTCATTCACGGTGTGCTTTGCACTGGGCTTCAAAAACTCCAAATTTTATTCATTACGCCAGGTTTATCTACCTTGGTATGTAGAAAACTCCATAAATTGGATTGGAATCCCGAAAACCTGAAAGAATGAATTGATCTTCTTGGATATATGACCTTAACTTCAACACTCGTTTTCTCCAGTTTTATTATAATTTTTTTTTTTTGCTCGGTTAGAACGGCCTGGCCGTATCAAGACTTATTTTACCACATAGCAGGATAGTCAGTCATGCTACGGGGGGACGGTCCGGATGGGATTTGAACCCGGTCCTGCCGTGTGGACGGGCGCCGTTTCTCCAGTTTTAAATATCTTAAATTTTAGGAATTTACAGTAATATTTGTTCGATTTTCTTCTGGCATTCCAAACCTCTCCCATGCAAAACGAGGATAAGGTGCGCGTGGAGATTTTCACTCTATTCACGATCGCATCACGACCACTACTCTTCTACTTTCCGATAAATTGCTCGACTTTTATTTCCACCCAAAAAACCTTACTCTAGATCACCAGGGACTTATCAGGATGCTTCTTCATATACTTGGAAATTTGTTTTTATTTACATGCTGATCTTTGATATATTAGTTCTGTACTACTAGGAGTCGAACGAAGAAATTCGTATAATTTCGTATCCAAATATATGAAAATATGCCAAAAATGAAAACTCAATTTAGAGGAACTTAAAATAGATATTAANCAAGAAAATTTAATGCGACTAACATTCCCATGGAAACGCATTCTCAGCTGCTGGGATTCGGTTGTATTTTTCCCAAAACAACAGCAGCAGCATCGTAAATCATCCCAACCGAAACCCAACCGAACAAAACGTTTGCGTCATAAAACCGATGTTTACCAGCATCGTCCTCGGATTCAGGCACCGGTTCAAGACTAATCAGGCTGGCGTAAAAATTACACACGCGACATGCCTCTTCAGGGAACTCCTCACAAGCAATCCTGGTGCGGGTCACCTGCGGCCCCTTAAGACAAAAGCGCCTGTCGTCGATGCTGACAGTCCGGGCCACCCCCGGGGGTGACATCCCGCTGGCATTGCTTCCGGAGCATTAAGGAGCTGTGTGTCGTGTTCCAGGGCATGTTTTTCTTTTTTTTTTATTTTTAATTAGCCTCATCAGTAGCAATTCCCGCTTTTCGCTAGATTCGAACAGCTTTTGCCGTTGCCTTGCTACAGGGGGAAAAAAATTATATGATGTTTGTTTTACCCGAAAAGGGATTGGCTTAGTTCCCGAAGCTTTCTTTCACATTAATTGATGCCAGAGTGTGTGAGAATGTGTTTCTTTGGCTTTGTGTCTTTGCAAACATCCTTAATTCTTGGTCGTTTGTACCGAATAAGTTAATAAACAAACACACTTTGTCCCTGCACATGCCTAGCACAGCTGGCCAATTGATACAAAACCAAAAATCAACACACAAGGATCTTTAGCCTTGTTTTTGGTTTGGCCATTTGTTCGTTGTTTTCCAATTCGTATGGCGCCCATCGTACGATGATTAATTTATCTCTTACCAAAAATCTACACCACTTGCTTCGAAACTCATAATTTATGTACAGCTGGATTGCGCAAAAAAGTTAAAAAAAATCCATTCGTTAAAACGCTTAACGGTTACTCTCTCTCTGTCTCAGTAGAACGAAGCGTTTGAACGGTGCACTTGATCGTGCAAGAAAGTTGTGGGTGATCTTCTAAAGCTGAACCTTCCACTTCACTTTCGCGGGTGGTAGACTTTGATCTTCTCAAGGCGCCAGGGGGCGGACGATACTTCTTCGTGAAGGTGAAGTAAAAGACTTTCACCGCCAGTACCGCTATTAAAAGTGCGGTAACCAATACGGTTTGCGGAGCACTTTCTTTCGAAACACTTGAGAGGTTCGAAGTTTCGATCTAGAACGATCGCTCGTGATACTTTTCGGGTGCAGCAGTGTGTATTTTGAGCGATTGCACATGCACGTACGTGCGGCTACCCACTTGTGAAAGCGATTTGTGCAAACAAGCGATTAGTAGTGGTTTTCCTATCATAAAATCTTTCCAGCTCCCCCACCCGAAACGTTTGCTCAAGTAGTTTCAATGCATCGTAATTATAAGCGCAGTACGCATGTACATACGCGGTGAAGAGCTATTCTTGCTTTCTTTTTTATCATGCCGATAATTAGATCGTTAATTTTCCGTTGTCACATGGCTGCAGATGAGAGCAGCTGGCGCGATTGAAAGGTAGCAGATGCCGCAACAGAAGTCAACTACATTCACCCATCTGCACGGAAGGCTTAAGACACACACGCATAACTAATGTGTTTAGACGACGCACAAAGTCAAGTATTGGTTTCAATTAATAACCAAGGACGAAACTCGAGTGACGAGAGGCACTAGCTTAGTCGCCAGATCATTCATACATATTCCTAAGATGTTTGAAAATCCCTTCATGCAGCCCATTACATGTATTTCTTTCCCTTGGTTTTATTACGCCATTACGATTATCTGGTCGTTGTGGGTTCTTTCTTCTGTAGAAGCTTCGCCTATTTTATGTGTTACTTCCATTTTTGGGACGTGCAGCTTTTCAAACCCCGAAAACGATATTAGGTTCCGGTTGGTAGATAATTGATTATTTCGTACGAATCGTAAGCTGTCCTGAACGCAGACGAGGCCCCGACAATACTACCCATTCCCCTTTGCTTCGTCATTATTATTATTTCGTATCTGGTGGTGATAAAACTTGTGTAGGCCGCCATCTTCCCTCCGGCCACGTTTTTGTTGTTCTGTGTTTGGTTTTCGCTTTTTTTTGTCTCTGTTGCCTCTCTATTTCATCAACACTTTTATTGAGCTAAAGCTCAACCTGAAGCGGGATTATTATTTCATTCGTAGTGGAAGGTTTCGTCGTCTGCTCTGCAGCCGAGTCTCTCCGGTCTTCTCGCCTCGCGGATAGAGCAAGCGCGACGAACTGTCGTTAGATTGCGTCGTGAAAAAAGGCGCTTCGAAGACGATTTACAACGATCGCGATAAGCCGTATAAGAATTGGTAAGGGTGGCAGCTAACCCGAGAGGGGAGGTGGTTGGGCAGGTGCCATTGCCTATTATGGGACGTGGACGACAACAGTGGCTGCCTGCCGTATAGTTGATCATTTTGAGGGTGTTTTTTTCTTCGTTCGTTTGTTTGTTCGTGTGTATGGGGTTATGCTTTGGATCATTTATATGATCATGTTGTCATCTATCGGCGCGGTAGCATGACACTTTGTTCGACAGGTCTGTTGGCTACAGGCAAATGTGTACATTTTCACGGGCTTGGATCAGGCACGGGTAGCGCGATCGTGCAATGTCTCAGCGAACGACGCAATGAAGAAACGATTCCCAATTAAAATATTACTTATTTATTTAAATCATTATTCTAACACTCTGGGTGGAAAAGCCTTCCTCTAATGATGCAATATAAAACGTCGATATTGCACTGATGGGTAGCAGCTGTATTATAAATTTTAAAAGCGAGGAGGTAAACTTGCAGACGTAGTCAAGAACTTTATTTTTTAACATTCTCAAAAACCCGGTCAATGGCAAAAAAATGTCTTCTGTGGTATAGTAAACTTATTGCTTTGAAAATACCAAAGATACCATCGTCAAATTGGATTGATAAAAGAGGTCCAATAGCATCAAAATTCATTTGCCAAGGTCCTTGAATAGTACCGTTACTAATAAAACATCATCTTATAATTCTAGTTGAAAATGAAATAGTTTGAAGATGACGCTGATGATGATAAATCCCACATCGTACTCCAACATTGAGTTTGCGAAGGACAGAATTACCTTACAGGTATTCGGGTCAAAATACTATGGTTCTATTCTTGAAGAGGTTATGTCTAAGTGTTTATCTGAGAAAAACTAACAACTCACACATCTTTCTTATCACACTAACCTGTTCAACTCTGTGACAAAAATATTAAAGTACAAATCGTGTACGCCAATTCTTATGTTTCGGAGATTTTCGAATTTATAGATTTTTTTTATTTATTTTTTTATAATTTTTCTTTTTTTTTAATTTAAAGCGTTATTTGAGTGAAAAGAAACTTATTTGAACAAATTCGCATTAAAGTACATATATTTATAAATTTTGCTAAATTACTCAAAAAAAAGTTATGACTTTAACCTCAGTAAATTTTCAAATCTATAGTAGTTTTTAATTTTTTTATATTTTTTTATTCTTTGTTTAATTTAAAGCATAATTTGAGTGAAAAGAAATTTATTTCAACGAATATGCATTTATATAACTCAATTTATAATATTTTACTAAATTTGTTAAAAAAAGCTAAGGCTATAACCTCAGGAAATTTTAAAACTTTTAGATTATTATTTTTATGATTGTTTATTCTTTTTTTATTTTAAGCATTGTTTGAGTGAAAAGAAACTTATTTCAACAAATTCGCATCCAATCAAATTCATTGATTCGCATTCATTCGCATACAAATGAGATCAATTTATAAATTTTGCCAAATTTCCCAAAAAAAGCTGAGGCCTTAGAAGATTTTCAAAAATTTAGAATTTTGTTATTTTTTATGATTTTTTATTCTTTTTTTTTATTTAAAGCATTCAAATTCGCATTAAAAATACATCATTTTATAAATTTTGCATAGTTACTCATACAAGCTAAGGTCACAGCCTTGTGAGATTGGCGAATTTATTGGATTTTTTCTTGGAAAATGTCCACGAGATGAGATTTTTTTCGAATTAACAGCCATTTATCTGTTTTAAAAATAGTATTTACATTCAAAATAATTATATACAACACGTACGTATTTTTTATTTATTTTTATTTATGATTAATTATTACGGCATTTAGGCGCATTGTCAGCCTCAAATTGGTAAATAGTGCAATAATCACAAGGCATTTCCTCCTAGTATTTTGCCTTATCCCGGGCATACTCGTTTGGCAACACGTACATAAATAAAAAGGTACTCGGTTTTTTTAAACTTTACAATATTTAATGACACTCAACCTATCTAATTTTTGAAGTTGTATTTGTTTACCTTGTGGTTGGCAGCAAAATCGAGCTATGCTGGCCACCATTACAGAAAACAGTCGTGACGTCAAGTCGCGCTTCGAATAGAGATTTTTCGCTGAAAATGCACGAATAGCGACTTTTCACATCTTTTTTTTTTACTTTCGAAAAAAATTCTGAATCGCGTTCGCAAACGCGACAATTGCTAAGCGTTTAGTGACGGGGTAAGACTTAAATATAGTTCATATAAATGTCGTGCTGTGTCTAAAGCTTGGTCCATAGACTTGGTCATTAATTGGTCGTTAATTAATGAGTATAGAAGCATTTCCATGGAGCTTTGGCGATGTAAGCATAGGAGGCCAACATAAAAGAAAAACAATTTTAACAGTAAAAGTCTTTCCAATTAATTGTCAAAAGAAAAACAAATCCCAGAAAACACCACTTCATAATTCAAACCAATTTCATTACGAATGAACAATATTGTTAAGCAATAGTTATAGCTCCTTCCGACCATCAGAATTGGCTGTTACAGTCATAGCATTTTTTCTCCATTTGAGAAAACAAACAACATAAAGATAATTGGCGAAAACATCCCGTCTTTTTCACGGCCAACAATTTTTTTTTAATTTTTAACCGCAATGAGCCGTACCGTAACATTACGATGCTTTTGCCCATATGCTTCATCACTTGGCGTTACTGTTTTTTTTATCTCTTTTCTTTGAAATTTTTTCAGACACGGCGGGTGTGTGTTTAAGTGCTTTACGAGTTTTGTGTGGTTGTGAATTTAGGCAGAGAGTGAAGCAAAAAAAAAATATTGCACACATTGCACAAATGTTCCACAAAGCTGTAAAGCACTCATAACCAGCCACACGATCCCTTTCATTACAAAACATCGGGGCATCGTAGACGCTTCCTTTAGCTGTTCCATTCTTCACCGGGTTTTTGGTGTGTGTGTGTGTGTACGGTGCCACTCCAGCCACCCATCAAATGCACCGGAACGAAACGAATGTGGCCAAGCGACGACGCGTTTAAAATGCAATCATTTAGGCGCCACCGAGCTGGTCGCAATAAATTTACTTTCCGGTCCGAAAAACCATCATCAACTTTGCAAAAACCATGCCTCCGGGAAGATGGTACGGTATGCTTGAGACGCGAGCCAATTTGAAAGCCTTCGGGTCAGGAACAGAACAAAACGCGGCCAAAAGGAGCGTTGAAAAATATACAGACATATCGACAGGCTTCAGTTGTTGTGCTGCTGGGAAGGAAGAATCAGCGAAGGACAAATGGCGCTGAGGTCTGTTTTATGGGCCAAGCTGGAGATTTGAGATTTGGAATATGTAGGTCCAAGAATCGCCGAGAATGTCGAATTATGTCGAGGTAGCGTGGTTTCTACTTAAATTATTAATTTTTATTTAAAAATTATAAAAAGTAAACTTATTAGGGTAAAAGACACATTTTGTAAAACGCTCATGAGAATGTTTGTACAATCTCAAAAGGATTATGGCAGAATGAAACCATGACGATCGGATAACTCCGAAGTGAATAAGGGAGGAGCGAAGAGAATGAATGATTTTCTCACTGATATATGAATGTCGACCTGTGGTACCGGCCAGACGAATCCTGACGTTATAACGTATACCATAAGCCAAACGAATGGCGACAACGACACCGAAAGGGGACGGAACCTGTCTCGGAACCCGCGATCGACCCGTTTCTCCATGTTCTCCTAAAGTCCTCCTAAACCCAAAAAACAAAAACGGACCCGAAACGAAACGCACGAGAGGGAACCTTTCAACAACTTTATGAGCCTTATCTGATCGGTATCAGCCGCATCAACCTGTTCTGTCGCAGGGATACGGCGGGAGCACGTACAAACGTGCTGCAGAAAAGGAAACCGGCAAGGACAAACAAGTGCCGCTTCCGAGTGTCTTGTGTGATCGGGTGTACTCCCATTTGGATCGTGCGTCCTCATGCGATTCAATCGATACCGGTCCCCTGGTCCGATAAACCGCTTGCACGGATTATGGCAAGATTTACATTTTCTGTTCGATTTTTTTTTACCCCATGGCATGGCACCAGGCATTTGGCAGCGGTTCTGGCTGTTGTCCAACGTACAAAGAAGCCTTGATCCTTGCCAATCGAACGATCGATGATCGTTCATGACGCTGATCGATTGGATGGTGAAATACGATGTCTCTAGCGAAGGAATGCAAAACAAAAGCGACGAAAGAAAGAAGAAAAAAAACCAGCCGAAGAATCCATCCAAATTGATTTATACCCAGCCGCGAATCGGAAGACATGATCGTTGGCCATGGAATTCACCGCGAAAGGTTATGCTTGACCGTACTTTTTGCATCACTACGATACGTGGAGGCGAACTGCAATCCTGGAAGATGCCGCTTTTTGGAGGCAGATACGGTTTTTGTTTTGTGTTCTTACTCTTCGCTTCCCCGTTCCGGGCTTGTTGACAGTTTGTTGCCAGATTAGAGCGGACACACCGGGACAAGGAAATGCCGCCATGTCGACATGCGCCAAAGCAAGTCGGCGCACAGCGTGGGATATCGATACCGACACAGATCTCATGCTGCGCAACGATGATGCAACGATGTCACCCGAATTGGACGGCTTGTCTGAAAATCCGGCACCAGAAATAAAGAAGAAGCAGAAAAAACGTGTCCCCGGAACATGATCGACCGCATGATCAGAGTGTCCTTGTTGTAAGGACCCCCGGGGCAGGTACTGGATGAGAAGATTTCGTCCTGGAACGTTCTCGCCAAATGGGAAACTGGTGACCGCAGCATGAGGCGCCTAATTTATGGCGGCCCTGGAAGCGTCTGTTTTCGGTAAATCTTCACTCCTACACCGACGAATTCCCATTGTGTGTGTACCGGTTGTGACAAAGGCCACAAAACCGGTGCGCACAAGGGCGTGTGTAACATAAATAATGGGTGTAATAAAGTTATTGCGCGGAAGCGAATTCGAGCGGATTTCGGAGAAGGATTACAAACTGCACACACGTGAGAAAGGCAGAGGCTATATATTGGTACAAATTGGTACAAATATTTTCAAACGTTTTGAAACTAGAAACGGTTGCTGGATGATGTGGAAGAATGAGACATTAAACGCCTCCGGTTTTGGAGTTTTAGATTTTAATAAGAGAGGAGGATAAAAAAAATTGGAGGGCAGCGAAAGAGGCGTCCAATGTCTGAAGGCATGTTGAGACAATATCCTTTAAGGTTCTTACTTACTTTTCAGGCGCTACAACCGCTTTGCGGGCTGGGCCGGCTGCAGGAGTCGTTTAAACCCCTCAGTGTGGAGCGCCGTCGTCCTTGTGATCGCATCAGCGCCATCACTCCACCTCAGTTTCGGCCTACAACTCCTTTTTCATGAAGACCTTTAAGGGCTTAGTCGTTCAGAGTCATTCGCTTGACATGACCAGCCTGCTGGAGCCTGGTTAGTCTAATGCGATATAAGATACTGAGTTCATCGTACAACTCATACAGTCCATTATTTTCCAATATCCTTTCACATAGCTCCAAAAATCCTTCAGAACATCTTCCTCTCGAACGGGGGTTTCGTCAGTTTTGGACAGAGTCCATGTCTCAGAAGCGTATCTGAGTACTAGAACTAGTGTTTTGAATGGAAAAGTATCCTCAGACTCATCGGTACTTAAACTGAAATGTAAGACTACGATAGATGAAGTTTTGGACAACTTCAACAATATGTTTTCCAACGCGCAGGTCAGCATTTGTTAATCCTTTAAGGTTCTCATTAGAAAATAGAACCACTTTGTGTTCACAATCAGGGCTAATAAAACAAATATCAGTAAACAA
This sequence comes from Anopheles longipalpis, assembly GCA_016170015.1. Taxonomy (NCBI): domain Eukaryota; kingdom Metazoa; phylum Arthropoda; class Insecta; order Diptera; family Culicidae; genus Anopheles; species Anopheles longipalpis. The sequence continues at coordinate 23,813,669 of CM028106.1, forward strand.
CGAGTGTACATATGGTACCATGCTCCACTAACACAATTCTGGACTGTTTACAATTTATTATGTCAACTTAGAAAAGATCATCAACGTCTCAGCCCTATCCTTTAATGAAGCTGCTTATCTAAGGGCAAAGGATTGAATCCTTTTGCAATGCTACAATATGCTATTCAGGTCAAATAAACAACATCGATCGATGTTTATGTCATTTCATTTGTTTAGATGGAAAATTCTAAATCGCTGTTCGGAATGTTTTTCTAACTTCAAAATTCCACAGCATTGACACTGACCCTGGAGGGCAGCAAAAACAAACTGATAATTCAATAAACACTCTACAACTGGGCCCGGCTGTTTTGCCTAGCCACACAACCGTAGACCACACGCGCGCGTGGCCATATTCCTCATCACCATCATAAATGGACGATTTTTTAAAGTCAATAAACAGCTTATGGACCATTATTTTCTACTAGCGGCAAACCGTCAAACCTGCACACCCAGCGAACGGAACGAAGCGACCATAGCGTTACCCGCTTTGCTGGAGCCTGGTTTGTGCCTCAAATTTATTGCCCACTGCAGTTCGGTTGATTGCAACCATATGCCCTCGCTCGCAGCATGGTTTTGCATCGCTTGCGAAGCGCATCCCGTGCATGTGGCCAGAATCATAAACCGATGTGGCAGAAGTGCTTCACCAAGCGCTCCATACCACCAACCATGCCGGGCCGGACTTCCGATTCTGTACTTGCCTTCAGGAGAGACATGGCAACAAAAAAAACTACGTACGTGGTACCGCCGGAGTGTGCAGGATTAATTTCTAAAGCAAACCGCGCTCCGGGCATGCCTTCGGAAAAAAAGGTTGCGTTCGATCTCATATTTCAAGATTAATCATATCTCAACACACTGAAGCCGCGAGGACCCCGATAGGGTTACTTTCTTCCTGCGCACTTGAACACGCACACGGCGGGCTCCTTGCTGTCAGTGGCGCCGCCTGTCAAAAGGACCGAGTGCCATGCTCCACAGCATGGTAACGGACGCATCGGTATCCGTAACATTCCGCGAATGCTCGACTAAATGCTCACATTAATTAATTCTTTCGTCGGGTTGTGGAGGATTTTTTTTTGCATTTGCATTCCCCCCGTTTTTTTTTTATCGTACCATATTTAGCTTCTGGAAACGGTATGTGTTGCCGTCGTTCGCTTGGGAGTATTTTTTTTTATTTGCTACAAATTAGCATAACCAAGGTCTAATTCATCGAACTTTTTAATTAAATTACTATAGATATTTCGTAGTTATCCTACTTTTTTGTTCAAAATAAACCAAAAATACATTGTTCAATACATGATTTTTTAGTTGAAGTGGTAAAGTTTCAACTATTTCTGGATTTTGTTCATGTTGAACTAGAATGTGTCGAGTTAGAATTGCAATCCTTTTCACCTAAATCTTGTTTAAAATGAAAATTTTTGTGCATTTTTCACTTGAAAAGCTTTACAAGAATGTCAGCAGTGACCAGAAATGACTCCAATTTTACTACTCGAACACATCAAACTAGCAACGAATCGTCACTCGATCGTCAATTTAATTTTCTGAACATAACTATCTTAACAGCCTTCTGTTACAAAAGTGCAAGAAGCAGTTCAAGTAAGTTATCTTTTGAATTGAAGAAATGAAGGAATATTTCATGTCTACAAAAGTTATGGTTTTAACACGTGAATAATACCGATCGAGATTATTACATTACCAATATTAAACAGAGTTATGAATTAATATATTTACTGATCTACAGCTAAACTAGTTGGTGCGACCTGATCGAATTTTACTGTCCCATGCCCCAAAAATGCAACGACATAGTGCAGCAAAACGAAAAGCGCAAATGCATGCGGTAAGGATCGCGATCGAACCAATTCCATTCTACGCTGTTCATGTTCTGTGCGTATTCAGGGTGGCATTCCCAAAACAAACAAGAAATAAGCGAAAGAAAAAATGACGAAGAAAAAAGAACGAAAAAAACCCCACACAACAAAAAACAGACAAGTGCACTGAATGCATCCGAGCCGGCGACCGGATTCGGCAGTTACCACAGGAACGGACCCAATTTGCATGCACAACAGTATCTTGTTACAACAGCTCGACAAGTAAAGCGGGCTGTAAGAAATACAGAACCACCGAAAGACCATTCGATTCAACCTTTTGGGCAAGACAACGTAAAAAGTGGGGGGCGAGAAGTAAAATCAACCGAAAAAATGCATTTGCCGGCACTACAAAGTCCCCGGGCGGACTCACCAGCGGGGGCCAATTCAGCACTACACCAAAGAAAGAGAGAGAGAGATGAGTAGGGGTTGTTTTTTTTTCGTTTGCTGTTTGCAAAACCGGCGCCTTTTAGTAAACGATACCTAATGACAATGACGGAACCAGCAAGGACCATGATTCGACCATCGGTTTCGGGAATACGGATACGGGCTTGCCTGGCGCTTGCGGAAATATTCTTTTCTGTCCGTGCGTCAGTGTGCGAGAAGCTGTCGCTCTTAATTTAACTCCCGGTTGCTGCGGTACAGCAGCAGAGGGACATGCGACCCAGTTGCTTGGTGCTCAGAACGGCCACTTGGCTGTTTGGAAATGTGTGTCTGTTCGCTTCCTGCGGAATGGCTTTTAATGTCACTCAAAGTGGTGGTGAAAATGTGTGACATTTATGTGTGCGGCGGAGGTCTAATTCTTTCATTAATCAGCAGTCAATTGGTTAATGAAGAGCAATAGTTTCAATGGCACTTGCCGCATTATTTATTGAGAAAGATTGGGCATAAAAATAAATGTTTTATTAAAAAAATATTTATTTTATATGATATAGAAAGTGTCTAAAAATATGCTTCATTCTTGAACTTCTTGGTATGAAATAGGAACTAGTCATTTCGGAATTCAAGGTATTCTCATAAGAGTCCTCACAGAAATAGTAATTACCAAGTGGCTCATCTGATCTCAATAATTCCTGCATTTTCTCGATGCTATTTTCGATCGCTAAGCTAAGGACATCAGCAGCGTATTAATCTGGCAACAGCAGAATTCCACGAATTAGGCTTTGCCCTGAACTCCTGAATGACGTTGGATATCGCCAGACCTTCCTAGATGGTGTCATATTGGGATAGGAAGACTTGGAGTTCATGTGGCTCATATATCGCTTTAAGCAAGCCAACGATATACTCCTGTAATATTGCTCAACAACCATGTGTATATTGCAACTGACATTAGGATAGACGTCGTTATACTTGAAATATAAATAAATAAAGAAAAACTCTTCAAATCAGGAACTCATCACCAACTTGTCCATATCAATTTGTTTGTTAGAAAATAATCCCCAATAAGTGTTCCTTCTCATCGTCACTCGCACAAGCTACTGCAGCATCGAAATGTACAACTCCACACGGTGACAACCACTCACCCATTCAACAAACGGCGATGATACGGTGCGATCCGACGTCAATCGCACGCGTCTCCACCATCGTATGTCAAAGTTTATCTCTCCACTCGTGGTCAAGCGCCTCACTAGCTCGCGGAGCGGCGGGTCAATCGTCAACTCGTCTCACCTTTTGAGCGGACCTCCGGCAAATCAGCTCGCCTCGGTTGCCTTCGACGCAAGACGAAGACCACCACCAAAGGCGAAGGCCACCGCCGTAGCACAATCCCAGCCTTCGATCCGGAAATGTAATTAATTTTGATAGGCTCTTAACAGAGTCCCCTGTCTGCGATGAGTTTGAGGCTTCTTCTTAGTTTCGTACATACTTTCAAGAGGTATAAAACTTCTAACTACAGTAATTTCCTAACACATTTCGGCCTCGAGCTACAAGAGGCATTAAAAAAAAACACGAAACAAAAAAAAGGAAAGGAACGCATTTGAACGCAATGTGACAAAAACTCTTTCAAATTGAAGAGAGACTTAGTACAGTGCATGACAAAAAATGGTTCAACATCTAAAATGAAAATTTTATTGTGATTTAATGATATAAATCGATCAATCGTGTTATGACGTGATCGTTAGAATTATAGCAAAAAAAAAACAAAATCATACTTTTTTTTTAATTTTAAAAAATTTTCTTATTCCAGAAGACTATTACTATTTTGAGTCTTTCACCGTCTGGGCGATTACCTTACCTCGTCTTTACCGTCTGAAGAGCTCAACGAAGTTTTATTTTCAATCTTACTTCCCCGTACGGCCCACGGGGTCATTCGAAGCGTGTGGGCATCCAACAACGACACAGCGCATAAGACAGTTTATCGTTGCCCCAACAAACCCCCGTTTGCCCCGTGCACTTGACAGACATGTCAATGGGAGCCATGTTTACCGCACGGGTAAGTACCTGCATCCGCCGCGCACACCGTTGTAAGTGGTGTCGGGTACGACCCGAACCAAGCTCTACCGGAAGACTCGCGACTTCACGACTTCTGTACCGCGTGGAAGTCGCAAACAAATCGGAAGAGAATAGGAACTGCAATGGAGGCACACAAATGGACTCACCGTTTGCTCCATGATGGTCATGATCACATAAATTTAGCTCCATTTTGCTCCGCTCCTGGGAGACCGGTGGCTGGCCGCCAAAGTTTGCACAAATGCCAACCATTCACCATTGCCAACAATCTGCATCCGTGCCGGTTCGGAAGATCTCGAACAAAGTCGTGAAAATTCCCTTCGCGAAACGCGCGAAAACGAAACCCAATCGGCCGGGCCGAATGGATGGAGCTTGGAGCTTGAAGAATGTAACAGAAACGAACGAAAAGAAACAAACCCCAGTGCTATCGGGAAACGGTCACAGAGCGACAGATAATAACGCCGATCATGCGTGAGGTCCGCCGTGGATGAAAAGCGTCGCTATTATTGTTATTGTTATTATAATGTCGGTGGCCGTTCCCGTGGGTTTTCGTACGGGGCCTTCCTATATGTTTTGCGACAATAATGACACAGCGAATGACGATCGGTAGGGTTTTGCGGCGATCGTGGCGCCTAGTCGGTGCATTCCCTTTGAAGTGTGCTCCCGGAAAGCGTCCGGTCGCAGTAACGGGGCTTTCGCTTGTGTTTGTTGGGCGAGTAAAAGGGAAAACGGTGGCGGAAGGAATCCAGAAGACTGCTTAAGCCCATGAAATAGACATGATTGCATTGTAGCTACAAGTTTTGGACCGGTATAGCGTAAAGTTTGTGATAAACTTTTATGGTTTGCATATGAAAGCAACGAAATTGGAATAGATTAAAGTGAATAGTTTGAAACAAAAATAACAGGGAGTTGTAAAAAATGTATAATACAAAGAATATAAGAACGTCATAAGAAAATAAAAGAAATTCACTAAATTTAATAAAACCATTAAAATACACCATTATAAACATAAAACACAAAAGAGTAAATAATAATTGTGAAATATGCAAAAGAGAAATAAAATTGTAAATCTTAAAAGGTAGTGGAATAGATATTGTATAAGTTTTAGAAATAATATAAGATATAGTGAAACCATCAAACATAATTTGTAAAATAGCAGGTAATATGCAACACATAAAAAAATACAGAAATAAAGTAAAAAAAAACTTAAATTCATCGTAAAACAATGTAGAACGTGTAATGTTGAATAAATCTAGTGTATAAAAGCGTATGGAAGTATGGAAAAGAGAAATAAAATTGTAAATATTAAAAGGTAGTGGAATAGATATTGTATGAATTTTAGAAATAATGTAAGAAAATAGTTAAAACAACAAACAAACAAAACAACAACAAACAATAACAACAAACAACGTAAAGTAACAGATAATAAGCACTACAAATGATCACCATACAAAAGTAAATAAAGAAAAGAAAAATTAATCATTAATTTAATAATGATTTTACAATTAACATTGTAAAACATGCAAAAAAATCAAAATTGTAAAAGCGAAAAAATTACAATATTTTATAGATTACAATTACAGGAAAAAGATAGTAAATTGAAAGAAATAAATAAAACAAATAATTAGAATATTTTTTCGCTCATTCTAAGTAATATAAAAAATCAATTCTTCAGAAACAATGAACTCCAAGTATGGAAACCGCGCGTGTGAAATTCTCTGCGTAATCCTTTTCCCTGTCATTACTGCGGGCTGTGGGCCATACCAGAGCCTGGGAGCGTATACGATTGCCCTTACTAATTACACTTATCGCATGTTCGACGGCGAGTTTGAAGCTTATTTTCACAGCCTGGTCACTCCCGGTGTATGTGCGGTCGTGCCGCTGACACAGCAACACCCCCAATACGTGGTAGATCCCATTTATTACAACATTAATTTAAATTGTTATATGTGCTGTGCTGTGCTTCCGTTCATCGGTTCACTGTTGGCATTTGAAATCCAAATCAGTGAAGACGAAAGAGAGAGCGAAGGAAGGGCGAGAGTTTACAGTGACATAAAATACTAACTCCTATCAGGTATCTTCCTACTTTGCTCCCGGTCTGCCCGGCGAAGCTTCCGGGCGACCCAAGTCGATGCATAATGCTATCGGGCCAGTTAAGATAAGGCGCAAAATAAATGGATGCCGGCTCAGCTTCTTTATGCTACAGGCTGCGGTTGATTCGGGTAAAAAGGAAAACAGACCTCAAACAAAACAGCGACGATTCATGTGTCGTTTGGAGCATCTTTCTTGGGGAAGGGTGGAAGAGAGGGAAGTCTCACCCGGGAACCGAACCGAAGGGTAGCATATGGGATGGAATGTTGGGTTAATTCTGATTTATTTTAAATTTTAGCATACGGTATAGAAGTCCTCAAATTGGTACCCTTTTTTTCTCTGGAGCGGAATGATCTTCTTTGTACACTATTTCTGCTTCTAGACCAGTAGATGCATCCCTTTCCCCAAGATCTCGTCTCTTATCAAGTTGTCGACCCGCCTGCTAGTGACGGTTGTAAAGTTTTAATAAAAAATTTATTCCCCCCAGCCGCATAATCATAAAATGGCCAACGAGGGGGATTAGCAAACTGTCGCGACGCGTTAAAACATATTAAAATATAATCTTTGAGGACTTCAGGACAAGCTTGCTTAATAGGGAGGCGCGATTGATGAAAGCGGGTCACTTGGCGAAGGTTGTTATCGGAGAAGCATTTTTTTCTGTTGTTGTGGCTTCAATCACTCGCAAAGTTTCTCCAAACTACTTACCATTCTAAAATCCTTCAATGTTTCGTGAAGCATCCTTACGCTGACAGTTTTGTCGTGTTTCGTCTTTCGTGTGTCTGCTGTATCATTAAAAACCTGTTAATACGCTCGTCTTAAGCCTTCTCGAGGTGGCCATAAACCCAATTCGGTTGCATTCTTCTTCGTGCTGGTACACACTGCGATGACACGCTCGTCACAATTGAGACCCTCTGCTGGTGCGGACGGTGGAAACCCTTGGGAAGAATCAAGGTGTCCCTTAGCGGTCGTATGGTCATAAAACTTAACGAGCACCCGGATCGGATGGTGAGTGGCCGTGTTCGGATAGCACGTAATATCTGCCACAAGAGCCCAAAAACGAGAAATGATGCGCTACCTTGGTGTCCCGAGCCATCAACCGTTCTCCGTCTGGGTTCGGAAAGACCCAAGGAAGAGAATGCCGCGGGACAAGGAACGATTCGACAGCAAACCTGAGAACGAGCTGATAAAGAGGTAAAATCGGTATGGTCGTAAAGACCGGGGAGTGACCGCAACGCCGGCAACAAGAGTCCTCCAGGCTTTTGCTGTTCCAACGCCAAGGTGAAGTCTTCTTCGGGGTGCTTTTTTTGTTATTAAACTAAACTCCTTTTACCTTTCCCCCTCGGTCTTTCCTTCTCACTCCAACACAGTACCGAATCGTTTGATTTACCTTCCGCTTAACGCAACCGACCCCGCGGGAATCGAAATGGTCACAGCGACAAATAATGGAATCCTTATCTAAAGCTTCTTGGCTACTGTTTAAGGTTTTCTCGGCTTCCATTTCACTTTGGAGATAACCGTTTTGCCGCAAACCTCTTCGGAGCGGATCGAGAGTTCTGCGGATCCTCTCAAACGATATTGCCGGCATCCTTGTTGTTGTTTTTTTTTTGCTTCCGGGAGGGTTACCGAATGACGCGTCGTGTCCCCGGCTATCTATCTCGCGGCGTTAGAGGGTCCGCTGCCATCGCTACCGACAAGCTAGGGGGGACACCCCGAAAGGCTCTTGAGAGCACAATCTAATGGCGCTGTAGTGTTGATGCGGCAACAGTTTGATCTTTTTTTTTCATTACCGTGGTCCTGACGATCGCGACCACACCTCACCAACGCCGTACGCATGTGGTCCTGTAGCTTGGGAAGGACAGGCTGGCAATAGTTGTACTTCACCGTTCTTAATTGTAGCTGCTCTCGCTTGATTTACGCTGAATGCGATGGAGTGAAGGTGCTTATCTTCGTTGGACAACACCCATTGCCTGGTTGATCGTGTCCCCGGTGAGTGAACGATTCGGGGATTCCGTTTCGCGGGGTCAACTACGAAGCGGAGCCGTGACTAATGGTGTCAATCGAGTTTCATTTTGAGCTCGAGTTTGGGTTTCCTTCCTTGTCGCTTCCTCTAGTATCGGGAACAACTACGGGAAGGTGATAATTGACCCAAAATGTTACCGGTTTTCCAACGATCGCCTTCACCGCCACTTCACTGACACCGAGTGGGAACACGTTTGCTCTATATTAGTTCTGTCCGCTGGTCCGTCTGGTGCCGTGTGGTGTGATGTAGTAGCGCTACACCTTTTTTTTATATTTTTTGAAACAATTTTATTTTATTCCCCTCGGGGGTATTCATCTTATCGGACTGACCCAGTATTAAGTGGTTTGCTGGTTCCAACGGTTCCCACAATGCATTTGTTTTCGAACCTTAGAGAATTATGTTGTGCTAGGCCGTTTGATGCTTGCGTGAACTAGTGGCATTTCTAGCTGAGATGAGGATGGATTTTTGTTGTTGTTTGGAGCTTTAAAACCTCAACAATTGAAGATCATACTTCGCACAATGAAGATCATTTTTGTTCCTTTTTTTGTGGGTATTTAAGAATGAAGACTATTAAAGAATGAAAAATTAACAACGGTAATAACTCTTCTTTCATGACTATTGGACAAGACATTTCCTGTCCCAACTAGTTAGGGAAAGTATTTGTATCATAAAATTGCTTTACATATGTAACGCTTCTGGCACTATAAATCAAACCATGTACAAACGGAAGTTAAAGAAAAAAAAACATACAAATCCATCATCCATCGTTGAATAATCCTTTCTCCGTAAGACGGTTCCGCGAAAACCCTACTCCCGAGTTCTGTTAGCAAACAAACAAACGGGAAAATGATAACGATGCGATAATTAAGGGCCGCTATAATGTAACGTTTAATGTGTACCAATTCATTCCGGTTGGTTCAAATTTCCACGCATGGGAACGTAAGGTTTTTCCCGAGGCGTTTCCATTAGACGAGCGACGTACGGTTTTTTTTTTTGGGGGCAGACAATTAATCAGCAAACTGCTGCCGTTTGACACGGTTGGACAAACGTCTGGTGCCCGCCCTTTTGGGTGATGTTTCGAACGGATTTCTTTCTACGTATACATGTCGCACACGTGTACGCATCCATTACACGCTAGGGTTGTCGTCGGGTTTGTTTTCACGATCGAGTCGTCGATCGTGACGCCAGTTGAAGGGAAGATTCGTTTGAAGAAAAAAACATTGAGAAACATCTTCGAAAATGTTTTACTTGCCCATTTTAACTCAACCAAAAAAAACACACCAAACCCAATTCTGGCCTTCTTGGTTAGAATGGGGGAAATGCAACAAGTACCATAATCCCAGCAAGACAGCAACACGCAGACACGCCCTGCGGGACTTTTTTCCGGATCTCGATGCAAATGTTTTTATGGCTCTAAGGATCATTGCAACCAGCATGTGCCGTCGTAATGGGACACCCGTTTGGACGCTTTGCTGGACGACTTTGTGCAGTTAGGAAGTACGCGCGACTATTCCATTCCAACTGGCGTCCCGGTCCGGCGACAAGTGTCTAGCCAAAAAGTGCGTCAACCACTTGTCGCTCGCTCGTTACACGTTCGTTAGGTAGTAAAGGGAACAAACAGTAAACCTTTCTCATTGGAAACTCATTTCTTGTTTAAACTGTGTTTATAATATTAAACCCCTTGAAAGTAAATATCGTACATGAAAGTAAATAATAGATTTTGCCCAAAATATATAAACCGAAACGCTTCCAAAAGCTACTGATATTAAAAGCAGGGATGTTAATACTATCGATTAATATTATTCCACTATCAAATGGCACCATTTTAAGGTCTCTTTGTTGGCATTTTCCAATTAATTACCTTCTCCAAATAGAACCGAATAGCTTCACAACTTATTATTGAGACATTTTTCAAGCGGGCCAAGATCAACACTTTGCGGCCCAAGTTCGGGAGAGAAAGAGAGCAAAAAGGCCTCACGGCGGTTCTCACAGCCCCTTACAGAAGTTCGACAGTGGTTGCTGATTTATTTCCAATCACCAATAAGCATCCAATTCATCGCAACCCGGGCGGCAAAATCCCAAAAAAAGGCCCGATAAAGTGATCTTTCCGTACGGTCTTTCGCCTTCTTCTCGCATCCTTTTTGATCATTCCACCGATAGTTCCACACTCGAGATGTGTATAGTTCCAACATTTCTAAACCCTCACCCTATCGAGAGTTGCCTGCCCTGGGGGAGGGAGCAGGGGAGAACAATTAGCTAATCTCGTAACATTTCACATTAAGTGAAATCTCGAGAACAAAAAAAAAAGAAAAGAAAAGCTATCTTCAAAAGCAAAAACAAACATTTCGGTTGCAGCGAAGAAATGGAAGTGATCCTGGTGGACAGAATGCGGGAACTCCACACGAATGTCTAAACATTCCTCGGGGGATGTCGAAAGTATCTTGAGAATGATTTCTTTCCCAGCGAACCCAAATGGGGTTTTGCCATAAGTTTACCCCCGGTTTACTTCAAGGTGGTCGTCCGGTGGTTGACGATAGTGCAAAACAAGCAAAATAAAAACGAAAAAAAAAATCGGTTCAGACCTACATCGGATTTAAAGGGGAAGCGCAAAAGCGGGAAGCCGTACATTTCGCTTATTATTTGTATAGATTGAAAATTAATTCAATTCGCTTTATCAATGGTAAATTTACTCCCCTCCCACAATCGAGCAGAGGGGGATGAAACCGTAACACACCGATCTCTACAAGCGGTACGTCCTCAGACCCGCGAAGGTACGTCGCAGACCGTTCCAACAGAAGTCGTCGTTTGTCGTCATAAAATAACACTTAAAACCTTCATCCCCCGGTACGATCGTTGGCATCACTCGCCGGAACCTTTGATGCGATGCCGCCACCGATGGAAGATGCGGTCCGCAAAACGGAACGGTCTGGATCGGGGTGTAGTAGAAATAGATAAAAAGCCGAAGGTTCACTACCACTACCGCTGGCCGCACGGTACAATTAGGAGGGCCCGAAACAGTTTTTATCTAACAAAAAAAAAAGAAGAAGGAGAAAAAACTTTTCAACAAAAATAATATATTTGTTATACGCGCAACTGGCGTACCGGCGAATGGAATGGGTTTGCCAGAAAGGAGCTAAAATAATGTATTGCTTTGCTGATAACGTTCTGCTTGGCGGTGTTTTGCTTTAGCTCTGCTTGTGGGGTGTTTGCCGTACTCCTCCCAAGCCATGGGAAGTTCTAAACAAACGTTAAGAAGTGGCAAATGGTGGCAAAAGGAGTAAACCTGGCAGTAGCAGAAGTATCTTCTTTGTGGGGAAAGAGAATTGGGGGATGAGGGTAGGTGATGGGCGGTTTATCCCACGAAGGGGTGAAAATGTCAGACAAATGGGTGTTTTAAATAAGGTTGTTCAATAGTAACGAATTTCTAGTATATTTTAGTAATTACACAAAAAAGGCATCAGTATTTTTAGTATATTTATATTAATATAATTTATTCTTATTTTCTGTTCATTTTTTATATTAATCCGCCGTTAAAACGATCGAAAACGTTGTGATCTTTCCACTTCATCAACATATTTGCCACCCATCGCTGCGATACAGTCCGCAACAAAATTATGCAACTGCTTAGGTTTTAAGAAAAAAGAAAGAAAAAATTTAAAGGACAGTTCAAAATGGCTACAGTTAGAGCTACAGGATATTTTATACATTTGGACATTTTGTTGTTGTGGAAAGCAAAGATTTAAAATATTTAACATCAGCCAGGTCAGTTATGTTTAACATGCACAAACTTTAAGCGATTCTTTAGTGATCTTTAGTGATTTGGTTAAATATTTAGTGATTCATTGGAAAGCCACAAACACTTTATTATTATTATTATATTTCTTATTATCGTCTTTTGGGACGTCCCGGTGTATGGGGTAGTGGCGCCAGTCTCTACGCAACAGCACCGGGTATCAAATTCTATCCGGATTGTTCCTCCGTGGCAAAGTCTGTTAAGGTATTTGGTAAAATTAAGTCTTGTTAAGACCATAGATATCGTTAAGCCAAGAAGAAATCAAAAGATTTGTCCAGCACAAGACTAGAAAAATCCGAATCTGCAGTAGTTTTTTTTAATTAAATTCTGTCAAATCTCACATTGTGACGGATTTTTGGCATATTTTTTACCTTTTTTGAACACCCATATCTAAGTTGTTATACCACTATGTATATTTATACAAACTTCGAATAGTTACGTTTTCATTAAGTATGACAAATCAAAACGTAAAAGAGACAAATCAAAATGTTCCAAATTTTGCATCAATATTCATCCATAATTGTAGCTTATAATAACCCATAATTGTATAACTAAAAATTATTAAATATTAACCAAAAATATCTTTAAAAATAAAAAAATAACAAAACGAATTTTAAAACAGTTACAAGTATAAAACAACACGTATCTCCCTAGGTTACAATTATGTCGCACACTGTATAACTCCCGCACGCAATAGGATCACTTCCATCCTAAGTGGAAGCAGGCCCCAAAACCAACTTACGGTAGCACCTCGTCTTCGGCTTTCTTTCTTCTCACTCGTATCACAAAAACCCTTCCCCGCGTGGCTGACTGCTCCGATCCCCCTTAAAAGTGTGGGAGGGAGGAGGCTTAATTTTCATATTTATTTCCCTCACTTCCGATAGCGCCTAATCTCGAAAGCGTTAAAATACATTCTTTCTCAACGGCGGATTAATTTATCTTGGGCTCTTTGTAGTCGTTCCGCCATCATTCCGAACGGGGAATGGTAGGGTGAACGATGAACGATCCGCAGTCGGTACCGGAGCGATGATACACACTTGGCAGGACCTCCGTCGATGACTACCCGACTTCCGCGATGCCAGAAAAGCGATCTCTGCGTATTGCCCCTTGATGGGTTTATGTTTCTTTATGCTTTTAGTCCTATAGATTTCGTTATTGCTTGTTTCGAATTGAATTGTGGACATGTTTGGCAATCTATTTTTATTTAAATCTTCTTCCGTTTTGTCTAAAGGTTTAAGTTGTTTTAACTTTTTTTAAATATTTAATGCAATACAAAATAAAAATTATAAAATCACATTCAAACACAAATGTTGTTGCAAAAAAAAAAATCTCTCTGCCAAACTAAATGCATCGGGCAAAACAAATGCACAACCACAACTGCATCGGCAAAGGGCGGATGCAGTTTATGATCAGCGATTTTTTATCTGTTCTCCCCTCATTCTGCAGAAAGGGCACCCGGAACGGATTCCACTTGCTGCCTTTCGCTTCCCGTGTCCGTGCCTCGGCGCAAAGGTTCGCCCGTGAATGGGAAGAAGATACATTACCCGGTGTTTCCACCTTTGCCATCGTCGCGACGCCATCAGCGGGCGGGTTCTTTCGGCTGGTGCGCCTGTTTCGCGTGTGCATCATAAAATGGAAGACCACACCGAAGCTGAATTATACGAATGTGTTAACAAGACATTTTGAAGTTTATAAATTGCAAACCGAGACGCCTTTGGCGTGCGGCTGGCCATCCGCAGCAAAATGGGCTGCGATTGTTCGATCGTTGCGTTTTTCCTTTTTTTTTTCGTTGCGATGCGATGGCAACGTTATACATGTTTTGGTTTTATTATTGGCCGCGCTGAGCTTTATTTGCTTCTCACGTTTCTTTGGCCGCTGCAAACGCTTATCGCTGAATGTTTCTTTGTGGATTTATACTTATTATACTTTGGAAGTAGATTTGAATGAG
>CM028106.1:23827885-23847270 GCA_016170015.1 Anopheles longipalpis
TGTTGGCCGCGCTGAGCTTTATTTGCTTCTCACGTTTCTTTGGCCGCTGCAAACGCTTATCGCTGAATGTTTCTTTGTGGATTTATACTTATTATACTTTGGAAGTAGATTTGAATGAGGAGCCTTATCGTTTTTACTATATTTTGCTTTAGTTGCTTTGTACTATTTCTTTAACATGCCTATACATTTCTATGAAATTTTTAAAGAACACTTAATGTAAATATTTCCAGTTCAAAGATATTAGGCAAAAATAGTTGTTGAATCTTTATAAAAAAAATCATCTGTATAAATTGGTTTAATTTGTCAGTTTATTGTATAATTGGTTTAAAAAAAAAGTATTTACAAAGATTTGTTGTTCAGGAACAGATCAGTATATGAGATCTAAATGTATAATGAAAAACCTTTTTTTCTTTCTTAGTCTTTACTCATTTATAGTAGTAGTAGTAGTAGTAGGATTTATTTGGACAGTTAGATATTATAATGTTACATTGATTGTTTCCCTCATTAGTTGTGGTTTTATAGCATATTGCTGAGTTTTGAAAATTGAAGAATTGAATTTTGTGATTTTATGGGAAAAAGAACAAAAAAACCCATTTACTCATTCATAAAATTAGACAAAATGATATGATATAAAAATGAAAATTCTCAATACACTTGAATAGCATTTGAAAAAAAATTCATCCAAAAATATTGTATATACAAATTTGAATGATTTAGGAAAACAAACTATAAAAAAATGTATAATATAAAAAATAATATATAAAAAATATAGAATATAAAGTTTATTTAGAAAAAAGACTGCAGCAATGCCCGTTTTTCGAGCAACTCCACGAACTTAAAGGAATTGTTAATACAACTCAACAAAGAATTGTCAATACCGTTAAGAATAAGGATTGCTAACTTAGTTATTAGATCACTCGACTTCGCCAACGCCATTAGATAGTGACCAGCAAATATGAAAGCATTCCAATGGGCATACCAAAGCCAACAGTTGGCGGGACAGCAAATATGCTACACGCACTGCCAATCTACTTCATTTCCATATCATAGAATCCATTCCAGTCCCTCAGCAGAGGTTAAATTCCAACCGTGCCCACCACTTCATTCCACATCATCACAACCCGCAATGTCGAAAAGTTCCGAACTTCAAACGNGCGGGACAGCAAATATGCTACACGCACTGCCAATCTACTTCATTTCCATATCATAGAATCCATTCCAGTCCCTCAGCAGAGGTTAAATTCCAACCGTGCCCACCACTTCATTCCACATCATCACAACCCGCAATGTCAAAGAGTTCCGAACTTCAAACGCCTCCTAAACCAAACAACCAGTAGTCGCCGTAGTTTTTATGGTGGAAAAATTTTGTGTCCAACCGTACCGTAAATGACGCACAAGCGAGATCGGTTACGGAATGGTCGCAATCTTGTCTAATTACGCGACCGCTACCGGTGTGTGCTACTGCCGAGCGAAACGTAAGACCCTGGCCACCGTTTTCGGAAAGGTGGGAAAAGATCACAGATGACTGCGGGGTATGTCACTTTTTATCTGACCCTTCAAAGACAGTACCGACCGACCATCGGTACGTAGGTAGCAAAAAAGGGTGGCGTGAGCAAAAACCGAAACCGAAAGATTCGCGCATTCGAAGCATTGGGAAGCCAACGGCACCCCTTGTGCGGCGGGAAATTGGACGGTTTCGGGTGGACGAAAACGCCCCAAATCGCCCTCAAACCAATTAGCGCTGGTCGGTAATAAAGTGTCGTTCTGTGAAAATTGATCCGGGCGTGTAGTGCCCACCGTACGGGGCCGTTAAATTTAATCGGTTTTGCTTTGAAAAACAAACAAAAAAGTTGTTTAACTTCGATGGTGTGACGAGAAGCTTGTGGTTCAGTAAATGAGAAAAAATGGTTGAGACACGAAGTTGCGGCAATTTAATTTTATATTTATTTGGAAAAAACTAACTCGCCCCAAATGTCGTACATTAATGTTTGTTTAAATAGCGTTTTCAAGATGAGATTTCCAAACATTTTGTCCAGACAGATCGTGCCAATTCTACTATGCAACGAACTGTTTGCGGTCAATTTAACACAATTAGTTGACGAATAGCGGTTGTCCCGGGTCGCTATCACGCTATGTGGCTAATCCAGCCCCAATCCAAGAACCTCAATTAAGATATCAAGAAAGCTAACCAATTAGAAAGATTACCGCCGATAGCGATCGTCGACGACGACAACGACGACGGCGTGCGGTGTTGGGCTTTTGAAGACACCTCGGCTAAGAAATACGGGAGCTACACAGAAAACGAAATAACACCATCTGTGTTTGTGTGTGTGCGTGTGTACCACTAAAACTGTCCCCGTGGGCTAGAAATAAATAGGAGAAGGAACTCTGTGAGGGTTTTGTAAAATATAGACATATTTTTCTGGCTCTAACAAAAACACGAACTAGCCCAATACATACCTTGGGCAATGCGATCACTGCGTGACTCTATAAACATCCATTCGAGGATCTTATTCCACCCGGAAGGGGAATGTCCAAAATCGAGATACTGTTTGTTTGTTCATTCACAATCCAAAGTATGTCCCGGTTTGCCGTTAGAATTGTCACCAGGTTTGCCAATTTTGCGCACGAATGCGCATTACGATCTGGGACAGCGATCGCCGAGCCACGATGGATAATGAGCTTTTCGGAGCAAAGCAAGTTCAAACCCATATGTCGTACCATTCAGTGGGTCAGTATCATTTCCCAATTGTTCTTTATTAGCCGTTGCTCAAAATGAACCTTTTCTTTGGCTAGGCGAGCCAAAACATTCCAACGATCAAAGACTGACCCAGAAAACCCCCGGTAGGAGATAATGGATTATCCGTATTCAGGGCGTCCTCGTTCGGGTGTTGATGTCCACACACAGCGGCATTTTCACTCGGCCCAGTAATGGAAACCGGATGCGGTTCGATGCGTCCGAAATATGGTACATTATTTTCGACAAACAAGCTGACAAAAAAGGCGTCCTCGAGGTCAGTCGTCGGTGAGGATAGACAAGATTAGTGCGAGTTATTGTAGCGCTACAAAAACGGGGAACAAGGAGGAACCAAATCTACTCAACATGATCACGCATGGGTGAAC
Source organism: Anopheles longipalpis (assembly GCA_016170015.1). Taxonomy (NCBI): domain Eukaryota; kingdom Metazoa; phylum Arthropoda; class Insecta; order Diptera; family Culicidae; genus Anopheles; species Anopheles longipalpis. The sequence continues at coordinate 23,831,009 of CM028106.1, forward strand.
GTGGTGGCTCTAGCATATCATTAAAAAGGACACAAGGGACATTTATTTTCTTCTTCCATTGGTTGTGTACCGTAATCGCATATTAAGGCTTCCCATTCGTGCAAGGACCCGCAGCCAGGACCCTCGTGTAAACGGTAATGAGCGAAGAATTTAGTAATTAGAAATGAAAACATGTTTCATGTACCATGTTCCGGAGGTCTTCGCAGGCATAGAACAGCTTGAAAAAATCAATCCCATCTTCAACAACCAACCAATGAGGATAGGAACAGGGATCACTCCATTGCTTAATCCTTCCCGTACAGGACAGGTTTCACCAGGGATAACCGGTGCTGATGAGGGTGTTGGTGAGGTGACACGGCAGCGAAAAGGTACGATTCGGGCGGCTACTGCCCGAATGATGGGAATGATCCAGCCGAGTGAAGCTTCTGTGTGAATCGGTAAAGCCCTGAAGGGAAAACAAGGATTACACTTGAGTCGGAACAATGTGAACTGGTTCACTCGTTCGAGTGGGGCTTTTTTGTAATGCAAAGCTATCTTACTGTTGAGCGAAACAATGGGAGTCGATAGCAACAAACATAAGTTGCGCCAGAGGTAAAATATTGAGAAGGGAATTAGTTTTATTTTAAGTATTTATTTTATTTAAAGCATTAAGATGAACGATTGTATTGATTATACAATTTTTAGGAATTTTTTTCATAATGCTTTTCAAATATTTAAATATATGTTTCTTTATTCGTTTTAATCTTTTCTAAAACTTATTCCCAATCGAAAAAAAACTGGAGTAGAGTGATAGATCAGATGTTAAATTAAGGTGTTAAATCACTTACATTTCCTAGCATTGTTTTAACAATGAAAAACATACTTTTTATGAAGAAAACGATCTATTCTTCGAATCTATTCTATGCTCCTAGAATAGAAAAAAAAACTTGAGAGCTGCAACACTCCCTCTCAACGGTCTTTTTAAACTACGCCTAGGGACATTGTGGGGGGTAGGAATTGACAGTTTATGTGTTAGTTGGAATGTGGAATTCAATGTTTTGGATTCAATGTTTTTAGCTGGAAAAAATAGGGGAAAACACTTTCCATGTTTCCAGTTAAAACGACTTCTATATTTTTTGCAGCTATTTTGTTTGAAACAACTAGAAAAATATTGAATATTTTTTTAAATTTCGATATCAGTTTCAAATCACTTGCCCACTAGCTCACCCTCTGTGCGGGACGAAGAATTTGACAGCGGGAAGGCGAGAAAAAAACACACAAGGAAAAAACAACAATCACAACAGCTGAGGAACGGAAAATTTTCTGTGTGTTTTACTTTTCGTGACGCAAAAAAGCCAACCGAAATCATCGTTTTCGCGATTACTTTTGTCGGGTGGTAGTGGAAACATTTCCCGCATGTACTACATCATGCAGCGATAAGGGTACGGTGAAAGGGTGTTCGAGCGAATCGAATTTAGAGGGTTGTGTGTTGATAAGAAACATCACACCACACACGCACAGTTGTGGTGACGTTATCGGGAAAAAGGGTGTTTGGATTTTGCATCCTTTCACCTCACAGCATCTTCACAAATAGAGATAAAAGATTTACAGCAGAAAAGATACGGACTTGTAGCGAAGATAAAGCAAACCTAATCTAGTGCTAGTGGTTGGCGGGTTGATGTTCACGAGTGCGCTTAGATTGTTGCACTTCCGAGACGTGTTAAAACGGGGAATCTAAATTCCGACAGTGCACAGTGACGTCTGGTGCAACCAGAGATGGGGGTTAATTAGCGGAATCATGTTTATTGGTATTCTCCCTTTGCTTTCAGCTTTGTAGTGACGAGTAGGGGCGATAGTGTCTGGTGTCGTCGGTGTGAAAAAAGAAAACCGAAAAAACTTCCCACCCTCAGTATGTTCGGACGTACCGAAACGAATAAGGACAGTTTTCTCGTCCAGACGAAAGCGGCGCGGGAAGAGCGTGCCAATGAACGGGCACAGGAAGAACGGCGGGACCGTTCAATATTGCTGCTACAGCGTAATATCCGCGGATGGTTGGCAAGGACCAAATTTCGCCAGACAATTCTGTAAGTATTCTCGTTGCGCGAGTTCCCGTTTTACAGCGATGAATAATTTATTGCAATCTTTTTTAGTAATGAATTCGACGAACTGCTTCCACCGGTCACGAACGTTGGTAAACCGATCGACCTTAAACCGAGCCTTGCCGTTTACTGTGCCGCAAGCCATTTTCTGCTGCAATGGAAAGCGGATACGGCCGCACCCGAGTCGGCACAGCACCGGGAGCGGTTGGAACGTTTGTGCCGGTATTTGGTCGCAAGCCTCGAATCGGATTCACCCAAAACCAGCTACATTGGCGTGGCGTTCAACAAGGAACTAAGCTTAGCTTGGATACGCCACATTAAGAAGCTGCTGTATCGATGCTGCACGGCGATCGAGCTTCTAAAGCCCGAGGTACACAGCGATAGCATATCATTGGCCTTATATCTGCACACGCTGGTCGCGTTTACGTCGATCAACAGCTGGGCACTGTTGCGCAATAAATCGTTGGCCGGCCTAAAGCCCGGTATGATGCAGCTGTGCGCGAACGTGATGGGTGATCTCGTACAGAAAGGGTTCTACCTAACACTGCGCCAAGTGCTCGTGAAAGGCACCTGTCGGCCGGTAGTGAATCTAAAACCCATTTCACTCACNCTGTTGCGCAATAAATCGTTGGCCGGCCTAAAGCCCGGTATGATGCAGCTGTGCGCGAACGTGATGGGTGATCTCGTACAGAAAGGGTTCTACCTAACACTGCGCCAAGTGCTCGTGAAAGGCACCTGTCGGCCGGTAGTGAATCTAAAACCCATTTCACTCACAGCACTAGTGACGCTCGCCCTACGACCGCTCGTTTCGTCCGGGTACAGTGAGAATCTACTCAGCCAGTTCCTGGTGCAGATCCTTTCCGTACCCGGTATGATCGCACAGCTCGAACAGTTAACGCCCGAATGTCTCGTAAGCATTCAATCGCATGGAACGCTCGAAAAAACGCTCGATCTGCTGGCCGGTGAACAATCCACCAAGTTCGTGGTGGCCAGCCTGCAGAATAGCAATCTGCTCGCGCTGCTTGCGAACGTGGTGCAGCTGTACTATCTGGAACCGCCGGAAAATGCGGCTAAACTGGCCTATCCCGCATTCACGTTCGTTGTGACGCAGTTGCTGAACGGTATACTGAACAGCTTGAGTCAAGCCGGCGGTGCCTTTACGCAGTGGCATGAACTGTTGGGATGGTTTTCACCCGGGAAAGATCGTTTGCAGCACGAAAATTTGCCGCTGATCAAGAAACAGATCCATCTGCTGTGGAACCATCGGATCGTGAAGCTGTTGCTGGGGGATAATTTGAAGGAGCTAGCGGTCGGGTACGAGACGATCGATTATCCCATCCCGACCGGTAACAGTACGGGGAATCTGTTGAAGCGGGCGCTCACCTTTGAGCGTAGTTCGATGAAGGGACAACCGAATAAGGCGGGCAAAACGTACCGGAAGCTGGGCTCGGCTGAAGTTTCCCGTGTGGCACTAACTTGTTCGATGTATCACGCTGCACTGAGTGCGCTGTCGCAGTTACGCTTGGACATTCTTTCGGGTAAGGATGGCATAAATGGGGCTTACTTTTCACCATTTAAACATTTGTTCCAATTTCTTGAAGGTCTTTGCTACAACGATACGGTGCTGCACGATCTTTGGCTGCTGCTCGGATCGATCGGTCCAAACTGTGGTTTGAAGGGCTTCATCGAGCTGCTGCAAGTTAGCCAAACGAATTACGCACCACCGTTGCTGCTTCTATCACTGTTTTGTGACTGCATGACCCACTACGTAACGTGAGTAATGTGCGTGTAACTGCAAACGCGACACCACTCTAACGGATCGCAATCTCTTCCCCCGGCCAGTATTTTAGATGATTTGGAAATGTACGAGCAGCAGACACCGTTTACACTGAACGATTATATTGTGCTGTCACACTTTCTGAACACATTCCTGTACCGGACCATCCAGGATCAGATACTGGACGCGAAGACGGCAACAAGTGCACCACTGTTCGTGTCGATACACACGCTGCTGTTGTGCCTGTACCGGCGTGACTGTCGACGGCAGTTTGCACCACCGAACCATTGGCTAATCCGCGACATTAGGCCTTCGCACTTTCTAGCCGATCTGGAGAAGGGTAAAAAGCATACGCAGATTTTACTGCAAAAAATGCCACACATTATTCCGCACGAGGACCGGGTGCAGCTGTTCCGGAAGTTTGTACAGAACGAAAAAGCTGTACTAGGACTGACGGAATCGGCCTGTGCATCACCGAGCTCGGCCCTGGTTACCGTCCATCGGGATCGTATCGTGGAGGATGGTTATCGGCAGCTGGCCGCATTACCACCGCACGGGTTGAAAGGTGTCATTCGGGTGCGGTTCATTAATCAGCAGGGATTGGATGAGGCGGGTATCGATCAGGATGGTGTGTTTAAGGAATTTTTAGAAGAAACCATCAAACGGGTATTTGATCCATCGCTGAATCTGTTCAAAACGACCACGGAACAACGGCTTTATCCATCGCCCACCTCACACATGCAGGAAAACCATCTCGCGTTGTTCGAATTTGTGGGCCGTATGTTGGGCAAGGCGGTGTACGAGGGCATCGTAGTGGATGTACCATTTGCCTCGTTCTTTCTGTCGCAAGTGCTCGGCCAGACGCAGCAAGCGCTGTACAGCTGCATGGATGAGTTGCCATCGCTCGACAAGGAACTGTACCGTAGCTTAACGTTTATCAAACACTATCAGGGCGATGTGGCGGATCTGGATTTAACCTTCAGCGTGGACGAAGATGTGATGGGGAAGATAGTGACGCACGAGCTGCATCCGGGCGGTAAAGCACGGGCAGTTAATAACGATAATAAGTGAGTTTGCGGTGTTTAAATTCTTCGCAATTATTATTAATTAATGGTTCTTTTTTTCATTTGCAGAATTAATTACATCCACTACATGGCTTACTTCCGTATGCACACACAAATCCGTGACCAAACGGCCGCCTTTATACGCGGATTTCGTTGCATCGTTAATCCGGACTGGTTGGCGCTCTTTTCCACACCGGAAGTAAGTACTTTGGCTCCTCTTTTTTTAGCACCTTAGTTTTCTCACGTTTCTACATTTCACGTTTTAGCTGCAAAGGCTTATATCGGGCGATACATCGCCACTGGATTTGAAGGATCTGCGCAAACATACCCAGTATTATGGTGGCTTTCACGACGGTCATCGGGTGGTCGGTTGGCTGTGGGATATACTTGCCAAAGATTTCACCGAAGAGGAGAAAAAGTTGTTCCTCAAGGTAAGTCACACCTTGTTGGCGTTTAGCTGGATTTAGCTCGGATAAATAATAATGTTTTTGTTGTTAGTTTGTTACGAGCTGTTCGAAACCGCCGCTGCTTGGCTTTGCCCATTTGGAGCCACCGTTTTCCATACGTTGCGTGGAGGTGGGTGATGATGAGGATATCGGCGATACGGTCGGTTCGGTCATACGGGGATTCTTCACCATCCGCAAGAAGGATCCACTGAACCGGCTGCCCACATCGTCCACCTGCTTCAATCTGCTCAAGCTACCGAATTATCAGAAGAAGAGCATGTTGCGGGATAAGCTGCGGTACGCAATATCCAGCAACACCGGGTTCGAGCTGTCGTAAGCTGCTGGCGATGCGAACTTTCTTCCCATTCAGGCCCGATCCGATACGGTGCAATGTGGTAAGACGGATCGGGCAGATTCTTATGAATTCAGAAGAAGATATATAATCCATTAAACTGTGATAGTACGCGTGTAAGGATATTCATTTGGGGCCACAGAAGCGAATCGTGAATGGAACAGGAACAGTTGGAGTTGGAAGTTTGAAGTTCTCCAATGAATATCCTCGCCCCGCCCGGCGTGTGTTTGGTATTTAGTGAAACAACCGTGCAATCGGCGATCAATAATATGTAGGTGCAAACCAGTGGCAGTTGAATTGAACCCAGTGTTTTCGATGTTTCACAATGTGTGATCCGTTTGGTGTATATCAATAGTAGAATATTTATGGTATTGCGTTTGGTATGTCTTTGTGTGTGTGTGTTGTGTGTAACAAAAAAAAAACAAGGAAAGCGTGTCAGAACAGTTAGAAACTGTATGTAGTGTTGTATGCGTGTGGCTTGATGGAAATGCGAAGAAAAGGAAAACTGCATACGTGTATCAACTGAAAACACACAAAACGTTCAAGTCAGACGGTATATAAATGGAACTGTGTTTATTTTATATTCGTAACATTACAGGCAGCGGTAGTAGTGCAACAAAAAAAAAACAAAACAATGATAATCCTAATATTTATATACTATTGTAGTAAGATAAGAAAGTATTTTTTGAACGTGTCTAGAAACGATTATTTGTGTTGCATGCGACAAAACAAGAAGAAACAAAACAAAACAAACAAACCGTTAAAAACGGGTGTACTACACATATTCTCACAATCCCACAATTTGGTGCAAACAGGTATCCCCATACGGACCCGAAACAGATCGAAGCGCGAATTTTCGTAGGAAAAATGTTTGCACAAAAACAACTCCACACAACCAGATCGGCCGTGTGGTAACATTACACATGTAACTGAAATCAATCATACAAATAGCTGATGAAAATATGTAAGGGTCCGAATATGAATAAATGATGAACTAGGGGCTTATATTCGTTTTGTGGTGTTTTATTCATTTAATTTTTAATTTTCCTCAAAACTTTAACGATGAAATTTGAACCATATTTGAATAAGGGTTGTGTCTCAGATAATCCAACAGATGGCGCTATTGTTCTATTTGGTCCCAAACACAATTGATATCTTGAGCCAAATTAATTAATTCCCTTTTGTTATAAAGGTCATCTGAGAATAAAATGTATGCTTTAAATAGCTTTTAGTTAACTAAAAAGAGTCCAATTATTAACTGTAGCAGGTATCAACACAGATATTTCGTACCTCACAAAACTTTGGTTCATTTTCATGCGAGCTGTCATAGTAGTTCCCGACGAGACCACTGTCCATGCACGCACTTTGACAGGCCAAGCCATTTGACATGTGAACAAGGCAAATGTCTTCTTCCTGCATTTGTTTTAGTTCACGAGAAAATTTGGTCGAGTTCGGACGCGTGGGTTGCGTCGCTCCGTGCTGGTTAATTCCTAACACGATTCTCACGGAAACGGGGTACATACACGCGCACCCTCGTGCACAAACACACGCAACGCACACCAGCTGGCCGGACTGCGGTAACAATACTTCTCGAAAAACTCGGAACACGGCGACGAAGCAGCAACCGTGTGTGATGCCGTAGTGAAAAATTGTCGCTGCAAGGACCGTACATGCACACAGGGCGACAGGCAAATAGGTAACGCGTCGTAACCCAGGCAACACAGCAGTAGCAGCAGCAGTGTGTGTGGTTTTTCAGACCGGCGAAGAGAAGGACCCTTTTTTCTTCTCCGTGTGTCATGCCCTGGCTAACAGTAGTACCATCATCGCCTGTATGCTGGTTTGGCATTTTCCGTTTTTAATCATCCTTTTACGAAAGTCGAGCCCTTTTGCGACCATTTTCTGTTCATCCTGCGGGATATAGATGGTGGTGGTAGTGGTGGTGCATGTCTAGAACCCTCATCCACAAAAAAGGAAGTCGCCCTTACACTACGGTGGAGGAAAAAGCAAGCGTCGAATGCGTGCGCTTTGCTAGTGTGTGTGTGTATGTGAATGCATAAAAGTGTAGAGTGTAAACAATACCCGTCACTGCTAGTTGTTTTCGGTCGTTTTTTTTTTTGTGGAGCAGTTTCAAACATCTCACAAAACCAAAACGTTTGCCATTTCCTTGGCAGATCAGCGTGCTTATTTGCCGTACGGTACTGCCATTTGTTGAAGGAGCTACTCAGCAAAACCACCCAGCTGCTCAGCACTAGTTTCGAGTGATTTTACGCAACCCGCGTATACACATTTCGCGTAAGACATCGCGAACAGCACGCTCGTGCTTGTGTGTGTGTCCAGTGTTTGCTGTCCTTGATCATTGTGCTGCGAAGGTACACGCGTGTGTGGTGTAAATACTTCCTCACTCTCACTGCCAATATTAAAGTGGATCACGCGGAGACACACACGCGACCTTCACACAAATAAGGTCTCGAAATCCACACACACACACACACACACACGACTCCCAACAGCTGACAAAACTGGTGTTGCTATCGGTGTGTGCATGTGCTGCAGGAGAAAGCATCTGTGTGCCGGAAGTACCACCAACCAAGAAGGCAGCACAATCGACGGAGTCATCATCTGTCAGAACGCGCTGATTAGCAGCGGCAACCATTGTGCATGTCCATTGGAAACCGCTGGCACTGTGTAGTGTGTGAAGGGTGACCAGTGTGCGTGTTTGGAGTCAATGGTGAAGAACCACTCGGCGAAGGGAAAGTGATATAATCGAAGCAGCAGTTGTTCTCCGAGTGTGGAAATTAGTTTCCGCCGAGGAAAAGTCACCGCGACAACGCAAAACCCGACTTGGTGGTAGAAATTATCTCAACTGCTGTTGCTCAAACAGTGTGGCGGATTGGATTAATAACGTCCCAAACAATTAGCGTTTGGTTCGTTCCGGAAAAGGCACACGCCGAATCCGAATGTTGTGCAGCCGAGGCATCATAACCATCTTCCAGCGTGAATAGAGCCTTACAAGTCTACGGACCGGTGACTCACAAGTGCACAATTCCGGTGCAAATTTCATCACTCATTTGCCATTAGTCGGTGTATGTGTGCATGCGGAAAATCATGCGTGAGTGGCTGCTGCTTTAGTTGATTCCATTCTGTTCTTCTTCACGCCTAGCAGCCCGTTCCTTCTTTAACCTTGCATTAAGAAATACATCTCGCATGTGGAAGGGTAAAACGCATCGATAATTGTGCAATAAAAAGGTGAGCGGTGAACAGAATCCGAATCGGTAACGAAACGTAACGCATGTAACCATCCAAGCAAACATATACGTGAAAGGAGGCAAGTGTGTGAGAGAGAGAATAAAAATTGGTGCAGATTAGTTCATTTGCGTTTTTGTGTGTGAAGTTTCGGCCATTACGAAAGCCAGTTTCCAATTTGGTGGCTGACCAACTATCAACATCCTGATCTATTCTGACGGTTTGGGTGTATCGAGCAAGTGTTTTGTGTGTACGTCAATTTGTGCGCGTAATGTGTGTGCGAAAAGCCTACTGAGCCGTTTCAGTTATCAGTCAAATTTGTTCCGTTTGTAAATCCCTTCGTTTAAAGAAATCAAGTGCAAAAAAATAAAGTAAAATAAATCAAAAGCTCCGAGCGGAAGTGTGGCCATCTACATCCGGAAGTGTGCGCCCGCCCCACCACCATCATACACACGAAAGTTTCCATTGTGCGTGCAATTCCCTTCGGTGAGGGAAAATAAGTTTACAAGAGCAAAACGCAAAACAAAGCAACCCTTCGTCCATATTCGCCGCTATTGTGTGTGTATCGGAGCTTTTCCGTAAAAGTGCGCGTGAAGGGAAAAGTTTTGATCGTTCCGCATTTCCATCCGTTGCGACCTCTCGCGCTCTTTCTCCTCGCGGTGTAAATGGTGCGCACATTTTCCGGGGTTTTTCACGCACCGTTTTTCACCATTAGTCATCGGGCTTAGCTCATTCCTTTTGGGGAGCTTCCACTTCCTTTCGGCATTTTGTTGTTTGTTGTGACGCGTGGGTGCCGTGCGGAAGTGTGTTCGGTTACTTCATTCAAGTCGACGGGGTTTTCGCCGAGGCGGTTTTTCTTCGACCAGTGACACCTAAAAGTTTGCTTGTTGGGCAGCAAAACAAACGCATCATCCCGGATAATCGGCTGACCAACACATACACACACCCCCATAAAGACCCCAGCGCGGTGGGTTGTCGTCGGAGAAGTGATCGGGTTATGCGCATCGGCTGAATGGCGGCTGTCGGTGGCCCTGCCAGGCAATCACGGGGGGTCTCCATGAGTGTCTCGATGTCGTTAGTACAAGGAGGAGCTGCCGGTGCGCCGCAGGGCGCCATTCTGGCCGCGGCCGCACCCTACTTCCAGCCACCGGCCGTCCCACAGGATGTTCAACCGGATCGACCGATCGGCTACGGTGCATTCGGTGTCGTATGGTAAGCTTATTGCCATTCTAATCATTTCTACTTACCCCTGTTGATAACCTTCATCCTGGCGTGAAGTTGTGAGGAAGGTTTTTTTTTTATTTTTTCCATTGATTAAACTAATCTATCCATGCTTGATAAAGATTGTTCCGGATGTCCAAGTTTGTTGTTTCAAATGTCATGTGCCGGAAGAGTTAGAATCTGGTATTCGATCTCTGGGAGAAGTTATTCTCTGTATGATTCAATATTGGGAAATTGTAAGCAATTTCACAAACAATCCATCCGGAGTTCTCAATTTCCTCGATAGGTTGGTAGCAAACTCACTGAAAGACCCTATACAGCTGGTCATATTACAAAGCCGGCTTGTCACGTGGTAGCTTAAAGTATTTTCTGTTATAATATTTTTGAATTTTGGGTTTCTGATTATTTTTGACGAATTCGCGATGGGTACTGTAAATTCAGGATTACTGTAAGTTAATCATTTTTGCTATGAAGGAATGGTCTGAATGGGATATTCTGGAACCAGTTCTGTCATATGGTACATTACGTTATTATTATCCCACCGGTACACTCTGACTGTATATCTCCGACCTAAGTGTCCTGAGGAGACGCCACATTGGTACTGAATTCCATTAAAATCAATCCCAATCTGTTGACGATGCTCGTCAGACAGGACGGTAGAGAACAGTGATGCAGACATCACTGACACCACTATCGACGTCAAAAATACTGATAAACTGTGTCGAACTGTGTCAACCAAATCAAATCGCCCTAGGGGAGAATCCATCACCCCGAGAATACTTTTTTTGGGCGACGCAAATATTGGGGAAAGCAAAAATAAGGCAACTTAAAAATAGCTAAACCAATCGATTCCTTGCCCGTAGCATCGTTTTATTCCTGCGGAAATGTAAAGGTGAAGGTTGCCTCTCCAACCCTCAATCATGGCAACTTCGAAACGCGGTCAGTAGCTGATAAGGACGGACACCTCTTATTTCTTTCACGAACTGATACGCCGTATCCCTTTATGAAGATGTTTTAAGAGAGAGAGAGAGATAGAGAGAGAGAGAGAGAGAGAGAGAGAGAGAGAGAGAGAGAATGGAAAAAATTGCGCGATAGGCGATTGGTAATTGGGACACGACCTGTCAGTTAGAGTGCTGTGAGGTGTTGTGAGAAAGGTGTAGGGCAAGTTCCCAGACACAATGCACTTGCACTTGTACCAACTTGGACATTCGTCAGGGCGCGAAGAATGAGGTTACCAACAGATGTTTGTTCACGCACGCTTTGTACGATTCTGGTTTTTGTTGTTGCTGTATGTCGCTTTAAAATGGTGCTAATAAACCTTGAAAAACTTTCCGGCCTCGGTTCCAATTTACACTCACTGGAATCTCTCGTTGGTTGGAATTTTTGGAGGTGTTCTCACCCTTTTTAGGGCACGCCTTGTTTTGGAAAGCTATTATCAAGCACTTGTAAGGTAGTTCTTTAAGGTAGTGTATTCACACACCCCTTCATTTGCTAACTTGAGCGGCACACCTTTGATTTGGTCTAATCAAGGATTTCTGGAATAATATGAAATTCTTATATTTTGTGAATTGTGCAATGATTTGAAGTTGTTCAATGTTTGAATGTCCTTCAGCTTGATTATAAGTAAAATAATTCAAATATTTTGTGTTCCTTAACTATTCGTTCGTAAGGATTATATTACATGTGACCTAAAATCATGAGTGTTCCCTTTATTTAACCGGTTCGTGATAACGACTTGCAAAAGGTGTGTGTGTTGCTGCTGGCTTGTGTTCATTAAACAGCTGTGTGTGGGACAAACGACAGGCTCGGTGGCGAATGGAAGTTTGTTTGATAAATGATATATCACCAAGCTCAAGATATCATCGGTTGGGGAATGGAGAAGGTACGAAAAGTGAAAATGTAACATTACGGAAATAATCCCAAATCGATCCAGTATCGGTCAGTCATCGTGGGTCACCTTCCGTAAAAAAAGGGGGGAACTACCTTCTCCATGAACAAGGTGACGCATCGTGTTCCAGTGAAAGTTATCGCAACACTCGCTCAGTCGACACGATAATGTTTTGGCAACTGATCGCGCGGGTTCGTAACACCGTGTGATAATTGATTCCTTTGCTTAGTTGCAACGGTCGGGTAGTCCGATTCGGATGTTATCTATATTGGGTAGGGCGTACTAGATACGTGTGGTGTGACATATCGGACTGTGGCAGTTTGTCAACTTCTCAACAAAGGTAGGAGATAATTCGTCGTTTGTTTGCAGAAGTTTTGCGTTTTTTCGGCTTGCCTGGTTGCTGCCTCCGTCCGTCAATGTCAACGGTGGAACGAAACGGATTTGATAACCACAAATCAAATCATGTGGTACGACAATTTGTGGTACCCCCCGTGGTTTGTGTAATTATTTCTCTTCCATTTTGATCACCCTCGTGCATACTTAACCACTAATAACTGGGTCGTTTGGAAGATTTCCAGTTGGGAAAATCTCTTACCCACTCTGAAACACTTTTACGGAGATCACGTTTCGCCGGGACAAAAAGAGTTGAGGAGTTCCTGCGAATTAATGAGTTTTCAACGTGATCTTTGTGTATATCTTTGACATCAACTCCCTCGTGATATGGAGGTTGTATGTGCAGAAAGAAAAACAATATTCACTACCATTCACACAAGGACCGTGCTTCTTCGGTGTACTGTGCAATATCGATAACCTAGTTATTTTTTTTGCCAAACCGACGGCTCTCTTCAATTGCGTAAATCATCAATATGTATAACGCACATGGCGACATTGCTTATCAGGCGGTTCGCTTCCTCTTTCTTGGGCTTTCTTGTTTGGTGATCGCTTGTTTGGTTTCTTCCTTTCATAACAATGTTGCTTTAATGTGCCCGAAACGCACAGACACTTGATTGTTACACCAAGGCTCCATGATGCTGTCTTGGATTGGCATCCATCCGCAGGGTTTTATCGCTCCATCGCAACGGCGGTTGTAATAATTTGATCAATTATTTTTGAGTTGCAAAGAGAAAAAAAAAGAACAACCAGTGACTAACATAATCGTCACCGTGTAGCGGTGGTGAGCTTGGAACGAACGACACTTGTGACACTTTGGCCGGTATTATGCGAGCACTCTGAACGTCGTACCCTCGTGCAGCTCAGCGAAAAGATGACACAAAATAGTTTGTCTTGCTGTGCGTTGTGCTTGTAGACGAGAGCACTGTATATGCCGTCATCGGACTAGAAAAAATAGGGGGGTTTGATGGATGTGTTACGCCTTCGGCAACATAGGTTTCTCCCCTAATAGTTGGGAAGGATATTTTTAGCAGAGGCAAACCGAACTCTCTCTCTCTCTCTCTCTCTATGATGTGTGGTGATGTTGAGAGGGATGTTGCACTAAGCAAATGAAGGTTAGCATGGTGTTTAAGTGAACGAATAAGGAAACCGTGATCGTCTACCGGAAGAGGAACCGGTGATGCGGTGGAGGCGGTATTGGCGGAAAGCCAGGAAAATTTGCATATTTTATATCTTCGTTATAGAATAAACGCACTCACGAGAATGGTTGATGCATGAATTTTGTGTATAGATTGATTGTAGCTTAAGTTAGTAATGTTGTGCTTATAAATGAATATTTAACAAAGAGTCAATAATACGAATCTTCAGTAAAGAGTCATTGAATCATGTGCTCTTATCAAAGATCTCTTGCATCTTTTAGGATCTTTCGAGGTCTTCATAATGGAGATTCAGTTCCAAAGTAGTGCGTAGACAACTATTACTTTATAATGAAGAATAGAATCTGGGGATTTATTGGAAGATTTGCATGTACAGTCAACCCTCTTATAACGAGTAACACCCTCTCGTGATGTGTTTCTAGGTAACGAAGAAGTATGAATGCTTTTAAAATAGAACTCAACAAGCATTCGAAGTCCTGGATTTGTTTTTATTTGGTTGCTCAATACCGAAGATGCAGATGTTGAAGAAATCTTGGAATAATATGGAATTGACCATAATGATCGTATGTTGGTAGTCAGTAGTTAAGGATTGAGAACAATTACATTCAAGAGATTCTACCAAACCAGATGCGAAGGAAAAAGATTTGGAAAACAAGTCCCCAATTTTTTGAAAGCATTCTGAAGGTGTTGAAGACATAAGAAGTTGTTTCTTCTTATGTTCCTCATAGGATCTTGACAATGCAGGGACTCCAAAAGTGAGAGCTGCCTATCCAACAAGATCAAGATCAAGAATACATTTAGAGAGTCTTATTCATTTGTGGCACTACAACCCTCAAGAGGTCTTGGTATTTCTTTTTCTGGCTTTCTTTGACTTTTAAATATTCGAGATATTCGAGCAAGATAGTTGCTCGGATGGGATTCCGGATGGGTCCGGATGGGATTTGATACTTTAGGTCCTGTCGTGTAGAGACCGGCCCCGCTATCATGTATACTATCGACGTGTCCCAAATGTAGATTGTGTATTTTCAACGAGTATTTCATATAATGATCAAACCACTCTAAACGATTTGAACGCATTATAAGAAAATTAAATATATGATATTTTTTTGCTAAAGTTTTTCTTCTTCTACAGCTATCTGCTTGTTATCGCCACAAAGGAAAAATGACATGTTTTGATGAAATTCTTTCAAATAATGCACACCAAATGAAGCAAATCCATCATTAGACTTTACCGATGGTGCCCTCGCTCCGGAGGATCGGTATCAGTTGACAAAGGCAAACGATGCTTACCACCGATGGCAAGAGGAAATGTAATCTGTCTGCCCCTCCGTTCAATGTGCGCGGGAACATTACGGCTTAGTGAAGGAAAAAAAAAACAACCCATATTCTAGTTCCCTATACCCCTCCGAGAAAACGCTACCTCTGGAAGTCATCAAACGCGAAGTGTCCCTCGAAGTTGATGGTAAAGGGCAGCGGTATGTTAGGTGGCAGAAGTAGAACCCACTATTATGTGGTAGACGCCGTACACTGACAACCAGAAGTACTAGTACACAAACACACACGTGGAGAAAAAAAAGGTCGCCGCATATGTGTGGGCTTTACACGGGCGCGCCTTACGTACGTTTGCTCGCGTCTATCCGCATCATTGTTGCGTTCCATCCCGATGGGCTTCGGGCTTGCGGTGCGCGGATCATCATTACGTGATGTTCGGAAGGCGCGCGTGCACAACAAGGGGGTCTTGCGTGAATGTATCGATAGCAGCTCTATTTTTATCACAAAAACGGAAAGGAGCTGCTAAATGTTCCTCGTGCATACGTACTCACACGCATATTGCTTGCTGCATGTTGGTGAGACCGTTTACAATGCACTGCCGCCATCCCCCCCAGAGCATTGTGGCCTAGCGTGTTTGACGATGTAGGAAAATTGGTGGAAGTGTGGATTGGTAGACACATTGCGTTTGTTATTGTTTACAACTATTCCATAGCTCCGGCTTTAAAGCGTCCGGCCGAGTGTCGTTCGTTTTGTCATTTATTTGTCTCAAGCATAGGAGGGTGTTGTTTTTTTTTCTTGCTTCTTACGTTACGCAGCGCGAAAACGGGTTCGCATAAATTGAATGCCACATGTCTCGTTCGTTCTTTCCCAGGGATAAGGTGCACGAGCGTGCACGGAACAGAATATCGTACACATACACATGAAATCGGTTAAGGGGCAAGCAGGAAGTTTAATTGAATGTTGCTTGTTTCCGATCGTAATCCTGCCAACGGGTGGACGGTTCGTGCATGAAATGATTAATGTGCCTCCCAACGCTCCCTCCACCTGTATGTTTGTCAGGCACACACGCTTTACCTTGACACAAGTGCATTGATACGTGTTGATGAAGGTGAGCATATATGTATTTAACGGGACTTTAGACGAGCAGCATCTTATACAAAGTTAGAAGCCACAATTGGTGAAATACGTTTCGTAAATAAAAAACTTTGAGAAATATGCTTGAGAAAGGAATAAAAATGTCTTGAAAAATTGAACAACGAAGAAATTTATCCTACAACCCATAGCACGGAATGATGAATGGTACTGATGGCTCAGAATTGCGAAAAACAACGATATAAAGAAATATAACTAGAGCTGACCAGTGTGAACCAGCCC
>CM028106.1:23847782-23863027 GCA_016170015.1 Anopheles longipalpis
ATGGAGGGTTTATGTAACGGAGAAAGCAAAACATTCTTGGTCTCTTTAATTTAATTGTGCCGTAATGAGTTGATTTTTGCAATTTGTATACGTTACTTGGCGTTTTATTGGAGAATTTTATGAAAAACCTCAAAGATCTTGGAAGGTTTTCAGTTTTTTTTAGATACTGTTTAAGTTGAACCAGAACATGTAGCGATGGTTGTGGAATCTGATAGTGATAGTCAAGAATGCATTCCACAAAGTTAAGAGACAAGGCTTGTAGAATTTCCTGGATTCCAGATAGGAATTCTAGATCTTATTAGATGGATTCGACATATTCTAGAACCGAATTCAGGATTGACTCCAACTTTGTCATTTGATATGCTATTCCAACAGTCAGAGATCGGACAAGACAAGAACAAACCCATAAAGGTGCTCTATCAGACTTCTTGGAACGTGCTAAACAAACACGACATCGAACGAGACACGACTACCGATTTTTGATAGAGCACGCTTTCCCCTATACTGCTGACAGACTCTACGAATTTGGTTGTCCAATGTCATTCTTATGACATGTACGGCCCATCGGAACGTGACCGGTATGATTAGTTGCTCGATACTTATATCAGTTTTAGAGTTCATGTGTTTAAGTTTATGAAGAAAAAAGCACTATTTATCTTACATTTGATACGTCTAACGATGGTGGTCATAACTGCGAATAACTGAAACGTAAATCACAGTATAACTGCAAATCACCTACAATCTATAACATGGATAGACGGATGTAAATGAAAGAATATCTCATACAGCGCAACTGCAATATTGTGGTGAAGCAATTACCATATGCCCAATTTCGATGTGCCATTTCCTTGGGGCGGCGGTTAGTTGCATTCATTCGGATGGCAAACGCAGATTGTTAGATTGCGCACATTCGACGATTGTCATAAATCATCGTTCAATGGCTTGGTACACGGTTTTTCGGTACGGAACGAAGAGTATCGTGCACTTTTTCGAACTATCGTAGCTACTTTTCCGAACGGATTGCGGCAGTTGGGTAAGTTGTTGGTTGTACGTCGGTTGAGCATTACTCATTCACTTTGTCTACGGAATATTGGTTCACTTGCCATAATTCTTTCAAGAACGCTCGACATATGGTGATGATATTTATTAATTTTACATTCGAAACCGATCCACACGCGGTAAGAAGTACCGGTAGTGGATGGTATTAACATTTTTCGAATTTTAATTAGAATTTAATTAAAGTTCAGTATTCTAAAATGTGTGTCTTTTGACAGGAAGTACTGTTCTTTTTATGGAATTATTATTTTTATAATAAATTGATTGTGTATTTAATATACAGAGCCGAGTATAGGATTTGAGATGGGATTTAAATGAATTGCCGCACATGTTATGTCAAGGTGTCCATAAGCAAATGCTATTAAAAGCAACATTCTACACATGATTGCTCCAATGTCCTGAAGGTGGCGATATTAAGTTGCTGATTGGCTGGATGATGTCAAGCCCGCAGAGACGGAAGTGTACTCCTAGTGACTCTCGGGGTACTCCTCGCACTATAGACCTTGGCTAGGAAAATGGAAACTAGCATATTGTTCCATTTTCTGCACGGTTGCACTACCTTCATACACCCACGCGTTAGAGACGCGTTGTTGAGTGCTGCATAGTATTTTTATTCTATTTTATTTTTAGCCTGAACTATTAACGTCGAGTGCTCATGAAGAATGTGTGAAGGACAACTGGGTACTTTTTTGTTATTGGTGGTCTTGAAACTCTAGGGTATGCTCTCTTCCCAAGCTGAAGAAGCACATTTTTAATGTACAAAAACACAATGAAGAATTGCTTCATCCCCATACAACCCTGCAGTACTTGGAAGCACTGTAAATCACGCAAGACGGTGGTTATAATTTTATTACCTTTCTGTTGTGTGAGAACTCATCGTTAGACGCTAGTATGAATCAATTCTTATCCGGGTGATGTTGGTTTCTCAGTAACAGGACAAAAAGCGGGTGGGCGTCGTGACTCCCTGGGACTGTGTGCTTAAGCAGGTTCTCCATGCGGAACCAACCACAGCATCGTCGATTGCTGAAGCTATTTTTAACATCCTTCGTACTTCATCTTTCCAATTTATTTTGAGTTAGGATTTTCATTCTTCCTTCTCGGTAACGAAGGTCGTGAAAAGGATGATGACGGCAAATCGTGATTGGCAATACCAACGGAAAATGAAATACTTGGCATTGAGACATGTATTATACTACTTGAACTGTAAAACATATAAAATATTCGTTGAGATACATTTATAGCAGTGAATTATGTTATAATACTTATATTGGGATATTTCTATCTTTAACGGTTTTATTAAGAGCATTCCTTTTTGAAAATAATGAGTTCTCCCAAAAGTCCCAGAAACTGTGCTATACTGTTCGCAACCGTTTTTCAAACAAATTCTTGCCAGAACTTCCCCTGTCAAGCACATTAAATAAAATATGCGCAGGCAACGGTTTATGGTCGGTTGACCTTTCCGGTCGTTAACATTGCTGTGCGAAAGTATGGTGATATCCTAACGAAGATAAATCATCGCGAAAAGCAGCACAAAACACCTGAATCGGAAGGAATCATAAGTTGTACTATTCGCATCTATGAGGATCCCTTTTTGTCTTTATATGACTGTGGAGTTTGATGCTCCAACAAGATATTTTCAAACAAAATGTGTTGTTCGTACATCATTCCTCGATATAGTCACCTTTCATGATTTTTCCAGAGTACCCAGGTTCTTTAGAGAGACAGAGAAGAACTTAAAAAATGTTTCCTCTCTACTCGAGGTGGAATGAATTTTGGTACCTGCGATGTCTGTAAACGGTAAAAATGTCAAGAAAATTCAGGTTATGTTTTTCCCGTTCTATAAGCATTATTAAGGAAAAAACGTGCCCAAAGCGTTCCGAAGAGAACTCACTATAAATTGCTGCTGCACCACTTTGTCCGTTCATTAACAGTCCTGGGAGGTTGTGGTACAATCCATAATACAAATTTATCGTCTCTGCCCTGTGCCATGGTCCAAAAATTTTGGGTGTCGAATTTTCCATGTGCCAATCCATGTACCCATTTCTCAAACACCCTCTCCCTAGCCTGGGAGTCCGTTGCAGAGTACCTGTACAAAGGTGGTGACTGTTTACGGGCCATTTTGAATACGGGACGTCCTTTCGGGTTGTGAACAAAAAGGTTCTCACAGGATAACGTTAGGCAGGTCTGGTCGTCGTTCCTTTTTTTTGGTACTGCTTTGGCAGGTTATGCAGAAAATCATCATCCCTTTAGGACAACGTTCTTCACCCAACGAGGCATGACCATAGTCCTCGCCAACAGGAAGCTGCTGGTGTGAAGATGGCGTTATTCATATTTGTCTTTACATAGGCTACAAAGGTATGCAAACGTTTGGGGAAGGATATGATTTTCTGTCGCCTTTTTGTGTGCTGAATCAGCCACTTTTCCGGACTCTGCTCGGCAGTTGATAATGGACTGCAGTTTGAGCAGTGTGTAGTGCTCTTTGTCCTCGGCGGAACGTATAGACGTTCGGCAGCTTCAGCTAAAGTTAGTTCCACTAATGCGCGGTACTTATGGCGACTAATGGGGTAATAATGTTTCGCTTATTCGAACGGCCACATTCTGGTTTTTTTCCGCCGTTAGCTTTGCATGCGAGGAACACAGATCCGTGTCGTGCCAGAACACTTCTCAATTGTGTCTCGGGAAGAATCGATCGAAGTAAACCTCGTTCCTAGCGAAACTACACCGGTACCACAACTCCCCGTTTTGCGAAGGGAGTGCGAATGTCTATGTTTGGCTTATTATTATGCAGCACGTACAATCGACCAGAAACACCATTTCCTTTCCCAGGTTGGTGGAACACTGGCAGAAGGAAGTTTGGCCTCGCGCAGCAGACGGTGACGGGCGACACGAGCATTAAGGTAGGGTTTTTTTTGATGAGATACGAAGAGATGAAGTTCGTAGAATTGGCACCATCTTTTTCTAGCTATTTGCTATTGGCGGTCTCTCCCCCCTTTACCAAGAAGTATGAAGAATTTTAAGGCAAAAACCATCGATGAGTGCGATCGCCTTTCGGGACCGAAGAATTTCGGTTCCGTAGTTTCGGCTGTTTGTGGCAGGGGAAGTACTTTGCATAAACGGAAACCGGAAAGACGTGCGTGTTGTACCATCGTTAGAGTGGCAATGTGACGTACAAATCAATATTTTTGGGATCGTCTTTGGGACGAGAGCCGACTGTGTTGGTAAAAACTTACCAAAAAGCTACTATGAATTAATTTTTAATTTAAGGATTTTTGTTTTTCGGGATCTCAAAGGGACTCAAACTTTAAAATTTTGAATATATTAATTTAGAAAAAAAGCACTTTAATGACTTTTTGCTTTAATGATTCTAACATGAAAGCTAAACAAATTCTGGCGCATAAATCGGTGAAAACACCAAACCTGTCCAATTCGCAGCAGATCTTGTGAATTGCGGATGAAAGAGTTATGTTGGGATTGTTGAGAAATGTTTTTTTTTCGCCATTTTATGCTGCTAATGTACGGACGCTTTCCGGTAAAGTGTCAGCTGCAATTAAACCTTTAATTTGTCAGCGCATACATAAACTGCTGCTGCTGCTGTCATCTCGTGCCGGTATTATGGTTGGCGAACTTAAAAGAGCTAGTTTGAGGAAATGCATGATGTTCTGGTATTGTGAAGTAATGAGTTTCTTCCGTAATGGGATGCTGTTTGTGCACTCTACCATGCTCTTCGTGTACCGTGCTCTGCAGGATAGTTACCCCAGATAATAGCTGCTTCTGACGTAATCTTTGCTCAACCATCTTCTACATTATTCGGTGGGCATTTAGTGTGCATGTGAAATGCGTTCGTTCGTAGACGAGCAAACAGGGATGAAACTCGTCCTATTTTTTAGTTTAATCACATGTTTTTAAAATAGTATATTTAATTTTGTTTTTCTTTTCTCTCTTCTCTTTTTAGGTAAGTAGCTGCGATAAAACTATTCTGTGGCATGTTATGTCAACGCTCGTGAATTAAAAAATCCCCCACACCCAGTTAAGGGAGGAAGTGGGCAATAGCGTACCTGAGCTCATTGCGCAAATAATCACCAAAAACCGAAAACTGGCCTTCAACAAAAATACTACTGCCGGCCTAATAATAATGAGCCTAACGTTGATTAGGATGCGGATAAACTTCTTTCTTTCGTTTCGAGAATCGCAAACGCAAAGCGAAAAGCCAAGCATTAAATCCAGCCACTAACAACAAAACCGGCTTCGGTAGAGCACTTCCTTCCCATCATCACGCTCGGTACACGCAATCATCATTCGGGCGGGGATTTTACGTATGCCCAAAGCATACGCGCGTACCGGGTTACGACGCACCATCATCAGCACCACCAGCGAACGGGCGGGCACACCAAGAGCCACCGAATCAAAGCGAAACGCGGTGCGATGTCGACGAGCCTTACCCCGGCCGGAGGGAAAAGCATTAGAAAAAGGCGCTAGAACGAGCTCTCGATTATCGGCGTGTTCGTTTTGGTTGTGTTTTTTTTTTGGGGGGTAAGGAAGCAGCGATCGGGAGCGAGATAGCATAAACAACACACCGCGAGTGTATTGAACTCGAGTCGAGTTGGGTTTTTTCATTATCATACTGCCTTCAATCGGTTTCGAATGGGGGGGGTTGTTCGTTCCAAGTGTGCAGTGGTTCACTGCGCACTTATGTGCTGTATACGAACGCCATCAGCGCGAACCGATGCTCTCAGTCGAGACGGGAGAGACACCGCACCCGGTTGCGCCACCCAGTTGAAAGGGCACGAATGGTGGGAAGGAAGGGCTGCATGTACTGCTTTGGTTCTTGCCCCCTTTGTGTTCCGGGCAAAAGGCTCAATCTGTAGGGGGATGAATGGTGAAACGGTTCGAAAAGATTCCGGAGCGAGAGAGAGAGAGAGACCGAGCAGGATAAAATCGAACGTGACTCTCCGCACCGGGCAGACAACATCGACCAGAAGGGACGAGCGTGCTTCGGGGTGTATGTATGCGTGATGGTGGCATGATGATTCTCTCCCTGGTTGAACTACCAGCCGTAAACGGAAGCCTTACAGCGGCTCTGCGCGCTGGGCATGGTATAGTTGGAACCCTAAAAATGTACTTTTCTCAAACCATGCCAAGGGATGCGAGCGGTTCATTACAACATATTCCCGGCGCGTGTGCCGTTTTGCTGTTCGAGGGGCATCCGGTGGGCATGTACAGCGACGGGGTGAAGCGACGAACCGGACTGTTTAGGGAGGCCTGCCTGGTTTTGTCGTTGTTGTTATTGTTTTGGTTGTATGGGTGCGTGCTGCCTCGTTCACCAGAAACAAGAATGGTGCTGCTGGACTGGCTCAAGGGTTCATCGTTTACGGATGAGTTGTTTCCCGCTTTCCCGCGTGTGTGTGTGTGTTGGTGGAAAAGTGAGGGTAATTCAGCGTCCCATAGGCTTCCGATTAGAATTTTTTTTTACTTTCCTTCGCTCTCCTCGGATGGAGACCAAAAAAAAGGGCGAGAATGAAACTGGATTTAAGTGAAACACGGCCCCCGAGCTGTCGCGGTAAAGGAAAGGCAAGAGAAACGTACCAGCTGTTGTGATGGTGTACGGTGTTAGGACTTTTCATGGAACGCATCCGGTGTCGAGGATGATGCGTTGTATCAGGGCCGGAAACAGGTTTTCTGCTAGTTTGCGTTACGTGAACGATCGAGAATCTTGTCGGGGATTAATTTATTTATTTTTCCGACCTCAATTAAAACAGGAAAAGAAATCAATTTTTTCTAAGCATGGTAAAGATGAATCCATTTTTAAAATATTGTTTTTTTTTTTAAATTATTTGACAACAACAGATGCGTTCTATGCATTGGGAAGGTGCGTTTTTTTATAATAACAATGACACATTGTGTTAAAACGATACACATTAACAGTGCAATAAAGCAATGCAATATTCCCTCCGCTAGCCATACATTTTGTCACATCAATCAATTTTATGTGTCATATCATGATTGTCCATTTTTAAAAGATACTTTTTTTCCACACGCATCAGAATGAATTACCGTTTCGATTGAAATCAGTTGAAATGATTGAATCTTCCGATTTTGAATGTATTGCTCTAAGGGAAAAATAGCGCCCTAATTCTATCTTGACTTCTTCACAACCAAAACTAAAGAAATCGTCTATCGGGCTTAAACTGATGCCTGTTGGTAAACCGTTTTCGGGCAGTTTAAAACAAACTCGCATCGACTATTACTGGAACCGGTGCCGTAACGAAACCTTACGATCTAATTATCGGGCACAAACTTCGTCTTTGTGGCATCCGGATAGACGGCAACCAAATGTGCGTTAAAAAGTGTGAGTTTCATGGATCGTTTTTATGTTTTCGTTTTTTTCCATGCGCTGTTGCATTCTTCGTCCGTCATCGGTATCAATTTCCCGCGACGGTCGTAAAAAAAACACGGGAGCCCACTGATTTCTTCGAGCTTCAGTTGTTTAGGTTTCAACTTGTAGATGCGTTGTGGTTTTTTTTGCCCGGCTTAAGCCCAACCCGAACGAAGTAGAACGAGTAGGAGAAGCAATCATCTTGCCCTTTTAGAAGGTTGTCTTTCGTTCGGTTGAATGATTGTAGAACTTATCTTTCTGTTCTTTTTTTTTACTGTTGCTCTTCTCTTCCGTGCCCCAACCATGGGAAGATTCGGATTTTTCTCACAATATACATGATATTTATTATTCATCGCTCCGGGATTGATTCCGGTTGATATTGATTGAAAGGGCATTTATGGGCAGGTAAGGTGTGCGTGTGTCTCGGTTTCTCATAAGGACGCTTTTCTGTGGCACATGTGTTTAGTGTCTATTTTGCTGTGCCCTTCGCCAAAGGTAAATCTATTCGGTGCGGTTGAATAGAAAGCTATCAGCATTCCCGAAATGAACCACCCTCCGTAGAAGAAGTGTTCGTATTGATGAACGATATTGTGAAGAGAGATAATCGAGGATTGAAAAAAGTGTACCTAGTCGCTTCAAAACATCCCGGTCGCGTTACTCACTTACATGTGTACGTTTCGAAGCCATTACAGCACGTTAGAAACGAAACTTCACAAACAACACTCAAACGCTTGCGCTTGAAGAGAGCTGGCCGGGGTAGAACTTGTTCATCGCTTCACGTTCCGGGTTCACGGTAATGCACACAAGGGTGGAGTTTTCCAACTCCTAGCGCCTGGTACTCCAAGCGCCCACGATGGTTGCCTCGGTTGCACGGCGATGAAGATGATGAGAAACGTTCGTTCTCTCAAGACACACTCCACAGCGGTTTTGAGGAAGTTTGTCAGATTCATGTTCTGGTTTCGGCTCCTGTATCCTACCCGGTAGCAGAAGCCACACGAAGACCGGCCGGTCTAGAAGTCCAGTGACGTAAGGAAATTTGAATTTCATGCTTTTCTTGTACTTGTACACCCCGGGTTCGCGCTGTTGCGGTTTTGTTTACTTCGTCCCCCCTTCTTTCCAACTATATTTTGGAGAATAGCCCCAGGAGCAGATCTGGCGGATGTCTTTCGGATTTCTTACGACAAGAATTTTCTCACACACCGTCCTCCCAACAAAAAAACCCTTCGAGGTTGGGTTTCATATTGTTTATTGCACCGTACCCTCGATTAAACCCCAAAGCCGTAATCTCCATCGGCATTGGAGCAAGCCTGTTTGCTTAGGTTAACCAGTGTTGAATTTTCCATGCAAGAATATGGACCGTGCGCGTGGGATAAAGTTGGACAGTGGGAATATGAAATTGAATTTTCTACTGCTGCTGCTGAGAGTGAGAGGAGTTCCTGGACGAACCGGTTTCATGTGTATCGTGGATGAGCTTATTATCTGTAAGCAAGTAGGAAAAAGGTGTTTTTTTTACAAGAGAATAAGTTTCCAGAAGAACATGATTTCAATTATGATTTTAATTGGTTGTGCTTCTGTTTTGTTTAATAAGTATGTAAGAGCTTTTGGAATAATTATATTCATTCTCGCTATTCTTCGTAAACATATTTGAAGTTTAAAAAAAGGTTATTTTACAAACAATAATATACCCACGGCAATGTTGTTCTGTAGTATCTATAGTAACTCGTGTCCGGATTGTAATTGTAAAACAGTTTGACAGGAAATATCAGAAATCTGATCTTCATTCTGTTGAAGTGTGACACTGCGGGCGGATGTATTCTCAACAATGTTCCATCCTGTTTGATACTTTAAAACTGTCACGTTCGTTGAGAGATTCTTCGCTATAAATAACTTCTATTCTATGGTATAATAGTTCCCTTCTTGCTTGCTATTCAATAATAACTATATATATTCCCTATTTCATGCCTAAGGTTTGTAGTTTTTTTTCTGAATCAAAATTGTTGAATGGCTGAATAAATACCACTTGTACGGTAAAACCGTGTGAATCACCTTCAACTGATTCCAAGCAAATAGAATATATATATGCAATTATGCGCCCACAGACACACATGTACAAAGATAGATAAAAAAAATGCAACAATCGTGGCCAAGTTGTTCGATGTGTTTTCGCACCGTATGTAAATCCGACCGACAATTGTGTCCGTTAATATTGTGAACGTCTGTGACATAGCGCACATGGTTTGAGGAGTGACAGAATACTGACTCCACCGTCACGTTCGTGTGCCTCGTGTATCTCTAGGTGGACGTTTTTGCTGACGTTAATGCTCTCGGTGACGTGATGATCCTATGCGCCTGTTGTTAGTTACTACCGAGCATGTACTCATTGTTTCTGTTACAATATTGTATTTTAATTGCATTTCAGCACTTAATGTAAATCGTACCTGTTGTCGTGGAAGTTAGTGAACTTGTCGTCAGCAAGCACTGGTCAGTGTCCTGAAAAGAAACATAAAATGTTGGTTAGTGAAACATTCTTCAATTTAGAATATATTTTTAACATATTCTTACCTTTTTTGTCACCTCCTTATTCTTAATTTTATAAATACAAATAATATTTATATAGTTATAAATATTTTTTAATAATTCTTTTTCCATATATAATGAAACTCATAGTCCTTCTAGTTGATTTTGCATTGTTAGACATTTTACATTTATTGTTCAACTTAGTTGCCTTCACATTTGCACTCGTTGAAGCAATTGAGCCATTGGCTTGGTCGAAATAGAGTTTGCATTTGTGTTCGCCACTGAATTCCTGTCAAGCGTTCCTGTTAATTTTGTTTCCTTTCATACCATCCGGCAGAGGGCAGGAGATGTGTTACTCCGTTCGTATTACTTGTCTACTGGCTTTGGCTATTTTGCTGTATGTTAGTGATGTGACTCGATCGCGAAAGATCGTTCAATCATCAATCAAAATTTTAAATGTTCATTGTGCTATCATTTAGCTAACAGAATCGATATAAACAAAATTTTTGAAAACGTTTTAATGAAGATATTTCTACAGTATTTCGGGGAAGGATGGGGCGAAACGATAATGATTTAAGATTAGCAAATAAATTAAAATAAATATTACACTTTACAATCGGTTGGATCGAAGTTTTCCAGTCTGCCGCACATCCAGAGGAACTGAAGGATGGTCAGAAAGTCATTCCTGGTCCTATTACCGATCGGTTCGATTTCGTCATTTTCGTTGTCGTTGTCGCCGCTGTTTTCCTTCTGGAAAACCCCTTTACCCCCGTTCGACGGGTTCTGTTTTGGGAGGGAGCGTTTGGCACCAAAATTTACATCTGGGCAGCATACTGCTGCTGAGGCTGCTGCTGCTGCTGTTCGTAGTAGTACCGGTAGGGATCAACGCTGGCCGGGGCGGCCACCTTCGAGGGGCGCATCACGTAGGCAGTTCGTCTGGTGGAGAGCGTTGAAGAGAGGGAAAAAAGATGAAGAAATAGTGATCCCATTAGATTGGGAAACCCTTTTCGGGATATCTTTCGTCACTTACCGGTTATCGTGTCCGGATGCGTGCACCTGGAAGCTCGTCTCCTCGTGGTGATCGTGGGCGAAGATTTTCTTCAGCGCCAAAATACCGGCGATGGTGAGGGCCACCTTCGAGATGACGAGTGCCTTACCGGCGATGGCAGCGAGCGCCTTCAGACCGATCGGACCAGCGATACCCATGGCGGTCAGGAAGGCAGCGATCAGATAACGGTGATGCTTATTCTGCTTGTTGCCACGGGCTCCCTCCTGTTGGCGCATATCGAAACGGACGACATGGGTGCGCAGGAACTGCTCCACCTTGTCCAGCAGCGAACGA
The DNA here is from genome assembly GCA_016170015.1 of Anopheles longipalpis. Lineage (NCBI taxonomy): Eukaryota > Metazoa > Arthropoda > Insecta > Diptera > Culicidae > Anopheles > Anopheles longipalpis. The sequence goes on from CM028106.1 coordinate 23,859,071, forward strand.
TCGATGGTGCTCAGGCCGCTCATCGAACGGGCATCGCTCAGCAGCGGTACGGTGACGTTTTCGGCCTTATCCTGCTTCACCAGGGCGATTCCATCGAGCAGTGGGATGGATTCCTGTTGTGTGGAAAACGCGAAAGATGGATGTAGGAATTTGAGCTTTGTTGGCNCGGGCATCGCTCAGCAGCGGTACGGTGACGTTTTCGGCCTTATCCTGCTTCACCAGGGCGATTCCATCGAGCAGTGGGATGGATTCCTGTTGTGTGGAAAACGCGAAAGATGGATGTAGGAATTTGAGCTTTGTTGGCCTATGAAGTTAGGGTTATAACATCATGTTTCTATTGCTTGATCATACTCTCACTCTAATAGGAACCCTTCAAAATTTGCACAACCAAAGCTCAGTTCAGAATTCTCGAAAGAGGTCAGAATTCTCTGAAGAAATTGTAACTCTTCAGAACTCAGAACTCTAGCTATTCAGAACTCAGAATTCTAGGTCTTTAGAACTCAAATTTCTATTCTTCTTCAGGATGGTTATATTCGTCACAGTATCACTACCCTAACACTTATCACTTGGTGCTCACCATATCAATAGCACGGGAGATGGCGGTCAAGGCCTTGCCCTTGAGACAGCCGGTGAAATCCTGCTTATCCTGGCAATCATCGTACACCTTCTGCAGCACGCTCAGCTCGCCTCCGCTTGGTTCGTGTTTAACCGCACCGCGAACACCGGCACTGGCGCAGAGGGCCGTGGCGATGACTGAGGCAAGCGTCAGATACTTCAACATCGTGCTACTGCTGTACATTCTGCTTTTTTTTGGGATGTTTAGATTACTTCGTTCTATTTCCACACACACTCGAACCTGTGACACGCACTGGGCTTAGCACTACGCGACAGAGCTTCTCAAAATCACGATCACGTCCCACACTACTGCTGCTGAGCTTCACAAGCGTTCAATGTTTATCGATCGATGCAACTGCTGATACTGACTTGAACAATTGATATGCGTCCGCTTTTAAACAAAACTGAATGCTCTGTTTAATCTGCGAATTAGGCAGATACACTGCACTGCACCCGGGGCGGCTTTTCCCTTGTTTAGCGAGGAAAAGTGCACCCACGCAAATGTATCTTTTGCTCTCTTTTTTTTGTTCGTATTCCTTCTCGACATGCAGCCATTTTTCGTTTTCATTTTCGTCTCGAGTCCCTTGTGGCGGTACGGCACTCCGTTAGACGACGCATCGGGAAAAGCGGGAAAATCGTTTTGCGAAAAGCCGAAGTCCTCCTGCGTGAGAGAGAAGGCAAAGAAAAAAAAATAGTTAGATTCCAAATGTTGGTGCCTCCATATTTTCACATTTTTCATTTTCAACCTAAGCTTGCGTGGAAATGGAGACGGGCGAGTTTTCTTTTCGCAAGTTTGCTTCAACGTACCAGATCTTTGCTGCAGTTTAAACTGTTTTTTCCTGTGTCGTCTTTCCTGTTCACTGCACCGTATGTGCAGTGCACTTTTTTTTCCTCGGCTTCCTCGGTTGTTGGCACATTTTTTTCTGCACTCACTCGAAACGGACATTGTCGGGACCGTGGACGAGGGCAGCAAACTTCGTCCGTCAAATTTTAGACACAGCGGAGAGAGAGAGAGAGAGACAGCTCACATGATTCTTCCAAACTATCGGCAACCGATTGGCCCTTTTCTCTAATGGTTAACAGTTTTCATATCTGTCTGGTTTAGTGTAAGCATAATCGTGTAACTGTTTTACATGGTCGGTGATTTTTTTTTCTTTTTACTTTCTCTTCTTCACCTTCACTGGTCAGTTTGCGGGTGTTTTCAGATTTGCGGCATGTAGACAGTTGTACGCCAAGCGTGCAATAATGCACTTTGCTGTGTCAGCCATCTAGGTACAATGGTGTAATGAGATATGCGTTTGGAATAGAATTTATTGTTTGTTGCAGCTTTTTGAAGGTTCCTTATCATTGATTTTTTGGTAAATTTAGCAAAATATCTAATAAAATTCAATGTGTACTGGTGAAGTGAAGAAAACCTGAAGGAACGGTAGGAGTTGAGATAATATAGAAGATAGTACCGTTAGTTACGTACAAGTCTGACCCACGATCGATAAACCAACTCCGAAAACGCTAAGCCACACGCTCGAGATGAAAATCTTCAGATGTTTAACCCTTTGGCTGGTGTAAGAACAATCCGTGAGTCGTAATACTAACGAGATATTTGAAGTGTAGCATGAATTCACAATTGTTTAACCAATAAGACTCGTGGGTTGGTCTGGTCATTACAATGTCCTAGGAGGACTCAGATTGTGAAGTCTTCCACATGAGATAAAATAACGTATGATAAACCCAAATTGCCCATCTGTACCGTGTCCTCAGAGATCGTTAAGCTAAGAAGAAACCCAAATTGAGGTAAAATGATGGCACAGATACTGATGGCTGTCAGAAATCCCCAAACAAGGATACTCGAGGACTCCTCTTTAAGAACTAGATCTCTGCATTGTCTGACTAATAAGTAAAGGGAGTAACAAAGCAGCATTCCATGTAGTTAATATTGAAGAACGAAGAGCCTATCCAGATTGACGTACAATTTTACCGTAATAGGTGAATTTCAGTTTCTACTCCGATCAGTGTCTACTTCCTTAAAGGTGGATTTTTTTTTTCTGATGTGATGGGTCAAGAATTGGGCGCAGTTCAACATAACCCAGAGAAGGAAGATTATTCGTCATTAGCAATAAATAGCATTTGAGGATGGGGAGGACTTGTGTTGGAAACACGGCGTGGAAGGAAGAAACATAGAGAGACCAAACATGAATGATTATGGGCTAATACGACCGTGAAATATGTGCAACATACATCCATCCATAAGTATGCGTTCGTGTCTCGTAAGTGAGCGCACCTCGTTCAAGCTAAGAAAGTGCGGCATATCCGTTTGGAAGGAAAACGAAACGCCAAATGTACCCACTGTACTGGAAAATGCACTACCTCTTCGTTGGATCTCACGGTGATGTTGGAGGAACGGACCCACACGCATATACACACACCGAGAGGGCGTAGTATATCATTAAATTAATATATTTGTTTGCATGGATGCGTTTTTGAATTTCCCTTTCTTATGTACACATATGTGTTTTTTTTTAAAGTTGCTTCGTTGCACTGTTGCAGTTTTATGTGTAAAGATTTTTCTTTCTTTAGGTACTATACCTAACCGTTAAGCCCTTCACCAACAACGGGGCAAATACATGTTGATTTATTGTGCCGTATTTTCTTGTGTGAATTTATTTACTGATTTATCTGCACAACTTAGCGCCATCCGGTGTTGTGTGCCAGTTTAAATGTCTAGTCTCAGTTCCGGATAATGAGCTGCTTTATGGAAAATGAAACTAGAGTAAGGTGCGCTCGGGAGTGTTTGACAAAACTTTCAACATCTCGAATCGCCCAACGAATTGTGTTCCGGTCCAGGGAGAGCGAGAGATCCGCGAACCAGGTTAAATTGAAGTAATGTGTGAATATAACATAAAAAGATCTCCACACAAATACCCCCACACGAGCGACGTGGAGTTGAGGATGCATGTAAAATGCACACTGGTCATCATTAAGCCGGCGCGGTGTAGTGTATCTGAGCAGAGGAAAAAATATAAAACCATCCTGACACAAACTTATTGATTGTCACGCTTGGCGTGTGCAAATAAGATGCAATAAAGTTTCGTGGGGTAAACCATCAATAGAATATAGGTTACCAGTATAACCAGTGTCGGCGGGGTAGCTTTGGAGTTTACTTTCTGCCAGGGTGGAAAAAAGAAGCTTCCTGTGGTCTAGTTTTTCATGTATGAAGCAGCAAAGCTAAGCTTATAATAAACAACAGCTCAACACAATATTCATGACAAACGCCCTTCAGCTTGCTGTATGTGTTTGTCCGTTGATTTCCATAATGAAGATGTATAAAGTAGTGACTCACAGGCA
>CM028106.1:23872558-23899184 GCA_016170015.1 Anopheles longipalpis
GGTGCCGTTTTCTAAAGAGGGATTAAAACTTGTTTCTCTTTTTACATTGCACAACTCCATACTGTGGACTTCTGGTTTATGGACAACGCGTTCGTAAGTGAAGCTATAGCGAGCTATGAAATTAAATTCTACTTGTATATAACTTAGCAAGAGACCCTACATGTACAGGTATGGAATAGATGTGCGGAAATAGTTTGGGATTCTGAGGCTCTCTGTCCATGTAAAATCCTTCTTTTGAGCTTCGATTCCTGAGCGCAATCCGGTTTTTTTGTATTAGAATTCCATTTTTGCATGCATTCCATTTGATTCATGTTGCAGAATTGATTTGGAATTAGGAATTCTTGGAACCATTGCTTTGATGTCGAAATTAGTATAAAAATGCCTCAATTCAGTTACGCAACGGACGATGGGCAAATGTTCTTCCAAATAGTCTAAATTGCAGTTGGAAAATGTTAAATTTTCCGTAACTTCAAATGCGTTTCCTGGTCAGAAATTGTGGTGTATGAGATATGAGGCTTGGTCGTTGCACTTGTGTAGTTGGTGAATGTTCTCATGTGTTTTCATGCTGGATTCAGTTTTTGTCGGAACATCTTGCTTCACCACCTGTACAATGACATCTCTTGAACGTTAATCCATCGTAGAAGAGGAAGGTATCTCATCTCCATTAATCCATTACACACTTGGACGTTGGATTCTTAATTTTACTCGCCAGTCGATGGGCAAACTCTTTGGCCCTAAAAGGTGTAAAAAGCGAACCGTTTCGTTCGGATGTTCGTTCGTCTCCGGACACCTTCGATCGGGCGGAGAGTGTGCTCACATTCCGTTTTCCAGTGTCGAGTAGAGAAATCATTAACTTGTTACGCACACCGCACACCTCTTGAGCACATACGGACACAGACCGTGCTAGGGAATCCGAGTCCGTCACGTCTCATGGAGCGAAGAATTGCCCATCGAGGTTCGTTCTCTGCCACCCCTCTTAGTTCGTTCGCTTTCGTGAGTGTTTCTGGAGCTGGAAAGAAGAAGCTCCAAGTTATCGTGGTACGGCGGCAGAGAACACACCCTGCTAAATGTGGTTCTATAGCAGCTGTCGTGTCTGTGAGTCGGTCGTACCGATGAGTTCTTCTGTTGGGTTGGGTGAAACAGGATGACTTTACTGGAAAGTTACTACTTGATTTTGGTTCGCTCAGCTCACCCCACACCCGCACTTGGATCCTTCGCACCCAACCGTAGTCACCGCTAGTCCGGAAGAATTCATCTTCTTGTGCAGTGGGTTTGTTATGGGTTGCCGATTGCTCCAACGTCATTGCCATCATCAGCTCCTACGTGCGTCGTTTTTGGTTTGGTACGGCGGTCTTACGGTCATCATCCGTCGGTCGGTCTTGTGTTGATCGTTGTGTCGTTATGGCGCATTTGTGTCTGGTGTCTTGAAAGCCACCATCGGCCGCCCTTCAACCGACGCGCCTTGTTTTGTCTCGTTGCAGGAAGATGCCGCCGGTTATTCGTTTCGTATTGCGCTGCAGCAGAAAGAGCGAACGGGCAATGGGGACGCTTTACGGGCAAGTAATCAAGTAATTGCCCTCTTGGCACATTGGCCCTTGGTCAATGTTTTCGTTCTGGAGGGAGAAACAACACGAAAAGACGCGCATACTAGCAGCTGAGCTGAAGAAGACACCATCCTAAAACGGGGTGCGAAGAACAAAACTCTCCCCTTCCCCAGTGTACAAGCACAAAAACAGATGGCAGGAAATTCAATACAAAAGTTTAAAGCGCTGCGCAACACTGTTGTTGGATGAGAATCGTCCACTTGTGGTTTCTCCGGTTCCCATGATGAGAATTGAGTAAAAACGACGAAGCACAACAACATATTGCTCACCATATGTGGAACGCTACAGAAACGATATGAATTGTCCTAGGTCATTAACCTTCGCGGGTGGTCAACCTTTCACGAATTGAGGAAACGAGCACCCTTATTCAGTGTTCTAGGGCAATGAGAGATCCTGATGTTATTTATATTTAAGCAGTAGAACAGCAGTATAAGAGATTGATTATTCTTCTTAAAGACGTTAGATTGTTTTTCTGTTTTATCACATGCTCGGAAGGTTGGCACATCACGTCTAATTTCCTTTGATTTTATTTGTCAAGGACAAGATGAGTAGTGAAGTCCTGCATAGAGGGTTGGAACGGGTTCGGATGAGACTTGATAGTGTTCCTGTCGTATGAGAAACTGACGTCACAGTCACTAAGCCAACGGGCGGTGTCGTCGAAGCTATCGTTCGATTTGGTTCGGGCTTCGATCGGTCTAGCTCATTCTAGTGCATCCGAGATCACTATATCATTAATGTGATATATTTTACGTTGAAAAATGTTATTATTTTAAAAAAAGATCTCCATAACACCTAGATTTTTATTTGATTTTATCCAGCAACGCCACTTCCTTTCCAGGTGGTTATTGTGTTGCAATAGTAGAAGAATGATTGCAAGCTGCAGCATACAAAAAGAAAAGTACAGGGTCACACTGTGCATAGTATGCAATTTTTGCTATTGCGTAGCCAAGCCCTCGGCGGCCCCAGAACAAAACACTCTCCATACCTGTTGTGGTGTCTTCAGCGATTCCTTCAAACCGTGCCGACAGAAAACAAAAACCTTCTGCGAAGGCTCTCCGGCAATACAGCTTAACATCGAATGGGAGGCAAAACAACGGTTGCGAGCATAAGCAACGAACAAAATTCAACCCCGTCTGGCTTGATGCAACATTATTGCATACCCTCGTCTTGCTGCCTTGACATTTTTCCACCGTTGCTACCGCCCCACCGCTGCCGGGGTGTCGCGTTTCTCAATTTCGTCATGATATTTTCAAATGCACTGAGTTATTCCAAACTAAGGAGGTTACTTCTTCGGCGGTTGCAAGTGAAATAGATGATAGATAAGAACCATCTCGAGCATTGTAAACATTACCCTTTAGCTTTGGTCGATAGAGAGCGGAAACGTTTCATCCAGCAAAAGTACTTTATCTTCGACAGTTTTTCACTAATCTAACTATTTTTTTTATTCTCGTTACAGGTGAGTTGTACTTTTTGTTCATGTATCTGAGTCATGCTGTGACGTAATGAAAAGATCTGGTATGTTTCTTTATTGCAAGTGAAAGAGGAATAAAAACAATTCAGCTTGTAATTAAATAATTAAATGTTAGTTAATAATGAAATTTTGCCTTTTTAGTATCAGTTTGTTCTTCTCAAAATTCATTTATATTAGAGTGTAGGAATCCATCTTTGTGATAACTTTTCCACTTAAAATTATCAGAAGTAATTCAAATATCCTCAGAGTTTCATTCTCGGATAATTCTCGAGATAAACTATTGTACACCATGAAGATCTGTCAAAATCCGGGTATCTTGAATTTACGCTTATATTCAATGTAATGTACCTGTGCAATTTCGTTTCAAATTTACATATATAGAATCAAATTCCTTCTGATATTTCTTCCAATTAAACTTCTGCTTGAGACATTCAAACCTCAAGAGCTTGACTGCCATTTTTGATTTTTTTGTTGACGTTTCATACCCCGTCCGGATAGTGTAATAATCTTGTGTACGGGGATTTAATACCCGGTCTCTATCGTGTAGAGACCGACACCGCATACACCTCCGGGCCATTACTATATTACATTATTACTGCAATTTATTCATCTTTACGCACATGAAATCCCTCAATTATACAAACAAAAATGAAATTAAGATTAATTTGTTCGATAATAGTGTATACCAGTATACGGCGAGGACATCCCCATCAAATGGCAGTTGGGTTTTGCTAGTCGATGAAGTGAGCCTACCATTCGGTAAATGTTTCGTTAATTAAAAGCGATCGTAACCATAATCGCATACCTGTGTATTCCTTTCGCACCATCTGTTCGACGCGTGCTCATTGATTGGCAGTGAAAATCCAACTCGAATGGGTGTTGAAAATTTGCTGTTATGATTATGAAGTATTTTTAACCGGCGTTTTTGGGCTTTTTGTCGTGAAAAATAAAAAAACAAAAAAAACACCCTCCAGACATCGTAAAGAAAGAAGAGGACAAAGGATAAGGATTGTGCTAAGGATGCACACGGTAACCGGTTTGTACCGAAACGACAGGTGCAATTTTATTTTCGGCGCTGTTGTTGTAAGCCATGAATCCTGCTGCTAACCGATCGTGGTGTACAGCGCGTTCGGTAGTTTGTAACAGCTCCAAACGAGGTAGCGGCATGGTGAGACATTCTGGTGGAATAAACTTTCTGACCTTACGGAAACATCTCGGACGACGTATGTGTGATGGACGAACATTGAGCAAAAGTCTTCTCGTTTGTACAGCTGGCAACGTACCCGAATTGAAATGGTTGTGAAAACCAGTTCAAGATTATTATGCTATTTGCTACCGCGGTTGCACCTGGAAGTATCACATCGGCGATCGGTGATTGGTAGAATGGTGATCCGTTGCGAGACAATTTTTGGGAACGTTTTTGGCGCGTGCCTTTCCGCCGGCTGTACTAGATTAGTTTACAGCTGCGAGACAAAATCGGACTGTTTCATTTTTTAAGGGTTTTTTTTACATGTGTGATGACAAAGTATGTTTGCAGATGTGAAAAGAAACACCTGCCGATAATTCTATTTATTTCGTGATGTTTTCGTTTCCATCTTGATCAACCCAACCGATGTTTTGTCTGGAGGACATTGCTTCTTACGGCTGTGCTTCGGTTAATCGGTTGTCTTTTCACGAAACACTTATGTGGGTAATTATTGTTACTTTATTAATTATTAAAATTGTGCAAAATTAAATTTTGGATTTGTTGATTTAAACGCGATTGAAATAGCTATTGTCACGTTTTTGGTTGTAAAAGTTTCTTAAACTTCCACACTTTATTGAACTGTAATAATAACATTTTCTTGTGGTTTAGAAAGGTCAAAGCATTATAGATTTCGATCGATATTTATCATACAAAAACTTGGTGCAGCTTTCCCGCCCGATCATAATTACAAATCGATTCACCAAGGCACGGCCGTAAAATCGTACGAAAGCACATTTAGCGCCGAACCTATTTGCTTTCCAAATACACGTCCGAGGGCAGATTTAGCGCAAAACATTATCCGCTAAATGGTCGCATTTGTTTTTTTTTCTCCTTTCGTTTTGTTAGTCTCGTGGAAAATTCGCACAATTTTCCTCTCACCGTGTTTCGCGTTTCGGTCGAAAATTACATCAATCAGAAGAACAAGCCGCGTCGCGTAAGAAAACGCCATTTTACTGGCAGCAACAGTAGCGTACGGAGAGCCAGCTGGCTGGATTTTCGCGATAAGCAGAGTGTAAGCTCCCCGTAAACGTTGTGTGTGTGTGTGTGAGCGGGCTTCGTGGGTTTCCATTCCGGGAATAAATTTATAACCACACCAGCGCCCACCGTTATGTCCGCAATCCTTCGTACCGTTTGGCATCCAGGACATTTAGCCCACCGTTGTCGTCGTCCTTCTTCGGTTTCGGCGGTTAGAGTTTGAAGGTTACAAAATAAATTTAGCTGCCGGATCGGCGCCACGGGCACGTTTCCTTTTATTTTTCGTTCATTTTCTTGCTTCGCAAAAGCATAATTTGAAACTTCTCATACACACGGCAAACAACGAGCAAGCGAAAAAGAGCGTCGTGTTTACTTAGCAGCGTTTCTTTAGTGTGCAATTTGCAATCAGTGGGGTGTCGTGCGGTGTGCAGATTTGCCGAAGTAGAACATTAAACGTACAATCAAGTACCTAAAAAATTTGACAATGAACGAATCGATGTTGCTTGCACGAAATGTTCGAACAAATGTGTGAAACAAATGGGAGAAAACAAAATGTATTAAATTTATTTGCACTATTTGCTATTGCTCAAAATTATTTGCTTTGTTCCGTGTGTAATGGAATTCACCGGAAGAGCTGTTCACATTTAATTTGATTGAAATATAAATTAACTCCAAAGCGTTAATTAAGTATTCGGGATGAAAAACGGTAACCATATCAAAAGCATGCACCTCTTCCCGGGGAGTGTTACTGATGCCACACCGAGGGTGCTGCAAATCCGATTAACCTTTATTTGGAACTAGTTACACAACTTGAATTTGCACAAAATCAAATATTTGATAGGTGTCGTGTGAAGCGTGGAAAAGGTTTCCAGTGGAAACCAGAAGTTTATTTCATCAAATCATCTCCGTGCAAATTAATCGCTCTCTAGTGACACTGGTGCTGCTTGCGCTGCATTTCATTGCACTGGTGTCTGTGTTTGTCCGATGTTCTATCAGCATGTTCAGCATAGTGCACAGTGGAAGCAGATCGGATTTTTTTTGCAGTATTTTCAGTATTTTTTACTTTAAAATAGGTGCTTATTCATAACGCTATTATTAGGAAGTTTCAAATGTAATTCGGGAGAAAAAAATAATATTAGCGGGCTTTTTTTCAATTTTACAAATGATGAACGACATATCTTTGAATCAATAGATTTTTTTGCACTATTTTGCAAAGGCCTTTACATTTGATTTGAAATAGTTGATTTTACTTTAAAATAGTTGATTTTACTTTAAAATTTACGAAAATTGGGAGAAAAATATTAACATCAACTTATTGAAACTCTTCTAAATTTGACACGTGAAAATTAAATCCGTTTCCTTATATTGCACATTGTATTATAACTCTTTTTCTTATGAATTCATGTTGCATTTTGTTCCACTTTTGAAGGGTCAAAATTTAGTTTTATTTTTAGTAAATGACTTCAATAACTGTCAAACCGTAATGTCATAATGGGATCTTCTTGATGATCTAATCTTGTCTGATCGTTTACAGTTTGAATTTTGCGTATTTATTAAATATAATAACTCCTTCCAATGTAATATTATTTTACAAAATATTTATTTTAAGGTTATATTTTTGGAAACGGTCATAACACAAATAAAAAATAAACTTTGAGGATAACATTTCTAAACCAGCGGGAAAACCAGTGATGTGAATGAACGTTGTGCAAATTTTCATAGTGTGCGCATACTAAATTCATGTAAATTATGAACATTTTTTGAGTTTTGTTTTAAACCTTTCAAACCTTTATACCCTTTATTACGTTGTATATATAATATTTGGACGTTTGAATACACTTTCCAAAAAAAGAACCAAGATTAAGAAGATTGACATCGTAGTATTATGAGCCGATCCCACCGTGCCAGTGATGCATTTCCATTTGCCGATATGGGACATCGCGTGCGCGCATGTGTGTAATTCAAGCATCATTCCGGTATCCTCTACCATGGGCGTAGGATGACATTCTCGACGGATTGGGTCGAGAAAATGTGATTATAAACTTTACTAACTAATTCACAAACAGTCAACATACACCGGTTGCAATTCTGATTAGTTGGACATTGGTTTTCCCAGCTTCATCGCTTCCTGGGAACACTTTAAGTATGTATTTGTGAACACAGAACAGAGAGAAAAAAAAACGGATTACAGTTCGAGGGTCAAAGGTTTACGTTTGCATTTAGAAAATGCACACTTTTGAACTTTGGTCGTCCGTTCGCCTAAACTGCTTGACATTGTGCGGGATGCATCCATTCCCATCCCTTAGCTTGCATCATGCAGACAAGAGTGAGCCTAACGTATGACAGTGCCAAAAAGGGGGGATTTGGAGATTTTGAACACTTGCATATCCTTCAATCCCGCATGTTGTATTAGCTGCCGTTCTTCCGGTTTTCGCATACACGACTAGTCGGTCATTCACCCTGCCGGCTGATGATGGCCGACGAGGCGATTTTGATTTTTGGGCTCTTAAATTGGGGCTGCAGAAGACAAAGAAAAGGCAAGACGAACGTGGCGCAACTACCAACCTGCTGCAGAAGAACAAATGGCATTCTTACACTTGGTGGATCAGACAGAGCTGAAGCAGAAGGATGAGAAGCTTAACGATGCCAGTTTTTGCCAATGGTAAGGAGTTAAGAGCTTAAACGCAACCACAAGTGAATGCAGACACAAAGGGACGCAAAAAAAAAGACAGCTGTTGTAAAACCAAACAAAACCAACAAGTCAAAGACAAAGGCCAGGAGCCCTCTCCAGAGATGTGAACATAAATGTAAGGTAACTTAAATGCACCTTTTGTAGATTTGGAACAGTTGTCCTTTTCTCCATTATTAGTCAATCATAACATTTGTTCATAAGTAAATTGTTTTGTTATTGTACTCTGCGGTCTTGAAGGTGTAGCAAACATGTGTTAAAAGTCTGCTTTATTAGCTACTTTTGAAATCTTCTAAAAAGAGCACAATGGATCCTTTTTTTTCTCTTGTTCTTTTGTAAAATAATATTCTAATGTGGCTGTATTTATATATGTATCGTTGATAGCATCTTTTCCAAGCATGCTGCGGTGTAAATAATGGTTGAAGCAAATCTTTAGCTTCTCAAGCTCATAAATATGTATCCGCAACAATTTCAGAAGCGCGTTGTTTGCTGCAGAGAAGGGAACGTTACTCCACTCAGGCTACTCTTTTGCAAGGAAGGTTAAGGCTTGGGGTTTAAAATAAAATTGACGAGGTTATTGACAGTGTGGCAACACACAAAACACTGCAGAACTTCAGAATCCCGATGAGCGGTCGAGAAATAGGGAAATGTTTTTCATAACAAGTCCGGGCTTTGGTCTGGTGGGCATTGGAGCGTACGCGAAGAATGAGACTCACTACTGGCTTCAGTTTTTGCTTTACTCCGTATTTTTTTTGGTTGGTTTTCTTCTACTGCCCGGCAACACATGACCCTTCCATTTGATGTACTCTGTATATGGGCTTTCTGGGCGTACGAAGGCACCATTTGCTGTAAAGTCAGCCGGCAGTGCTGGGGAGGGGAGTCGCAAATTGTTGGCAGAGTGGCGCACCATTTGGTTATTATTATTATCCTTTGTGCATTTTTTTTGGTCGTTGGTGATGTGCAACTGTTATGTTTGTAGGGTTGTTGGGGGTAGAAACTCGAAAAATAATATTTTCAAAAGTTCTTCTTGGTCTCGCTATGGAGAACAGAGGAAACTCCACCATTTGGATGAGTTTTATTTCTTCGGCAAATGGTCTAATGATGATGCTTCCGTTTTTTTTGGTGAGTTTGTGGTAAAACCTTGCCGTGGACATCTGTTGTGAAAATATTTGTTTCATGTTTTACTCATGCAAGTGATTCTTGGAATTTTTATTCATTTTTGTTTTGTTTCATTACTTAGAATTAATTGCTTTTAATTCATTCAGACAAACGATCTATTATGTTGTTAACATTTAAAAAAAAAATTAGCATCGACTTTTTTATGAAAAAATGTTGGAGATCGGCTTTAAAAAGCAGATCTGTGTACCGGTTTCGCTTTGTATATGTATGGTGACGTGCGGCAAACAAGATGAAAACATTCGCTATTATCCTCTCGTCGAAGGACGTGGAAAATCGATTTCCGTACTGACAGAAATTGCCAGTGGGCTTCTAACCCTACCGTTGGTCGATCGCAAAAACGAGAAAATTTGTAAGTTCTCCACTGCTGCGTGTGGAAATACGAACGAACAGAATACTTGGATGCTGTATTAAACTCCCTGCTACATGGCGTTTTCTTCGATCACCGATGTGTTGTACGGTGAAATGAAACGAAATAGTTTTCCTCCCATATTTGGCTTCGTTTTGCCCAACAAAATGGGGATGATTTTATTCCGTGTTGTGCTGTCGTGCTGGTATAGTACATCGCATCCACGACCGCGTACTACTACACATCAGCAACAGCGTAACAGACCGTCCCCACGATGCCGGAAAGGTGGCGAAATCCTTTATGTTCGGGCGGAATTTCAATTTTGGCGAAAATGCGGAGAAAACATTTTGTTTCCCTGTCTGTGCTGTGCTGCAATCTCCGCACGGAAAATTGTCATTTTGTTCTGTGGTTTCGTCGCTCATTCCATTGCTGTCGTCGTCGGTCTAGGCAGCTTTGTCATTTATAGCCACAAAAAAAAGGTGCAAGGATTGTTATTGTTAAACGGTGGCAATGGTATTTTCTTGGTGATTTCCGATGGATGGAAATAAACACCCAAAAAAAACACAGTACAATTATTTACTTTCCTTATAATTAGATTTGAATTGCATAAAAGTGATACCTTGTTTATTTTATTTAACATTGAATTATCTACTTTTTAATTGCAATTGCTTTTCGTATTTAGCATGGAATGTTTATGTGTCATAAGATTCATTTGCTAATTGTATCAGTTGTAATTAAAATAATCATTCGTCCCTTATATCACTTCGTCATTAAATTACTACGTCATTACGTCATTAAATGTTATCGTCTGAAGAATAAATATAATCTATTTGTATGAAGAAAAATAAAAACATTCGCTTGACATTTAAACTATTATTTTGACAGAAAAATATCAGTTGAAACCGTAACCGGATGTGCCAAATTCTGATTTTCGGAGTGGTTATATTGTGTTAAATTAACTATCATTAACTGAAATTCATTAAACTGTGCACTCGATTCAATATTGAAATTTGACATTTCAGTAACGTATTTTGTGTTTCTGTATCAAATGCTGCGTTTATCTTATTCATTTACACGATCCATTGTTGTGTGTTTGCTGCATCCCTTTAATGCGTCACAGTATTTTATTTTATCATCCATCGGATTGCCACTCAATTCGCTCGCACGCGTGCCGCCGGTGCGAAGAACATTTTGCACGGAAAACCGCACCGTGATTTAAAACACGTGGCCGCCAGCTACAACAGCGAGTTACATGCACAGGCACTCGTGCGCGAAAAGCGGCCCACCTCCTGATCGATGCATGATTGGAAGCGAACGAGAAAATGAATAACACAGCCAAGAGCGATTGACCGTGCAAAAGATGGGGCGCCCGCGTCGTCGCGAAAGTGTCGATAGTGAAAATGTTTATGCATGCTTATGGGTTTTGTGTAGCCGTTTTTGTTTTTGTTTTCATTTTTCTACCGCTCGTACGTCCGGTCCGTGTTTGTCTTTCGTGGTGCGATGCAAATCAGTGGCCTACCGTTAATATTTTGCGGATCGTGTACGCGTATCGATCGTATCGCTCGTTGGTGTGTGAATCGAATGTGCGTAATGCTGCTGGAATGTTGGCGAAGGTGTATTGTTTTTACCTCTTCTTCTTTCGCCATTAATTAGATAAATGGTAGCGAAGATGTAATTATTTAAGAAAACAACAAAAACAAAAGATCTCGGAGGAGAGAGAGGCCTCGTTTATTGGCGTGAAACCCCTGTAAGCGAAAGCAAATTCTCTAACGGCAAAATTAAACTTTTATTCGGTTCAGTACGATTATTAAACAGTTGATAGTATAGGAACAGATTGCAATTGCAAACTAAAGTATTTGGACAGTTTCCCCTGGGCGAAAAGCAATTTAATTGAAGCATCAAGAAGGAAGTGTTCAAAATGAATCTCACCATGGGACGAGTCTTTCAAAATCAATATCCTCGATTCCTGTAAAATTGTACGGCAATCGAATAATTGAATATTAAATTTTAATTAAAACTACATCATCCTTTGCAAGGACTATGCGTCGGCTATGATGCAATACACCAAAGCACAAAAACCAAGTGAAGAAGAGAACCTTAATTTTCTTCGATAGTTTCGCTTCATCTAGCGCCCAGAAAATGGTTTACTCTCACTTTTGTTCTCGGTAAAATAGAACGCGCCCACCAGCATCGCTATAATTGATTGCAGCTGGCTTTATGTAAACATAGTTTCAACTTCCGAAAGACAAGCGCGAGCCGGAAATGTTGCCATCGTCCTCAAAATTTGGGTCACAGATAGACACACATACAACCCAGCAGCCAATAAGTCTGTCATCGTTTAGAAAAGTGCATCTTCGCTACTAATGAATTGAATCAATTTTATTTTCATCATCGAGAGAGTTTTTTTAAGAAGCAGAAAACTATTGAAGTATGTTCTAACGATGCAAAAAAAAAACACGAAATGAAATAATTATTCACCAGAAATAACAGCACTACCGTATGGTCTGTAGTGCTTTTTTTGTCCAACTAAGCAAATGGTGTGGAAACATAGTCGCAGCGTGTGAATAAATTATTTCCTACCTAAAATATGTGTCTGCTTTGAAGTGTTTAAAAAAGTGGAACTTTGCCACTGTAACAGTCCCAACAAACGCGGTTGTGAAGGCTAACGTGTCGAAAGATAATTAACATCGAGTGAAAATTAATTACTACGAATCGTTCTTGTCTTGCTTGGGCCCAGATTTTCCATTTCTTTTGCCGCTCAACCTGTGTCAACCAATAATGGTGTCCGCGGGACCTTGCCGGAAGGTACTTCCAAGCTTCCGCCCACCACCAACGAGTCATTGCCGCTACATTAAAAGTGCCTTCCCAGTGCGAACACTTCGCCTTGGTTTTGCTGCAAATCGACTTGACGCTTTGAAATTTACACCGATTTGCAATTCAAATTGAAAAGCATGCTTGAGACACACGCGCGGATCAGCTCTGTGGTTGCAGTTTGAGGTGATGTTTTCCGTTTGCTTTTCACCATAAAAAATACGAAAAGAAGACGAGTGTCGCATTTGTCGGGGGCGCCTTGTCTAACGATTGGAGATATTTTTCCACGACATGTTTTAATCCTACCGTGGGGGTGGTAAGATGGTCTGTTGTGTTAAAGTAATGGCCCAAATGTTTCAGGCAAAGTTTAGTCACTGTGATGACAAAGTCTTCGAGGATGAAACGATGAAATTTTCGACAGTCCTTAGTCCAGCTAAATCTATTAATCATGTCAGACGATACTACCATTTCAGAGCAGAGGATGCAAATTTGTGTATTTGAATATTAAGAAAATATCTCTCGGGCCACGGGGCCGTGACGGTTGAGGATTTCCTCAGAAACTCCAAACCTCAGGAACCTCAGGAGCGAATTTGAGTAATTTGCGTTTTAAGGAATCGACAAAAGCCTCAAAAATGTAGACTATTAATTGAAATAAATTGCATTCGTCATACGTTTGAGAAACAAAATTTGAGGAAAAAACACTTGGAGATTTTTGATTTGAGATACCTTTTGAGGGATTTGAGTAACTTAAAAAGTTAAAAAAAGTCTTAGCTGTAATGGCCCCGTTGTTTTATACACGTATCAAACCTTAAAGAATACGTTGATTTCTGCCACTAGATTATCACAAAAAAGGCCATCAAATTGCTCTTTGTGTGACTGTAAACGAGAAGCATCTTCAGTGCAATCCCGCGCCAAACCTTGGGCAGCTAATTCAATTTGATGAGCTCCTTGGTCTCATATTTCATTCTCCCCCACCTAATGTGATGCATTATTTGCGATTAGTTTATCACGACCTAAAGAAGGCACATACTGGCCCAATTCTATTGGTAGCCCATTATCCGCTACGGGGGTCTCTGTCTGTATGCTGCTCAGCACTCAGCACAGAAGATAATAAAATTAACACAAGGCACACACAGGCTCCTTTGAAAAACCACACGCACCTTTTTGCGCGGCACAAAGTATCGGTGGTCTGATATCGTTGTGCCATCTTGACCTTGGGTGCTATTGCGTCTCTGTCCCGTGTTGGAAGTAATTTTCGAATGGTTTGCTTTGTGATGAAAGAAAGCAATATTGCTTCGCCCACATACCTACAATGCCACGCCGACGACGACGACTATGTAGTCGTTGTGTCTTTGTCCAATGTCCTTAAGAAACCAATTCCCGCGTAACGAAAAAGGGAGGCGCCGTTCATGGTAGCGCCAGGAGAAGAGAAAATCCGTGGAAATTACTTCTTCGAAAGGAAATCATTCGGAAGGGGGTGTCTAGGTTTCGTGTTGGTGTGTCCCTAACCACTGCGATAAGCAGACGATGGCGAAAGAAGGAACTTGAAATGGAGGCTTTGGTGACGCAACGTTCATTCTTACGAAGGTAAAAAGCAAAGTTGCTGCTGAGCTTGTTGGTCTGAGAGATTGACAGAGATTAAAGATTACAATAGTAGATAGGTGTGGAGAAAATTGTTCTCATGATGCGTTCTCCAAAAAATGAGGCATTATTTTGTCCATAATTAATAAGGTGTTTCGAAAAACTTGTAGAGATATTTTAAATTTAATAAACATATTTTTCAATTATATGCAATATCATTTAAATCACATTTTATTCGCTTCAGATGGCAGCGAATTCAAGAGTCAACTTTGTTGACAGTGAACAAAGTTTCATTTTCCCTTTGTCTAAATGGAACAGCGGTTTGTCCATGACCCTCACACGCAATTACTGACGAGGAGTAATAAAGTGTCACAAGATATCGAGCGAATCAGAACGTATCGAGCATCATCGAACTTTGTGTCCGGCGGTGGTAGCGGTGCGGACTGGAAGCGTCCCAACCAACTGGCCTTATACACACGAATTCGCGCCACAGACGTTGGTTTTCATTCGCTTTGTCCCCGGGATGTCGCAACGCTGCCGACGAAGATTGAGGCAACAAGAGCAAAACCGACGAACGCTGTCGTCATTATGTCGTAGACCGTGGTATTTTACTGTGGCTGGAATTAGTTCACCGTGCGAGGAGTGGAGGCCCATGGTGCGATTCCCGAAGGCAAGTCCATTTCCGTGTTGTAAGATGACTATGGCTTTGTTATTGGTGTAGTGTCCTTCCGGCTCTTGGTATACGGTCCCACCGATGACGGGTGCGGTCTTTGTGATTTTGATGGAAGCAATTTCCCAGCATGGCCCCGAAGGACATGGACGCCGGCAAAAGACGACGCGAGACAAAGTTCGCATCGGGAAAATTTGCTGCTTGTCTATCAAACGATTGAGTTCCTGAAATCCAAATAGAAAATCAAAACCTTCCAGGAGTACGCAAGTATTCCATGCGTATTGGATAATAGACGAGAAATATGTTATCGATAAAATATTTGCATTTAAAGCATACGAACAGAAATGCGTTAAATATTTACCATTTTCCTAGTCTTTCGTTAGATTGGGGAATGTTAATAAAATTCTCGCCTGATTCGTATGTCAAATAAAGTGGTCTAAACCATTACAGTGGCGTTGTATTTAAAGTGTAAAATAGGCAACCGACTTCTTTATTATTTACCAAATACGACGCCTAAACATAAGTGACATAATTCATGTCAGAATACCCATAAATTTTTAACCCTCAAGTCCTTCAGCTCTCCAACTCCTCAATTGCCTAAGGCACTTGACGAGAGAGACAGAGAGAGAGCACCCACGCGTAACGAGACGCAATAAATTTTCGTTTTAAACTTTTAACCTCGCGAACGGAATTTAAGCGGTCGCTTTCAACTGTTGGTGACCCTTTCCGCCTTATGGAGAGTTCCCGTTCGATAACTGATGGTGCTCATTTTTCTACAATCATCTGCCATGTTGAAACGGTGGCGGAACCCTTCACAACCTGGGACTCGGTCGAAAGCTAACCAATTTTTACGATAAAACCCGTCCGGTATAAGTTTCCGTTGGCTATTTTATGAGCTGGCAAGCAAGGAAAAATCACCCCTAGCGTACGATTTTTTTGTGTGGTCTGGGTGAATATTTCAATCCTTCGTTTTTTCAGCACAGCAGTACACAACGTACTCTCGTGGACGTTGGCTTTGTTACGACGCCCAGGCAGGCTGTTTATGAACTGTCGAAAGTTTATTTATGGCGCTTTTTCCTAATGGTTTCGATCGGCATGGTGTGTGTGTGTTTTCGTCTTTTGTGCTTCTAGTGTTATGCGAACAATTAAGCGGAAAAGTGCAACCCATGAAACGGCACAATCATCATGCTTCTTACGGTTACCACCAGTTCGGTAACCAACCATTTAAATCAAGAACCAGCTGTTCTCCATCGTTTGCCCTGGGCGGGGTTTTTTTTTTTGGAGCTCCGGTTCACCGGTCCTAACGATACTCTCGGCAAATCGATTAAAGTTACTGAAAAGCTTGAGCTGCGGCTGTATCTCGTTTCAGTTGCGAAAGGATAAAGGCTGGGAAAAGGGTGTACTCCATTTTCTTTTCTTGTCGATGAATGGTTAATTTCTATTTTCGACTTTTGTATGGCTCTTATCCCTTTAGGTTTCTGCGTCCTACATCTGGTAAGATTACGTTTTTTCTTTCGTCTCTCTCGCTCAATTTTTTTTGAAGGGTTAGTGCTTCCGAGCTGTAGCTCCAGCCGAGATTCTATTTTCGTTACCAACGTCAATCCCCAACGCCGGATGGGGCATAAAACATCCTTAGCCATTTGTGGCTCCCGCTGGTTTTGCGGAGTACGGCCGAAGGACCTGAAATTGCCGCTGCACGCGATTTCGTTAATGTTGAGAATTTTGTTTTAATATGAAGCCGACTCAGACACTGTTATGTAGGTGTCCGTTTCAGGAGCTTTATCGCAGACGCCTGACGTCAAGGATGGAATAAATATTTCCAACCCAATTGGCTACCAGTTTTGCGTGTTTTTCTGTTACCCGGTTTTGGGTAGATTTGAAAAATATATCTTTCTTTGCTTCAAAGTAAGAATCTTTCATGCAAGAGACGTATTTTAACGATAGTTAGGATATCTTTGTGTTGAGGGGTTATTCTTGATGAGTTATACTAGAACCGGGAATGTTGTCCTAATTCTGTCCAGCATAAATCACGTTTGTAGCATAATAATCTATGTTGGTGTTTTTTTGTGGACATTCTCTATCATCTATCGCTAATCTATCACTCAACACGCCTTGCTTTCACCAACGAAAACCATAAACAATTACCCGGCCGTATGAAAATCAGGTCTTCGAAAAAGAGCGAACCATTTCGAAACACGCTTCGGTGGAAACAAATCATTCGCATTCTTTTCTCCTAACACTTCGGGCGGCTGGCGCATATCTCTTGTTTACCTTACCCAACCGATGAGATAGTTGAAATCTTCAAATTGATGCGTCCCGCATTTTGTTACTTCACCGCGACCCAATATCAGCATTTGCCAAACAGGACGTCGCGTACAGCAGTAACGGAGGGGTTAGGTTGATTGAACGCGAACTTCTGTGTCGCATATCGTTCCCGTTCGGTGGGGGTTGAGATTATTTGATTTCGCTGCGACCATTTTTTTTTGCTTCTTCCGTCCTTTTGTTTTGCGTCTGTTACATTTGGGTTTAGATCACATTTCGCTTCGCGATTGCATATCTTGCGACGCACGACGTCTTGAGCTGACGTGCTCGCTAATGTTTGCAGACGACATCGTCGCGGGGGCTAGTTCAATCACCTCTCAGACACATTTATTCGTTCGTTTTTCTTTGTGCGATCGCTTTAATCGTAACTTAGACGAGTGTCGCAATATTTCCAATGTGATTTGTTTTCTCTCCTGGCGCCATTCTTAGGCGAGGAAATAAATGTAGAAGAAATTGTTTTTTTTTGGAAGAAATTCAATGAGAGCCGGCGTACGCTTCAATGGCGAAATTGATTTGATATTGATATCATTTTCACATTAATGAATAATTTTAATTTAAATGACTCCAAATAAAAAACAAAAATCGATTTCTGACTCCTTGTAAAGCGGAGATATTTTTGGAACAAAGCGAATATTAGAATATGCAATTCTTGGTTGAATTGTATCAATTTTATGGATATAAACTCTCGAATTCAATCGCCGCCCGAAACTAAATTGGAGAACTTTGAGTACGCACAAATGTACAATAGAACAATTCTTCCTTCGGTTCCCCATCGCAGACTAACAATTTCACAGTGCATTCTCTTTTAGCCGTTTGTTATCTTCTCCACTTGTACCGGCCGGCTCGTCCAAGTTTGATTGCAGCCAGAAACAAAGCAAAACAACCCTCCAAGATTCGCCATTTCAAAGTGCAAGTGCATTCCCCATTTCGTTCCGAGTGGAGTGGAACTCAACAAGATGAAGGTTGGTTGTGTTTTATCTTCCACCGGAGCAACCGTGCGTTGAGTGGTGGTGGTGGTCATGCAAAGAAAATTATTCCACAAAAAAGTGGCAACACCAGTTGCGTGGTATATTTTATTTCGAAAACCAAACATTTGCTGCGTTTTGTTCCTTTGTTCCGGAGAATGTAGTAGAAACGTTCGACGAGGGTGAGAAGATGAAAATCTCCTTGCAGACAGCGCTTTGACGCTTTCTATGAGGACCAGAAACAGATCACAACATGACTAAAACGAGATTGAAAGAAAACGAGCGAGCCATCACTCGGTAGCGCTCATAACTTTTAACGGTCTCTCGTTAACGGTCAGACAGCGTCGATTATTCCGCGTGCTAAGTGCATAAGAAAATAACAAATTCCAACTCCACCAACACGGACGGTGCCTGATGGTGCAGTGGCACCTTCAGTCTAGTAGTGTACATGGAACAAAAATGTAAGCGCACAAATACATTTCTATTGCTGCACCATGATTTGCGATCTTCCACCCGGACACCGTTGTTCACCGCAAGCTGGGGGAGAAAAATCTTCTCCAATCGATTTTAATTATTGAAAATTGCGTTATGCCGATAGACTAGACGGGTTGTGTTGTCCACTGTGGGTGGAATTTTTGTGTGACATTTAGAATACTTCATCAAGCAAAAGTAAACGGTATGTACATGTACAGTTTGCTCGAATTCTATTATGCTCTATTCAATAGCAAAACAGCTATTAATTTATCTGCCACAGAAATGAATGTAGGAATGTTGTGTAATTACACAAATGACTTTGATTTCTTCTCGGAATTATGTTCCATCGTTTGGGTTTTCTTTCCTCCAAGCGTCACTCACATTTCGAAGGCAGCGTATATAAAGCCCATGATTAACACGCAATTCATTTCATACTATTTTTACTTAATATTTCTCCGAACCGAATGGTTTCGTGCTGCCTCAGGATGGCAATCGAATTAATTATTTTGTTACACGAAATTGTTGGAATTTCCGTGTGTAGTAAAAGCCCTCTGACATTTGCATGGCAGTGCGACTCCATCGAAGGTATATTTGGTGTGGATGAAAATAGTTAACCTTTTGCGGCTTGATATCGATGGCGATAATCAGAAGTTTAGAAGTTGAGCTAGTGCGCACATGAGCAACACATATATGTGAACATTTATCTCTCTTGCGTGAAGCAGTACTAATTGATGGTATAGTTTTCGGTATCGATAAGTACAGACAACGCTGAGCTAATCGTGATGATGATATGGGTGTGGTGCAGTATGATAAGCGAGGTTAGTTTATTGTGAGTTTTTTTTTTCCTTTCGCCATCACTTTCGGTTCTTGCATACATACCGCACGTTGGATGCTTATTCATGGTGAAACGAACGCAACCGACATCATCATCATCGTTGGGAGTTACGTGTCTATCAGTCAGGATACGCTTTACGGATGGTTGAATCGCTTATCTCGGGGTTTCCTCCCCATACCACAACACTGGAAACTGGTTTAGCGAAGAGAGGTGTGTATGCCTCTACAGTATTTCAAATTACCCGGTTTAGTTAGACAGAAAACTAACCAGGTAAAAAGCGAGAACACAGCACTATATGAGTTAGTAGTAGCACTGGTCTAGCAGCTACCAGTTGAGCACGCAACACGAACGCAACACTTTCGCCGCACGATGACTATTCATAGGAAAATTAAAGGTGTAAATGAAATTATAGACTATGGGGCCAGGTAGACACTGGCAGGGAGTGGCATCTGGTGAGGGCGTAGGCTTTCCAAGGCGAAGCGGCAAGTCTCGTTGCCAGCCGGTTGTTGACTCCTTCACGGTTGGTGTTGCTTTATTTTAGTCCTTACGCCTGTTTTTCCACCGTTTCTCACCCACGATAACGTAGAACCGACCGATGGAGGGCGTCACGTATGTGTTCTAATATTCCTGAACAAATGAGCTTGTGCCATGTAGCGTTGACTAACGATTTTCATACCCGCTCTAAGACCTCGCTCGTTTGTTTCAGCCGTCATCGCACGTTCCCGAGGTGAATGTGATGCATGAAGTACAAGGAAATGTGTAGTACCAAGGTGCCTAAAGGTGCATTGGCAATGGGAAAATTTTACCTTCATGAACTTCCGGATACACTCGTCCCGTGCCCAACGATGACGCTTCTCAGGAGAAGGCCCGACACGAGTGACGTGCATCAAGATTTGAATTGAATTAAAATTTACCTCATTTCCCGGCATTGGCACGACGATTTCTGGTACCTGGAGGACATGCAGCAAGAGTCCTAAGCTAGTGAAGTGGTTACAGAAAAAAAATCCCTGATGTTGGAAGTCCTTTATGATGTGAAATTCCAGCTGGTAAGGTAGTCAACGATGAGGAGGAATAATTCCACATGCGCTGGTCTGCATAAGGATAGGTGCATTAAAATTCAAATCGCATCAGCTTTATAACTTTAAGTANAGCTAGTGAAGTGGTTACAGAAAAAAAAATCCCTGATGTTGGAAGTCCTTTATGATGTGAAATTCCAGCTGGTAAGGTAGTCAACGATGAGGAGGAATAATTCCACATGCGCTGGTCTGCATAAGGATAGGTGCATTAAAATTCAAATCGCATCAGCTTTATAACTTTAAGTAACTTATAAAGACTTTACCAGTATGCAAATGTTTGTTTCATAACCATTACTCTACATCACACTACACTTAACGATTATAGAATAATCCATCATCAAAGGTTAAGATGATTGAAGAAAAGAATGCGAAACCTATTGGAAAAAATGTTGAAAGTGAACTGGTGTTGCTCTGGTTGTCTTTATAGAGACTTTGAGGTGAGCAGCTACATTCGCCTCTAGGGTTTATTGAGTCCTGAATGACTCCATTCACTGATGCTGTGGAATCTGACCATTACCGATCAACTGTCAAGATTCCACAAGATTCCCAATTAAGCAGTGGTGTGACGGGTGGTCGTGTAGTAGTCGCAAGAGATGGCATTTGAATTAATTCCAGCCCTCCCAAGGTGTACTGTTTGAATGCACATTTGATGTGATATCGCCTTCACTTGTCGCACACGGGCGTTCGATGCAATTCAATACTTGGTCAACGGTTTGTATGTCGTGAAGGAATGTTGGCTCATGACCGAAGGTGTCGATTGCTCAGTTCTTCGTATGCAGTAGAATGGTAATAGGTACAAAACGACCTCACGACACATCGTCCATTGTGGAAAGTGAACAGTAGTTAGAAACATTTTAATGCAATCTGTTTTGCCTAAGGTTACACAACATCACTCCGAAAGCTTAAAGCAATGGTAAGGAATTTCTTGAAGCTCCTCAATTGTGACTCAAAATTTATTTAACGGTCTCTCCACCTTGGCAAAAACCACTCCAAAAGTTTCTCTCCGGTAAGATTATCCTTCGGAAGCGACAAACAAAACTTTATGCACTGTACTTGTGTTAACTTTTCTTTCACAACATTTATCAGCCTTGTTCCATATTCGCCACCGGTGCGTGGCAGCAAACACAGCGAGAGCGAGCAACGTGTACTCGCTTTGTTCTAATTAATCATCCGCGTCTCCCTGGCTGATACTTCCACGTTCGCGTACTCTGCTACTGGTCATTCTTTCGCTAACGGTTGTCCTTCTTTTGCCTTTTTCTCATTTCACAGGGCTGTCACCGATCCGCGTGATGGACGCCGGGTCGCACTCAAGAAGCTGCCCAACGTTTTCCAGTCGCTCGTGTCCTCGAAGCGCGTTTTCCGGGAGCTGAAGATGCTCTGCTTCTTCAAGCACGAAAATGTAAGTACCAAAACGCCTTGCCACGGCGGCACTACAGCCAAACAGCCAGTAGTGAGATCCACCTTTCGGTGCGAGCAGCATGAACAACGGTCTCCACGTCCCATGCCATGTTGGAAGAGAATGTATTTGCTTTTTTTTTGCTGCATTTTTCCTTAGCCATAGCCACTTCCAGGCGTATCGTTTTTCTCCCCTAACGAGCGTGAGTTGACTTGGTGGAAGAAGTTTTTAATTAGAAAGTGTTGTCGTTTCGCTTCAAGCTGTGAGGTAACTTTGTGCAAGTGATATTATTCTTGTTAACCCCGGTTGTGCTGTTCCGTTTGGGGAAATTGTTTTTTCTTCTTGTGTGTGTGTAGGAGGGTTTTCCTTTCGCTCGTCACTGTTCTACATACACAGATAACATGTGTTTTAACATGTCTTATGGAAGAAAAGTAATGGCGTCCACGGGAAATATTAAGCCCCTGGGTATCTTAAAAAACCTCTCACAAATGGCAGTGATTGGCATTAATGGGAAGCAATGGTGAAAATTTGGGGCCCCAAAACTCCGTGTTGTGCGTTTTATAGGAATGGAATGAAATTTACAAACGAATACAACGTACAATTGATTGATGAACTTTGGAAAAGTGCATCCTGCAATGGTTGAACAGCATCGGCAACACTTTATCGTTTAGATGGATTTTTGGTGCGATCCAAATCGTGCCCGTACCAGCATATATTGCCCTTTAGGGAGCCGTTCTTCTCGCCAACCACTTCGGACGTACCGCGTTGCATCAGGCAGGGACAAAACGAATCAAATATGAATCACGAACTAGGTTAATGGATGTGCCCGGGGAAAAAAATAACGCGAAAGCCAAACATAGACAAGATGCTTGCATCTGAAAATAGCCCGCAATCGATTAGCCTGACTCGTCTCAGTATGGTATATGGTGCAGCTACTGGAATGATCCCTTCATGATAGAAAATGTTTGTTCCAGAGGCCAGTTCCAGCAGCATGCACACGGAAGGTGCAATTTGATTTTGTAACATTTTTCTAGTATTTGTGAAACCAAACAATTCCAATCAGACACCAAATATTCCAACTCGATTTGGGAATTTATGTTGGTAGATGTTTGTGTGGTGTTTCCTGGTCTTTAGAGTGTTGTTGAAGATGTTAGTTTACCGGCTTTTGCTTATATGTTAGTAGGTGAGAATTCTTCTCCCTGTATGAAATATATCTTCCTCAGTCCAGAATTTTTGTCGTTGTAAACTAAACTAGAATCAACCATTGAATTGTACACCTCCTGTATTATTTACATGTTGAAACGACTGTCGAAAAAAGGGAATTTTTGGAGGGAAATAAATCAATGCCTACTACCGCTATCTGATGGGAGATAAAATTATAGTTCTCATCGCATAGTTCTTTGTCAGTCACGCAAGACCACTTTTACAAATCGAACAGATGTCTTACTGAAATCACACTAATGGCCAATGTAATTACACCGCCAGTATCATTAACGCCTCGGAATAAAAAAAATAGGAAATAGTTACCCTTCTTGTTCGGGTTACATTACCCGGTATCGTTACGTTATTAAATATCGTTTTCAATCGACCCAGAAAGCTCCAGTATTGATCACACGAGTTGTCTTTCTCTACGCTTATCCATGAGTGCAACATAAAAGTTGCAGCAGTGTTCTCACTGATGTGCTTTAGGTTCAAAAACAAAAGCAACAAAATTACCCTTACAAATCTCCTTTCACACCTGTGCAGCGTCTTGTCCGTCTTTTAACCAAGTGTCAGGGCTAAAGATACACTTCCCACATGTCACGTACGTAAATTTTGTATGCGGAAAACCGCTCAACTGCGAGGTAAAACTTTCTGTGTCCGTCCTTTCGATGCAAACCTCGCATGTGGTCCTCCTCAGTATTGCGCTATTTTCGTGCCGACCCTGTTCCGCCGGCGAGCCATTGGGGTCACATACCGGACAGGATCATCTGCTGCCGGTTTTATGATGCACTGTCCTGCTGTCGGGTGGGTTAGTGTTTGGAAGAAGAGAAAAAAAACTCACCCATTTGCATGATATAAACCTCCGGTGCATGTTATAAATGGAACCATTTACGTCCGGTTGTTCTATTTTTCGGGAATGAGTGGCGCACCCGAACTCTGAAGATTAACGTCACCTGCGATAATGGGACCACACATAGATGGTCACGGAAATGTTTCTTAAAATGGTAGCAACGTCGTTGCGCGTGAGCTGGCATTTAAGATATGTCCTCTTTCTTCGTGCAGCTTGGACGTGTAGAATAAATGACGCACGCACGACAACATTAAGTCTCTCGTGCAATGGCACATTTGGAGATATCATGCACAGATGAGTATAATTCGTTGGAGGGAAGATTACCAAAGTCATGTATAATATATTAATGTTTTTAATGATATCTTTTTCACGAATTGTAGATATGTTCTCGAGAAAGATACGTTGACATCCCTTTCTCCAACTGCTGCAACTAGAACTTTGAGAAGAACGAATATCCGGAAGGCCATTTTCTGAAGACCTCTTCATGAATTTGGATTTTAGAAATGATACCTTTGAAAGAAGTAGAAAGAAGTAGATGGGTTTTATGAAAACATCGGATTTCTATACATACAAAGAATAATTAAAATGGCAATTTGAAACCCATGCAAACACACTGTTCACTATTAATTGTGAAATGCTCCGGACACAGCGCATGCACCCGTTGAAACTTTTTCGCTCGGCCCCCTGTTTGGATAGTGGAGCTTTTGTGTTGAAACAAGGAACCATACACATCGTCTCGTACTGTGCAATAATGGTGCGCACCAAGCAAAGCAGGGTGCGAAACAAAATCCATTGCTAAGAGTTGCAAGTTATTGTGAGTTGCAGCCCCACAGCAGCCAGTTTTAGCCGAGGATGAAGCTAAATATGTGCGGGCATTTTTACGATTTTTCGCCTGCTTTATCATCTATCTGCCGTGCAGCGGCAGTGTAGTGTGCGAAAAAAGATTGCCTAATAAACCTTCAGAGCCCGCGATATAAATCATAAACCATTTCCGGAGGGCATAGGGAATGTTTTTAACCATTTTTCCTCATCCGACCAGTTTTTTGAGGCCCCATTGGTAAAGAGACGAGAGGTGGTGGAGAGGTTAAACGTTGCATAAATGCATGTATGCCGAATGTGTACATATACATATTCTGCTGAGCGAGCGAGGTCTCAGGGTACGGGAACTTGGACAGATGAATAGAAACAGAAAGAGAGCCACNGGAGGGTTTTCCTTTCGCTCGTCACTGTTCTACATACACAGATAACATGTGTTTTAACATGTCTTATGGAAGAAAAGTAATGGCGTCCACGGGAAATATTAAGCCCCTGGGTATCTTAAAAAACCTCTCACAAATGGCAGTGATTGGCATTAATGGGAAGAAATGGTGAAAATTTATTGGCTGTTTATAGGTTTAGCCCAGCTGTCGAATTGATATTGCAACCAAATGGTCGAACAAAACTCTGCCCTTGCAGAGAAACTTGCGGGAGCAATTCAAGCCCCAAAACTCCGTGTTGTGCGTTTTATAGGAATGGAATGAAATTTACAAACGAATACAACGTACAAATGATTGATGAACTTTGGAAAAGTGCATCCTGCAATGGTTGAACAGCATCGGCAACACTTTATCGTTTAGATGGATTTTTGGTGCGATCCAAATCGATCCCGTACCAGCATATATTGCCCCTTAGGGAGCCGTTCTTCTCGCCAACCACTTCGGACGTACCGCGTTGCATCAAGCAGGGACAAAACGAATCAAATATGAATCACGAACTAGGTTAATGGATGTGCCCGGGGAAAAAAAATTACGCGAAAGCCAAACATAGACAAGATGCTTGCATCTGAAAATAGCCCGCAATCGATTAGCCTGACTCGTCTCAGTATGGTATATGGTGCAGCTACTGGAATGATCCCTTCATGATAGAAAATGTTTGTTCCAGAGGCCAGTTCCAGCAGCATGCACACGGAAGGTGCAATTTGATTTTGTAACATTTTTTTAGTATTTGTGAAACCAAACAATTCCAATCAGACACCGAATATTCCAACTCGGTTTGGGAATTTATGTTGGTAGATGTTTGTTGTGGTGTTTCCTGGTCTTTAGAGTGTTGTTGAAGATGTTAGTTTTCTCCTTGTATGAAATATATCTTCCTTAGTCCAGTGTTTTTTGTAGTTGTAAACTAAATTAGAGTAAACCATTGAGTCGTACACTTCCTGTATTATTCACATGTTAAAACTACAGCCGAAAAAAGGGATTTTTTGGGGGGAAATAAATCAATGCCGTCTACCGCTATCTGACGGGAGATAAAATTATAGTTCTCATCGCATAGTTCTTTGTCGGTCACGCAAGACCACTTTTACAAATCGAACAGATGTCTTACTGAAATCACACTAATGGCCAATGTAATTACACCGCCAGTATCATTAACGCCCTGAAATAAAAAAAGGAAATAGTTACCCTTCTTGTTCGGGTTACATTAGCCGGTATCGTTACGTTATTAAATATCGTTTGCAATCGACCCAGAAAGCTCCAGTATTGATCACACGAGTTGTCTTTCTCTACGCTTATCCATGAGTGCAACATAAAAGTTGCAGCAGTGTTCTCACTGATGTGCTGCAGGTTCAAAAACAAAAGCAACAAAATTACCCTCACAAATCTCCTTTCACACCAGTGCAGCGTCTTGTCCGTCTTTTAACCAAGTGTCAGGGCTAAAGACACACTTTCCACATGTCACGTACGTAAATTTTGTATGCGGAAAACCGCTCAACTGCGAGGTAAAACTTTCTGTGTCCGTCCTTTCGATGCAAACCTCGCATGTGGTCCTCCTCAGTATTGCGCTATTTTCGTGCCGACCCTGTTCCGCCGGCGAGCCATTGGGGTCACACACCGGACAGGATCATCTGCTGCCGGTTTTATGATGCACTGTCCTGCTGTCGGGTGGGTTAGTGTTTGGAA
>CM028106.1:23899809-23926021 GCA_016170015.1 Anopheles longipalpis
TAAGAGTTGCAAGTTATTGTGAGTTGCAGCCCCACAGCAGCCAGTTTTAGCCGAGGATGAAGCTAAATATGTGCGGGCATTTTTACGATTTTTCGCCTGCTTTATCATCTATCTGCCATGCAGCGGTGGCGAAAAAAGATTGCCTAATAAACCTTCAGAGCCCGCGATATAAATCATAAACCATTTCCGGAGGGCATAGGGAATGTTTTTAACCATTTTTCCTCATCCGACCAGTTTTTTGAGGCCCCATTGGTAAAGAGACGAGGGGTAGAGGAGAGGTTAAACGTTGCATAAATGCATGTATGCCGAATGTGTACATATACATATTCTGCTGAGCGAGCGAGGTCTCAGGGTACGGGAACTTGGACAGATGAATAGAAACCGAAAGAGAGCCACCGCCAGCTAAGTACCCCTCAAACCCGTACCTGGTACTATTGTGTAGTGTTTTGTGGTGTTGCCACTATTGGTTTTCATTTCGTGCATGCAAGACACGAATGCAGATTGGATGCAGTTTTGCACTGCAACACTTTTTTTTTGCATAGGTAGTGAGTGATTTTTTATTTTGGGGGAAAACGGGTACAAAATCGAAAAAAGAAACCAACCATTCGAAAAACAAAACCCCAGCAAGTGGGTTTCAACTATAAAATGGCAAACTAAACGGCGCGACGAACTGTGCGAAATGCATGTGGAACATATGAGTACAGTTTTGGTTTGTTGCAATTTTGGTATTTTGTTTCTTTCGTCGACAACAAAAAAAGGGTTGTTAACCATGGGAAAAATATGGAAATTGAACATTGTACTAAAACCGTGTACAGTTCGAGAATGGAGAGGATGAAAATTTGTGGAGGAGTTGTTTGGCTGCGGAGAGATAATTCTATGCAATCGCGTTAAGAGAGGCTGGTACGCTGTGAAAGCTTGTGAAGTTCATTATTCATAGAGGAAAATATGCACGCGACAACCAAATTTGAAAATTCGGCAAAACGGTTGAATTGCGTTTTTTTCCCAGGGTTTTTTTCCAGAGTGGTATGCAAAAAGGACAACTACAGTATCATAAATCCGATCACCCGGCCTAGGTAAACGCACTAATGCAATTAGTGTGCGCACAAACAAATCGTTGCATTTTGAATTTCCGCAACTAACCAATTTGTGGAGTCCTGATATTTGTCCACGAAACCCATTCCTACCCACATGTGGGAAGCCTAGAGGAGAGCATGAGGAGTAAGTGAGCTTAAGGGTGAGGGTTTATTATACATTGGGTTGTTTGATAAATCATCCGCTTACTTTACATTCGACGTTTGCTAGTCGACTCGAGCGTTTAATAGATAGCGGCAGCTGGCGTTCGTTAGCAGCAGCGACAGCATTACGACTAAGGCACGTGCAAATACCGGAATGTTTCAAATAATAAGCAAATGCCACAGAGCTGCCACTAGCTAAGCGGTGTAATATCTGTGAACGAACTAGTCAAAGGGAGGTATATGACTTGTCTGTTCTAAAAAGAACCGAAAACAACTATTTACAGAAACCTTGGTGAAGAATTAAATGATATCAGGCATGTAACTCAACTACCCAAATTGATCTGTGATGAACGGTTTGATATGTTCCAAATTCCATAGTTCCATTACTGTCGAAACACGGTAAGAACCCTGCTTGAGGTGATATAGATTTCAATAGCCAGGATCAGCCAAAGCATTTCAACTGCCGGTTTGATACAAAACAGCGTTATAAAGCGACATGTAAAGTTGACATCAATCGCGAGCCTCATTGCATACTGGTGTCGTCGATAAACAAGATCTTCTCGATGTGTGCTCCGTCACCGGATTCTTCCCACTGTCAGCATGTGCAGTCCGTGGCACGCTGTGATTGTGCGACGCAAGCCGCATTCAAGAGTAGAGGCTACGAATTGGTGTCGTATTACTTCCCATACTCACTGTCCCCTGATTACCTCCTTCGTTTAGTCTACACCAGCTAGCGCGTTTCGCATTAATGTCAAAGTTCCCACGACGTTCGACGAAGGTTGACTCACAGCAGCAACAACGGGCTTTTGGCTCTCCCAACACGTTGGTCGAACGTTCTGCAAACGAACGATGCAACCCTCCCCGCCCGGCGGGGCCGACATGGTGCATCTTCTGCTCCTTCCTATCATCATTGTTGGTCATTGTACCGCGCATTGAGTATTTGCTGAGTCAGCTAGCTATCAGATAACTCGCCTCGGTTGCATTGCAGCAGTACGCTGACAGCCGCCTGATCACTTACCGCAAGCATACTGCGAAGAAGGACAGCCAATGTAAGGTCTTACAAAAAATAAACCCAGACGGAACTATTTGGCACTTTTATTCTGACGAGCAGCAGACGGTACTTGTCAAAAGCGACAGTCGATCGATAACTTGTTTCCGGGGACAACGTCATGCATCTTTGGGGAGAAGAGTCGCTGAAGCGAAAGAAGCACATACCGAAGGGATCACATTTGACAGCTTCCGTGCTTTAGAAGTTTGTGGATTTTAGAGAGTGTAGCTTTTGCTTCGTTGCACACACTGGAAAGGATAAAAATTAAGTTTGGCTAATGTTTTGTTGTGTTTTTTTGTCTACTCTCTTTCAGGTACTTTCTGCACTGGACATCCTGCAACCACCACATTTGGATTTCTTCCAGGAAATGTATCCTTTTCAACTGAATCGCATTATACCATTCCCCTTTACTGCATGGGTACCGCATGAGGTTTAGTTTTATAAGCTCTTAAATTTCTTTCTAGTGAAATAAGGATTTACCACTACTGCATTGGAATTATTTAATCATCTCGATCGCTTCCCGGTAGCTTAGCAGATTTATGTATAAATAGATATAAATGATTTGCATTTGAATATGGATGGAGCATTAGACTTCAACGATGGTGTATACATATTTTCGATGTTATCCTGAAGCTTGTGTACATCATAAATGCGACCACAAACTTGAGAAATAGCAGAGACAAGAATTACGTTGTAATATATTGTCTGTTGTCTGTGTTGGAGTCTACTATTTTGCTAAAATATTTGAACCAGTTACTATCTCTAATCTATTCCACCGGATTTTTTTTGGAGTTTGTGGTAGCGGTACCGGTCTTTACACGACGGGACCCGGGTAACAAATTCCATCCAGACCCGAGAGTTGTAGCAAAGTCAACGAAATTCTAAAGATGGCATTACGAGACCTCTTCAGGTGAAGTAGTGTCTCAAAACAACAGTATCTTCTTCTTCTTCTTGGCTTAACGACCTTACAGGTCGACCTTACAGGTCACGCCGGCCATTTCTGGCTTACTAGACTTATTTTTACCACGTAGCCGGATAGTCAGTCCTTGCTACGGGGGGACGGTCCGGATGGGATTTGAACCCGGTCCGGCCGTGTGGACTGGCGCCGTTTATCACATGCACCACCGGGCCGCCCCTATCAGTATCTTATTATCTGTTAGTAACCCCAGTTATTGAGAGTCATAGTTATTGAGATTCATACCGACTTTACTATTTGACCAGTCCAGAATCAAAGAGTAATTTAAACCTAATTCCAATATACCATGTCATTTGGATAACATGTATCAACACTTGGCCAGACTACAAAGAGTGTGATATAGATTTTTTTAAAGCTAACTTTTTTGTTCCTCTTTGTTTCGAGTTTCAGAATCCTTTCTGTTTTACATGTGTAAAGAAACAAAACAACAAGGAATTATTTCGATTCTACTCTGATGTGCGAATTATTCATCAGTTTGCCCGGTCAGGTGATGTTACCTGGTCTGCTCATGTAAATTTCATGCTGCTCCAAAGTCTCTTCCAGTTAATGAAGCGTTTGGTCGAAAGAAAACATTTGCATAACACAAATTTGTACATTCGGAAGAAACATAATTCCTAGTTTCGTTCGAGTGGAACCGCTCAGTGTGTGTGTGTGTGTTATATTTGGGGGATGTCTCTTACCCTTTTTGGGGATGTAACATAGTTAAAAATGGTGCAGCATTTAAAAACAGTTACTGCGAATTGGCATCTTCAATGGAGCGAAACATAAAACTAGGGCACAGTGTCACAAGTCACGATTAAAATTCGAGTAACAAACCAACATGCGCTTGCCGGCGGTATCGTTTTGACCTCACCATTCGCTACACGGAAGGAACATATCGCTATGTCGGTGTCAGCACCGAAATGTTGTGAACCATAAGGATGTAGCACAAAAAAAGAAGAAGTAAATAGGACCGGACCAATATCCATAAAACCCAACAGCACCATCGGACGCGTGAGGGCGAGAATTTGTTTCCGATGCACGATAGCGAAAGATTTTTGCATAATATCCCACTTGTACTTTATTGACAAACTTTTCACCACAATTTCCATTCGTCCGAGGTTTTTTTCCGGCTTCACATAGAGAGCAGGTTCACGCAAAGCTGGTCCTCCATCTACTTCCATCTACTCCACAGTCTCCATTCAAATATCCGGCACTGCAGCTCAAACTTCCTTCAACGTTCTAGCCTAGTGTGATGGTGCTGAAATTTGCCACTTTTTATAGTGATTTTATTTTATGCATCTGAACCAAGCCGTGGCCCATCCCAAATGGCAGGGAAGAAGAAAAGCAGCAACCACCTAGGTCCCAGCAACGTTCAAGGACATCTGTCGCGGCAGCAGGGCGTAGCCAAGAACCGCTTGTCTCTGCGATCCAACCCACATCGGAGAAGTTTGGAGAGAGAGCAAATCACCGCCACACGGCCGGAATGTGTGAGAGAACGAGAACGCGCCCGTATGTGTGTGTGCTACGCGTCCTTCCTCGGTAATATGCTTATTTACATCAAGGACGTGTGAAATTGCAAAAGCTATGGTGCGCATCACGGACTTTTGTGAAGCATCATTTTCTTCGGAATTGTTTGGTTTCGTTTGCAAAATCCTTGACTGTTGCTGGAACTGAACGTTTCATGGATGTAGCCAAACATGCCCGAGTGTCTATTAGTTTGTGGTGGTACCGTGAAATATTTTGCTAAATCACTTGTTAAGTGAAGCAGCTACGAGCGTACAATTTGTTTCCCGCCAAAACACTTGATTGGCCTATTTTTCATGCAATTTGACACGTTTCTAGAAGTCGCAAAGACGGAGTGACATTTTATTCCTTAAAATTAATTAGATGGAGCTGGTTCCCAAAAATTTCTGAATCGAAGAGCAGAAAGCTAAGAATGATTTCCTGTAATATTTCCTCTTTTTCTTTGTTTGTAGAGCGTTCAAGACAAACATACATTCACGTCGAAGTTTGGTTTTCATGAAACGATCATCTCCGGTATGAGTGTTACCATTTGATTAATGGATGCAATTTAATTCGCCGTGGTGTATCGTTTTTGTGCTGCAGAGTATTCCGCTAAAGCAAACGGACAAGTTGAATTAAGCAAGTAATACTCCACCCGGTGGATGAACCGCTGTGATTCGACGTATCCTTCCTAGTAACGACCCGATACACGGGTGTAACGCATGGCGATGGCGAAGAAACGATGGATCAAAATGTCTGGAAAATTTCTTTGTTCCCACTTCTCATCCCACTGTTGTCTGGCAAAGGATGCAAGACTCCCGTTTATCAGCAGACTGCATCACCCGTTTGCTACATTGTCGCAAATCCCAAACCACAAATCCAGCGCGTAACTTACGCCAAACCCATTCCGCTTACTTTCTATGGCTTGGTCCGAGATGGCCATTTCCTATTTCGAAACGCTTTTAGTGCAAACTTTTTTTTTGTTTGTCTTTCATTCTTCCAACCATGTTACCCGAGAGGAAAAGGGGGTTTGCGTTTGTAACACCACGTGACGTATCGACGAGACTTTCTACCAACAAAACAATGTTTCGATCGTATGTTCCGGGCAACGTCCTTGACAGGAACCGTGCAATTGCTTGCAGGAGCCTGATGACTAAGGTCGGAAGTGGTTGAGGTAGATGGTAAAATAATCGTTCGCATAAAGTTTCGCCTATGCTAGCTTTAGCTTTACATTCGCCAAAGCATGTAAGATCGCTTCAAATCGGTTGTCGAACAGGACGCACTGTTCAACCACAAACTCTGGTTGGGTGCACAGATTGGAATGTGTTGTCTGCTCGTTAAGGACATGTAAAGAGAGTTGTTTATTTTGGTTTCCCTTTTGTGTACTTATGAAGCGATTAGGCGTACAAAAAATTAAGCGTTAGTAAAGAAAAACAATTTTTAGGAATAGACGAGGAATATCTGCAAGAACTAAAAAACCTTCAAACTTTCAAAAATACCTAAAACTCTCGCAAGAACGTTCCAAAATTTGAGGGACGATTGGATCCACAGCGCTGTTAATCCTCTACTCAGCAAACACAAACGTACATGACATCACAATGCTTTGCGGGAGGTGATAAATAAGCTTTAAAGTTTACAGACATCTAGCATATGGATGCAAACACCACATACGAACCGAAAAAAGTGTAGATTGCCTTTTTTTTAAATCAAATATCCTACAAGAGACTGTCTGTTTTCTTCATATCACATCTCGTCGATCACATTTTCCTTAATCCGATTTCGAATGCCAACTAACGCAGCTACGTGATTACGGAACTGCTCCAGTCAGATCTGCACAAAATCATCGTTTCACCGCAGCACCTTTCCGCTGACCACATCAAAGTGTTCCTGTACCAAATTCTGCGCGGCCTGAAGTATCTCCATTCGGCTCGCATCCTTCACCGGGACATCAAACCCGGCAACCTGCTGGTGAACAGTAACTGTGTTCTGAAGGTACGTTGTATCAGTGTTGTTTTGTAGCTGAATTTCCAGCATCCGNAAACGTACATGACATCACAATGCTTTGCGGGAGGTGATAAATAAGCTTTAAAGTTTACAGACATCTACCATATGGATGCAAACACCACATACGAACCGAAAAAAGTGTAGATTGCCTTTTTTTTTAATCAAATGTCCTATAAGAGGCTGTCTGTTTTCTTCATATCACATCCCGTCGATCACATTTTCCTTAATCCGATTTCGAATGCCAACTAACACAGCTACGTGATTACGGAACTGCTCCAGTCAGATCTGCACAAAATCATCGTTTCACCGCAGCACCTTTCCGCTGACCACATCAAAGTGTTCCTGTACCAAATTCTGCGCGGCCTGAAGTATCTCCATTCGGCTCGCATCCTTCACCGGGACATCAAACCCGGCAACCTGCTGGTGAACAGTAACTGTGTTCTGAAGGTACGTTGTATCAGTGTTGTTTTGTAGTTGAATTTCCAGCATCCGTACACGTTAACTTATCTCTTGATCTCGTTTTAGATTTGTGATTTTGGACTGGCCCGCGTTGAAGAACCAGATCAATCGAAGCACATGACCCAGGAGGTCGTCACACAGTACTATCGTGCTCCGGAGATTTTAATGGGCGCTCGTCATTATTCCGCTGCCGTTGATGTTTGGTCTGTGGGTTGCATTTTTGGTGAGCTGCTCGGTCGACGTATTCTCTTCCAGGCCCAAAGTCCTGTACAGCAGGTAAGTTTGGGGGTTAGAGCGTTGTAACCTAATGCGCCCTCGTCCTCGTTTCGATTTCCCAATAATATGCGCCTGCTTGTGTGTTTCGTCTGCTCTTTTTTTCCGTAGCTTGAACTGATCACCGAACTGCTCGGTACGCCATCGCTAGAGGATATGCGGCATGCCTGTGAAGGCGCCAGAAGTCACATGCTTCGGAGGGCACCGAAGCCCCGGTCACTGACCGCACTCTACACGTTGAGTACCCATGCCACACATGAAGCCGTACATCTGCTCTGCCAAATGCTCGTCTTCGATCCGGTAAGTGGAACCTATCGTGGAGAAAAAAGGCTAAAATTAATTTTCAAACAAAGGAAATATCTACTGGCAGCAGTACCCCTGTTCCCATCTTTGCCTGAGCAAGATAGATTACACACACACCCCTTGACCCCGGGGATATTTCAGGGAAGTTGCGTGCAAATTGACACGGGAAGCGATTGTTTGTATTTGTACTTGTAGCGTCATCAACACGATGGTAAAGGCACGTGCATAGTGTGAGTTGATAGTGTAACTGACAGCAAACAGCGTGCGATTACTATTCTTTGTGCGATGATGGCTGATTACGATTCGGACGCAATTGCGTATTACGCCAACGTGAAAATGTGCTCCAGAGTTACGCTTTTGTTTCCTGCATCACGTGCCTTAGCTTCACTGTCAAATATTTTAGAGTTTTTTTTATTTTTCCATATTTTCTCCTTTATTTCAATATATCAGAATTGAAACTTGATAGTAACGTAATTGCTAATCGCAATATAAATAGATCCTTCTCGCACAACATAATCTAATTCTGTCGTCATTTTCTATCCGCAGGACAAAAGAATATCCGTAATCGATGCACTGGCACATCCTTACGTCGACGAGGGTCGACTTCGTTACCATTCCTGCATGTGTAAGTGCTGTTACACCACATCCGCCGGCATGCGTCAATATACTGGCGAATTTGAACCATCAGCAACACAACCATTTGATGATCTATGGGAACGCAAGCTAACCTCAGTGCAGCAAGTGAAAGGTAAAAATAAAGCTAGCCCAGCCCAGGATATTGCCGAGTGAAACGATTGCTTTATAAACCAAGCATTAGATCTCATTTATTGTATTTATTGGTTCTAAATTGAATTCTCTTCCCCTTTTTGTTTCATCTGCCGCCAATAGAGGAAATGCACAAATTCATTGCCGAGCAGCTACAAACGGGCCGCGTGCCACTCTGTATAAATCCCCAAAGCGCTGCATTCAAATCCTTCGCTAGGTAAGTAAGCGGTATCCAAACTGCATGCGTCAATCGTGATGTCGGTCGATATGGTTTTTTTCTTCTTCTTTTTGTTTGGTTTATGTTGTTTTCATTCATATGTAGCTACTTTTGCATACATCCTTTCCTCCGCAATAAAAGCAAAGTATTAGGAACCGGTTGGGTACTTATATTTTGTATGTAGAGAGGACTGTTGTTATTTTTTTTTTCTTTGCTCACATTCGTAAATAATATATTCACTGTAATCGGGATTTTGAATAGTGTGAGGTTTTTTGCTAGTATACACGCGCGTTTTTAATGAGTACTTTCTTTTTCGAATTTTTCTTATTCGGTTTCCACTCAATGAAAAGTTCTGTTTCCCGTGTTTTGTAGGAAAATCGTTCAAAATCTTTTTTTAAATACTTATCGTTAAGCCGTGACGAATGTGGAATATAAGCAATCTAAGTAACTGGAAAGCGAAAAGAAAAGGGAAGAAACAAAATTTTTGCTCCGTACGATACCGACATGT
The DNA here is from genome assembly GCA_016170015.1 of Anopheles longipalpis. Taxonomy (NCBI): domain Eukaryota; kingdom Metazoa; phylum Arthropoda; class Insecta; order Diptera; family Culicidae; genus Anopheles; species Anopheles longipalpis. The sequence continues at coordinate 23,909,083 of CM028106.1, forward strand.
TTTTTGAGATTTTTCTTCCATTTTCTCTTCTGTCTTTTGTGATGATTTCTCATCTAAAATATGCTATAGTAAGTTCCAGTTCCAATTTAGTTTCAGGTTATTTTACAAAAAAAAAAATGAAATCAACAGAATCAGGATGTTCTTGTGGTTCTACCTCCCCAACCTGATTTTCTTCACGCTCCCGCTACCCCCTTTTTCAAACCATGCCTCTCTTTGTCTCTTTTATCACTTTACTTGTTTTTTTTTGTTTACAATCGTCCGTTTATCGAAGCTCACTTTTGTCATTGTGTTTCGTTTGACAACAGCAATAATCATCACATATCACCATCATCCAATCATCATCAGTAGCAAGCAGGTGGAATAAAACCGAAGCCACGGGTAGTAATCCCGCTGAGACGTGATGTTACGGGGATGTTGGTACGCTGATTTGTTTGCTAGAATGGCAAAGCACAGAGGTGGGAACAAAGAAAAGAAAAAACGAAATACTAGGCGCCTCCATCGAGAACACGCTACGACATTAGTGGTAGTGGAGAAATTTGTTAACTTTGTATATCAGAAACTAAAAAAATATGCCTACTAAACTATGCAACTGGATGTGTGTAATACGAGCTATGTTCGATAAAACCCAACAAAAACATGTGGCAAGTAACCGATTAGCGCAAAAAAGAAAGCTAATTAAAATTTGTGCGGCTGCATTCCATAGCCTGGTGTGGTCCCGTTTTCTGCACGCCATTGTCATTATGATTTGTTACACCCTCCTCCCATTGCATCATGCATCACCAGGCAATAGAGACGGGATGGTTCGCCCAAAAAAAAACCATCACCAAACGTCCTCCATCACCTCAACCTTCACTCGCTCCCAGCGTGTCCCACGGTGCGATTCAACCTCAAATTTTAACCGGACAAACAGCACGCATCGGCACAGAATAATGCAAAAAAGAGAGACAGACCATCCTTCACGAAAGCGAAAGGTTGCCAAAGAGCTGATCTCTTTAAACGAAAACAGGGGGAAGAATATAAAAAAATCCTGACGGAACATCCGCCAGGCGTCATCCCATCAGCCATACAATAATGATCAGATGCACTTGTTGATGCACTGTCTGCCTTCGTCGTTTATTTGACTGTTCCCACCCCTCCCATCGTTTGTATTTATCACACCAAAAACCCTTCACTGTGGTTGGACACGAATCGACGGGGATAGTCGGCCGTATGTGCCCGATCGGATGAAGAAAAATGACCCTCCACACGAAAACGATCTTCAAATCTATCCAACAAGTCTTCAATTTTTCGCAAATAGGTGTGTTTGTGTGTGTGTATTATAAACTTATTGCTCCCACTGTAATAGTGTACTTTCCTTTCTTACCCATTTACATGTTCATGTTCATACTATACCCAGCAACCATACTGGGTGTGTTCTAGTTTTATTTCATGTATTTTTTTTATATTCTGCATCCATGACACACCATAATCGTCATTTAATCTCACAGCGTTCTCTTTTGTATTGTGTTACTGCTTTTATCTTCTTTTTTTTTTTTGTTTTTCTTCATTCATTACACAAATGTTTACCATCAAATTCTTGTTATGATACTGTTATTTTGCAACTAACTGCTAGTTTCAATTATTCCTTCTTTAGGTGTTGTCTCTCTTGGATTAGTTGTGGTTGTAAATTGTTTTTTTTTTTTATTGAAGTGCATTTATCTGAAAAAAAAATCTCGACAACAAAAACAAAAAATCGTAGCATTTACGTGGTTAGATCAATTATTCGTTATTGGACACGTTTATAAATTGCTGTTTGTTTCATGTAAAATTTATTTTCTGTTCATTAAACTACATTTATAAATGTACACTTCTTCCACAAGTTTTCCTCGCAATATTGTATGTCTTTTTAATGTTTTCATTTGGTTAGAAAATTAAATGTTTATTGTCTATTAAATATAATGCTCGCTCTAATAAAAGTATACTAAATGATCATTGTTAAAAAATAAAACATTTTTAATTTAATTAAAATAAAACCACCACTACTCAAGAGTTGACCGATGCTTTCTATCAGCTTAGTTCCAAATCATATACCATTCAGTGTAATTCATCTTCCACTCACAACCATACATGTCTACATACACACAAATGCCCTCCTATGCTTCGCGCCCTTCGATAAGTTAATGCTTCCGCTCGTTTACATACACTCTCACATAATTAAGAATGTGTGCAAGCTTTCGCTGATAAACTGCTCCAAATTCCACTCCTTATACAAACCATACGTAAACTCCTTTACTTGCGATGGCTTCCATCCTGCTGCGGCGTGCAGTTTCTCTACACGCAGCAACAGTCAGCAGGATTAATGGAATGGAACATTTCGTAAAACAGAAAAAAAACAATCTCACCTCTTCTTATACCGCTAATATTCCACATTCGTCACAAATCTCTCTACGTCAAAATTGTGTATTGTTTTATGTTTTGTTTATTTCACCTTAAGCAAACATCTTCCCTCCTATCACTAAAGCTACCCCTTAATATTAGAAATAAACCAGCTGCGTTCTCTGTCGCAAATCAGCCTCATAACCTGTGTGTTCGGTTATGAACCACTGTACGTTGATTGCCTTTATTTTCCGTGCAAACTACCTTACCCTTGCTTGTGTTAATTAATCGCATTTGTTTGTTTTATATACTTTTAATTTCGATTACTATTACTGATCGATCTCACTGATAAAACCAAAACAAGAGGAAAGAATGTTAAAGCATGAATATTTTATATTACGTTTGTTTTGGTAAAATTCCAATTATCTGCACACAATGTTTCGTAGATGTGAATGAACTCCAATGCATTATTCTTTAGCTGAACGGCTTTGCTGGAAGTGTTAGTACTATGATTACGTATCACTACCATTGCTCGTTGTCTGTCAAAATTCCAAATTAAAAAAAATGTCTAAAAAAGCATTATTGTAATGCTGAAAAATGTTGCCATGATCATTTGTGAATTCCCTTGTTTTCCTGTTTTATTGGAATGTGCCTTTACTAATTCAGTTATGGGTTCGCGCCTTTTTAAATCATATAAACAGGATAAACTGTGTAAATCTATATAATATTATTTCGTACCCGTACTTTATTTTCCACATTGTACTTATTTATTTTTTTTCTCCCTGTTTTTCATGTGCTCCTTCCACCTGACCGTAGCTCAACCGTAGCTCATCCATCAGAACTGCCACCATCGCCGCACCAATGGGAATGACATAATGAAGCAATGGCCGCATAAAATGGAAACGCTGTGAATGCAACCAAATTCAACGAATCGGCACATATAGCAAATTTGGTAACAGAAGAGGAAATTTTGAAGCGATGGATAATATCTTGGGGACGATTGCGAAATTGACAAACCCGATTAGGCATATCTAGTTGTGAGGTTACTACTCTTCTACATTTAGAATTGGTTTGCTAATGCATAAGCAAGCGGCAGGAAGAGGGCCGTTAGAAAGAACCAAACACACTATCTCTATCATATATGACCATCAGCATCGGCGCTGCAAAGAATGGGACAGTATTTTTTATTTTCATCTGTATAAGTATCTAGCGAATGAATGCATCATTTCATTGAACAACTTTGATTGAATGCAAGTACTGACGTTGTGAGGGGAAAATAATTCGAAAACGACAGCAACATCTGGGAACAAGATAATTATTAAACCAAAAGAAACAAGGCAATAACAAGAAAGTACGTCCAATTGATGATGTATGCAGGATATGAAGCAAACTTGCCTGATCTATCCATTCGAAGTGATTCTATCAGTACGGCTAGAATGTATGCGGAAATAACTTTCGTGTGTTTTTATTTTGTTTGGCTTACAAATAATTCCTTGAATTAGTACTGAAACAAAAAGACCATGATAATTAAAACCAAAACCCAGTCATTTTCGATGCACACGAGGGAGATTAAACTAGTGACCAGATATGAGAGAAACATACGAACTTTTGCTGCCGATAGTTTAACGACAATGCGTAGTATGATTGCATAAGGCGCATACCATCACAAATGGCGCCATAAATGTCTGAAGCAAACAAAATTGTACATAAAAATCTGATGGTAAATTTAATCGATTGATTTCAATTTAGCAAAATTCCGCCGTTTTCTTTACCGTCGCGCCTATTTTTAATGCAAGTAACTATAGTTTAAGCTCCGATAGCTTTAGCAATACTGTGTCAATGAAGAGAGAAAATAAGACACGAAAGAGCCTCTAGGTGTAGATCTTTGGTATGATAAAGGAAATGAAACAAATAAGACAGATCTTTATCGATCGTAGTCAGTGAAATGAAAATAGAGGACCGCTCAGATGAATTCAAAATAAGCTAGTAAAACCTGACGGATGTTCATGATGGCGTTCGAGAGGAAGTCGTATCAAATCTTTCAATAAGATCTCATTATTAGTGGTTCGTTTTTTTTTATTACATTTTAGATTATTTTCCCTCAAATGTGCGACCGTAGAAGAAGGAAGGAGGTTGCACAGAAACAAGGTATGCTCTTAAAGCCGCTATATAAAACCGGTTCAGTTAAATTGGGCAAGTGTGATAGGAAAAAAAAAACGGTTTTAAATAATAGATTATCAAAATGGCGGCAGCTTAGATGCTCACATCCACACAGCAACAATCGTTTCGTTTCCATGCGTTTACATTCGTAATATTTTGCACAAAATGGTGGAATATCGCAAATGTGAACAATAAGATTACGTTTTTCTAAACGATGGCACTTTCCTATAGACAAAAAAAAACGTTTAAATGCCATGCGGGACAGGTTGTACAGGTTTTTTGCTTTAACACAGGATACAGTCATAATGATAGTTGCGATTCATTGTATCGTACCCTCATCCGTTCCATGCATCTATGTACATTAACAACAATCTTGAGAAAGGATGATATACAGTATAAATGATAACATAGAGATGATTACGATTAATGCGCTTTTAAACGGGAGAGCTAAATGAATTGAAACATAGAGAGGAAGGAATGAACAAAACACCGAACCCTGTACGGCACGGTACGCGGCGTTAAGAAAGGTTAGAAAGCGCAAAAGTAAAACTCTAGCAAACGTGTTCAACGATTACGTGTTAAGATTAAGTAGAAGCAATAAGATTCTTGATGGAACCAGGAAATCGCACCACAAAAGCAACTCCAGCTGCAACCGATTAGCCGATTGAGTAAGACAACCGTTTCCGGTGGATCCTGTTATGGAAAATGGAAGAAAGAAGCTGACAGTTTAAAGGAAAAATTTAAAGAAAATTATGCTTTTAAAAGTTAAAAGTGTCCCATATGTGCTATCTGTTTATGGGTTTCTGTGTTTAGTGAAATTTACAATCCTATGTTTGGTTTCCAATTAAGACTCCAATCAACGACACTAAGAGGTTTAGACCCTGTGGCGATATCTGACAATTGTGACTAAATGGAGTTCACTAAACCAGAAATGTTAAGTACTGAAGACCTCTCTTCAACAGTCTGAATAATGGGGATCTGTTACCTAAGAGTATGTTACGCGAATGTTCTCTTTAAATAGTTTTCGGTGAGTGTAAACGAGTGATGTGACGAAAATTTTGCAAAGTCATAAACTATCCAGAAATGATTGAAGAAACGATCCTGAAGTGGGACTAGAAAAATCTTTATTTTGTGCGTTGCAGCTGATGCGAACGTGAGGTTGAGCAGTTTGCTCTCTCTCTCTCCCTCAACGAAACGGTATAACTAAGCTCTACGGTTAACATAGACAAGCACACTCCACACCTGAGATGATCCCTGAAGGCTGACAACGTGTGGTAAGGCAGCGTGGTATAAGCACTGATCTAGTTGTAAAGGAAAAAAAACTCAAAAAAACGGAGCGTTAGAATGGAGTGGTAGGTGAAATTACACAGCCACGTGATAATATTCACGCGCCAGTAGGTTTTTAAGGATGTGTATATTTGGTAAGGTTCGATTACGGTAGAAAGATTTTTTTTTGCAATGCTCCAACATTAAAAGAATATTGTAGACAAATGCAAGGTAATGTAAGAATGATCTAGAAGCTGATAAGAGAAAGGAGAAGCGAGAGAGAGAGAGAGAGAGAGAGAGAGAGAGAGAGAGAGAGAGAAAAGGAGACACATACATAAATAGAAGAAAACAAAAAGAAAACATTTTTTATTGTTTGGTTTTTAAGTTCATATCACTTCTAATATCGAAACATATGATCGTCGTGCATTGAGGAATGTAATTGCGTTATGTGCCTAGTAAGTTTTTGTTTACAACTTTTCTTTTATTGATTTATTTTTCTTGCCAATTACTTTCTAACAATTTTCTTTTTTCTTTCTTTTCAATTTTCCGTTGCGCATTGTTTCCTGTATCACCATGCAGACGCTCTTCACCAAGCCACACTCACGCAAAATGATGGAAAAATGATGTTGTGTATGTAACATGCTTTGTAACATGTAATATGCTTTCGTGTATGTAACAGAAAGAAAAAAAAACTTCATTTATACAGTGCGGATTAGCGAAAACCCCGGGCAAAAGAAGAATGAGCAGAGTGTGCGATGTTAAACCTCCAGTGGAACACAAATAGTAGAAATATAATTATAATAAACAAGCATGAATTACGCTTCGAACCAACTAGAAATGGAAAGTTCATGTGGGTGAATCATTACCTTCAGGAAACACAAGTTATTACTACATTAAGGCGTATAAAGAGTAAAACAGCGACACGTCTAAAGTACCATGGGTGTAAAACTAAGTATGTGTTTATATGCGTGTATGTTAAAAATTTGCTTGTATAACACAATAGAAAAGCACCTACAACACTGTAGACATGAATATTCGAAAGTATTTGCTTGTGTGAAACATTTCAAGTGTATTAGCAATGGTTTCCTTTTTTGATATGTATTTGGGAGCGGGAAAATGTATGTCCTTCTCACGGTTATTATAACAAAACAAACAAACGATTGGAAACTGTTTCCTTTCAAAGCTAATATACTACCACACAAACGCATACAGTTGCTGGCTTTAACGTAGTTCGCTTCTGTAACGAATCGATGTGAATGTAAATTGCGCGGTGAACAAAAATCGATTTTTTCGTCATTTTGAAGCGAAAGGCACAAGAACATAAACAAAAATCTTATAAATGCAGGTCATTTAAAGAACAACCGTAAAAGATAAATATATATATATATATATCTGCCATAATGGAAGGGTCATAATAAATTAGGTATGAAGCGGTATAAGGCGCATAACGTTATGAAAGTAAAAGAATCACTTCCAAATAATTGCGTGTGGAAAAAGTTTACACACTCCACCCATACGCATTAACGTCGTTGTCGTTGAAGCTTTCCATTTTGGGCAATTATTACACTGAAATGGAACATTCTCTTAGTGGTCGTAACACACACGCATACATCCCGTGTACCAGAAAGATGCATTTAGCAGCAGCATTTCACTTCAAATGCCATATCCATCGTCCTGTATTTGTCGTTGGACAGGGGAAAGAGTGGAAAACAAAATCATACAATAATTAACGTTTAAGTGAAGCAGAATATTTTAAGGATGCCGATTTGCGGTGGCGGCAAAACCATATGTGTATGCGCACGGTAAACATTTCAAGTGTATCGTAACCGTTAATAATCACTTTCCGGTGTGAAGTAATTGAAAGCCCAAATTATACGAACTGTCTGCTTGTGTGATATTGTCGTTTGTTTGAGTGATAAATACGAATGAATCGGTTTTGTCCAGTTTCGTCGAGCAGTCGATAAAAAAGAAAACACACACACACACACAAAGGATCAAAGTTTACGCATAAATTTAAAATAATTGTATGAAATTATAATACCACGAATGGAAATTTGACAACATTAGTTTAGTCAAGCAAAACCAAACATCATATAACGTTGTTCTTGCACAAGCAAAATGTAACACAAGCGTACGTGTAATCAGCAAAAGAAAATGGGTTTTATATCATAGTGGAAATTATCGTATGGGCTCACTATAATCAAGCCAGAAAGAGTCGACTAAAGTCTTTGCCAAACGCTCACTTTGTCAACGTTGCTCCTATATGTTACTGGCGTAGAACTTGTACTCACCCTTAGTCTTCTCGGTAGTGTGCTTCGGTCTTCCGACATTTGCGCTACTGTTCAACATCATTCAAACAAACTGTATTCCGAATGTGTTACGTTGCATCTTTTTCCTTTTCCTAAGGCAAATGAACAATCTTATTGATCGTAATTCTTACACTTAAACTGCCTGTTTGAATTTATCTCTGTCACAAACACATACACAATCCATCAACAAAACCGTTTGCTTTCGAATATGCAATAACAATCACAGTATGGTCCAGGATATATACATTCCCTAAAGTTTACCAAAAGCAAGCAAAGGTAGAATAAACAAATTTTCTTTCAACGGAAACCATTTTGACAAAATAACAAAAACTCCCATGCAAAAGGCGGAAGCAAAACAAGGAACACTTTCGGTTTCAGCAACAACCAAAGCAGCAAGCCAGGTAGTGCGGACACAGGTTTACAGATAAAAAATGTAGGAAATTAACAGAACATAGGTGTAATAAGTAAGTAGATAAAACCAACAGTAAACCCACGGTATCGTTGGGTTTGTTGAAGCGCAATATTATACACAACAAAAAGGCAAACATACATGAGTTTCAGACTTCTTCCATCTTGTTTGTGTGTATGCTTGCGAAACGATTTTTCGTTAATCAAATTGCAGTTGAAGATAAAAGGCGTAAAGGCGTGATCATATTTGGAGCATTTGGAAAAAAAACACAATAACAAAAAACAGGCAGGAAACCAAACCTGTATTTGTACTATGTAAATAGCAAATTGTGATTGTTGATCATTATGTAAAGGAACATGATCCCGTAGTACCCGTGGCAAGTTAGACAGGCGCAAATGAAACGAACCTTAATATTTGTCCAAATACATTGACCTCTGTAAACAAAAAAAAGGACAGGAGCAGATCAATTTGGAAACATGTGACATACGCTCAGCGCGAAGAACGAAGCGAGGTGTTTAGCAGAAGTAGAACGGCTGTTAAGAAAGGCAATTTTATATGCAAAGATTTGTAAAATTTGAATGGATAAAATGGATGGTAAAATGAGTATCGTAAGTAAACCGAACTGGAAACTGAAATTAGGACACGCATCTGGAATAACTCATGACAGGCCAACGAAATCGAAGTAAAATTTAACACAATAACACAACACAAACACAACACAATCAACACATTTGTATTCGCATCGTAAACATCGTATCAGTGTATATATTTGTATAGTGAAAAATAGTGATATAGCAAGTGAGAGAGAAAGCTGGAATTAAAACAGTTTGAAAAAAGCACACAAAAACCAGTGCGAAAGTGTGTGTGATGCAGAATACAATACACTAAATCACACAACACACACGTATGCAAACTATCACTGACACGTGAAGTGAAACGAATGGAGGGAAGGAAAAGTTTGCACACAGAACAACATTCGTATGTATCAAACAAAAAAATATATATACACAAGAAAATATATACATAAATTGAACAGTGATTGTACAAAATGTAGAACCGGGGAAGCTTTCATCCGTTGGTAACAAATGATGACAAGAGACAAATGATCCTCATTTTCTCGTCGCTTTTATAAAAGTATAACAAAACGCTTTTCCGTTTTTGGTGAAAATTTTCCCCAGGAAAATGAGAAAAAAAGTTTTCTTTGTTCCCATACCGGGAATCGAACCCGGGCCTTCTGGGTGAAAGCCAGATATCCTAGCCACTAGACCATATGGGAGTCGAATGCTTGGCGCTTCATCACGCTATACAAAGCGCGTCGCGAAGGTGAATGACGACGTCTGACCGTATGTATGTTGGCTTTATGTTTTATTGTTTTTTCCAATAGAAGAAAAATACAGTCACAACTTAAATAAACAACGAACGAAACCCTCAATGAAAACATAGTTTTTAATAAACGAAAACAAGTTCCAAGAAACCCCAAACAGGTGAATGGTAAATAATTGAGTAAAAATAACAGCATCGTACGAGCACGAAACTTGCGTCGAGTTCCGGAAGAAACAGGCTTCACAGTATCGTAAACATTATAGTAACATGGTCGAAGTTTGTGTTATGGTTAACACCGTTTATCAAACTATGAGTAAAGTCAAATGAATGTAACATAACACCGTTTGCGAGCGATCAGTTTGCGAGCGAAATCGTACTCGACTGATCGAGCCCTTTCGTTGGGTGGAAAGGCTTTAACTTTGACCTCGATTTCAACCAGCGGTACTATGCAATAGCCTCATTTTGGTGTACAAAATAAGGTGACAAAAGGTGTGCTAGTGGTTGTGTATGCACTTTTAAATATTTTTGAATTTATGCAATATTAACTTTGATGCAATCATTATTTTCCGTATAATTTATGCTGCGCCGGGGCACGACAAAAAAACCTGTCCCTTCGATCGTGTCAAGGCAACGAAGAACCGTGTGACCTCCACCGGCGGGCAATCAATTTGTCAGGCCAATAAGTCATCGGGTGTGCTGCACCAGGCTGCACTGAATCAAACTTGCCCTCGCAGCGGGTTGCAATTGTCAATCGATCAATTTCATTTCTGTCACCTTCCTTCTAATCACTTCTGTGGGGTGATCGTGCCGGTGGGGTAAGGGTGGGTAAGAGATATCATTTTTTTCTCACCCTTGATAAACTTGAGGACCGAATCAAGCATCGAAATACTTTAAATATTGCTTGCTTTGTGGAGCAAATTGCTCCCATCAGATCGTGTGCAATTAAAATGTAAATGCGTTTAGAAGGGGTCATTCGGGGGAACCCCACCACACACACAAGCATGCGCGTGATACATTGAGGGCAGAAAGTAGTTACCCACCCACCCGTTGTTGTAGCATCGATTCCATCCGAGACCAAAGTCAGCATAATAATTATCAATTCGATGCGCATTGTCCCTATGCGTGGTGTTAGTTCGGCGGCAATTAATTTAGCACAGTATACAGCTGATGCATATTTATGACCGAAGAGAAGTTTAGTTTTTTTCCTTCTCCATCCGCAGTGGGGAGGGAAGCTGTAGCTTTCGGAACTTTTGAACACATGTTTTCCTACTGGCCTTATTGATTCTTTCCTATTCTACTCCTATGCGTATGTGCCATACGTTCCGTTCCGCGGGGCCGTGTAATTTAAACAAATTGCCCTCTCCAATGCGACACTTTTCTATGCGCATTTCGAGTTTTATGACCGTGTGTAGTAAAAGTATAGCTTAAACCGAGAGAAGGAAGCAGCACTTGTTTTTCAGTGTGAAAAATTAGGATTTTATTGTCACGAATTGAATGTCGACTACGTGATTATTGACTGAACTCGATCGTATCTCAGAAGGGGAAATAGTTTTCAAAATAGATTTAATACACTTTTCCATACGTGATCAACATATTTCTGCGTGTTCTTTATCGATCAGTGTAGTATGTTTTAAGCCGGCATGGTTTACATAGTTGTGGCCGTTGTGGCCGCTGATGCATTCCGTCTAATCAACGAAATCTATAACAATGGAGCACAATTGGAGCCGCCTTTTAGATCGTTGGAAATGAAATTTAATCAACAGCCTAACGCATGTCAACGATCACCCATATATCATCGGGAGTTTTATGCATGTCGGGGCAAATTTAATATTAATTTACCAGCTGATAAATGGCATTCAACAAAGTCGTTAATGCCGGTGCAATTTGTCAATGGTTACACAGTTAGTCAGAATGAACGGAAAAAATATAAATTTTTTTATTTATATTTAATTGAAGCTTAAGCTCCCAGAAATGTCCGACAAATAACGAAGTTACAGATCTTAGGATAAACTCATCCCAATTTCCAAAGTTCAAACGATTATTTCTCTAAGAAATGTTCAGCAAATTGGTACTTCTAAACTCTTTTAAATCTGTGAATGAAATAGCTTAAAATTTATATCAGACATGCTTGACATCAGACATGACAGTTTGTGATAACCTTTGGAGATCGTTTTGTTGGAGATTGATGTCTTTTAGAAAAAGTACTTTCAAGTTTTGATCCAAAACTCACTTCAAATATTTGTTATTTTGTCACTAATTAATAATTTCTAAGTCTGACTTAACAACTATTTGCTTAGAGCAGGAGTCTTCAAAGACCACGCGCCAAATCCGGTCTCGAGACAAAATTTGGAGAATCCTCGAAAAGAACAAAACATTTCGTCACCATGACATCCAAAGTATTTTATCTTTTAAATCAACGCCGAAAACACAAATTGCGTCATCTTTCCCTTATAATTTTAGCCATATTTTTCGATTGTGGCTTCTCAGCCTAAGACTTCAAGGAGGCTTGTTCAAGGTTCAAGGAGGGTCTATGGTATATTGCATCTATTGCACACGGAAACATTCTTAATCTAACATACAATGTAGATTTTCTTTTAAAACATCTCAAAAAACCTTTCCTCGAGCTAATGACTGTGTATGTCCCTTAGCGAAAAACATTCTTCGAGTGTATTTATTCTGCAACTACCTTTCATCTGAACCAACGTGTCAACAACGTGCACTTGATGTCCAGATCACACGTCCAGCTTTCTGCACAAAGGGGTAGATAATATCGATCGTCGCACACGCTCCAACCATGCTCTCGCTCAGCATGAATGCGCGGTGCATTGCTCGCTTTCTTGCTCTTTTGATCGATCGTCAATCATCGTCACGATCATCGGAACCGTGGTAGTGGGAACGCTATATACGACGGGTATATTCGCGCTCGTCGTCAGCGTCGTCGTCGTCGATCGTGGCACGGACCCGTAAGCTGGTTTTTTCGCGGTTCAGAACGATTCGGTCGGTGTCGATGAACACGCGCAAAACCGGCCAAACTCTCCGCTCTCGTGAGGTTCGCTTAATCGCGTGGCGTGTTTTGCTGCTAGTGACCGTACTCTCGTGTGTTGTGATTTTGTAGTAAAAGTATGGAAAATTAACTGAAAATCAACCTTTAGAAGTGAGTGACTTTTTATTTCTTGTTAGAGTAGCTAACGCGCGTGTCCCTGTTATGGTCGAACTACACAGCAACACAAACATGTGACACGGACGCACGCACTTCACGCACGAGCTTTGTACGAACAGTGTGTAAAGACGAGAATATGTGACACCGATGCCGATTATCGATGACGTCGTCGCTTGTTGTACCGTAGTGGACGACCTTCAGCACAAGGGAGCGCGTGTGTACAGGTCCTCGGTAAGAGTTTGATCCCACCGTTGCGTGATGCTCGGTCTCACGTGCAACGACACACGGTCCGGTTTGTGTCTCCGTTGATCCGTTCGGAAGCTGACGGTGAAGTGAAGTTTTTTTACTTAACAACACAACCGAGATAGTGGCCACGGTACCACGGTCTTTTACCTGGTTGAGGCGTAAATCCTAACCTTCTTTCTGTGTGTGTCCCACACATTTCCGGTGGTGCGAGCGGTGATGATGGTGTAAAAGGTCTCATCGTAACGAATGCCCGGTTACAGCAACCACAAGAAACCCCAAGGGTGGCTTCACGATATATCCGCTCGGTTTCCAAGATTCGCCCACGACATTCGAGCCTCAGTTTGGCTACAGTTTGCTGCTAAAGCGCTTGATGTTCTTTAGGTACAGCTGAAGGTTTTTTTGGCGCTGAATTGTGTCGCGAAGGTGTGGAAACGCGGAGGTCTGTGTTGTAAACCCAGGTCTGATCAGGTTCAGTTTTATGATCGTACTTCATTGTGCTTTTATTTAATGTCAGGCAATCGAGTTCAAGTACATCAAAAATTAAATTACCTAAAGGCTTTTAAAGCTTATTTTTTCGAAATTTAATTAATTGCATTGCACTTCTCGGTTGTCAGTGCTTTAATGTGAAGTTTTATATCCCACATATCAGCTCAGTTTGCTCTCCCGGCTGCATTTCATGTTCCTGTTAAAACCAAATTAATTCTTACCCCCAACTCCCAGCAGCACACTTTTCCATCGCAACTCCATCCTTCTGAGGCAACCTCATAACTCAGAGCCACAACTCCTGCCACAGACTCCTCGCATTTGAGCATTGTCCAAACAAACGAACACATTCATAATGCAGGGCGCTTGTAATCCCCGGCCATTAAATGTGTCTGGGCCCGGGATACTGATCGCAACGCATATCGTTCACTCTCGGCTAGAACCGCTGTACCACAATGTTCAGCAGGGCAATGGTTTCCTTTCCAGGTTATTTTTAGGTACAGTAAAAAAAAATTGCTCGACCTCAACAAGGGTGCGCACTGAAACGCTGGTAGTCTGCGTACACATAAGAAAAACCAGTTATGCGTACACGTGTAAGTCGAGTTTCCCTGTACTTACGGTACAAGATCGTAAATAAAACTACGCAAATCTCGGAGGAAATTCAACAAAAGGTTTCGAGAAAGATTTTTCCATTTATTTCCCTTCTTCTTGGAAGCTTTTTTGCTGACATCCCCTTGACTCGCTTGTCGTCTAATCCAACGAACTTAATACTGAGAATGTTTAGTTTTGGCCGTGATCGTAACCAATGGCCTTGATAATGGTTGACCTAAGAGTGAACTGAATTTCCCCATGCCCTGTTAAAGACAGACGATTTTTTTTTTGTCGCTAGGTTAAGCCGACATTTTTCGGTGTGATGTCAATCATTCCATTTGGAGGTTAAGTTCTCGGTCCGGGGTTCAAGTAGAAACGTTCGAAAGTAGTTGACACACACTGTTTGGCAAAGTTTTCCCCGAGTTTTCCCGTTCAAAAATTCAACGTGATCGGCGCGAGAGGACCTTGTCAGGTTAAATTTTAAAATCGTGTAATTTTCCTTTACAAACATTCCTTTGGCGGAGACGCACCTTTAGTAGATTTTCCAAAGTTGCGTCGTTTTTGGCAAACGCTTTGCTTTTGTGCTCTTTGGCAGTGTTGTGAAAATGTGTTGGTTTTATGAATTAAATAACACAGACATCATCACCCTGACCGTGACATGTAAACAAGTTTGGTTTATTTTTTCTCACTATTGCTCTCTCCGGAACAAGTCCATTACCGGATAGGAAGAAAAACCTACGCGAAAAGGCATTTCGGGAAAAACATTTTATTGTGTGCGATTGTGTTTTATTTTTTGCTGCTTCCCAACCCATATGAATTCTTTTCCACTGGATTAATGTTTATATAAACATAAAACAAGGCGGCGAGAAAACAAGTTTGATATCAAGAAAAAAAGAGAAAAAAAAGAACAGTGATCATTCATCTTCTATTTGTACCGGAGGTTATGTCGATCGTGGCATCGCGTGTGTGTGTTTTTCGTTGGCTAAAATTCAACTAGTGAAACCATGGCTAGTCCGTTTTCAAATCTTCGTCTACCTGTCACGGTTCCGTCCGATGGTAATAACGTCCTACTAACAGCATCGGAACCACCAAACGGAATGCCTCCACCGATGGCACGGAGAAACTCTGAACTGCCGCCGGGGAAAAGACAGTCCCCTTTGAAGCTGTCCATACCCAGCCCGAGGGCTTCCTTTTCGAGCGGTACATCGGATGGATCTGGTCGACAAGCGACGACGGCTCCCGTTATCGGGGGTCAGCTACCAACGTTTACCCATACCGGCAGTCCACATTTGAACGAGTTCCATCATGCTGCTTTCACTGATTTCGATACACTGGAATCGCCAATAATGCAGCTAAGTCCAGGTGAGTAACGTGCGAAAAAATTGAATTATTTTGGCGATTTTCTACGTGAGTTCTCTGCCAGCTGGTGATGAAACCGGCCATGTCTTCTGTAGCAATCTTGGCACAGAAGAGCAGAGACAAAATTTGTACGTCATCTGTTAATTTCTAGCAGTATGAAAGCAATCTGCTTCAGGATTCTACGTTAGAAAATTTGCTGGATAGCAAAAGTGTTCTCAAAGTGTTGTAGAATCTAAGCTGGAAGACCTTAGGGCAAAGTGACATTATTGTTTCGCCGAGAAGTCGGAACAAGATCGATTGTATTATGCGAATGCAAGTCAAGAAGATAAGCATCCCTTATTCACACACTAATTTCTTGAAGAAGGCCCTTCATTTGTTGATGATCACCAATTTTCCTTCAGGCAGGACTTCTGGGAGTTCTGGGATATGTTCACAGAGTGTCGTCCGGAAATTGCCACTTTGATCAAGAAGTATCGCACAAATTAGTAAGCGATCTTTTGGTTTGACTTGGTCTTCTACTGGAGGAGATAAGTTGGTTTTATCGAAGGTAGAATCCCCTACCAATGGCCAACAAATGCGACCGACAGAATAAGGCAAATCTCCAACGTAGTATCTTCGTCAATAATTTGGAGGCCAAAAGCGAATTGCCAAACGGTTACCAAACTCACGAAAAAGTGTGACTAAAAGCAAATAATTGCTTGCTCTGCTCTGGTGGTGTAAGTCGGATTTGTAGACCTTCGATGATTTTTTCATCAGTCCATTTTATTCGTGTACACCAGAAATAAGGTCTTCAGTTGGATGTCCAATACATTGTTTTCTCTAAATAAAAAAGATCGGCCAAAAAAATTGTCACTTTTAATCGAATCCTTTGTCTTGCTTTCCCTGTTCCAGACCATTCACCGATCATGACACAGTTGATGGAGGCAACCAGTCCCGGGACGGCCTCCAGCCAAGGAAGCAATGGATCGTCAATTTCACGCTTGATGCGTTTCAGTCCTGCCTTGCACCATCACACCGGTACCACCATCGCACCAGCCTTCCCTTCCGAGGTAAGTCCCAATCGAAAGTAAGCGACACTTGACAAAGGGGAAAAAAGGGGATTCCTCTTCCGTACAGCTTCCGATTTCAGTGCCCTGACACTGCCGGGAGCGCATGCTAGTGAGCTGATTGCAATTTAATTACTATTTGCACATAATTTCTCCATCGCCATGGTCTAAATGTGCAAATAATTGCCACCACACGCACACAGACAGTGACCTCCGCCATTGCTTCGCCACC
>CM028106.1:23926378-23946113 GCA_016170015.1 Anopheles longipalpis
GATAATTAGCGTACCATGCATGGAAATTAGGACTAATTTCGTTAGCAAAATGTCATATCATTTTCTCCAAGCGCTCCGGCATGTTAAAGCTACCATTTGAGTGCGATGTCCATGTAGGGAAATTGTTTGCATAGCGCTGGTAAACGATGCCATAAAACCCTTCGGCACACGGGGTTCAGGTGCAGATTATTGCGGTTTTTTTTTGCAAAATACCACACTGCCGCTTAATTGTGAATGGACACACACAATGGTCATAATGAATTTTTACGATCGAACCGTTTATCTCGCAAGATGCAGTGTACCGCAATCGCTATTGACGTTTGATTACGAGTACGTTCTAACCTTCAATGAAATGGCAACGATTTTGTGTTTAAGTTTACAAAACACAGCATCGTGTATTAGGTGAAGTGCATCGTAAAAAAACGAAGGTTATAATTAGATGCTATCCGATAAATTATAGTTTTTTTTTAAATGCAAAATGACTTATAAAGTTTAGTGTTTGATGAACGCTTAAAAGAAATTACTCTTTAACCTTCATCTCAGTTTAAAATTGTTTGCCATTACAGTTCACTGGTCTTGTGCTAAAAAAATCTATTGAGAAAAGTTATAAATCTGCCGTAAAGAGTTATTTGATTCTTGAGTACGCTTTAAAAAAAAATTCTTTCCAAAGATTCGTGAACCTTTAAATATTCGTAAATTCTCTAAAAAAAATTCAACCTTTTATGCACTCTTTTTATCTTCTGCTATTGCTATCATTGATAAAATTAGTGATTTTATAGCAGCAAATTTGTGTGGATAATTAATTGTTTTAGCGTACCCCACAGTACGCTATAATTATTTATGTTGGGGACCTGTACAAGGGTTCCAACTATTTGCTATATTTCTTAAATCTTCATAATTTTAAGAAAGAAAGAGACTCGTGATACGCGATGTTTTGGGGGTCCGCTATAATAATGTATATTGAGGACCTGTACTAGGGTACCAACTATTTTCTATAATTCTTAAATCTTCATAATTTAAAGTCATTCTTTAAATCTGAATCTGAACCTATACAACGTTATTGCCAACCAACCACTTCCCCCCGCCTCCCTTTGTTCGACCTAACTTGTACCACTCCATGATGCTGGCACGTGATCATTACGCATTCATTACAAACGACAAAACAGAAAAAACCGCGCATGCATTACAACGCGGATTGTCCATCAAACAAAAGAGTCAAAGAACGGATTATTCCAACGAATAAAACATAGAACGAAACTGCGAAGAGAAAGAGAGAACAAAAGCACAGCATAAAAACAAATCAATTCATTCACCTCATTGACATACACACCGGTGCAAAAAAAGGAAGAGAAAAACAAAAGATCATCTCTCGCTTTGCGAATACGTGATCGTACTTTGCGTGCAACAGTCCCATAATCGCCATAATGCTGCCATAGACGACAAATGGACGAGCCCGCGCAACACCGGGATTCAGACGGTAGAAAATAAATATGGCACTTCACTGCAACGGATGAACGAGCGAGCGACCCTTCAATCTCCTCGCATTTCCTTTATTCCCTACCGGTGGGGACTTTTGGAGAATAGTGTAAGTGTGATGCGAGATCGAAAAGTGCGCTTCATTTCCTCTCGGGTACACGCAACCGGGCCATCATCACACCGTTTTGATGCTTGACTTTTGTTCAAGCTCGGTTTGAAACGTGACCATCTATTTTTAGCACTCGATGGGATTGGTAGAATGGAGAGAGGGGTGGTATTTTTTATTATGTACACCCCCTCAATTGCATTTATTCGATCGCCGTGTTGCACACCTTCAGTGCACCCCCATTGGCTGATATTGGGATGGGAATTTCCAAACGCTTGACGGTTGCACTTTTCTGTTGCACTTTCTGGCCTTCGCAGCAGCATTATTGGTGCCTCGAGTGGGTGTGTGATTGACAGACCACCGAATCCACCTAGTAGTAATAGGACAAGGTAGCGTAATCCTTTCCAATCCGCGTTCCTCGTTGTTTAGACGTAATAGTACCATTTATGGAACGGAGTTAATGTACTTTAATCATGCAGCGTAATTTGTTTTGGTTACAGTACTTTACAACTAGATTTACTCCCCAATCTTTACGGTCGTTGGCTGGCACGAAGTCGGGGACTATGTAGTGTTCTCCTCTCTGGCGCCTCTGTCACGGCTATTACCAACCGGACACTCAAAAACGTGACAGACGTGGCGTTACTGACACGGTCGATCGGCGGTGCGTATTGTAATTGGCCGCCAACAGCCACCAATGCCGCCTACACGCTCGGCTGTGGACTGAGTTGAAGTGCTAGAGAGTCGCAATTGAGAGGAAATACATACACGCCACACTGTACCACACTGTCCAAAAGAGGGGTTTGTTGGAATTATTTGCTATGGCTATTTGTGTTGAATGCTATATTCAAAGCTACTTCGAGGTTGTAGAATGGCTCTATTTGATAGACCGTTGTTGAAACAAACACACCATTTGTTAAGTCTAAATTAGAATAAATTAATATAACAGAGAAAAATAAATAATAGAACGTTTTGTACGAAACATTGTTGCAGATTCTTTTTCTCACTTAAGAACACTTCTGATGCTAAATTATCTCGTTAAACGTAACGCCGTAAACATCAGAGCGTTTTACAGTCTCTAACATAACTATACGATCACTAAAGACAAATAAAACACGGGCTTTGAAGGTGTGATTGACATGTTTGTCGAGATGTTGTTTTGTTCAGGCATGTATTTTGATTCTTTCAATAAATTATTGAAAGTTTGAGAACAGGACGTAGACTTGTCCAGCAAAATTGTTGAGCCAAAGTTGCCTGTTGTAGTTGGTAATAAAGATCGTATGATCGTATAATTACGCTCCGCACTGTATAAATAAAGCAAACATGAAAACGATCATCGCTTCACCCGTGAATCGCAAAACCGTTCCATCAGTTAAATGGAACATCGGGACAAACCCATCCCGTTCCATTCTGCCAACAACTTTGTTCTTTTGCCAACTTCCATTTCGAGCGAGGCGAATGAGACGCGAAAAAAAAACTCTTCCATCTCCCGTTTTTAATACGCAGCCGTACCCTTTTACGGTAACCGGTGTGAAAGTTTGCGCTTCCTGCAACGAACGTTTTATGAGAAGGATAAAAAACAAAACACACTCACAAAAAAAACACATGCGAAAAACCTTTTTCGTTCTTAACTGCCGACCCCCACCACTCCACTTCCCCACTTTCTGGAGTGTAAATAATAATAATAATAAAAAAGCTTTATTACCCGAACGGTTGCAATCTCCACTTGGTTTGTCGAAGCACCAGGGTCGGATGGAAGTAACTGGAGGTGTCTGCCATTTCTTGCAGCCGTCCAACTATCCATTTCCATCTTCACTTGCTGTTGTTCTCTCATTTTTTATTCTCTCTCTCTCTCTCATTTGCCCGGGATTCGAGGCGACTTCTTTGTTTACTTTAAAAACCATCCCCCAACAGCAGGATCAACAGCATGCGGTGGGAAGATTGTAGTCTACCGGTGGCCATTGGGATGGGAGCAATCCCAAAATGGGGTTTTGCCTGGCGTAGTTTCCTTCGCTCGTGGGAGTGCTAAAAAAAAGCGTATCGCAAAAATGACCCTTCCCTTTGGCAGCTTACGGGAGAATGAAGTCCCCCCCCACTCCCCCCTTGGGGGAGGATGGATGGTTTCCTGGCTGGGAGTGCTTCCTCAGGGGTGGTACTCTCAGGAGCAAACTAGTACCACTTTAGCGGTTCGACGCGTAACTACAAATCACACGGACGCTCGGTCGATGTATCGCTCAATACTGGTGCACCGGTAACATTACCCACATACACACGAATCAATTCTACCGGCCTACTATACTTATCTGGTTGATTGTTTTTCGACCAGGCTATCATCTATCGAGTAGCTGTCAAGATTCAGGAAGGGGTAATGCGCTTCTATCGGTATGATGAACGGAAGCTTGTGTTTTAGCTCCCAACAATCTAGTTCACTGTGGTTTTCCCATCCCGAAGGACCACCGGTCGCAGTCGGTTCGTGTGCTTAAGTAGACGCCATCTTTTCCCCCTGGCTCCGACTCCCAATCCCATGAAGATATTCCCATTCCAAAAGTGCCAGAACACCAAAGCCGGGTGCGTGTGTCATAAAATCGTATGAATTATTACACAAACGTTAATGCAATTGTAGCTGCGAGTGAAGTCTAGTGCAACTCCCTTGCCCGTGTTGCATCCTTAAGTGCGTTCCCTTCTTGGTTGTGCAAAGCGAGAAGTACAACTCACCAGTGTAGTGTGTCCGCCGATCTGTATAGTGCCCAGCGTTATACCCGAGGTGTACGTAACGGCTCCCAAGGTTTCCATACACACCCCGGCGACGGCAGGCGTCACTAACCTTGAACGGCTACGGCTCGACTGCTCAACCCACTACCGCTGTACACGTGCGTGTGTATATTTATTTATTCGTTTTTTTTTTGTTGTTGTGCGCATCTGTTTGACGAGTGTTTAGTTGGCTGGTGATCGAGTGGTGTACGATCGCTAGTGTTTCGATTGATTTCGTGTTTCGCGTTTCAAAGTCGGTTTGCCGTACCAGTGACTAAACATAGCAACATGGAGGGTGGCCCATCGAATCGCTTCAAGCTGCGCCGTGCGTCCGAGGGTACCTTTCGCGATGTCCCGCGGATGACGCTGCCGAGAAAGGTAGGTTTGCTGAACTGGTTTCGGGGCACTTTTTGCAAAACTATTTCACCCAGCTTCAATTTTCACTCTGTTGCAGTTCCACTCGTACAATGGAGAGAGAGAAAAGAATTCCGTGGCTTCTTGAAGTTTTTGTTCGCGCGTTTTTTGTTATTGTCAGCCCGGCACTCGTGACAAGTCATCTTCGGAATTGTTTTCCATTTTGCTTTATCACACCCATTTGGGAGAGTGGTTTTTGTGCCAGGTCGTCGGAACATTATCATACACACAATATTCACCGGTGAAGAATGCGTTTATCATAATCAATCACCTGTCGATCTGGTCGATTGATAGGATTGTTTCTTATTCGTTTCTTCTTTTTTTGTTTTTGATAACTGTTCACTTTTATCACGAATAAATGAGGCAAAATTTTCACATGTCTCAATGTAAATAGAAGCAGTAGTCACCAAGTTGATCTCATATTTGTTTGCTGCCGATATGGAACCGAACCCATTCATTCTAAAGCCATTGACGTACGCTTGGGGAAGTTCTGCAAACGATTATTCATAGCACGGGAAATACCTCCCAATAAGGCTAAACAACGTTCTTTTTTATCTAGTTCTCTATTTTTAGTCCAGTCCGGACGCAAAACATTTCTTTACGAAAAACCAGTGTGGACGGTTTCTTGGAACATTTTTCGATTGGGAAAGGGAGAAGTTGGGAGAGCTCGTTAGTATTCTACGCACAGCACACTGTGTCTTTAGTCAACAGGCTACCACCATACACAGTGGGAAGGTTTCACTTGCAGCAGAATCCGACAATCAAAGACAAACAGAAACAGCTGGGAAATCCCCAGCGTTTAAGAGCGTTGAACTGTTCCGACGTGTACAGCTGGTACTGTCCCATGCACTACAGAAACCAACACAAACGATCAGCTCACCAGAATTAGCAAGTGTGATAGAGTTAAGTGACTCAAATATCCTAACTAATAAAGGCTAAGGATGAGTTAGCTTAAAATCCCTAGTCTTAGTAATTGTTGGAGATCTTGTTGGAGAATCATTCACTCCTTTTAAACATTCGACTACTATAGTCATATGTCTGGATATGGAGGAGATCCCCACAACGCAGTTCTAGAGTAGATCGCAGTACTGTTGACCAATTCATCCTTTTCATCCTGTAGACCAATTCATCCGAAATCAATAGTATTTCGGAATCTTTAGCTCTTCGCTTGTAGTACCAGTTAATAATACTAGTTAAAGTGATCTAAACAGCCAATAGTACATTATCTTCAACCTCTTGACCACAGCATACATCAAACAAAAGACATGACGGATACGCAATTAATGGAACAGAGTTCCGTGGATATTCTTCTGGTACCCAACTTTATGAAACCTTCCATTTCTGGAGTTTTTTTGCATCAATCGGTGGAGCTCATAACGAGTGGGAAATAAAGAAGGATAATTTCCTTTTCATTTGAGTTATTTAGATTATCGATCTCACGTGTTATGTTCTTATCGGACTTATGTATGTGAGTTACCACACTATTTCTAAGTTTTTTTTACAGAACTAAAAATATTGTAATCAGGCAATTCTATTATGGAAGTTATAATAGAATGCAAGATGTAAATAACAGACTGTATTTAATGTATTTCTTTTGGAAGTTATGTTAATTCATCGATGAAGATGTCTTCCATTAATCCTCCACGCGTTCAATAGTGAAAAATTCACCCCAATAACCATACTAGATGCGTTAAATCTAACTAATCACGAAATTTATCACTCTTCTAACTGACTCTTTTCGCTCTACCTTTCAACAGCTCTAATTTGTACCCTGTCAGCGGCAGTTAGATGATAAACTAGTTTCGTAAATGCTATTCGACAGCTGAGCGAAATTAATTGATGGCGTTCCGCTTCTATCTAACGACCGGTGGCTGGGTCGTTTACCAATTTTGGCGAAAGAGTTCCAAGCAACTCCACCAGCGATAGTGTGACAGATTAATTGCGTCCAAAATCATGTCTAACACACAAAGAAAACACGATCAAAATTGTTGTCGTGACTTTTTTGTTTGCTAGTGATCAAAACTTCGATTTTTATGTGAAATTTTTTGGTTTTGGGATGGGAAAAACTTACGACTTTTTGGTAAAGTTTGTCTTACACAACATAAGGTACAAAAGATTTAAATGCCGCGAAATAAAGAGCACTAGGCCCGTGTGTGACACATTGAAGTGTAAAATTACACATTGTATTGTACTTTCCGCATTTAATCAAACCGAGCTGATTGAGATTAAGAAGTTCTTTTAATTTATTCCTTCGCGAGGAGAGAGCGAAAACAAGCGAACCAAACTTCCAGCGAATGTATCAAAACACATCAGCAGAAAAGGAAGTGAATCATGCCACACTCCGTTTGAATTACTTTCTGTGCAGCTAGCGAGAGTTGTCTGTGGCGATTTTATGAATGAATCTGGTTTCTTTGCCGGTGGTGGGTGTTTTACCTTCTCGGTTTAGGCGATGCGGTAGTAAAACGATGATTTTTATAACGCATTATTAAGGTTGAAGTGTGAGTCTCGCCACTACTTTTTTGTTGTGTATAGTAGAGAGAGGGAGAGAGTGTATAACAGGCATCTTGTGTGGTTTTATTTGCTACGATTGATAAAATATGGATATGCAAAATTACCACATTATACGACCGTTTTTCTGCGAAAAATTCAGCATTATGGACGAACAGATAGAGCTAAAAAGGTGTTTTTTTATTGCCTTTTGAAATAGCTTTATCTTGGCGGTGTATCGATGGAGTGTCTGTTACGAAATGAAAAAGTCTTTATAAAATCCCTCTAAAACATTTATCTCCTTAATATGTTTGCTATATCGTTGTTTTTGTGTAAATTGAATTTAATTGTAAAAATGATTCTTTTCCATGATCCATTCTTTCTCAATAAATAAGGGTTCAAACTTGAAAAGGACGAGTAGCACGTGGTTAATATCTCTTATCTACGAAAAAATGTAATCAATTATACATATTTCAAATATATCCAGGACACGATTTAATTGAAAATTATTTTTGCTCGCTAAAATGATAAAAATTGCAGTACAAAAAATGAGTATTTAACGAACGGAAGTAAAGATGTTTCATTTTACACTTCCACGTAAATGTGGCAATGACGATGAGCATGCCGACCTTATTCAATAAAACAAAGTCACCTGTAGGGTACTGCTCACGGTACCGTTAAGGCATAACATAATGAATGTATCATCATGCGCAAACCCCCACTTCAGCGGTCCCTCGGATAGTGTCCACGAGTTACGGCAATGGGAGTGTGGGTCGCGATAAAGTGCATTTTACGCAAAATCATTTCCAGCCGCGGTGTCGCGTGTCATCCGCTTCCTTCCGCTCCTTGGTGGGTGGTGTACTTTTGGTTCATTTAAAAATTGAGTAATCAAGTCTAATCAACTCTACCCTAGACAGAAAACGGGCTTTTTTCCTAGAACCCCAACTGGTACCACACTTTGTGCCACACACCGGAGGTCCGATTAAGACGCAACCGATGACGTAACGGGCGCCGAAACTGAACGAGGATGACGAGGTTTGAGTAGCGACAATGTGTCTCATTAATACACACCTCTTGAGAGTTAATCAGCAGGAAGTGTAGATGGGACAGCAGGCACGGTCACTTGTTGCAGAAGTTGCTTCTTTACCGCGACCGGATGTGACCGATTTAGCGACTTCATTCGCTTGTTATGAAATGGATACGTTAAAGTGGAATTAAATAATAGCACGAAGATCTTATCGTCTCCATAGTAAAACAAAACGATAGAGTATTTTTATTTACAAGAAACAATCCCAAAAACCCACAATTGTTTAAACAATTAGAAAATGTGGCTAATGTCAGTTGTGAAGTAAACGACGAAACGAGCCCAAACACGCGGTGGACGAAACATTTATTTCGCATTAATCATCACAGCCTCGTGGATGGGCTTCTCCTGCCTCGCTTTTTTTTGGGCTACTTTTTTGCTCTGCACCTTCGCACCAAGTTTTGGGAGGCTTATGTTTTTTTTTGTGATCTCTATCTTCCCTGGTAGCTCGCGAGTGAAACTCATCGCACAAGAATTTCGTTTCCAATTGACCATTTGAGAGTAACAATCAACAAGTTGCCGTACGAACACTCCTCCAAGAGTATCTCCTCTCGCTTTTCGTTTCTCAATGTTTTCTCATTCAATATGATCGGTGATCACGAGTTTTTGGTAGCTGTTTGCACTTGATCTTTTGACATTGTGTTGAGACTCGTGTTTTGCACTAAGTTTACCTTACGCTTCAGTTGAAGTTTTTTTTTCGGGAGCTTCTTGAGATACAAGTTCTAGAGTGTATTTTATCTTTTATCTTTGCATGCAAAAAAGCAATAAAAAAAACAACTCAATGCTGTTGTATGACTAAGACAGTCGAAACGCGTGCGATAGCAAACGTGCGTTAATGTATCATAACAAAAAATGTATGATACACACACACAGTATCCGCAATACCGGCCGGAAGAATCATTCCAGCTCGCCTGAGGCTTCCAAAGTTTCAGGAACATTTCCACCCCCGGGAAAGACTCATTTTGAAGACCATTTCTTCTCTGAGAAATTGTCTTCACCGGAACGGTGTGTGACACACCGTGGAGTGCCTTTTTAAAATGTGCTTACATCACCGATAAATTGGTGTGAAACGTAATGAGAAGGGTTGATAAGAAAATGGCAATTGATAAGGCTGATATCGTGTATGACGTAGCGTGTAGGATTGCGACCACTCACAGCTGATTCGTGACGATAGGCTGTTCTAATGATAGTGGACAACTGTTTAGCGAACTGTGTAAATAGATATTTATTAATAGATTGTGAAGTTTTAATAGGAATTTTATGTACATGTGTCTCATTTATGGAGATATAGTAGATCTCCTACAATATTTGCAAGATGAGTCATACGATCGATCCGATCAATTTCTCAACTGAAGTCGCAGTGGTGACTGCCCGATTCAGGTGTGTTTGTTTCGCCACACATAAAAATTGAATCGAAAATTGTAGATGTAAATTATATCTTCTAACAATCAATCCAAAAATTGTGCCTTATCCGCCACCAGGGTAAAGGTTGAGAAATCAACTTGACCTTTTTGTTTTTTCTTTCAAGCTTCATAACTCGGCTACAAGTTTCAATAGCGAACGAAAGGATGTTTGCTACGCTATAAACTGATTTCCGTTTCCTTTGCTCCACATTTTGTTTGATCTACGTACCGGGTTCCACAGTAATGTGGAGATCGTTAAAATAGCGGCAATTTCGTTATCAACCAACTCACGTGCAGTTTCATGATATTACAAATTATGTTTGTGTACGTTTGGGGGGGAGTTTGGGGCCAAGTTTGTATGCGTGTATTTATAAATTTCTCAAAATTTCATGCTGCATTTTCTGAGTGCGGTTCGTCGCTTATATCCCAAGAGAGAAAGACACGGCGCACGTTCTCTCGCAGCAAGCATATTCGCTTCAAAACCGATAGAGAGCGAAACGTTGGTGCGAATGGGAGGGCACGAACGCACCGGAACAGTGATAACCAGCGACCGAGAGACACCGCAAGATCAGACATTCACCGAGAACCGTTCGATGCGGACGCGAAAGTTAAGCCGGAAGGTATGACAAAAAAAGGCCGGGGTTTTTTTGTTGGTTGTTAAAAAACCGTGGTTGTGTCGAAATTTCAAAGTGAAAGTGAACTTTTTCGTGTGCTGTGTTTGATGTCCTTTCCCCTTACCGAAAAGGATAGCCACCTTTCACTGGAAAGTTTTATCGAACGGAATTTAGTGAACTGAAGAATGTGTGCGTGTGGTTTTTTTGTCTTTCTTTCTTATGCTTCATTGAGGCTATGTGTGAAGAGCTACCGTACGGCGTACGATCATCTGCTAATCGAAACCGTACCAAACCGTACCCATATGTGTGTGAAATTGTAGCATGATTCAGCGTGTGCGTGTTCATGTCGCNNNNCTTATGCTTCATTGAGGCTATGTGTGAAGAGCTACCGTACGGCGTACGATCATCTGCTAATCGAAACCGTACCAAACCGTACCCATATGTGTGTGAAATTGTAGCATGATTCAGCGTGTGCGTGTTCATGTCGCGATCGCCGTCGCGTTGACTCCCATTCCTCAAGTGGTTCAAGTCGGTGGAAATAGTTACAAGAACATGATGGAATTTTTGTCTCAATACGCGTGAACACTAGAAAACCCATCGTGATCCATCTACTGTAATTAGCAAGAGTAAAGAAGCATGACGCGATTCGGTGTTTCGGTTTGAGATGCAAATTTCTATGTTTACACTAAAACCACCACCAACGATAACAAACAATATAGTTCATGCTGCTTTGCTGCGATCCATTTGATGGGGTTATCTCCCTTTTCACTGACTGCCAGCGGCCTACTCTTACGTCACAAGAATGTTTCCCCGTTTCCTTTCGTTACACAACCGCCGTGTGTTTGCTGGTTCGTACGCTGCCGCCCTGTTGCTTTCAATGTTTGGAATTAATAACACACGATCCGGAGGATCGTCTAGTAGATTAGGCGATCGTCTTGAAAGAAATCGCATCGATGCGATTGTTTTGGAAGTGAAGGTTTCAATAATTCATTTGTAGAATGATCTGTGAAATGGCTTTCGACCCGTTACCGGCAAGAATTTCAGTGACTAAGTGCGATTTAAAAAAAAAATGCTGTCCCAACATTCTTTAGTGCCTGGTTCATTTTTGGTTTGTTTCATATAGCGATACATTGAAATGGTTGAAATTCCACACTCACCTATTAAAACTGTCCCACACACATTTTTCCTTCTGGAAAGATGGGAAACATCTTGTCGAGAGTGGGTCTGTAAACAAGGCTTCGTGTTTTTTTGTTTTGTTTATTGGTTTGTGAGTCTTTTTCTCTGCCTTCGTGCTAACCGACTGTTGAACCACTTTTGCTATGTTTACGTTAAATCCACCCCTTCGGATAATTAGCTCAGTTTTATTTTCTTCCTCATTTTGCGGGGAAATACTGGTAGCAACTGTGATCGAAATAAATATATACATACATGCAGTGGCAGGGGGTTTAAAAATGATGTTCATTGTGAAATTCATCAAATACCTTCTCAAATCCATTCAAAACCGAGATCGTTGCCCTTGTGGAATTAGTATCATAAAACATAAAAAAAGAATCCAACTCAAAAGTGGTGCAAAACAGCGCCCAAAAACGATCCTTCCACCGATCATCAGCATGTACCGACGAAAGTGAAAAAGCGGAAGTGAAATCGAAGCATTTTGTTTAGAAGTGTTACGCTTCTTTTCTTTCGCTTGTGGCGAAATGTTGTGAGAATTTTATCGCTCTGACGCACGCATGTTTGCACTTGACCAACAGCAACAGCGACAGATGAAATATACCACGTGAGAAAAGTGTGTGTGTTGGAATGTTTGGCGATTAGAATGCGTGTTGTGTGGAATTTTGATTTCTTCTATTTTTGTGCCTCAACCCGCGTAACCTTAGCATTGGATCGTGCATGCTTTCCCGACAGCATTCTCCCTTGTTTCGTTGTTTATGGAAATGTTATAACGCTTGCACTGTTCCGATTTGCCATTGAGTGTCTTCGGATGGAGTGAAGAATGTGTACACTGGTGCCACATGCCATTTCCGTTTTTGAGTTGTTTTTTTATCCCTCGCCCTACAACCTAGCTACACAGCGCTTTGGTAGTATAGGGCAGGCCTTAAATCATTTGGTAATTGACGCCATAACGCAGCATTTGCATTGACAAACGTTCGTTGTCGCCGCCGCACAATTACCGGCAGGTTCGCCTCGTCGTCTATGGGCCGCCGTCTATTGGCTTATCTGGCGACCGACTTCCTGAAGGCTAATGCGTACCTTGCCCTTTTTTTCCTTCTTTATTTGCAAAACCCCACGAGCTGCAACTCACAACTCCGGGACACACCCAAGGGGTAGCGTTTTTGTTATGCCACAGGAGGTCATAAAAGGACGTGCAATGCAATCGGTAGACAGACATGACGCGTTACAGAGTGAAGGCAGCAAAGCAAAATACCGAAAGCGAATGCCCAAAAAGAAGTGTTTATGGAAGTGAAACGAAAGCACAATTACATGCTACAAATATGAAAAACACGGAAAAAACTATCGTAAAAGTATTTTATTTTTTTCCCCCGCTACAAAAACAAAGTAACGAGCGTATGGATATTTATTTGTTGTTAGATCCTCAATAAATTTCATCGTTGCCGTAAAGAGTA
This sequence comes from Anopheles longipalpis, assembly GCA_016170015.1. Classification (NCBI taxonomy): domain Eukaryota; kingdom Metazoa; phylum Arthropoda; class Insecta; order Diptera; family Culicidae; genus Anopheles; species Anopheles longipalpis. The sequence continues at coordinate 23,939,335 of CM028106.1, forward strand.
GTGTTCGAAAGTTTGAAGTGAAGTAGTGTTAAAAGGAAAGTGTTTCAATATTCATACAGACGCAGACTGATCAACCATGGGCATCAATAATCATCAACCAACCACACCGATCTCGGTACTACGGGCACAGTTCTTGTTTCCCAACAGAAAGGTAAGCGCATAAGCGAAAGAAACTGTAGCGTTGCTAACGCCTCTCATACGTCACCTCGCACGTAGCGAAGGTGGTAAGATCCTAAGCGTAAATCGATCTCACCGTCGGTTACCACGGTTCGAACCTCTCTATGTTGTCTACTTCTCTCTTTCTGCAGTGAATTGATGATATTCTCTCGCAAAATGGAGGATTATGCTTCCTCCAAAATGATTGTCGAAAAAATATACTGTTATACTGAGACTGATTTTGCTGCATAATATTAATAGAAGTAAACAATAGAGATTTTTTTCTCATTTTACTTATGCTCTGGAAATGTTCAAACCATTCACTCTCTCTCTCTCTCTCTCTCTCTCTCTACAAAAGAGTGCACATAAAACACATTTTGAGTGCCTCGCTCGTGCTACTCTATTTTTGGTTTCTTCTCTCTCTCTTTTCCCCTCTCGTTCGTTTTTCTCTCTGCGTGAATTATTTCAATATTCTCTCAAGGCGTTCTCTTCTGAAATGAAATATTTCAAGCTAAACAAAAACATATTTCGCCACCGGTGTTCAGCATCATCGTAAACATTGTAACTTTTTTTTATTGTCTTCATATTATTGGCCTTATACTGGCTTTATACTGAAAATGCTGATGAAAAATTAGTCTCAGTGGACAATTCGACAAATCATATGTAGTCCACACAGATGAGTATTATAAAATGCAAATATATTTCATCGTTTCAGAACGATTTTCTAAAGCATTGTTTACATACCCACCAATCGACTTGTTGATCGGCATTACCGGCAAAAAAAACCCCGCGGTGTTGTTGCTGATGTCTCCGACCGAAGCCCTCTTGAAAGCTTCTTGAGTCGTCTCATAAGTGGGTGTGCGAACAGGTTTTATTTGAATGCGATTCCTCGTGCGTTTGACGATCTCACGCCAACGCCACATTTGTGTGTCTGATCTTGACGGTAACCTACTGTTTGCGTATGGTTTGTTCGACAAAACACATTTTGAATTCAATACGGAAACATGTTCTATCTTGTCTAAAGCAATATACTACTTACGTACAGCTTGTGAAATATGTGCATGGGAGTTTTAGCGTATTTTTATATTTTATTTTGGGACTTCATATTCAAGGTGAGATGTATAAAAATGCATCAAATAGGGTAGAATTGTTTAAACACAAAATATTAATTTGACAAGAAGAAGATTGATAGTTCTAGAGTTACAAACTTTAAAAAGAAATCCAATTCCATGATTACCATTACATCATTTGATTTTTAAAGATACCAACCCTGTCATGATTTACAAAAGGGATTGCTACCGTTAACGCCACTGCGCCACGGATGCTTATGCCAAGGTCGAACGCTTCCTGGTGTTAGTTTCACCCTTTCCGCTATTGTGCCATCGCAAGAACACTTCTGCGTGCAAGACACCGGCAAACGTTTGTTGGCCACCTCAAAAAACAAAAAACAAAAAAATGACGACATAGTCAGAAGCATTCCTTCAGTTTCATCGTCCGTCAATTACCTTCAGGTGCGTAATCCGCATGCAGTAATCCCATCGACCGAGACCCCCGTCAGCTTGACCACTTGACCAATAGGACTTTCGTTCGAGTTTTACAACCCGTGGACCACTTTACAGTGTGTGGGAAGAGTGTGTAATCTCTGTCAGCATCCGTCTGACTTCATTGGCATTGTTTGCTTACCACTTTTCATGCACATTTACCCCTGTATTGGTGACGGTTTTGCGCTAAAAGGTTTTTCAAGCGTGTGGTTTATAGCATTTTATTGTGAAGCGGTGGAAAATAGTTGTACAATTCCCTAGCGAGATAATTAGTTAATAAATTATTACTTTTTCTATTACATTAATCGACGAAAACGAATCAAATGCAACTGGTATGCACTCATACGCTTTCAAGCGCACCCTTAAGCACCAACACTACGCGTTTTCTATGCGTTCGCATATTTCGCACGCTCTCTCTCCCTTTCGTTATTGCTTGTTGCTACCCGTAACTATTTGCTTCTCGCTTGCACACGCGTTCCCCTTTTTGTTGTCGTTGCTATCGCTCTCGCTCATGCTGCTGTATCCCTTCTCATCGACGTGTGTGCTCGCATCTGGTCAAGAATTGTGAGGCTTAAACTGCTTGGGGTGAGCAACAACATACTCAGTTCCATTTCAACCCCCAAACAACAATCCCCCGTAGTCGCGCGTGTTCGTAGGCAGCAGGCCGCGTGAAGTCTCTCGTACACGGGCAAACTTTCGCGTACCCAAGGCCAGGGCCGCGTACGTCGCCAACAAAAAAAAACGCAATTTAGTACAGTGTGTGTGTGTGAGTGTGTACTTGTTATTTTTTTATTCACCGTCCGATAGAAGAAAGAGGACTTTGGTTGCCGAAACTGAAGAAAATCCCATTTCTCGAACAATCGCGAGGCGGATGTAGATTGTGGTTTGTGAGCGTACATGAAACCCATTGTGTCTGGTTTTGCTGTGTTGTGTGACGTAGTGTTTAGGGCACACCTCTAGGGCCCAAAAGCGCACCTTTTTCCTCCGTGGTGGTTAGTAGACGCGAGCTGTTTCTAAGCCGTGTGCTGTTCTCTAGTTGTGGAAAATTGATTTATTTGTGTTTTTTTTTTCGTTATTATCACATAATTGTCTGACATTTGACAAACAAAAACGCAAACGAGGGGTTAGAAAAAATACTCCCCGACGACTACGGCATTGTACGCATGAACTGGTCTGGCGAACGAAGCGTGACAAGCATGCAAAGTTACAGTGAGCAAGAACGAGAAGGAGCACACATGCTAAAGCATCTTCTTTGGCGTGCCCCACACTGTACAATGTAGGAAATCCCATCGTAGCAGTCGCCGACGTCGCCGTCGTCTAGCATTCTTTTTTCTCTTCTTCTTTGCACCGTGTCGAATGTTCTTTTTGTTGTTGTCGCGAACCGGCATAATGATCATATGGGGTAGCATAAGGGGGGAGCGTACTCTTGATCTGAGCGCGAGATAAAGAGAGGGAGCGCGAGAGTGAAAATGGAATGTTTCTCGCGGTTGTACGTCACGCGCGTTTTACTGTTGTGTTGTTGTTTAGCAACCGGCTACAGATGTAGGCTTTTTTGTAGGTGTATGGGAGCATTTTTTTGGGCTCCATTTTTTTTTCATTTGCTAATGTTTATAAAATCATTTAGCAACATTTCAACCTTCAGTAGAAAACGTTCAAAAGAGAATAGAAAAGGAGAACTGACATTTTCATAACCTGCCTGACCCACCTTTACGAAATTACGAAAGAATCATTTTCTTATCGAAATGTCACTTGATTGAATGATTTGTTTTGCGATATCGACACACAAGCACATCCACACCCTTACATATTTTAGCTCAGGGATGCCCAAAATAAGCAAAACAGCACCAATTACATGGCGTGACCAAAAATCCCCTAAGAATTTCGTCTTACAACTGTAAAAAGAGCGATCATTACGTTTTTTTTATTTCGCCACCTCCTTTATTTTCGGTGTCGATTTATTTTATATTTTGTTTGTCTGTTTGGCACACACACGATCGTACCAACAAAAAAAAAGAACTGCAACCCAAACTCTTGATTCGATAAGATAAGCAAGACGCATCTGCTATTAGTTGATTGAATACCAAAATAGAAAAAAACGAACTTAAACGCTCCGGGTAATGGCGTGTAATTGAAAGATGATTGCATGATAACGAAGGTAGTCGAGGAATTTCATTACCCATTTTGCTTGTTTCGTGCTGACAAACACCGACCGGTTCACGCCAATCACGGTCTTATCTTACCACACACAAGGGTGAAGAACGGATTCCCCCTTTTTTTGTTTTGTTTGTATTTTTCCCCCTTTTAATAATTTCGATGGAGCCGCATGGTGACGCATGAATGCCAAAAAAAAAATAGGTCGCTAATTGTTGATAATTTTATACGAAAACCTGCAAATGGAAACAAAATGACACAATTTTTGTTTTGTTTTATGCAACAAAAAACTATTTTTTTTCTGTGTTTGAAAATAAAATTTAAAACACTTTAATGATCTCGTTCCCTCCTTCCTGCAACTTTCAGTACAAAAAAAAGCTTTATTCTTTCACATCTGCTGCTTCCCTGTCTAAAGTGACAATAAGTGAAATTTTGTGCAAAATTTCTCATTAATTGTGCGTGCGTTTTGTTGTGTAAGTGTGAAATTAAAAAAAATAGAAAACCTTCATCTCTACTTAACACGTTCGCCCACGTAAGCGCGTATTTGTTAGGAAAAGTGCCGAAGAAAAAAGCAAATAAACTGGACGTGTCAAAGATGAACAGAAATTCGCTGGAAAGTGCCAGAAAGAACTTTTTCAAATCGGTTCGTGTTACTTACTCTCCTTACTGTCTTTCACAACAACAACCATCAACAGTGACGATAGTGTATCCCTATCGTTTATCTATTGCTATTTGCTTGCGTGGCTGTTGCGTTTATGTTTTAATGCGTGTCTCTGTGTGTGCGTATCCGTGTCTGATATTAATGTTCGTTTCGTTCTTTTTTTTTTGTTTTGTTTGTTATTATACTATTTATAAGGGAAAAATAAAGTGTCCTTTTGTTTTTGGTGTTACACCTCCAAATAAAAGAATGGCAACACTATGCTGATCTACTTTCAACTGTAAACTAACAGCTGTCGTCCGGTCCAAACAAAAACCCATCCCTATGTTTTGTGTTTTTTCTCTCTGTTTCGGAGCTCATTTCCATACTCATTTCCTAATCATTGACGTATTGCTTCATTCATGCAACTAATGGAATGTGCCACAAAGCAGATCATTGTTCCGAATGGCATTTGCATTCATGTGTTTGCGTAGTACATTCTTGGTACCGGAGTATCAAGGCGTAAGATGAGGGTACTGAGGACTGAAACCGCCTGAGGTGGTTCTGTAAACAACGACACTGTTAATACAACAGACCAGACTTTAACTAACCACTCCAGCATCTAATGTCCACGAATAAATGTCCCATTACNTGTCGATTTATTTTATATTTTGTTTGTCTGTTTGGCACACACACGATCGTACCAACAAAAAAAAAAGAACTGCAACCCAAACTCTTGATTCGATAAGATAAGCAAGACGCATCTGCTATTAGTTGATTGAATGCCAAAATAGAAAAAAACGAACTTAAACGCTCCGGGTAATGGCGTGTAATTGAAAGATGATTGCATGATAAGGAAGGTAGTCGAGGAATTTCATTACCCCATTTTGCTTGTTTCGTGCTGACAAACACCGACCGGTTCACGCCAATCACGGTCTTATCTTACCACACACAAGGGTGAAGAACGGATTCCCCCTTTTTTTGTTTTGTTTGTATTTTTTCCCCCTTTTAATAATTTCGATGGAGCCGCATGGTGACGCATGAATGCCAAAAAAAAATAAGGTCGCTAATTGTTGATAATTTTATACGAAAACCTGCAAATGGAAACAAAATGACACAATTTTTGTTTTGTTTTATGCAAGAAAAAACTTTTTTGTGTTTGAAAATAAAATTTAAAACACTTTAATGATCTCGTTCCCTCCTTCCTGCAACTCTCAGTACAAAAAAAAGCTTTATTCTTTCACATCTGCTGCTTCCCTGACTAAAGTGACAAAAAGTGAAATTTTGTGCAAAATTTCTCATTAATATTGTGCGTACGTTTTGTTGTGTAAGTGTGAAATTAAAATAAAAAGAAAACCTTCATCCCCACTTAACACGTTCGCCCACGTAAGCGCGTATGTGTTAGGAAAAGTGCCGAAGAATAAAAGCAAATAAACTGGACGTGTCAAAGATGAACAGAAATTCGCTGGAAAGTGCCAGAAAGAACTTTTTCAAATCGGTTCGTGTTACTTACTCTCCTTACTGTCTTTCACAACAACAACCATCAACAGTGACGATAGTGTATCCCTATCGTTTACCTATTGCTATTTGCTTGCGTGGCTGTTGCGTTTATGTTTTAATGCGTGTCTCTGTGTGTGCGTATCCGTGTCTGATATTAATGTTCGTTTCGTTCTTTTTTTTTTCGTTTTGTTTGTTATTATACTATTTATAAGGGAAAAATAAAGTGTCCTTTTGTTTTTGGTGTTACACCTCCAAATAAAAGAATGGCAACACTATGCTGATCTACTTTCAACTGTAAACTAACAGCATTTATGTTTTAAGCTCTATATTTGTCTACGAAACATTTTCGTTTAGCAATGTGAGTGTGTGCCTTATGCGTCTTATTCATATTACCGATCGCTTCGAATGCTGCTTACTGTTGACACTCAACCTCTCACCCTCTTTCTCTCTCTCTCTCTGTCGTCCGGTCCAAACAAAAACCCATCCCTATGTTTTGTGTGTTTTCTCTCTGTTTCGGAGCTCATTTCCATACTCATTTCCTAATCATTGACGTATCGCTTCATTCATGCAACTAATGGAATGTGCCACAAAGCAGATCATTGTTCCGAATGGCATTTGCATTCATGTGTTTGCGTAGTACATTCTTGGTACCGGAGTACCAAGACGTAAGATGAGGTTACTGAGGACTGAAACCGCCTGAGGTGGTTCTGTAAACAACGACACTGTTAATACAACAGACCAGACTTTAACTAACCACTCCAGCATCTAATGTCCACGAATAAATGTCCCATTAC
>CM028106.1:23946137-24043099 GCA_016170015.1 Anopheles longipalpis
TTCACCTAACCGCACTCTAACTTTGTCATGTCTTGTGTATAATCATATTTTTCAACCGTGTTACACAGATAAGATGTACTGTGAAACCGACTGATGTGTGTTGGTTTTTATGGCCTAAATAGCATCTAGAATGAAAATATTACTATAACAGCGATTAGAGAATATGTAGGGCCCCTTGGTGAGGAATTGTTTTACAGTCGCGCACTCATTTGTCTGGTCAATCAATGGGGCATGAAAATAGAGGTCCAATCGTGCCCCAGTGATTGAAGGAAGAAAGTTAATTAACCCGTATCTACATGGTGCGGGTTGTTTAAGGTGGCTCAGAATCACGAAGAAATTGTTATTAGTCTTGTTTGTTGTCCACATTTAGTTATTGCTGAAACCTTTAGTCTTACAATCTAAGAGAAGTTTTCAAACTCGTATTCAACTCGTATTGGAGCGATTAATTGTTTCTTTCGAACATATGCAACTGCTTTTTATTAACATCTGAAGGATTCCGATTTCTGAACCAGAAAGAAAGTTAAAACGAAATTAATGATTCTGATTTTCTCTGAATATCTGAGGATCTTCTCAAAAGCATTTGAAGACTCTTCAAAGGGTTCAAGATTTAAAGCATTTTTTAACGTCCGAAATGATTCTTTTTATTTGTATGAATATTGGACTCCACGATCAAGACGAACTATTCTTCAAGAAAAAACAAAATCAACTAATGATTCGAGTAACTCCTCTCAAAAGAATCACTTAAGCCCTACAGCTTTTGTGTATTCATTATTGTTCAATTTGAATACACTTTTGCTCATTGCAGTTCTTGCGTCACTCTAGCTGTATTTGTATTTTAATATGTCATTAAAAAACCAAGCGAAATAAAATAAGCTGTCGTTAAGAATTTGGACAATACCCACACAAGATATCCCATCTCATTCCATCTCGAAGCTTAAAAATTATTTGTGATCAGTGTTATTAACCTTCTTTTATATGCATATTTACTTCACATATCAAATATAATATTTTTTCCTGTTTCCTGGTACTCGTTTCTAACATTTTTTTTTCGTTCGCACCGTTCCATTTCAGATGTCCGATATAGTCGACACTGATTCGCCCACGCAGCCGATACGTCACAATTTTTTCACCGCCACAAATGGACCACTGGCGTCCAACACATCCGGATCTCTAGCAAGCGCAACGTCTACCAGCTCGATGACCACATCACAGGAGGTAAGTTGACGCGTATTTGGGGGTTTGAGTCATTATTTTCTTGCCGGGCATACAAGCACTCACACACAAAAATTAAGTGATTTGCATTGTAAAACGTAACGCACCTTGGCTCTCGTACTCGCTCGTGGTACTGCGTGTTGTCGTGGATCTGCTTTTTGATTGACCTCTAAATCAAGCGCATCCTGTACGATGCCAAATTGATTCTGCTTAGCGTGATGATTCAGCTGTTCCTCCGTGAACTTGACGCGAAGGCCCATAAATTGTACCACCGCTTGACGTTTGTCGAGCCTTTACCACGCGGACTAGGCGATTCTTAATCATCACGGGTCGATGGTGCAAAAGAACAACCCCCCTCTTGAAGGGTGGTATGCAATTTATAAATAAAAATAAACAGCTACCACTCAAACGGGGGAGCCTCCCACTTCAACCCCAATTCCTTATTCTCTCCTTTTGTGTCTGATAGTAAACTCGCCGGCAGTGTTGAAGTGTGATCTTGTGGCTTCGTTCTCAACCCAAGTCCACTCACAACAGCTGATTCATCGCTGATCCCATTACTGCTGTGTGCCAGACAGAACTCGCGCCCCGGGTGACACAATGACGGGAGAGAAATGTTTTCATTTCGCAGAAATTCATACGCAATATTACGCGAACCAACGCGACAGTGTGTTAGGCGGCGTTAATTCCCATTGATAGGGCTGAGTTTAACTCGTTATGTAAGGCACTAATAAATACTAGTGGGTTCACACAGCTCAGTAAAGATGAATCATTTGCTAGTACGAACTGACACGAGTCCCTTGCTCGGTGAAGGTGAATGACCACTCGAAAGGGTTTAGAAATGTTTTCCTTTCTGTGATGTCATACCGGTTTGTTGTAGGAAAACTAGAAAAAAGAAATTATAAATTACTTCTATTTGTTTTGTTGTGTCATAACAAGATCGCGTCCCGTAGTAAATAACACGTTTGTCAACGAGAACTTGAATGTCGGACATAAACGTGATCCTTTCAACACTCGGCAGATGCTCGCTTCTGAGAGCTGAAAGACTTTGTTGATGAAAGCGATGGCGTTTAGCGTGTTCTACAGTTACTAAATACATTTGTTTTGTGATGCAAAACGAACCCATCAGCAAGGTATTTAAGTCCTGTCGCAGTTTTGGATAGTTGTTTGATATGTAATTGATCACTAGATGCATTTTTGAACTTGAAGTAATTTCCTTGGCATCATATATCCGTTTAGAATATTTGATCAAAATATAAATTCATTTTTAAAATAATTTACTGATCTCAAACTATCTACTTGATCTCATTCAAAATTCGCCAGCATCCTTTATCTTTTCCATTTCCCAAAACGCCATCGACTCAGGAATAGTGAAACAATTTCCCAAGAAAATTTTCTAACGCAATCTCCATTTCTAGCGAAATCATCCTCTTTGCTGGCGCAATTCTGGTAAAAATCTTCACAATTAACCAGTAAATCTGAACATGACATGTCGAGCGGTATAGAAAAAGCAAACGAACGCTAACACTAGTCGCTGACATGTTGGAAAAGGAAATCGCAATGTCCATTTGTCAACATTAACGATCGCGACCGGCTTCGGAGAGTACCAAGGATTGGCCGTATACATGTACGAAGCAAAAGACGCGACGAATTCCACCGAACTGTCGCGTGCAGGTCGCGAATTCTATTTTCGCAGAAACAGCTGCCTGCGCAAACGAAGAGACTTGTCCGCGCGTCTTGCACATCTATGCTTTGTGCCGGTTATTGGCGTCGGTTGTCTCAAAAAGCAACAAATGTACGTTTACGCGTCATTTCGCTCCTCAGCAAACATAACACTTTCCTCTTCGAGCATTAAGCCATATGTGACGGGAGCGTGTTCGAATACTGTTGATGTATTTTTTATTCTCCCAGAATGTTCGTACCGGCAGCATACACTAACACGAACAGCAAACGATGTGTTGTATCGAAACAAATTTGGTACTGTCTGGTGGGTTTGAGAAAATATATCATTAGTTATTTTACTATTAATGTTTTTAGTACAAAAGTTTCGGGAACAAAATATATATAGGAAATAGAAGCTTTAGGGATATTCAAAAATTTATATTTATTTTTATCAAAAATATGATTTTCTTCTAGCTTCAATTCAATTTCCTTAAAATCTTTCTCACCAACCCAAAACATATTCGATTGCAAATGTTTTCGTTGTAGCGCTCTATCTGCCGCGTGTCGTTGACAGTGCGCGAAATCGTTCGCGGTGTTCAAATAAAGATAGGTAGGAAGAAAAAAAAATCAGACACAAACCCACGACCGAGCGAACGCTTAAACCCGGACGGGTGACATGGTTCGTGACACTGGCCACCATTCTCAGTACTGCTAGAACGAACGAACGATCAGCACGAATTCGCGGACGCGATCGAGCGAAACTTAGAAAAATAAAAACTCGAAACGAAACATTTTCTCGGTCCAATATCGCGCAATATCAATCACTACACGCATTACCACTTGGAAGGCGTTGGTGTTTTAGGCATTGCAAACCTTATTGGCAAAGGAAACGCGATTATTCCCGAACAAACGAAAAGTGACGATAGTTTGAAGCATCATATACAAACAAAACGATCGAAAACGAAAACCGATCAAATAGTCGATTGGTGAAGGTTTCTTTTTTGTGAAGGCAAAAATCTTTTGAACAACTTGTGTTCTTAGCGGAATTGAGAAGGTCTGTGTCTGAGTGTTTCCCGTACTGTTTGCAGAACGGCTACAGTGTAAATAGTTTCCGCACCTTCCGAGTGTAATCCGTTCAGGTGAGCTTACTTACCCTGTTACAGGTGTGACAACGTCATCGGAAAAATCAACAGCGTAACGTGTTGTGTCGTGATGTTGAAGTTAAGACGAAGACCTAAGACTACCGTGGGGGTGATGTTCGCCAAAACTGAGGAGAAAAGTTAAAAATACTTTCGCCCCATTCTCAAGCCGTAGCGCGGTGGTCAAGATCGTTAATAATATTTCTAAGTATTGCCATCCTTTTCCGCGAACCCCACCATAACAAGTACAACCGAACGATTACGACGGGAGGGAAGAGATATTTTGGAACAATGCCCAAACACATCATTTCCGAGAAATGGTCAAGGTTACTTGTTGAGCAGTGGTACGTCCAAAGGATGGTTTGCAGTAAATAAGATGTGAAATGATCATGATCATGGTTGATTTCTGTTTAACGTATTTTAAAGGCGGGTGGTTTTTATTGTTGGAAAACAGCACCATTCTAATCATATACGCTAAAACGTCAACGGTGCTTTATGTATTATGACTTTCAATTCGTTTTCTACGTGGTGCAAGAAACGAAACGTGCTTAACGATCTCTGGGAGACATTTTCTTTATCGTGTACACATAGGTTCAATACGTGCTTATTTAGTTCACACGGAGTGATCGTAAAAGTTTGAACTTAAACTAGAGCATGTAAGACTTATTTATACAAAGGTTTAGTACAATCGATTTAACACATCAGTTTGAAGTAGTATTGAATGAGAATTCAAAAGTGTAACCCCTGAAGGTTCTGTTCACATTATTTAACGACACCTCTTGAGCGGTACAGATATACTATTTAATCGTTTTATTACTGATAAGATCCAACCCACTCCTAGCGATGCCTATCGCACTCGCCTGGAGTTGGCAAGGGTATGAAAGGGATGTAAATAAAGGAACGACTTCCGGTTACTCATCGCAACCATTGTTAAAATTAGCACTGATTGTGAACTGGCAGGCGGACACTTGGGTGAGAAGTTGACATACCTGTCTGATACCTGGTTCGCCATACCAGCGAAGGGGTGTGCTCATTCATTCATCATGCAGTGAATACTATCAATTAGTGATAATAACAGACGTGTTCCCATGGTTTTTCACACGGCCATCAGCGGTTGTTTGATGGTGATGATTTGATAGCAAAAATTTGCATGTAAGGTGTGTTGTCATAAATGCGCCTTAGATATTGATTTCAATATTTCTGGACTCATTCTTATCTCGGTTGGGATTTTTCAGAGATTTAAGCTATATTTTCACTATTTCACAGAATAAAATATTTTAAATCTTTCTTCTTGCCACACACAGTTACTGAACAGCAGCAGGAGCAGCAGCAAAAGCTCCAAGCTGTCGTCGTCCACGTCCTCCTCCAGTACCACCACGAAGCATGTGGAGAAGAGTTCCTCCTCCACGCAACGCATGTCATCGCTAACGTCCTCCTCCAGTAGCACCACATCCACCGCTGCGGTCAAGCAGAACCTCGGTGAGATGCAAAATTCGATGGCAGAAATGAAAAATATGATGGGCCACAGCAGTACCTCACAGAACTTGTCCACGTCATCGTCTTCGTCGATGAAATCGTCCGCCCTCACGAACCATCGCAAGATGTCGGCCAAAATTAACGATATAAAGACGAGGTAATTATACATTTGAACGTTGTCCACCCATCCAAGTGCAGTATTTAAACGTTTTGTTACGTTTCATTTCTTGCAGACTACGCTCGTCGATGGACAGTCTGGATGATCCACAGGCGGATCCACTGGTTACCTTTCCCGACTCGGAAACGGATGACGATCTGTCCAGTATGGCATCGAGTTTGAAACCGCTGGGAGCGAACGGTGGTAGCGGAATTCTCGTACCGAACGGACATAACCATCATCATCAGGCGCTCGTGAACGGTTGTGCCGGTACGGTCGATACGGTCAAGTTCGAGCAGAAGAAAATGACCTCCGAGTCGAAGACAAAGGTAACGACGGACGGGTTTAGCAGTGAACAGGCCACTATTAATTCGGCCGAATCGAAGAAAATGCAAGCCGGTGAGCTACAGTACCAGGAGCAGGCCGCCCTCGCCGCCATGAGCAGTCGGATGGAGGTGAACGGTGTGACGGCTGAAGAAAAAGGTGCCATACTGAAGGTAGGTGAAATGGAGCGGGAAGCGACTATCGAGCAAACACGAAGACGGTAATCACAGTTGAAGAGCTGTGATTTATGATGCCGAAATAGTCGGTCGCTTGAGATAACGCCGACCGTTCGGTGAGATGTGGTCGTGCGGTCAAGTTGTAAGGTCCCGGGTGAATCAACATCAGTTCAATCCCACTATGCATACGGCGGTTAAATGCTAGTCTTATTGCGCTTTTTTTAAATCTCGTGTTGCAATGACTCATCCTCAAATGGGGTTTGCCAGCGTTGGATCTTTCTAATGAACCGAAACAGTGACGGTAGAAAAAGAAAGCGCGCAAGTCAGACTGATGGTTTGTTTTTAGTACAATTTTAGTACAAGCATTCTGCATGTGATTTGAACAACAGTTTTTGGCGCAACAGTGATTAGCATTGACTAGGTCATTTCGATACTGCACTGAGGTGTTGTTATTGTCCAACGCGTTACGCCTGTCAATGTCAAACAGGCACTAAATCCAGGACATGCGCATTCGTTAACCTTCGTTAACTGAAAGGCTCGTCGTTTGTCGTGCGTACCCGATTAGTTATCGTGTGTCCTTTGAAGAAGAATGTAGCCAGCCAAGTTATATCCTGCCTATCACGAAAAAGACACGAGTTCGAAGACCTTTCGCTTGTGTTTGTGTGCGTGTTAGAGAGGAGAATTCTATTTTCCCCATAACATACGGTAATAATTGTGATATCCACAAGAGACAAGTGAAGGAATGTGAAGCCATTTTGCATACAATTGGACTCCCTGTTTTTGACACGTATCTGGTGCTGCTTGTGCTTATCACCTAATCTGTTAGCATGTGGTGTTAGGATGTTTGTGGCGCGTTACGTAATTCGCACTGGTTTGCTAAAACCCACGATACTGCACTGGTGCACGGTCGGTGCATGGCGAGCAACGAACGCTAACAGCAACATCCACGAGCGTGTGTTAATCAGTCGCCTGTTGTGTCAGGGACAGGATCATACGACGGGTGGAAAATCGAACCACCTTAATACGGTACGTAAATCAAACAGTGTAAACTACACACACCCTCTATACTAGTTGCACCAACAACAGAAAAAGTCTGGGTACGGATCGATTTTTCTTACTTTCACATACAGTCGTCTGGATCCGTGATGGAATTCACTGCAGCACTGAATGTTCCGTGTTGCTACCGTTTATTCGACGAGGGTGTGTGCTTGTGTTTATGGTTTCCTAAAGTTAATTTGACTTTGGTGAACGTCAGGTGCCACGTGTGACCTTCACCGAAGAAACGTCGTTTCAGACACGTCTCACTGCGATTTGCTTTACTGGTTGTAATAAACCGAATTGTTCCAATGAATTTAGTACACACCAAGGGATTAGTTTATTCCCACCAGAGCTAACACGCCCGTTATGTTTTTTTCTGGTAATTAAGTAGTTAACAAAACCATCGTGTGCATGTTGGTGCCTTTGTGTGAAGCGAGTATGACATTTGAAGCGGACTAAACGAAAAGGACATTAAGGTCGAACAGTGCACATGTCCTTAAATCACAAAAAGAGTTCTTTGTTTCCATGTTGGACTTTCTAAGGATTTTTGTTTTGTGAAGAACTCTAAAGATATATTTACACAAATCACAAATTATTTACACAAATCACTCCAGAAAGGAGTGAGCAGTACAATCAAACCCATTCCTTATCTTTCGGGCATACTTGAGTTTGAAATTCCAAACTCCAAACACATAAAACCATTTCCACCATGATACATGGGCACGTTTGGAGGGAAAACCTTTTGATCGCACCGGCCCGCGTGACGTAGACACAGGCAAACAGGGAAAAGCACAATATTTATGTGTCGATCAATTAAAAACGCACAACGAAGATATTCGATGATGGTAGACTATATTTTCACTGTATGGCTTTTTCCTTTTTACCAACCAAAATGAAAAAAAAACCCTCAAACTTTGCCTGATTTATGTCACAGACGTCAATCGGTGGAAAACGCTCTAAAACCCATCGTTGTACGTTACAGACCGTGCGCTGGTGGAGGAGAGCCAATAAACTTTTCCTTCCAACTTGCCGTGTAAACACAACACGAGAAGCGCTTTTTTGCGCTAAAATGAGTTTTCGCGGAAAATTCACCGCAGTTCGTGTGTGTGTGTGTGTCGGTGGACGATTTTACAAGTCTCTCACGCGCACAAATTTTCCTACATCATTCTGGTGTTTTTGGTGTGCGTGCCTGCAAGTATGTACGATGGTTTGGTAATGTGTTGCCGATTTGTACGGCCTAATTCAACGCGATCCTCCGACACAGACGTCAGTCGACGAGCGGACAAACGAGCGAACGATCGAGCACAGTGTTGTGACGACGACGAGTTAAACGAACGAAAGTAAAGCAACAGCAACAAAAAACCCCCAAACGAACGAACGAACCAGCATTTGAATTGTGTGGAATTCTAGTGCGTTCTGGTAGTGGCCACGTATCAAATCCGTACGGAACCGACGACGACTAAACAACCAATTACGGTGTCGAAATTAATACCAAATGCGGTGTGTGCAGTGTCACGATAAAAACGGCTCCTAATAAGCTGGGAAACGTGACCATTTTAGTGACACATTAGTGACGTGTTGTGTGCCACGATTCCGTCTTCGTGCACATTCGTTTTGAGGTGGTGAATTGATATTTTTCATGAATGAAATTTCATCCCTTACCGTGCGACCGATCGTAACGTGACAAGTGTGTACAGTAAATCACCCTCTCTCGCCCCCTTTTTACCCCCATTAACCCTACGAAGGGTCACACGTTGTGTAACATCGCCGGTGTCCTCACCGATACCGAAAACCGCGAGTATCGAACACGATCTGCACGAAGTGATCACGATTAAGTAATCGATCGTACAATGTGTAGCCAGGCACCGTGGCCCGTACGGAAGGGTATCTTCCGGTCGACGGGTCAATCGGACTTTGTCCCAACGCGCACTCCGAGTCCGGTCGTGGAATTTCCACTCTCACCTCCACCACCAACCCAACCGGGTTCGGTACCATCGCCGCTCGGGTCTTGCTCGAGCAAATCGACCAGTCCGGTTCATTCGCATCGCAACGGTATCACGCTGAATGTGGCCAGCCCGCTAAACAGTCCGCGCGTTACCGTCGTCGAAAGTCCGCTCGGTAGTCCGGCCAGCGTAAGAACGACGTTCGAGATACCGATCGAAAGCGTTACCCAGGTGAGATCAGTCACAGGAAAGAGCATGGGGAAAACCAAAAGGGAACTGATGGAAGGTTCGTAGGCAATTCTTGTACGTCCTTGACCGTCAGTAAACAATTGTGTTCCAAAATAGAACGCCGCGTACGGATGGCACCACCCGACGTAGGGAACGCTTGTTACAGCGGGAAGCTGGTGGGAATGGTCGTCTACAAATAGAATATTTTATACCATTATTAACGGTCTCATAGAAGTCAACCGTATTCCCTCCACATTGAAGGTGGTTTTTTTATTCTCGCTGACGGTGGTGTACCAACTGGGTACAGCATATTGTGCGTGTTTTAGTTTCGTTTACATACTAACATCAACACCACTACCATCATTACTACCACCGTTTGAATGGTTAAATGTGAGCGCGTGTGTACTAAAAATAGTGCCAAATAGGAAAAACGACGTACAAGTGACGTGATAGTGTCCGTATACATATATGATCCAAAAACAAAAAAAAAACAGATCTACAAAACCACCCTCATGCAAACAATACACACGATCGGTAAAATGTTGCTGTTGGAAAAATGGACATATTTCTCCACCGAGATCCCGTGAACCTTCCGAAGAAAATATGTTTGAACTATAAAGTTTCCCAGGCACCAAACCACGCGCCTTATGACGATATTCGTTTGATCGATTTAAGCAATTTAATGTGACGGTTGGTTTGAAGCAGAAAGATCTGTTCTTGGGTTGGATTGTTTATACACACAACACACCGGTGTGTCCGGTGTATGGATCCGGAATTCTGACCTAATATGGGGAGCAAACACGGATGAAGGGATCATAAGATTGGAATGTTTATACATTAATAATTTTCCCCCAAGGCCCCCTGTTAAGTTAACAGATTTGAAGAAAGAAAAGAAATTATACCCAAGTAAATATGTTTTTTATCATCTTTACAACTTTTTGGTGGTCTGTTGCCCAATTGACTCTTTCACCAGCGGGCATCTCAATGTCGAATATGGATTACCCGGACATTGGAGTACACCCTGCAGAGTAACAAGTAAACACATGTAACAATCAACAAAACTGTGATATGTTATCTCTGTACAAATGGGTTGCATTTTGAAGTGCTTTTACTCCGACTACTGAACGTCCATATCGCTCCGTCTCTCAATCTCCAACATGCGTTCCATGAAGGCTAGTTTGATCCAGTTCGTTTTGAATGTATTTTTAACTATCTTTCTTGTTGGGTTTGTTTTTGAATGGCCTAGTCCATTATCAATCGCTAGACTATAATAATGAAACCCCATTAAATACAGCTTCACAAACGATTCTACTGTGCTCACACTCAACTGGAGTACGGCGTTGAACGCCTCATTGTGTTTGTGTTGAACGATTTTCGAACTCTCGTTAGGAGTTTCATTTCAACACACAGTACAAGTACGATCGAGAAGCAGTGAGTTAAGCACCAACTTATGCGCTTACACGTTGCAAAACTGTCGCCAACACTTCACCGATAAAGCACTCGTAATTGTGCTAAAGTAGATGTCACTGCGGCACCGATAAGCTGTTATCTGTTTGTAGTATTTTTTTTAACACAATTTTTACCTTCTCCTCCAAAACAGGAAGCACGTTCCGTGAAAATGGGTGATTTCCAACAGGCCGAAGCGAACAACATTGCAGCTCACAGTCGCAAAGTACAGAGCGATCACTTCAGGTGTGTGTTACCAATATCCGCAAGTAGCTTCTTCCTGAGACACAGTATTTTAACTTGTTTTTCCTATTTTTTTTAGTGCGGAAAATAAAGCAATCTCGCAGGCACAGCAAAAGCAAACGGTTTCGTCGAGCGGTATCTTTAATCAGGAAAAGCACGTCTCCTCTACAACGCAGTCCACCTTCACCATGTCCAACACCAGCACGATCAGTTCATCGTCACAGATGAGCACGCTGTCCTCGTCGTCTGCAATGAACGGGATGCTGGGTGATGAGTTTCCCTCGTTCGAAGACTTCGAACGGCTCACGAACACACCGGAAGAGGTCGATAAGACGATCATGAAGTACTCGAAACATTTGGCCAACTACGTGCAGAATCTTCAGCAGACGGAGCAGCTCAAGAAGGCACCGACGCTGCTGAACCACATGAACGAAATCATACGACGAGCGTGGGCCGTACCAACGCACGGACACGAATTGGGTGCGAGTCTGTGCGATACACTGCGCAATACTGGCGGGCTCGATATACTGATGCGCAACTGTGTGGATAACGATTCGGAGGTACAGTTCTCATCTGCCCGCCTGTTGGAACAATGCCTTACGACGGAGAATCGAACGCATGTGGTTAAGAATGGGCTGGACAAGGTGGTGAACGTGGCGTGTGTCTGCACCCGCAACAATGCTACCGATCATTCACGCGTCGGTACCGGCATACTGGAGCATTTGTTCAAGCACAGTGAAGACACCTGCTCGAACGTGATCCGGCTCGGTGGTTTGGATGCGGTACTGTTCGAGTGCCGCAAGAATGATATCGAAACGTTGCGCCACTGTGCGGGTGCGCTAGCGAATCTGTCACTGTACGGTGGTTCGGAAAACCAGGAAGCTATGATAAATCGCAAGGTACCGTCCTGGTTGTTCCCGCTCGCCTTTCACAACGACGAAAACATTAAGTACTACGCGTGCCTAGCGATCGTGGTGTTGGTAGCGAACAAAGAGATCGAAGCGGAGGTAATCAAATCCGGCACGCTGAACCTGGTGGAACCCTTCGTAACGACGCACAATCCGTCGGAGTTTGCAAAGTCCAATCTCGCCCACGCGCACGGTCAAAGCAAACACTGGTTGCAGCGGCTAGTTCCGGTACTGAGTTCAAAGCGCGAAGAAGCACGCAATCTGGCCGCGTTCCACTTTTGTATGGAAGCGGGCATCAAGAAGGAGCAAGGCAATACGAACATTTTCAAAGAGATTGGCGCAATTGAGCCACTGATTAGGGTAGCGAGCTCACCGAACGCGATCGCCTCGAAGTTTGCCGCCCAAGCGTTGCGGCTTATTGGTGAGGAGGTCCCGCACAAACTGTCCCAACAGGTACCGCTCTGGTCGACGGAAGATGTACGAGAATGGGTAAAGCAGATTGGGTTCGGGGAGTATGAACAAAGCTTTTACGACTCGAAGGTTGACGGAGATCTGTTGCTCCAGATGCAGGATTGCAATCTGTGTAATGATATCGGTATGAAAAATGGTATTCTGAGGATACGGTTTCTGCGAGAGCTGCAGAACCTAAAAAAGATGGCCGACTATAGCTCACGTGATCCGGACGGTCTCCATGCTTTCCTGAGTCGAATTGGACCAGAGTATACGATCTACACGTACACGATGCTGAATGCCGGTGTGGACATCGAATCACTGAGAACACTCGACGAAGACCAGCTGACGGCAACGTGCGGCATCACGAACGCTATCCATCGGTCCCGCATCTTACAGGTGATCAAGCTGAACGAATCGATACCTTCCTTCCGGTCGGAACAGAGCACGGAGAAAAGCTTGGACGTGTTCGTTAGCTACCGTCGCAGCAACGGTTCCCAGCTGGCCAGTTTGCTCAAGGTTCATCTCGAGCTGCGCGGTTTCTCCGTGTTTATTGACGTGGAACGACTAGAGGCGGGCAAGTTTGACAACAATCTGCTGCAGAGCATTCGACATGCAAGACACTTCCTGCTTGTGCTGACACCCGAGGCACTGAATCGTTGTGTGGATGACGTCGAGTGTAAGGATTGGGTTCACCGGGTATGTATGGGCGGTACATGGAATCCATGTCTCCAAGAGTCATCATTGTAGTCTAACGATTGGGTTTTTTACGTTTTTTTTAGGAAATCGTAGCAGCACTCAACTCCGAATGCAACATCATTCCCATTATCGACAACTTCCAGTGGCCGGAGCCGGAAAAGTTACCCGAAGACATGCGCGGCGTCTGCCATTTCAATGGAATACGCTGGATTCACGACTATCAGGACGCCTGTGTGGACAAAGTGGAAAGGTGAGCTAGTACGATTGATTTATCGTTCACATCAGTTGCATGCTGTGACACTAGCTCTACAACACTTTTCCGTAACTAACTCCGTTTGGTTTCGGTTCTGTTTTGGTTTGTGTCTGAAAGTTTCTTTGATTTTTTTCCGTTAACATCACAAACACGACACTACATGATACACAAAGCGCACGTTCATATGCAAATGCACCTGTTTTGAAAAAAAAACAATATTGGCCGCTAATATTGTCACATTAGTACAATTAGACCAAACAATTTATTTAAATTTCGACTTTCGTTTTGCATGGTTAACATTTTTACACCTTATTAGTTGAAGCTTCCTTTCATTACCTGTACAGTAGCATCGCTAAAACATACCGTGTATGATGATACAAAAAGTTCAAGCCATTTTTTCTCTTTTTTCGGACCATTTCTTCCTCTCAGGTACATTAGAAATACCACTAACCATAACAATCGCTCAAACTCTGCGCATAGAAATAGCTAAGCTGTACTAAAAATGCTACAACTACGGTGCTGCAGCTAGAGCAGAATAATGGACACCGTGTGTTTCGTGTGCTTGCCGTGTACCAGACGGGTCCGGTGTACGGTTTATGTGCTTTGTTTAAGGATAAAAAAATCGTAAAACGTCTACCAGAAATGCATCCCAAATACTCAGCAAAGGATAGGACGATCGAAACTGAGCCTTAAGCTGCTTTTGCAATGTTGTCACTCCTCAGTTGATCTCAGTTCGCCAGCCAGCGGAAAACCTTAAACTGCAAATCTCAGCTCAGTGCAGTTGTCATATGTCGGGCAATGTGCGTATGGTGGTGGCAATGTAGAACAGATGGAACTTTGTCTCGCTAGCATCTCAAAACCCCAAACTCGTTTGTGCGTGCCGCAAGATTTGCGTACTGTTGTGCTTGTGGTGTGTTTCTATCTCGAGTTGTATGTGTGTATGCTAACGAACTATACGTGTGTGACGTGCGTGGAGGGTTTTTTGGCTGAATGTGCATGTGTGTGGGAGGGAAGGGAAGAGAATGTGGGGGGCAATGGCAAGCTGGTTAAAGGACATCCGTAAGCATCAAACAGCGGAGGTGAGCCCAATGGCATGAACCCTTTTTGTTTTACTTCCCCATATTAACAAACACCTTTGCATGATGTTTTAAGTTGATTTTACTTTTTATCCCATTTTTATAATGCCTTGTCCATATCACATTACTGACAAATTATTAACCAAAAGAAATATTATCATTTCACATGCGAGAGGTGAGTGCTCTATCTCATGCGAGTACCACTTGTGAAGAGGAATTTACTTTGATCTCACAAAGTAGTGTCGGAAAGTAGCCAAACTGTACGCTAAGAATTAGCCACAGCTGAATGAAAAGGAGATCGTTAAGGAGACTAAACCAGAGGTCTTAATCTTCCGTTTCTGGCTTTTCTTGAGTTGTATTTATTCGTAGTAGGATAGTGAGCCCTACGAATAAAAGATTTATCTTTTTATTTATAAATCCATTTATGTATGATATTATAGATCCTGATTGAAGATCTATTTTCTTGGGGCTATTAGTATCAAGTAGCTTCAATATTCATTAATAGCAGATCTTGAAGCGCTATCGTTGATAATATCTTAATAGACGACAGCTGTATGAAATATTGAAGAGATGAATCACCGGAATACTGTATCATTTTTCATTGATGTTCTATACATATATAATCTATATTCTATATAAAAATTTGAAAAAAGCTCCCTTTCCTGGAGTTTATTTCGCACGGGAAATTTAAGTATTGGAGAGATAGTAAGAATGCACTTCGCTCTTGGAGAGTTCTTTTTCTGTATTGGATAATAAATTTTTCTTCATTTTATAATTTAAATTATACGCAGAACAGGACCAATATACTCCCTTAACCTCTCTCCGAGAGCTAGGTTTTGTGAGTTGGAGCTCTTGAGGGATCTATCACCAATTTAAGACAAATATTTTCCCTCAGTTCACCAAACTAAACTATTGGTCGCTAAGTATATCTCTATTCCTCTTTATAATAAATTTTAGTAACATTTTTCTTTCTTTCTCATTCTTTATTTACTAATATCTTATCGAATTTTCCCACCCTCGCGTGCCATATATGCACAGAAATAATATCTCTTTAACAGTTCATTCCAAGCCGCATTACTTACGCCTTGTGTTGTTTCTTATCATGTCTGATTTCAGGTTCATGCGAGCAGAAACAAACGGTCGGGGAGGTATGATGGATCATGGAAGCCGACTGCATAGTCGCCAGCCGGGCGATGCAACGCCCTCGTCCGCCATCTACCAGCGCATGCACAGTAACGATTCGGGCAAGAGCAGTGATAAAGAAAACAGCCGTAATCTCGAATGACTAGATGCCCCTTCGGTTGCGAATCCGTCCCCGGTATCGTTAGGTTCTACCGGGTCGCTAAACGGTACACCGAGTGCCATCCCGACCACTTCCACCGCAAGTCCCCACCATCCACGGTACTACTCCTCGTTGGCTCAGCTGTACCGCAAATCATCCAGCCCGGCCCGGCAAGGTCCGACGGGTGGAAGTGGTGGCGCTCGTGGCCCGGCACGGTACAACAAACCTAACCGCGGTGTTCCCGGTGGGATGAACTCACTGCCACGTCTGCTGGGTGCGAGAGCTACCGAACTACGGCGTAGTTCTGCAGCCGGGTTGAATGTGGTATCGCAGCGTCCACCGTTGCCACCGAAGATTGAACTGCGCAGCCACAGTTACGACGGTTTGCTGGACGATTCGGCCAGTATGCAACGGCGTAAGGTGACAGACGTAGGACAGCCGACAGGGACAAAGGTGTCAACCGCAACCGAAGGGAATGATCGAGTCGATGGGCGAGACACGATCACTAGCCAGCAGGAAGGGGAAGATGAGCAAAGGATGAGACAGTCACCGATTGTGCGGAAAGTGTTTGCAGAAACGAGTGCCAGCTCGGTCGGAACGGAGGCATCGATCAAGAGCAAAAATCGACGATCGCGTAGCATGGACGATCTGTTCGATGACGATGGACCTGGCGTGGAGTGTAAATTCCTCGACAACACGCAAAGCATGGAGACACTGCTGGAACCGGTTTCTCCCATTTCGACAACCGCACCCGACTGTGCTCCGGAAACACCGCCAGCACGCTCTGGTGGAGGAAACATCTGTCTGAATCGACGTTTCGTGCGCGAAGACACAGACGATCAGCAGGACGACCCGGTCGATGAGTCGCTCGGATCTCACACCGCATCACACGAGCAGCTGTGCGAAAAGGAAACGATCACGGTCGATAGTACGCCGCGGTTTCACGCGGACGACGGTGAACCGCAGGATGTGAAAAGGCAACCAGACGAACAGGAAGATGATATCGAATCGACCCATTCGTCCGTTACCTCGTCGCTCGGTTCAACGGCATCGGGCGAAAAGGGTACGGGACCAAGGAAAGCACCCAAACCACTGATCAATCGGTACGTGAAGAAGGTGAAATCGTTCATGAAGATGTAGTCCCCGTTTTTGCTGCACCGTGGCATATGTCCCTTTACATCTCGCTCTCGAATAAGTAAGGTAGTATTAGTAGCTTTGTACACCCGACTGTTTTGCGGAAAACCAATTCGAATCAGTCACCGTCCAGTGGGCTGCACCGAAGCAAATGGCCGGACGGTGGCGCTTTCATTGTGATCTTTAGGACGAACGTGACGCACTGTTACCGAACAATGACTATAAAGAAAAGAAGAAAAAAAAACGACAAAGCAAACTTTCTCCACTTGGTGATCCACTTGATCTTTTGGCTTTTTGCTTTTAATTATGTGCTTGATGTGACGCAAACACACCAAGCAAGATGGTGGTTTTGTGTAGAATAATTTAATTTAAAACACCCACACACCCACACGCCCATTTTAATGGCCGACAATCAAACAAGATGAATGAGATAGGATTTTATAGTAACCGTTCCATTAAGTTAGTGTTTAACAGACCGAAAAAGGTTGAAAAAAAGCATACACACACACACACACACCCTCACACCAACACGTACAGATTACAAACTCGCGTACATATTACAAAGCGTCTAACCTACGATTTCAATGTATTTCTGTTGTCTTAATTTAAACCCTACTGCTATTACGACTAGCTGTTATTATTACTATATTACGATTACTACCACTACTACTACTTACACCATTGTGATTAGTTTCGCGCAGCAGTGCAGCGATGCCGTTGCGCGGAATGCTGGAACGTTGTAAAATATATTATTTAGACTTTCTTTAGAGTGTAAGAGGAAGCTTCCCCGGATGGATTCGAACGAAATGGAACGGCAAACGACAGGAAGCTTTCCTTACGGCCTACACCATCAAAGTATCTAGTGTAGGAATTGCAATTTGTGTATCGGCTTACCGATGTTAATAGTTCTTGCTGCTCGCGAAATGTATGTAAATATGCGAAATCCGTTTTTTTGTTGTTGTTGTTGTATTCTCGCATTAGCACCGCTACTACGGATGTGTAGCTTTGTGTGTTACAGCAAAATTCGACTCGCTTCTTTTTTCATAATCAACCATTATGACCTCTTAGGATGATTTAATGACGAGCGGGACAAAATGGTCATGCGGCCATGCGGGAAAAAAAATCAAGTGCTTTAAAACAAAACTGTGAAACTTCGATATATGTGTGTAACATGAGAAGAAGTAAGGAAAACAACACGCAAATTGTATGTGTTTTTTTTAATAAATATGTTAATAAAGCAAAAGTACACTCACAGCTAAAATGCATACTTTCAATGTGTAAACGGAAGGAAAATATTGAGAAAAAAAAGAAGATAATTGGGTAAAGTTAAGAATTAACGAATAAATTAAAAAGGATTAGCTGATTACACTTAATCGTGAGCGAGTCAGAATAAAAAATGGACTTCTAATCAATTACTTTCGTTTCATTCGCATGTTTGTTAACAATTCGTTCGCCAACATTGGTTACATTTGTTTGTTCTCACGGAACACACATTCATTAGATTCGTGGTGCTTCACCATCGATATTGGGTTCGAAATCACTATTGAACAGGACGAGCCTCGAATAAATAAACAAATGCATGTAACCAATGTATTGCTGCGAAAAGTGCATCGTGCAAACAAATGCAACCGTTGCATCCGGCAAAAACCCGGGACAACGTACATACAATACCCACAGACGATACTCTGCGGGGTGATCCAACTATTACGTAACGCAAAAATTGTGAATTTTAGACACTTTCCCTCCGTATCGTAACAAAACCTATTGTAACTAAAAATTATTTTCGTATGAAAAATGTCCTCCTTTCCTGGCGTTGACGAGCCACCTTCCTTCATTAATCGAAATAACAAGAGAACATCCCACAAAAGAGGATTCACCTGTAGCTTGCAGCTCGAAGATCGAACCGTAGTTAATTGTACCTCTTTTGTAGGATGCTCTCTTGTTGTTTCGGCTGGTGAAATTGATCACTTTATCAGAATTTTGTCGCAGAAAACGACCGGTTTTCGCATTTAAAACAACAAGAGAACATCCAACAAAGGAGGTAGTATCAACTGTTGTTCGTCAGCGTCGCACTTTATAAAAATAGCGGTCTCTTTTCCGTTCGTTATCATTGATTGCAATTGAAGATCCTCTAGTATTGGTCGATTGGAGCGAAAAAGATGAAGGATTTTTTCCCCTTCATCGGATACTCTCATACTATCGATCACCAATCCTAGATCATCTAAAGGTAGATCTGATTGCTACCTCCTCAGTTGGATGCTCGCTTAAATGCGCCTTAAACAAAAAAAAGAATAAAAAATCATAAAATAATAAAAAAATTCTGAAAATTTGAAACTTTTCCCAAGGCTATAGCCTTAGTATTTTTTTTGGGAAATTTAGCAAAATTTTTAAAACTGATTTATTTCAATCCGAATTGGTCGAACTAAGTTTCTTATCACTCAAATAATGCTTTAAATAAAGAAAAAAATAAAAAATCATAAAAAAAAAAAATTTAAAAATTTGAAACTTTTCCCAAGGCTATAGCCTTAGTTTTTTTTTGGGAAATTTAGCAAAATTTTAAAAATTGCTATATTTCAATCCGAATTGGTTGAAATAAGCTTCTTTTCACTCGAATAATGCTTTAAATAAAGAAAAGAATAAAAAATCATAAAAAAATAAAAAAATTCTAAAAATTTGAAAATTTCCCAAGGCTATAGCCTTAGTTTTTTTTTGGGAAATTTAGC
The DNA here is from genome assembly GCA_016170015.1 of Anopheles longipalpis. Taxonomy (NCBI): domain Eukaryota; kingdom Metazoa; phylum Arthropoda; class Insecta; order Diptera; family Culicidae; genus Anopheles; species Anopheles longipalpis. Next base: position 23,965,704 of record CM028106.1, read on the forward strand.
AAAATTTTAAAAATTGCTATATTTCAATCCGAATTGGTTGAAATAAGTTTCTTTTCACTCGAATAATGCTTTAAATAAAGAAAAGAATAAAAAATCATAAAAAAATAAAAAAATTCTAAAAATTTGAAAATTTTCCAAGGTTATAGCCTTAGTTTTTTTGGGAAATTTAGCAAAATTTTAAAAATTGCTATATTTCAATTCGAATTGGTTGAAATAAGCTTCTTTTCACTCGAATAATGCTTTAAATAAAGAAAAGAATAAAAAATCATAAAAAAATAAAAAAATTCTAAAAATTTGAAAATTTCCCAAGGCCTTAGTTTTTTTTGGGAAATTTAGCAAAATTTTAAAAATTGCTATATTTCAATCCGAGTTGGTTGAAATAAGCTTCTTTTCACTCGAATAATGCTTTAACTAAAGAAAAGAATAAAAAATCATAAAAACATAAAAAAATTCTAAAAATTTGAAAATTTCTCAAGGCTATAGCCTTAGTTTTTTTTTTGGGAAATTTAGCAAAATTTTAAAAATTGCTATATCTCAATCCGAATTGGTTGAAATAAGTTTCTTTTCACTCGAATAATGCTTTAAATAAAGAAAAGAATAAAAAATCATAAAAAAATAAAAAAATTCTAAAAATTTGAAAATTTCCCAAGGCTATAGCCTTAGTTTTTTTGGGAAATTTAGCAAAATTTTAAAAATTGCTATATCTCAATCCGAATTGGTTGAAATAAGTTTCTTTTCACTCGAATAATGCTTTAAATAAAGAAAAGAATAAAAAATCATAAAAACATAAAAAAATTCTAAAAATATGAAAATTTCCCAAGGCTATAGCCTTAGTTTTTTTGGGAAATTTAACAAAATTTTGAAAATTTATGTACTTTAATGCGAATTGGTTGAAATAAGTTTCTTTTCACTCGAATAATGCTTTAAATAAAGAAAAGAATAAAAAATCATAAAAAAATAAATAAAAATTTGAAAATTTCCCAAGGCTATAGTCTTAGTTTTTGTTTGGGGAATTTAGCAAAATTTTGAAAACTGATTTATTTCAATCCGAATTGGTGGAATGTTTCTTTTCACTTGAATAATGGTTTAAATAAAGAAAAGAATAAAAAATCATAAAAAAATTGAAAATTTCCCAAGGTTATAGCCTATATATAAGAAAGATTAGAAATGTATGACGGACACCAGGATTAGAATGTCCTCGCTAAAATGTGTTATTGATTATTCAAACAAACCGTAGGAGAGTAGTTATCTGGCGCTTTAAGTAATAATTCTTTCTTCATTCATGCACATTTAATGACGAATTTTATGCTCCTTCCTACCAATGGTACGTAATCGTTGAATGATCCCTGATGCTGTTCCCTGATTTCTCATGGACAACAATAAAAACATCCCAAACCTCTTCCATATACCACACACGAAGCAGAGCACGGTTTTAAACACTCATTCTGATAGGAAAGGTTATACGCGAAGCCCTTTTTTTGGATCGGAAGTTTGTAATTCATCCGATCCTCACTTTCCGTAGGCTGTGCGGGTTCATTAACTTTATTGCCTTCAACATGCATCATTCCCACACATATGGCATACAAACAGAAAACAAAAAATGCGCACGCCCAAATGGGTTAACCAGAGCCACTTGGAGTGGATGCACTCGGATGCAATTTGGCTACATAATCAGGGCCAACTTGCGGATCATCAGCCACCCTTCAGTGTTTACCGGAAAACAAATTGTCCAACCAACATCTTGCCTTCTGATGCTGAGTAAACAGATACGGTAAACAGAGCCCTCGCAGGACTTTTTTCGATACACCAAGGGCTTAAACACGGGCTCGTGCCAATGCGCGTCTGTTGTTGTTTTGTTGGGTGGGCTAACAACCTTTTTTTTTGGAAGAAGAAATTCGATCACTTTAAATCTGTTTTGCAAAAGCATGTATCGGACAAACTGCCGTCGTCCATTTCGGCTGGTTTTTTGTGTCCCGGAATTTCAAAATGCCTTAGTATGATGATAGGTCCCGTGTACAGCGCGAGCTTTGAAAATAAATAAATACAAATCGTGTATTTTCTCAACAAACGTACTCGGTAAACAATGATTTGTTTTTCCACCCCGGACTTGAACTCGAACTACGGGGGGAGATTTTTTTTCTCTCTCTCTCTACTGTTTAGACAGAGTGTGTACAATAAGAATGCTTCAAAGGGTTCAAAGGGACAGATTTAAGGTTTCTTCATTTTTTTTCGAGGTTCTATCACGGGTTGGTCAATGTTGGGAGATATGGTTTAGAATATGTTTATGACCTTGCTCTATGCGTAACGTTTCTTTCCTGAAACCATAATGCAATTTAGTTCGAGTTGGTGGAGATGTGAGCGGGTTCCTGGGCGATTGTTTTCGATGGGCCAATTGTTTTCAAGTTTACCAGCAGGTTGTACCGTTTTGATGGGAGTAAAGGGGATGCCTACATAGAAATGTATTGGGATAGGTAAGGATTTGGAACGTTGCGCGTATTTTCGAGTGCTTTACTTCGAAATTCGGAGGAGAGACAGTTTGTGTAAAAAGTAAAGGATTTTATTTGTTTAACCCAATGAATAAGGTTTCGTAAAGAAGGAAGAAGAGTGTTTCATAAAGGGTAGTGCTCTACTCAACAAAAAGAAGAAGAAGAAAAAAAAGAAGAAGAAGAAGAAGAAGATGAAGAAGAAGAAAAAGAAGAAGAAGAAAAAGAAGAAGAAGAAGAAGAAGAAGAAGAAGAAGAAGAAGAAGAAGAAGAAGAAGAAGAAGAAGAAGGAAGAAGAGTAAAACATAAAACAATTAGTCGCTTTAAAGCTAAATAAGCTTTAAATTGAATAGTTTCGTTTGTTTTTGATTACTATTGAAATAATGCCGGTTACTGCTATTAGTGGCAAATTTGCCGTGAATTTCTTAAATATATTTAAGCAATAAAGTAAATAATCTGTCACAAAGAAATTTTTTAAGTGAGGAATTCATGTTCTATTTTACTTTTTCCACTTCTCCGTAGCTTGTGTCAAAAAACAAGGGGCCGTACATTAATACAATAAAGTTTAAAAATCTTTCTCTAGAATTTTATAATTTATGGTAAAACTTTTGTCCTGCGAAACATATACAAAACAAAACAAAAAAATTCCACAAAGAAAGAAATTGGTTCCTCCGTAATAAAATAAGTAGGAAAAAAGCACACAACACAAATGCCACAGAAACTGTGTCCTAGCTAAATATTATCTTTCCGTTACAAGTGGTCCCCCCGGCCTCTCGGTTGTCCTCGCCGTCATTTTCTGCTACTCACACTGGAAAAGAAAAAAAACCTCATAACGATAAAAATAACAACGTTTAAACGGATGAAAAGAAATAAAAAAATTGAACATAAACAATAAAACAAAACGAACCAACAAAAATCCCAATCACCATTTTGTGTCGTGGGCAAAATTTCACCGTTTTAACCACCAACGGAACCAAAAACGCAATAGGCCATGATCGATGTTCGAACTTTGGTGGAAAAATTTGTTTATGTTTCATCCCACAGCCTACTACTGCTTTGCTCTCCGTTCATTCTTCTCCTTCATTCTCCCTGAAATGGGGGAAAAAAACGCGAACGCATCTCGATCGCTAAAAACAACACTTGAAAAACTGTCAACTTGGTCCCTAAAAATATTAAGAAGAAAAAAAATGGATAGTCCACTCATTAATTGCACCCACAAAAATGCGCTTTACAATTCACCTTACCATCTTTAGCCACTTGAGAGCTACTCAAGATTTCGTGGGTCCCTTGGGATACATTTGGGAAATTCCAACCAATCTGTCGTGTCATAATTTGCGTATAAAAGACACTTTCTCACAAGGCTTTTCGCTTATGTTTATCTTTCTGTGTGTGTGGGNGACGAAAACATTAAGTACTACGCGTGCCTAGCGATCGTGGTGTTGGTAGCGAACAAAGAGATCGAAGCGGAGGTAATCAAATCCGGCACGCTGAACCTGGTGGAACCCTTCGTAACGACGCACAATCCGTCGGAGTTTGCAAAGTCCAATCTCGCCCACGCGCACGGTCAAAGCAAACACTGGTTGCAGCGGCTAGTTCCGGTACTGAGTTCAAAGCGCGAAGAAGCACGCAATCTGGCCGCGTTCCACTTTTGTATGGAAGCGGGCATCAAGAAGGAGCAAGGCAATACGAACATTTTCAAAGAGATTGGCGCAATTGAGCCACTGATTAGGGTAGCGAGCTCACCGAACGCGATCGCCTCGAAGTTTGCCGCCCAAGCGTTGCGGCTTATTGGTGAGGAGGTCCCGCACAAACTGTCCCAACAGGTACCGCTCTGGTCGACGGAAGATGTACGAGAATGGGTAAAGCAGATTGGGTTCGGGGAGTATGAACAAAGCTTTTACGACTCGAAGGTTGACGGAGATCTGTTGCTCCAGATGCAGGATTGCAATCTGTGTAATGATATTGGTATGAAAAATGGTATTCTGAGGATACGCTTTCTGCGAGAGCTACAGAACCTGAAGAAGATGGCCGACTATAGCTCACGTGATCCGGACGGTCTCCATGCTTTCCTGAGTCGAATTGGACCAGAGTATACGATCTACACGTACACGATGCTGAATGCCGGTGTGGACATCGAATCGCTGAGAACACTCGACGAAGACCAGCTGACGGCGACGTGCGGCATCACGAACGCAATCCATCGGTCCCGCATCTTACAGGTGATCAAGCTGAACGAATCGATACCTTCCTTCCGGTCGGAACAGAGCACGGAGAAAAGCTTGGACGTGTTTGTTAGCTACCGTCGCAGCAATGGTTCGCAGCTGGCCAGTTTGCTCAAGGTACATCTCGAGCTGCGCGGTTTCTCCGTGTTTATTGACGTGGAACGACTAGAGGCGGGCAAGTTTGACAACAATCTGCTGCAGAGCATTCGACATGCAAGACACTTCCTGCTTGTGCTAACACCCGAGGCACTGAATCGTTGTGTGGATGACGTCGAGTGTAAGGATTGGGTTCACCGGGTATGTATGGGCGGTACATGGAATCCATGTCTCCAAGAGTCATCATTGTAGTCTAACGATTGGTTTTTTTTACATCTTTTTAGGAAATTGTAGCAGCACTCAACTCCGAATGCAACATCATTCCCATTATCGACAACTTCCAGTGGCCGGAGCCGGAAAAGTTACCCGAAGACATGCGCGGCGTCTGCCATTTCAATGGAATACGCTGGATTCACGACTATCAGGACGCCTGTGTGGACAAAGTGGAAAGGTGAGCTAGTTTGATTGACTTCACGTTCGCATCAGTTGCATGCTGTGACACTAGCTCTACAACACTTTTCCGTAACTAACTCCGTTTGGTTTCGGTTCTGTTTTGGTTTGTGTCTGAAAGTTTCTTTGATTTTTTTCCGTTAACATCACAAACACGACACTACATGATACACAAAGCGCACGTTCATATGCAAATGCACCTGTTTTGAAAAAAAAAACAATATTGGCCGCTAATATTGTCACATTAGTACAATTAGACCAAACAATTTATTTAAATTTCGACTTTCGTTTTGCATGGTTAAAATTTTTACACCTTATTAGTTGCAGCTTCCTTTCATTACCTGTACAGTAGCATCACTAGAACATACCGTGTTCTACATACAAAAAGTTCAAGCCATTTTTTCTCTTTTTTCGGACCATTTCTTCCTCTCAGGTACATTAGAAATACCACTAACCATAACAATCGCTCAAACTCTGCGCATAGAAATAGCTAAGCTGTACTAAAAACGCTACAACTACGGTGCTGCAGCTAGAGCAGAATAATGGACACCGTGTGTTTCGTGTGCTTGCCGTGTACCAGACGGGTCCGGTGTACGGTTTATGTGCTTTGTTTAAGGTTAAAAAAATCGTAAAACGTCTACCAGAAATGCATCCCAAATACTCAGCAAAGGATAGGACGATCGAAACTGAGCCTTAAGCTGCTTTTGCAATGTTGTCACTCCTCAGTTGATCTCAGTTCGCCAGCCAGCGGAAAACCTTAAACTGCAAATCTCAGCTCAGTGCAGTTGCCATATGTCGGGCAATGTGTGTATGGTGGTGGCAATGTAGAACAGATGGAACTTTGTCTCGCTAGCATCTCAAAACCCCAAACTCGTTTGTGCGTGTGGCAAGATATGCGTACTGTTGTGCTTGTGGTGTGTTTCTATCTCGAGTTGTATGTGTGTATGCTAACGAACTATACGTGTGTGACGTGCGTGCAGGGTTTTTTGGCTGAATGTGCATGTGTGTGGGAGGGAAGGGAAGAGAATGTGGGGGGCAATGGCAAGCTGGTTAAAGGACATCCGTAAGCATCAAACAGCGGAGGTGAGCCCAATGGCATGAACCCTTTTTGTTTTACTTCCTCATATTAACAAACACCTTTGCATGATGTTTTAAGTTGATTTTACTTTTTATCCCATTTTTATAATGCCTTGTCCATATCACATTACTGACAAATTATTAACAAAAAGAAATATTATCATTTCACATGCGAGAGGTTAGTGCTCTATCTCATGCGAGTACCACTTGTGAAGAGGAATTTACTTTGATCTCACAAAGTAGTGTCGGAAAGTAGCCAAACTGTATCAAATTGGTACGCCAAGAATTAGCCACAGCTGAATGAAAAGGAGGTCGTTAAGGAGTCTAAACCAGAGGTCTTAATCTTCCGTTTCTGGCTTTTCTTGAGTTTTATTTTTTCGTAATAGGATAGTGAGCCCTACTAATAAAAGATTTATCTTCTTATTTATAAATCCATTTATGTATGTTATTATAGATCCTGATTGAAGATCTATTTTCTTGGGGCTATTAGTATCAAGTAGCTCCATTATTCATTAATAGAAGATCTTGAAGCGCTATCCTTAATAATATCTTAATAGACGACAACTGTATGAAATATTGAAGAGATGAATCACTGGAATACTGTATCATTTTTCACTGATGTTCTTGGGATATAAAAATTAGAAAAAAGCTCCCTTTCCTGGAGTTTATTTCGCACGGGAAATTTAAGTATTGGAGAGATAGTAAGAAGGCACTTCACTCTTGGAGAGTTCTTTTTGTGTATTGGATAATAAGTTTTTCTTCATTTTTTAATATAAATTATACGCAGAACAGGACCAAAATACTCCCTTAACCTGGCTCCGAGAGCTAGGTTTTGTGAGCTAGAGCTCTTGAGGGATCTTTCACCAATTTAAGACAAATATTTTCCCTCAGTTCACCAAAACTAAGCTATTGGTTACAAAGTATACCTCTTTCCCTCTTTATAATAAATTTTAGAAACATTTTTCTTTCTTTCTCATTCTTTATTTACTAATATCTTATTGAATTTTCCCACCCTCGCGTGCCATATATGCACATAAATAATTTCTCTTTAACAGTCCATTCCACGCCCCATTACTTACACCTTGTGTTGTTTCTTACCATGTCTGATTTTAGGTTCATGCGAGCAGAAACAAACGGTCGGGGAGGTATGATGGATCATGGAAGCCGACTGCATAGTCGCCAGCCGGGCGATGCAACGCCCTCGTCCGCCATCTACCAGCGCATGCACAGTAACGATTCGGGCAAGAGCAGTGATAAAGAAAACAGCCGTAATCTCGAATGACTAGATGCCCCTTCGGTTGCGAATCCGTCCCCGGTATCGTTAGGTTCTACCGGGTCTCTAAACGGTACACCGAGTGCCATCCCGACCACTTCCACCGCAAGTCCCCACCATCCACGGTACTACTCCTCGTTGGCTCAGCTGTACCGCAAATCATCCAGCCCGGCCCGGCAAGGTCCGACGGGTGGAAGTGGTGGCGCTCGTGGTCCGGCACGGTACAACAAACCTAACCGCGGTGTTCCCGGTGGGATGAACTCACTGCCACGTCTGCTGGGTGCGAGAGCTACCGAGCTGCGGCGTAGTTCTGCGGCCGGGTTGAACGTGGTTTCGCAGCGTCCACCGTTGCCACCGAAGATTGAACTGCGTAGCCACAGTTACGACGGTTTGCTGGACGATTCGGCCAGTATGCAACGGCGTAAGGTGACAGACGTAGGACAGCCGACAGGGACAAAGGTGTCAACCGCAACCGAAGGGAATGATCGAGTCGATGGGCGAGACACGATCACTAGCCAGCAGGAAGGGGAAGATGAGCAAAGGATGAGACAGTCACCGATTGTGCGGAAAGTGTTTGCAGAAACGAGTGCCAGCTCGGTCGGAACGGAGGCATCGATCAAGAGCAAAAATCGACGATCGCGTAGCATGGACGATCTGTTCGATGACGATGGACCTGGCGTGGAGTGTAAATTCCTCGACAACACGCAAAGCATGGAGACACTGCTGGAACCGGTATCTCCCATTTCGACAACCGCACCCGACTGTGCTCCGGAAACACCGCCAGCACGCTCTGGTGGAGGAAACATCTGTCTGAATCGACGTTTCGTACGAGAAGACACAGACGATCAGCAGGACGACCCGGTCGATGAGTCGCTCGGATCTCACACCGCATCACACGAGCAGCTGTGCGAAAAGGAAACGATCACGGTCGATAGTACGCCGCGGTTTCACGCGGACGACGGTGAACCGCAGGATGCGAAACGGCAACCAGACGAACAGGAAGATGATATCGAATCGACCCATTCGTCCGTTACCTCGTCGCTCGGTTCAACGGCATCGGGCGAAAAGGGTACGGGACCAAGGAAAGCACCCAAACCACTGATCAATCGGTACGTGAAGAAGGTGAAATCGTTCATGAAGATGTAGTCCCCGTTTTTACTGCACCGTGGCATATGTCCCTTTACATCTCGCTCTCGAATAAGTAAGGTAGTATTAGTAGCTTTGTACACCCGACTGTTTTGCGGAAAACCAATTCGAATCAGTCACCGTCCAGTGGGCTGCACCAAAGCAAATGGCCGGACGGTGGCGCTTTCATTGTGATCTTTAGGACGAACGTGACGAACTGTTACCGAACAATGAAAGTTACCGAAACTGTTACCGAAGAAAAGAAGAAGAAAAAAAACGACAAAGCAAACTTTCTCCACTTGGTGATCCACTTGATCTTTTGGCTTTTTGCTTTTAATAATGTGCTTGATGTGACGCAAACACACCAAGCAAGATGGTGGTTTTGTGTAGAATAATTTAATTTAAAACACCCACACACCCACACGCCCATTTTAATGGCCGACAATCAAACAAGATGAATGAGATAGGATTTTATAGTAACCGTTCCATTAAGTTAGTGTTTAACAGACCGAAAAAGGTTGAAAAAAAGCATACACACACACACACACCCTCACACCGACACGTACAGATTACAAACTCGCGTACATATTACAAAGCGTCTAACCTACGATTTCAATGTATTTCTGTTGTCTTAATTTAAACCCTACTGCTATTACGACTAGCTGTTATTATTACTATATTACGATTACTACCACTACTACTACTTACACCATTGTGATTAGTTTCGCGCAGCAGTGCAGCGATGCCGTTGCGCGGAATGCTGGAACGTTGTAAAATATATTATTTAGACTTTCTTTAGAGTGTAAGAGGAAGCTTCCCCGGATGGATTTGAACGAAATGGAACGGCAAACGCCAGGAAGCTTTCCTTACGGCCTACACCATCAAAGTATCTAGTGTAGGAATTGCAATTTGTGTATCGGCTTACCGATGTTAATAGTTCTTGCTGCTCGCGAAATGTATGTAAATATGCGAAATCCGTTGTTTTGTTGTTGTTGTATTCTCGCATTAGCACCGCTACTACGGATGTGTAGCTTTGTCTGTTACAGCAAAATTCGACTCGCTTCTTTTTTCATAATCAACCATTATGACCTCTTAGGATGATTTAATGACGAGCGGGACAAAATGGTCATGCGGCCATGCGGAAAAAAAATCAAGTGCTTTAAAACAAAACTGTGAAACTTCGATATATGTGTGTAACATGAGAAGAAGTAAGGAAAACAACACGCAAATTGTATGTGTTTTTTTTAAATAAATATGTTAATAAAGCAAAAGTACACTCACAGCTAAAATGCATACTTTCAATGTGTAAAGGAAAATATTGAGAAAAAAGGAAGATAATTGGGTAAAGTTATGAATTAACGAATAAATTTAAAATGATTAGCTGATTGCACTTAATCGTGAGCGAGTCAGAACAAAAAATTACTTTCGTTTCATTCGCATGTTTGTTAACAATTCGTTCGCCAACATTGGTTACATTTGTTTGTTCTCACGGAACACACATTCATTAGATTCGTGGTGCTTCACCATCGATATTGGGTTCGAAATCACTATTGAACAGGACGAGCCTCGAATAAATAAACAAATGCATGTAACCAATGTATTGCTTCGAAAAGTGCATCGTGCAAACAAATGCAACCGTTGCATCCGGCAAAAAACCGGGACAACGTACGTACAATACCCACAGACGATACTCTGAGGGGTGATCCAACTATTACGTAACGCAAAAATTTTGAATTTTTGACCCTTTCCCTCCGTATCGTAACAAAACCTATTGTAACTAAAAATGATTTTCGTATAAAAAATGTCCCCCTTTCCTGGCGTTGTCGAGCCACCTCCTTCATTAATCGAAATAACAAGAGAACATCCCACAAAAGAGGATTCACCTGTAGCTTGCGGCTCGAAGATCGAACCGTAGTTAATTGTACCTCTTTCGTAGGATGTTCTCTTGTTGTTTCGGCTGGTGAAATTGATCACTTTATCAGGATTTTGTCGCAGAAAACGACCGGTTTTCGCATTTAAAACAACAAGAGAACATCCAACAAAGGAGGTAGTATCAACTGTTGTTCGTCAGCGTAGCACTTGATAAAAATAGCGGTCTCTTTTCCGTTCATTATCATTGATTGCAATTGAAGATCCTCTAGTATTGGTCGAAGATGAAGGATCTTTTCCCCTTCATCGGATACTCTCATACTATCGATCACCAATCCTAGATCATCTGCAGGTAGATCTGAGTGCTACCTCCTCCGTTGGATGCTCTCTTAAATGCGCCTTAAATAAAAAAGAGAACCAACAATCATAAAAAATTAAAAAAAATTAAAAATTTGAAAATTTCCCAAGGCCTTAGTTTTTTTAAAGAAATTTAGCAAAATTTTATAAATAGATCTACTTTAATGCGAATTGGTTGAAATAAGTTTCTTTTCACTCGAATAATGCTTTAAATAAAGAAAAGAATAAAAAATCATAAAAACATAAAAAAATTCTAAAAATTTGAAAATTTCCCAAGGCTATAGCCTTAGTTTTTTTGGGAAATTTAACAAAATTTTGAAAATTTATGTACTTTAATGCGAATTGGTTGAAATAAGTTTCTTTTCACTCGAATAATACTTTAAATAAAGAAAAGCATAAAAAATCATAAAAAAAATAAAAAAAATTCAAAACATTTGAAAATTTCCCAAGGCTATAGCCTTAGCTTTTTTTGGGAAATTTAGCAAAATTTTAAAAATTTATGTACTTTAATGCGAATTGGTTGAAATAAGCTTCTTTTCACTCGAATAATGCTTTAAATAAAGAAAAGAATAAAAAATCATAAAAAAATAAAAAAATTCTAAAATTTTGAAAATTTCCCAAGGCTATAGCCTTAGTTTTTTTTGGGAAATTTAGCAAAATTTTGAAAACTGATTTATTTCAATCCGAATTGGTTGAAATAAGTTTCTTTTCACTCGAATAATGCTTTAAATAAAAAAAAGAATAAAAAATCATAAAAAAATAAAAAAAATCTAAAAATTTGAAAATTTCCCAAGGCTATAGCCTTAGTTTTTTTTTGGGAAATTTAGCAAAATTTTGAAAACTGATTTATTTCAATCCGAATTGGTTGAAATAAGTTTCTTTTCACTCGAATAATGCTTTAAATAAAGAAAAGAATAAAAAATCATAAAAAAATAAAATAATTCTAAAAATTTGAAAATTTCCCAAGGCTATAGCCTTAGTTTTTTTTGGGAAATTTAGCAAAATTTTGAAATCTGATTTATTTCAATCCGAATTGGTTGAAATAAGCTTCTTTTCACTCGAATAATGCTTTAAATAAAAAAAAGAATAAAAAATCATAAAAAAATAAAAAAAATCTAAAAATTTGAAAATTTCCCAAGGCTATAGCCTTAGTTTTTTTTTGGGAAATTTAGCAAAATTTTGAAAACTGATTTATTTCAATCCGAATTGGTTGAAATAAGTTTCTTTTCACTCGAATAATGCTTTAAATAAAGAAAAGAATAAAAAATCATAAAAAAATAAAATAATTCTAAAAATTTGAAAATTTCCCAAGGCTATAGCCTTAGTTTTTTTTGGGAAATTTAGCAAAATTTTGAAATCTGATTTATTTCAATCCGAATTGGTTGAAATAAGCTTCTTTTCACTCGAATAATGCTTTAAATAAAAAAAAGAATAAAAAATCATAAAAAAATAAAAAAAATCTAAAAATTTGAAAATTTTCCAAGGCTATAGCCTTAGTTTTTTTTTTGGGAAATTTAGCAAAATTTTAAAAATTGCTATATTTCAATCCGAATTGATTGAAATAAGTTTCTTTTCACTCGAATAATGCTTTAAATAAAGAAAAGAATAAAATATCATAAAAAAAATTGGAAAATTTCCCAAGGTATAGGAAAGATTAGAAATGTATGACGGACACCAGGATTAGAATATCCTCGCTAAAATGTGTTATTGATTATTCAAACAATCCGTAGGAGAGTAGTTATCTGGCGCTTTAAGTAATAATTCTTTCTTCATTCATGCATTTTTTATGACGAATTTTATGTTCCTTCCTACCAATGGTACGTAATCGTTGAATGATCCCTGATGCTGTTCCCTGATTTCTCATGGACAACAAAAATATTTCCCAAACCTCTTCCTTATACCACACACGAAGCAGAGCACGGTTTTAAGCACTCATTCTTATAGGAAAGGTTATACGCGAAGCCCTTTTTTTGGATCGGAAGTTTGTAATTCATCCGATCCTCACTTTCCGTAGGCTGTGCGGGTTCATTAACTTTATTGCCTTCCACATGCATCATTCCCACACATATGGCATACAAACAGAAAACAAAAAACGCGCGCGCCCAAATGGGTTAACCAGAGCCACTTGGAGTGGATGCACTCGGATGCAATTTGGCTACATAATCAGGGCCAACTTGCGGATCATCAGCCACCCTTCAGTGTTTACCGGAAAACAAATTGTCCAACCAACATCTTGCCTTCCGATGCTGAGTAAACAGATACAGTAAACAGAGCCCTCGCAGGACTTATTTCGATACACCAAGGGCTTAAACACGGGCTCGTGCCAATGCGCGTCTGTTGTTGTTTTGTTGGGTGGGCTAACAACCGTTTTTTTGGAAGAAGAAATTCGATCACTTTAAATCTGTTTTGCAAAAGCATGTATCGGACAAACTGCCGTCGTCCATTTCGGCTGGTTTTTTTTTGTCCCAGAATTTCAAAATGCCTTAGTATGATGATAGGTCCCGTGTACAGCGCGAGCTTTGAAAATAAATAAATACAAATCGTGTATTTTCTCAACAAACGTACTCGGTAAACAATGATTTGTTTTTCCACCCCGGACTTGAACTCGAACTACGGGGGGAGATTTTTTCTTCTCTCTCTCTCTCTTCTGTTTAGACAGAGTGTGTACAATAAGAATGCTTCAAAGGGTTCAAAGGGACAGATTTAAGGTTTCTTCATTTTTTTTTTCGAGGTTCTATCACGGGTTGCCCAATGTTGGGAGATATGGTTTAGAATATGTTTATGACCTTGCTCTATGCGTAACGTTTCTTTCCTGAAAACATTATGCAATTAAGTTCGAGTTGGTGGAGATGTGTGCGGGTTCCGGGGCGATTGTTTTCGATGGGCCAATTGTTTTCAAGTTTACCAGCAGGTTGTACCGTTTTGATGGGGGTAAAGGGGATGCCTACATAGAAATGTATTGGGATAGGTAAGGATTTGGAACGTTGAGCGTATTTTCGAGTGCTTTACTTCGAAATTCGGAGGAGAGACAGTTTGTGTAAAAAGTAAAAGATTTTATTTGTTTAACCCAATGAATAATGTTTCGTCAAGAAGGAAGAAGAGTGTTTCATAAAGGGTAGTGCTCTACTCAACAAAAAGAAGAAGAAGAAGAAGAAGAAGAAGAAGAAGAAGAAGAAGAAGAAGAAGAAGAAGAAGAAGGAAGAAGAGTAAAACATAAAACAATCAGTCGCTTTAAAGCTAAATAAGCTTTAAATTGAATAGTTTCGTTTGTTTTTGATTACTATTGAAATAATGTCGATTACTGCTATTAGTGGCAAATTTGCCGTGAATTTCTTAAATATATTTAAGCAATAAAGTAAATAATCTGTCACAAAGAAATTTTTTAAGTGAGGAATTCATGTTCTCTTTTACTTTTTCCACTTCTCCGTAGCTTGTGTCAAAAAAACAAGGGGCCGTACATTTATGCAATAAAGTTTAAAAATCTTTCTCTAGAATTTTAAAATTTATGGTAAAACTTTTGTCCTGCGAAACATATACAAAACAAAACAAAAAAATTCCACAAAGAAAGAAATTGGTTCCTCCGTAATAAAATAAGTAGGAAAAAAGCACGCAACACAAATGCCACAGAAACTGTGTCCTAGCTAAATATTATCTTTCCGTTACAAGTGGTCCCCGCGGCCCCTCGGTTGTCCTCGCCGTCATTTCTGCTAGTCACACTGGAAAAGAAGAAAAAAAACCTCATAACGATAAAAATAACAACGTTTAAACGGAAGAAAAGAAATAAAAAAATTGAACATAAACAATAAAACAAAACGAACCAACAAAAATCCCAATCACCATTTTGTATCGTGGGCAAAATTTCACCGTTTTAACCACCAACGGAACCAAAAACGCAATAGGCCATGATCAATGTTCGAACTTTGGTGGAAAAATTTGTTTATGTTTCATCCCACAGCCTACTACTGCTTTGCTCTCCGTTCATTCTTCTCCTTCATTCTCCCTGAAATGGGGAAAAAAAACGCGAACGCATCTCGATCGCTAAAAACAACACTTGAAAAACTGTCAACTTGGTCCCTAAAAATATTAAGAAGAAAAAAAATGGATAGTCCACTCATTAATTGCACCCACAAAAATGCGCTTTACAATTCACCTTACCATCTTTAGCCACTTGAGAGCTACTCAAGATTCCTTGGGTCCCTTGGGATACATTTGGGAAATTCCAACCAATCTGTCGTGTCATAATTTGCGTATAAAAGACACTTTCTCACAAGGCTTTTCGCTTATGTTTATCTTTCTGTGTGTGTGGGTGTGTTTCGTCCTTTTTTTTTATCCGTGACCGTAGACCCCAGATGGACGGTTGGATAATGGAATATTTAAAAAGGATTTTAAAGTTAATACCCGCACGAAAAGAAGTGGAAAACGCATCACAGCTTATTAACTTTCGATGAGCTTAAAGTGAATGTCTTTCTTTCTTTCTTTCTTTGCCAAATTTCACTTCCACCCCATGATCCATGCTCGATGGCAGGAGACTAAAAAAAAAGGAAAATTAAAACAACACTCTTGATCTTTTTGTCGCATACTTTTCCTCTCGCTACGTCATCGAACAGGTAGCTCGCCCTGGGGTGGGATTTGTGGTGTGAAGCTGGCAAAAAAAAGGAAACGATCGATGCAACTGGAAAACACGTACACGGAGGGCGTTCGAGAGAGGAAGAAGAGTGGGACCTTAAAGGGTCACACAGCACAGCAACAACAAAAAACCGTGACACAAGTGTTGACACAAGAAGCCTTCATTTATGAAAAGAAAACATCATCATCATCACCTTTCCGGCCGTAAGGTGACTTATCAAAATAGTTTGTCCCTACTTTGCTGCTGTCTAGCGACATGAGGTAGGATGGTTCTCGGGGTGTGTGTAGGTGCCAAAAATAACAACACCACTACCACATACCATAGTGTTGTCACCAAATGGCGATCGTCCTCTGGAAGGTGTCCCGTTTTTTTTTCTCTCGGGAGGACAGTGAAACAATAACAAATGTACCAACAATTTGCAGATTTGTGCGCGATTTTTGTTCCAAACGATGAACGTGTTGTGTTTTTTTTCTACGCCCAAAAAATATTTTAAATAAGATTAAAACTTCGGATGGGGTTGCAACTAATGAGTTTAGATTTGAAACTTTATTTTTTGACTTTAATTTTTCTCTCTTTCTTTAATAAGCTTAAAAAAGAGGCTTTAAGAGTTTAAGAATAAAAAAATGAATATATTAATAGCTAACAATTCAGTTGAAAGGGTTATATGCCTCCCCCTTTCCATTCTAAATGGCGCCAACTAAGCACAAACACACACACCGGGGATGCCATGCCCCCATGCTGGTATCGATTATTTATGAGGAAATTATGATTTCGTTCAAGTCAGCATATTGAGCCATTGAAAAACAATTTCCTTCATTTAAACTCACCCCTTACGTTGCTTTCCCCTCCAGTTCCAGTTCCCTCCTTCTCGTGGCTGCATGATCTTCCGAAAGGGGAGCGATTGATATAACGATCATCATTCGGCAATGATTGGGCGTGAAAACATTTACGATCCAATCGACGGAGATGTGGCACCGGGTTTGATCGTCGATTGTTGAGGGCGACGTGGAGGAGGTTAGATTCTTCCCTTCCGATCGACGAAATATTTAGGTCACTTTTCCAATTACTTGGCCCTTTACAGACGATTTGGATTTGTTTTTTAGCTTAAAAATATTATCACTTAAAATGAACTGTAAAACTTTTTAATATGAGGCACAATATAAAAAAAAATTTCTCTAAACATTATAAGTGCACAAATTTATTTGGGAATATAGATAAAAATATGAAACAAAAAATTTTGTATTAAAAAATGAATTAAAACAACAACCAAAAAATTGTAATAATGTTCGTAAAATAATACGATTTTCTTTAAATATAAAAAAAATCATTATGTCTTACTGTTACATTACACACTGTATATAAACTGTTCTGAAAATAAGAATGAAAATAAAGATATCTTCCACTTCCGATTCGGGGTTATTGAACCTCATAATCTGCGGTACGGAAAATTCAATCTACTTGCAAAGGAAAAACGCAACCTAAAAAAATCGTCTTCATATCCGCCCGAAGCGAAGAAATGTCCTCTTCAAAAGCAATTCGGAACACATACGGCAATGAAAGAGAAATTCACACATGCTTTTCCCAGTGAAAGTGTTTTCCATTTCTGAGGAATCTTTTTTTTTTGTTAAGGCGAAAGTTTAATGTTAATATAAAGGAAATGATATTTATGTTTCCATTCAGCAATAAAAAGGAGTGATTTTACTGTGTAAAGAAAACAACAAAAACAGTGAATCTGAATCCAATCGATTTGTTTCAATTAGATAAAGCATCAATAAAACGGTTTTCCGACAGCATGTCGTATCAACACACACGGTGTGCTGTCTACCCCGTGCCTACATGCTTAGCAATTGTCGCGTTTGCGAACGCGACAATCGTAGCACAGTTTTCCCAAAAAATTTTGCGACTTTCGGCGCGACTTCAAGGTTGTTTAAGTTTTCTCGTGCAAGGTTTGTTTATGTTTTCAATCTGGCCGGTAGCGTAAAATTAATTTCGAATTAAATTAAATTAATTTAAACAAAGAAAATTATAATAAATAGTAAATATATTGTTTTGATGAAGTTGATGAAGTTGAAGCCCAGTGACGATGTTTCAAAACAATGGACCATCAAGAAAGCTCGTGGCAGGATGCTGCTGACTCCTGTGATACAAATAACGGCTGTTGCTAACAGTACCGCAGATTTGTCCGTTTTGTTTTCTTGTGTGTTTAACGCTGGAAAATCTTGTTATAATTTTTTCCGGTAGCCAGAAAGAATTGTAACAAGATAAATAGTTGAACGAAGATGTGGCAAAATAGAATTGGGATCGGCAGCTTCGAGTAGCATAAAGGTAAAAATCTTCGAATACGGGTAATCAAACGTGTATGGCTTTTTTCTCATTTCATGACCGTCACCGTACCCTCAATGTACAGGTATNCACGTACACGGAGGGCGTTCGAGAGAGGAAGAAGAGTGGGACCTTAAAGGGTCACACAGCACAGCAACAACAAAAAACCGTGACACAAGTGTTGACACAAGAAGCCTTCATTTATGAAAAGAAAACATCATCATCATCACCACTCCGGCCGTAAGGTGACTTATCAAAATAGTTTGTCCCTACTTTGCTGCTGTCCAGCGACACGAGGTAGGATGGTTCTCGGGGTGTGTGTAGGTGCCAAAAATAACAACACCACTACCACATACCATAGTGTTGTCACCAAATGGCGATCGTCCTCTGGAAGGTGTCCCGTTTTTTTTTTCTCCCGGGAGGACAGTGAAACAATAACAAATGTACCAGCAATTTGCAGATTTGTGCGCGATTTTTGTTCCAAACGATGAAGGTGTTGTGTTTTTTTTCTACGCCCAAAAAATATTTTAAATAAGATTAAAACTTCGGATGGGGTTGCAACTAATGAGTTTAGCTTTGAAATTTTATTTTTTGACTTTACTTTTTCTCTCTTTCTTTAATAAGCTTATAAAAAGAGGCTTTAAGAGTTTAAGAATAAAAAAATGAATATATTAATAGCTAACAATTCAGTTGAAAGGGTTAAATGCCTCCCCCTTTCCATTCTAAATGGCGCCAACTAAGCACAAACACACACGCCGGGGATGCCATGCCCCCATGCTGGTATCGATTATTTATGAGGAAATTATGATTTCGTTCAAGTCAGCATATTGAGCCATTGGAAAACAATTTCCTTCATTTAAACTCACCCATACGTTCCATTCTCGCCAGTTCCAGTTCCCTCCTTCTCGTGGCTGCATGATCTTCCGAAAGGGGAGCGATTGATATAACGATCATCATTCGGCAATGATTGGGCGTGAAAACATTTACGATCCAATCGACGGAGATGTGGCACCGGGTTTGATCGTCGATTGTTGAGGGCGAGGTGGAGGAGGTTAGATTCTTCCCCTCCGATCGACGAAATATTTAGGTCACTTTTCCAATTACTTGGCCCTTTACAGACGATTTGGATTTGTTTTTTAGCTTAAAAATATTACCACTTAAAATGAACTGTAAAACTCTTTAATATGAGGCACAATATAAAACAAAAATTTCTCTAAACATTATAAGTGCACAAATTTATTTGGGAATATAGATAAAAATATGAAACAAAAAATTTTGTATTAAAAAAGGAATTAAAACAACAACCAAAAAATTGTAATAATGTGCGTAAAATAATACGATTTTCTTAAAATATAAAAATATCATTATGTCTTACTGTTATGTTACACACTGTATATAAACTGTTCTGAAAATAAGAATGAAAATAAAGATATCTTCCACTTCCGATTCGGGGTTATTGAACCTCATAATCTGCGGTACGGAAAATTCAATCTACTTGCAAAGGAAAAACGTAACCTAAAAAAAATCGTCTTCATATCCGCCTGAAGCGAAGAAATGTCCTCTTCAAAAGCAATTTGGAACACACACGGCAATGAAAGAGAAATTCACATATGCTTTTCCCAGTGAAAGTGTTTTCCATTTCTGAGGAATCTTTTTTTTTTTTTTTGTTAAGGGGAAAGTTTAATGTTAATATAAAGGAAATGATATTTATGTTTCCATTCAGCAATAAAAAGGAGTGATTTTACTGTGTAAAGAAAACAACAAAAACAGTGAATCTGAATCGAATCGATTTGTTTCAATTAGATAAAGCACCAATAAAACGGTTTTCCGACAGCATGTCGTATCAACACACACGGTGTGCTGTCTAAAAATAATACTTTTACGTAGCGATTGGCACACCAGCTCTCCTTTTTTTGCATCGTACTCGTCGTTGTCATGGAGACGAGGTGGAATGTGTCGATATTGTTCCAAATAATTTCCACCCAACAAACGGATTCCCGTCTACTCGGATGTGCTTTTATCGCACATCGTGTGCAACATTCACTCTGCACTTTAATCTGCTTATGTATCCATCTCCGGCTGGCTCATATCGGTCTGGAAACAAAGCCTCCCCCAGCACTGGTTCCTTCTGCTCTGCAGGAACAATGTGAACGAGAATTCCATTTTTGCCACCTTTGACATTAAACCCCACGCGAGAGTGTTCCGTGTTGATAAGTAAAATGATGATGTGCATGGGGAAACATGACGATGATTTATCAGCGTATAGTCGACCCCAAATCGATGGCAGTCGTTTTTGCAAATTTGTATGTGTGTGTGGAAAATTGAGAAAAATCTCACTGTTCGCTCGAAAAATACGGTTCCAAAGCTTTTACGGGACTTTCCCGGCTTGTGCAAAGTATATAAGCGATGTATATAGAGCAACGCCTACCAGTATGGCAACGGGTTGATTTCAACCAATCGTTTGACATGTGCCATAATGCTCACACATTCGCTTGCACTTTCTGTGGTTGAAAATTTTACCAAAAGACAGGGTTCGTGTGATCGCTGTCTTAACTGTTGGATGATGTACTGAAAGATTACAAAGTAAATGTGTATTATTTCAAAGAATTCTTCTCCCAAAATTCATTAAAAATTTAAAAACAAATGCATATAAAAATGATAAAATTCTCTCATAAACCTAAAAAGTATTTTTTTGCCCTTTTATAGCAGATACAGTTAAGATGGCACATAGAAACTTTGAAAGAAAAAGTTTTAATTTTCCTTAAATTGAATTATTCCTTTCGAACAATATAAAGGTCCAATATCATTAGTAATAAAACATGACGGCAAGAAAAGTATAAATATTACATAAATTCATTATCATTTCATCTTTTTCATATAAATGTTTTAAAAAATTAAAAGTTAGTGAGATAAAGAGGGAGTTTCAGTCAAGACAGAAAAGCAGTAATACGCACCACAAATAGAAAAAAGCTTACTTTAAGAAAAAAAAAAGATGTTTAAAAAGATGTGTAGGTCATTAAAAAACCTTTCAAAATTGAGAAAGAATTTGTGTTGAGCTAACCATTTAGATCTTAAATATATTTTACATAAAATATTCAATTTCTTGAACAATATTTAGTTAAAAACCTTTATGAATATCTAACTATGGAAACAAATACCATTTTCCTTACTCTAATCAATTGAAAAGAAAATTTTCCGTGTGCAGACCCTCAATGCACTCCATATGGTTACGCCCACTTTATGAAATGGGCGGATCCGTGTCATTTCGGGAACGAAATTTACGCAAAAATAGCGCAAGCTACATAGATAATTGTAACTTTGCCTACAAATTTGCACTTTAAATAATGTTGCGTTAGTAGAAGAGCAGTAAAAAGCTTGCTGTTGGCATGTGTTTCGCGATTTATGGTCATGATTTTAATTTGCCATTTCAACCTGAAAAGCGTTCATGCTGGAGTTCTTCCACAACATTTTATCGCTTTGTTGCGTTTAAGGGTTTTTTTTCCTTTCATTGAGTATGTTGAAATTAGGTGAAGAAAAAAAAATACCACTACAATAATTGTTGTAGTTTTGTGTGTTATGTGCTTCGACGGATGAAATGTGACGGATTTAGCTTCGGCTTCCGTTCATAACCCAATAAAAATGAAAAGCAACGCCAAGAGTGAAAGGTATACAAAAAAATAAAATAAAAAAAAAAGTTGAGACCCCACATGTGATAGAAAACACATTAATAATACCGATGATTGAAAATGGATGAAAATCGATTTCGATGACTTTTTGGATACGGACGAAATCAGCCCGAAACAAACCCATTCCATCCGTTGTTGGATATGTTGGGTTCAATTGTAGTTTTCGGAGATAGAGAGAGTGAGAGAGAAACATAGAGAGAGAGAGGTTTGATATGTTTTTCCACCACAGAAAGGGTGAGAAAGGCGAGAGTGGACAAAAAGAAAGGAAACTGTCTGTGTGAGGCCTCGAGATTGATGTTCGATGTGTAGTAGATACGCCAACAAGCGTATGTTGGGTAGTTTGTTCAAGCGTATTTTCAGCTTTTGCGTATGGGAAAGATGATGCGTTTTATACACGCACGCGATCAAGTCCTTTATCGATACGCGTCCATTTTTCCGGCCATTTGTTTGTTCATCACGAATGATCAGCTCTTGTTTGGTTTGCCTTTTTTTTGTATTTGCCAGATAAAATCGATTTCACGTTTTGTAGCGCAACATTGAAATTAATTTATCAATCGTTTGATACAAAACGGGTTCGTAGTAGATAGATTGAACAAATAATTGAAAATGGGTAGTTGTTTGATAAAAACCAACAAAGAGAAATAATTGTATTTTGTTGTTATTAAAATCTGAATGTTAAAAATAACAGGATATTTTAATTATTAATCAACCAAAGAGCTACTAATTAAGAGCTTAAAGGTAAAACATATATTTCCTTCACTTATATAACAATTTTTGAAAAAAAAATCTACTCATTTCCGTACTTACACTACTTGTACCCCGACTTTTTGATCCATTAACTTTTATCTACCTCTATTGCTCGCCGGTGGGAAATCCCTTAAAACCTACGAAAACTAATTCATCCGAAGCTTGTGTCTGTGTCGCCAAAACGTCGTTCGTTCCTTAACGCTGGGAAAAGCCCACGGCCCATGTCCGGTTTTTAGTAACAAGGCACGGTCTTCCGTTACCCTGCAATATGGCAACCCGTGTATCCAACAACAGTTCGAAACCGATCGTTCGTAATATACGGTGAAGGCGGAAAACATGTCGCCACAAGACACACGATACACGAGTTGGGATGTTGTAAAAAGTAAAGAGGTGCCGTACTGGTGCTCCATGCTTTCCCGGTGAAGAAGTGTACCCACGGCACTGACGTTCAGCCACTGAACAAGAAGTGCTGAAAAGACGGTGAGTGAAGGGTGTCATAAAATCATCATCACCATCATGGCACCAACCAGGCAAAGGGTCGTTAACCAGTGGCAGTGGCAGTGGAAAGATTCACAGGTGTTAGGCCACGATCGGACAGGATGTTACCAAAAAGGTTTGGGTTCCTGTGCCGGAAGCATCAAGAAGAAGCGCTTCGTAAGGATGGGTTTTTATCGTTTGCTGTCTGCCTTAGAATGTCGTTGGACATTTAAAAATAAAAACTGTTTTTCGGGGAAAAACATATCTTCATGTCATACTGCTGGAATAAAAAGGGATGCTCTACACATCTTTATTTCAAATATAATAAGTAGTTAAATAGTAGTTAGTAGTTGAATAGTAAAAATAGTTAGTAGTTAAATTTATGAAAAAAAATTATTCAAATGGGATAGTTTTTAGGTAAATTTAGAGAACTCTTTTTGCCGTTTTCACAATGAATTTGTTAGCCTATATAAAGCAATTGCTTCAGCCAATTTAGGTCAATCTGATTTTGATTTCTGATAATTGGTGGATATTATAGAAGCCTCGTAGTTTAAATTTATTAATTATTTTTTCTTTAATTTTGAATGTATTTACTTTCGCCGTACGTAGAAATGTTATGATGAAACGAGAAAAACTAAAACAAAACTACTCTTTCACACCGAAAATTGGACATTTCAGCTTGTACATGATAAGTAAAAACGACTAAGAGCGATGACACAAAAAATAAATCGAACTTTGGACCAAGAATTTGCTTTCCAATCAAAGGAATTTATAAAGAATTCTGCTAATCTCCAAAATAAAGTTTAAAAATTTATTCTCATTTGATGTTTTTTTGAGGTTCAAATAGTGAGAAGCAAACTGCTTCACTTTTTACCTAGTTTTTACCTTCTGGAACGAAGAGTCTCATAAATACTGGACAAGTTTCGCGATAAAATAAAAACGCAAAAATATTTATTTATTGTGACATTTACAGGGAAATATTTCTTTCTACTTTCATAACTTTATTCTTCTAATTAAAAGAACATTCTTTCCAAATGATTGCAGTGTTTTAGAAGCTCTTTCTGTTTCTTTTGCTACTCTCTTTCGTTAACCCAACTTGTTCACTGTCACTTAATGCCGTACTTTCCCAATTTCCTGTTTTGCTTATTAATTTTTTTTTGGTTTCTCAAACTTTTTGCCTGCCTGCCTTCGCTTCGAAGACGCCATTAGGTTTGGGAGTGCTTTCCATACAAACGCCTTTACAGTACTCGCCTTTACAGTATTCAGGTACTATAAAATAATACTTAGCTACATCTGCCATAAGGGTTTATTGCGTCGCGGGTACATTTAGAGCAAAAATTTACCTTTTTCGTTTCATAATCCTTACGTTCTTATGAATGAAAACTGGTCCAACCGCACGGTTTTATGAATGAAAATGCCACAGGTAATAACCAACCGGCCCAGGATGATGTGCATGATGCTCGCACAGGATCTTACCCACACGTAATGTGTTACATCCTTTTTTTGTTTTTGGGGGAAGAGTTCCACACACACACACACACACACACACACACACATACACACAACTACCTAATGTCCATCTAGTTCCAGGGCGCGGAATTATAGCAGCGTGCTGCTAAAGTTTTTGCCCGCGTACTTTCGTGACCGAGTCTTTCGTCCGAGAATCCGGGGTTTTCCCCCGCTACCGAGTCCTTTCAATCCTTTTTTTTCCTCTCTCTCCTTCTTCTACCATGCTCCAGCTCGTTCCATCCAATGGTGAACTATTGGCCACGGCGCTCGTGGGTTTTTCCCCACCGAAAACATTTTACCCTTTTCTTGCTTGGGATCGTGGCAGAGGGCTAACGAAAAAAAAGGGCACAGATTATGGTCACGGGAAGCTGCGAGGGCTGTGAAAAGAGGCCAAAGTTTGTTGTTGCTTGCAGCGGGTGGTTAAATCCGGGCGCACTCGATGATTCTTGGCCCCGCTCTAAATAAGGGCGGGGGCACAATAGTTCGGCTTTATGGGAGCGTCCCTTCGGGAATTCCGGTGTCCCGGTCACCCATCCGGATGTGGGTAATTCACATTCAACCCCTTCGTGACGCCATTCCGGGTTATGTTCGCCATTCGAGTTTAAGGGCAGAATTTCTTTATCTGGAGCAAAAGCAAGTGATACGACACGAATGCACATCCTCAAAAAAACCTTCAAACGGTCCTAACACTAACAAAGTGCGAATCTTCCCATCTTGCTCCATATATGATCGAGTGATCGGGGTTTTGCAACATTGTTTGTCTACAATCCTGTCCTAAACGCGGTCACATTTTCGATTGCACGGTAAAAGACGTACAGATTTGCATTCGTACAAGTTCTTCGGGAACATCCAGTGTCCTGTCAATGATTATCACAACACGTGTTAACCGTTGAGGCGTTCCTTTGACGGCCAACTCTAGCAAAGTCTACCAAGGTTTTTTTTCCTTCTTTGATGTCCTCATAAAAGGCTTGTCTCGTTCGCAGCAAATGCAACGCACTTGCAGTTCATCCGATTTGTGTTTGATGAAATGACCATGTTTCGGCCTTCCATGTTCCCGGAAGCGGTACGAAAACTAGCCAAAAGTCTGGCACGACCAAAAGATTCGATTGGTTCTCGCGATGCACCGAAAAATCTGAACAAGCTTAAGTTCATCTTTGGTACGAATGATTGAGATCCACACGAAAGAACGATGCCGGCATTCGCTTGGAGAGTAAATATTTGCCTTGTTCTTAAATCTCGTCGTCGGTCACAAATTAACAAAACGCGTGGTTCATCACAAGAGTGATGGCTGGCCGTATGATGCCAAAAACCTGCCAGCGATGGCCCGTTGTCTAATGAATTGAGATCGCGGGCTGAGATAAAGATACAACAAGGCTTCAACAAGAAAGACATCCTAGCAGGAGATAAATCTTGGAGCTGGCAACTAGGCTAGTGACGTTCATTCAGGGACATTTCGGTTCCACACAGTTTGTTGCTTCTTTGTCCCACATGAACAATCGCAATCTTTGAGCTATGATCAGCACAAAAACACGGGTGGAACAAATGTTTGGTTTGTTTTAAATCTTCCTCAAAGAATCCTAAAAAACAAACATATGGGTTTAGACATATTTGAAAATATAGTATTACAAATTTATAGCAACTGAATTTGAAGTAATTGATCGAATATAATACAGGCATTTATATTATGAAATTATATATTTAGCTGCTTTAAAAATTAATCTTGGATAATAGTGTGTTATGCTGTACGTTTTCCAGAAGCATCAAGCGTGTATGACAGAAACAACTTTATGTAGTTTCATTGATAGTTGATCATTTCTGCCGCTAGTTTTTGACATTTTGCCATAAGTATTCCTTTTATGGCTATCGATTTTGGTTGGTATTTCTTCATACCAAAATCAATTACTGATGTGAAATTAACAAAGAAGATAATGCAGAAACTGTTTTTTTTATAAACATAGGCAGAAAAGCTAAAGCTCTGATTACGAATTTGTAAACTGCTTACATCCAACTATGTCATTCTTAACATAATAATACGAAATGTCGGTCAATTTGAGGACATATTTTAACACTGGATTATTTTCCATTGAGAACGCTAAGAATTGGGATAAGAACTAATAATTCACTAACCGCTATATAATGGTAATATTTGATTACAAAAATGCCTTCAAAGATTCAGAATAATAAATTAGTGTTTTAATGTAAAATAAAGCTTCTTATTGCCATAATTGTTGCTATAGCCATGGTTTTTGGATTCTTTTTATTATCGCACATTTATACTATCGCACATTTATAGTAACATAAATTATGGAAACCTATCTTATTAGTATTTTTACTAAATTGTAAATTGTGAAATGCTTAACTGTTAATCAAATGACATCGATAATTAACTCGGATAACTATTCCGAGCTATTTAAAAATATAACAAAAATGTGTCAAACCAACCTCATTAAATGGACATACATTTTTTCCCTAAGCTCACCAAATCTCACCTCGAAAAAAAACCACAACACTCACTGTTATGGCATTCCGTCGGAACTGCAACTAACTAACATCGCATAAATTTATGTTCCGATCCATCGGATGTACACAGCTCACTGTAGAATGCCGTTCGTATATGGAAATTCCCATGCAGAAAACGATTCGACAAAAAAAAAATACGCACCAATGTTCCACACTAGTTTTCAATCAGCAAAAGTTAATTAAATGAGAAAATATTTGTCTTGCACCAATTTGGAAAACAAACATTAAGGCAGGCAAACACAAATAGCAGCAGGAGAGAAAGACACTGGACATGGGTTTGGAAAAATAATAATAAAGTTTATCTCCCAACCTCTCCCTCGTCTGATCGATGCTGGTCGCGTGCTAGTTTTTTTTAAAGCCACACAACAAAAAAACTGTACGATTGTGAAAGGCGATAGAAACAATGAAACTAGGGAAGTAGCGAACAAAATGGATATGACTTGTTTGAAATAAAACTCAAAAAAAAAAATACACGCAAGCAATAAAGCACGATCAGCGAGGATCGCATTTGAATTGATTTTAGATAGTAAACCTTTTGACGAGTAGTGGATGAAGTTTAAGGAAAAAAACCCATTGAAACATCCACTGGACAGCTATATTAAATCTATCAGCATATGCGAAAATTTGTTGCCAGTCACTTTTTATCCCCTCGAATTCAATTTATTCACGTGTGATTATTTTACGGCAAAAGAAGAATCAAATACGCATGATAAGAGAAAATCTTTTCCCAAAACTCGCATTTAATGATTTGCTACAAAAAAAACGGGACAAATAATCCAAGCTGAATGAAAGCTGGAAAAATTCAAATATGTAGATGAGTGGACGAAAACCATGCGAGTTTTTGCGAAAGCGTTTGGAAACAAAATGAAACAAGAGATGAACGAATGCATTAATTTTTGGCTCGTTTGTATCATGTCAAATGTAGGTGTTAAATCGTGCAGGTGGAAAAATAGTTTTTCACCCTCAAACCTTCACTAGCAGGCGGATAGTAGGTAGTAGAATAATATTATTTCTGTAATTATAGTGGAAATAAATAGCAGCCGGTTTTAACGACGTGAAAACGCAACACAAAATTCCGGCCACGCTGTCAAAAATCGGAACGCTTGTCAAGTTAAAATAACGTCCCGTTTCCAAATGGAAACGGTGGTAAGAGGGGTGATACGCATTAATCGACTCCATGTTTTATGCTGAATGTTGCTGGATGCTGCTGCTGCCTCTGCTGCCTGTGTACTTCCGGAAGTAAAGGTGCAAAAGAAAGCAGAAAGTCCCAAAACGTTGGTTGATCTCGCTCGCACGCACACGTACTGGCCGGTTGTAAATAGACCCGTCCCTCTGTATTTCGCACCGAAACGGGGAACGCTAAAAGAGCACAAACCGTACCGGATGAGGGTTGAGCAGGATAGGGTAACGCATGCGTACCGAAGCGCTTGCCAGGCAGCGAAGACGAAACAGCGCTGCTGGCTGCCTGGTGCGTTCCTTGCGCGAGCGAGATGGTGCGTATGAAATGGCATTCATTCACGTCCGAGTCCGAGACACACAGCCAGCGTACGCGCGTACGAGAACCTGTTTTTCTTTGCCATCAGTTACGTTCGAAGATCCGTCGTGAGCTGACCGTTGCGAGCCTAACAGTGGAACCAGCATCGCAGCATCCTCATCCCGTCGGGGCATTCTATTTTGGACGACGGTGCACGGGTATCACTTTTTCCTACCCAATCAGTCGTCTGCTGGACATGGTGGTGGATTGTTATTGCACTACGAATACGGTGGGACAGTACGCAAAAGCAAATAAAACAAGTGCGGTAAACAAAAGCAGGTGTTTTGGATCGGATATGTTGTTGCGTGGTGGTGATGATCAAGTGTGCTTGAACTGATCGGCGGAAGAATACACCGAACGGGGATACAGTTCTTTTTACCGGATAAAACACTTCATCTTGTGTGAACTTTAATGTGTTGTGATAGTTCGGTATGAATATTGGAAGGATTTAACCAAATTTGCCATGTGCCTGTGACTACTGGTGGATATTCTTCAATTAAACGCTTCTTGTGCTTGTGCTCTGATAATAGTGTGAGACGTTTTTTGTGCTGATCGATCGAGGATCGAGAGTGAAATTGTTTTTTTATACACACGGAACCGTTCCACACAAAAAGGCATCACCATTTTGGACGAAATGCACACCCTGTTTACGACGGATCAGCGTCATTATGGGCACGCACAGCCCGGCTATCCGACGAACGGGCCCACGATGGCGTCCGCCCATCACTACACGTACGATCAGTACTCGCGGTACGCGTACGCCGGTTCGGCTTATGCGCTGGCCGCCCCACACCAGAACAAGGAGATGGTGAAGCCACCGTACTCGTACATCGCACTGATCGCGATGGCGATCCAGAACTCGGCCGACAAGAAGATCACACTGAACGGGATCTACCAGTACATCATGGATCGGTTCCCGTACTATCGGGATAACAAGCAGGGCTGGCAGAACTCGATCCGGCACAATCTCAGCCTGAACGAGTGCTTCGTGAAGGTGGCACGGGACGATAAGAAACCGGGCAAGGGTAGCTACTGGACGNNNNTGGATCCCGACTCGTACAACATGTTCGACAATGGGTCGTTTCTGCGCCGGCGACGTCGCTTCAAGAAGAAGGACGCACTGAAGGAGAAGGAGGAGCTGATGAAGCGCCAAAGTTTGCTGCTGGACGATAAGATGGGTGACATCAAACCGATCAAGATTATGTCCGGTGGGCATCATCACCATCACCATCATCATCATCATACGCTCGAGGGTAAACATCACCAGGCGGGTCTTGGACATCACCAGACGTTTAAGCGTGAGCCGGGGTTGGAACTGGCCGCCCAGTGTATGGTGAAGGATGGATTAACGTCTTCGCTGCTGAACACCTGCCACGATACGTTCGCGACCCAGATGAACCACCTGTCGGCGGCCGGTGATCATGGCTTTACCGTGGACTCGCTGATGAACGTCTACAATCCGCGTCTTCATCACACCTCCTACCCGTACCACTTCAATGACGATAACCTGATGGCAGCGTCCGGCGGTCAGCTAAGGCATCATCACAGTTCTGCCCATCATCCACCTCCGCATGGTGGCTGGTACACGCCGGAAACACCACCAGAATCGATTGGCAATACGTCCGGAAGTTCGACGACTACACCGACTACCCTGCCCTCGGTCACCGTGACTCCTACCTCCGGAATTGGTGTTGGACTCGGCGGTGGTGGTGGTGGTGGCGGTACCGTGCTTGGAAATGGTGTTGGTGGTCTCGGTGGTGGAGGTATCGGTACGCACCAGGGTGGCAGTATGGGACCCGGTTCTGGCGGTTTCCGCGATATGGTGTTCGATCACAACCAAGCGTCGGCTGCTGCTGCTGCGGCGGCCGCTGCTGCCGTTGCTGTCAACTGCCAGATGGAACCGGCCGGTAGCCCAGGTAGCAACAGCCTTACGTCCGCCAGTCCTCCGGTTAACTCTGCTGCCGCGGCGGCTGCTGCTGCGGCCGGCCATCTCGGTGGTAACCTGGGACACTTGGGCCACTACCGGTCGCACGTCGGCTACTACCAGGACTGTGGCTTGAAGTATGGCGTGTAAAGTGGATAAAGCAACCCAAAACCGGACTCGTCAAGGTCGGACGATTGGCTTTGCTGTAAATAGGACATCAGTTGCGAACACTCTCACGAAACCCAATCTTGCCGACTTCCGGATGAGTCGGGTGTTTCTTTAAGACACCTCCAAAGCCGGCAACCGGACGAGCGTGTGTTTGTGTGCTTCTTTTTGTGGAAAAGCGTTCATCAAGTGTGTTACGTACAGAAACCACAAGTGATCGTGAGCTTAGTGAGGCCGGGTAGCTTTACGGGTGGGCAGGAAAAAGCGAAAAAAAACCAGGCTCGCAAGTAGATCTCAGCAGAAGTCTCAACAAGTCTCTCTGCACAAAAACCCCGTCGGGCACGCTTTCGACCTTGGCGCGCATCCGTACGGTCGTAACGGCACGATAAGAGGTTTGCGAAAAGATCAGACGTTTGGTTTGGTGCTTTTACGTCACAAAGGTGGATCGTTCGCTCGTTCGTTTGAGTTTGCTGTTGTGAAGAAGTTTATTCCGCGTGTAAGGTAGCGAAGGGAGAGCTGTAGAAACCAAACTGTAGATAAATTACGAACCGATCGACCAGCAAACGGTATTATTAGGTACGAAGAAAGTCGCCCCAAATGCAAGCCTGAACTTCTTTGCGTTGTAAAATAAAACGATTGATTAGGTTTATGGTAGGGACGAATAGTTTGTTAAGTTGTATGCGAAAACCCCAAGAAGCAAAACCATTTGTAGGGCAACAACGATGGACATCGGTAATGAAGAGGAAAAACTAAAATCAAACTGCGGTGAAATGCACTGTTCGTTGTGTTGATTGATTAATGGTAACATCTAGACGTAATATGGTATAGAACGTTAATAAATAAGAAACCCAAACGTGATTATATGAAATAATCTAATTTAAAATGGTCGTTTCATTTGGAAATGGGAAGTAAGAGTATATTGAAATCCGAAAACATTTGGTTCTATTGCTTCTTCTACAGGAAATCGTTTGATGACATTACGCTTAGACATATTTCTTTCATGAATTACTTGTACATCTGTTTTGAAACCAGCTGTGTTTATTCTTTACTTTGAACTTCTTCTTTACTTATCTTTACTTTATTTAACGATCTTTTTCATAATGACGTCTATTAGACGAAATGTTATTTTAATTCATATTTTACTTTCTATCTTTTAGACGTTCACTTTATCAATCACCTCATTCACTGAATTTCTATCTTTTATTTTATTAAATTATATTTTCTTTAAGTTAATAGTCCTTTTCATCCTGTTGATTTCATTTCCTTTCATTTCCTACTGCTCGTGTCAATTACTCAATATGTTTCCAATTTAAGGTACTGTACTTCAAGGCTTTATACCGTATATCAACGTTTAGCTGCAATTGAATTTTGAATACCTCAGGAATAAACGTTTATTAGCGAATTTAATTTCAATAAGCTAAATTGACTAGAGAGACAACTAGAAGAAAATGAAGATCAACGACGAATTCACCCCAATCTTTAATAAACAATGTAAAAAAAACTATTTAAATCAGTATAAACCATGTTGCAATGTCCATTGGACAGTCACACAATGAAATAGGAGATTTTATAACAAAAGTTCCGCAAATCGCCATTTGAGGTATTCATTCATCTAACCCATCGAAATGATCGTCAAATTGAACTCAAGTGATAATGTTTATTGCGCTTACTTTTCTACCTAATTGCTTTAAAAGTTACTAACGAAGCGGAGCGCTTTCAAGAGCAAAAGCTTTAAATTTAACAAGGATTTACGAAAATTTACAATTTTTTCGTTTAAATAGTTTAAATCTATTTTCCATAAAAAATCACCTCCTTTGTCTATCTGTAACATCTGGACCTAGTTCAAATCTCAAGTCTGTGTCCCTCATTCTTCAAAAGCTTACTATTCAACTGTAACTTATTTAAATACGAATTGGTTTTGTCCTGTTTAATCATACATTTGATTAAATTTTAAGGCCAGAACTCACAACTCTTAAGCATTATCTGAATGGCCATTCTACATAACATGGTATAATCCATTGCCTTCCCATGCATTCTGCGTTGAGAAATCCCATTGACGAAATTTCCGTTCCCGTTCCAAACGAAAATTTTCCTTTCCCCTTCCCCCTCCCTCTCCCTCTTCTTCGTCCCTCATCTATTTCCACCGAACAACCGGATGTGCTGGACGTACCGAGATGGCCGTTAGTCAAACTCTCCCATTCCTTGCACTAATTGATTAACTATAAATAAGTTAGCGCTCCATTAACGCGATGGAGTCACTGCGTCTTCCGAGGTCTTCCAGGGAACCGCTTACCCGTTCAAACACTGGCAGCCATCGTGGCACTGTATTTCCACCTTCTTCCCAACCCTCAAATGTTCGTGACAAGCGATGGAAACGATCGGAAAATGGGGCAGCAGTGAGTGGAGCACAAGGGGTGCATTTATGTACGCCGGAAATTGTTTTAATATCTTACACTGTTCTGTTCCAACAGAAGAAAAGAAAGCGAACGAGGGCATACGGAACGCTAATGTACAGACACACACACACCCACACCCAAAGCCAAACACTAGCGCTGGACAGACTCTTGCCTTAGTTTAGTCACTTTGTTTGGGTATTTTTTCGTCCCTCTTTTTTTACCTTGCCGCGGTGCTGGTGTTTTTTTTGTGTTTTGTCTTAGTTCCGCACAGTACATAATTTTCCTTCCGCAAGCATAAATGTAAGTAACCGGGGCGGAAGAAAGGCTGACACTAGAACACACACGTGACTACTAGCCGGATGGACTAATGGAGCGTTTTTCGGACCTATGCGGAAGAAGGAACGATTTTTTTTTATTATTTGTTTAATGCTGCTTAGTGTATCTGGAAATGGATTGGAACTGGATTAGAATGGAACTAAAAAGAAAAGAAAATATCAAAAATTTTAATAAAATCCCAAGGTACAGGAACTCAAACTTTTCTGCTATGGAACCTTTCCGCACTGTGGAACATGATCGTTATTATTATATAACAAACCGATCCTCTGCTCGTAACTAATCCAACGTTCCCCACCCTAGTCCACAACTGCGCCGAAATGTAATCAAAATAAAAACAAACGCCGATTAATTCTCCATCGATAACAGACGATTGACTACTCTTCTGTGCTGCGGCACGAACAAGTAAAGAAGCGGAACCTTCGGCAAAGGAAAACAGCAATCTGGAATGCTGAAAACAACCAGCGAAAAAAAAACTCCTCTTCCTCGATGATTGTTGTTGTTTTATTCGCCTTTCACCGGCCGATTATGAGCGACCGGAAGGTTTACGTTCTTCCGGGCCAGCGTTCTTTCCGTTCGTTCTTGGTGCCGTAAATGAGCGTGAAAAATCCATTTAATTGCCGCACATTACAGCTACGGGAAAGTGGCCAGAATCTTGGCGTAATTCTGGAAG
Source organism: Anopheles longipalpis (assembly GCA_016170015.1). Lineage (NCBI taxonomy): Eukaryota > Metazoa > Arthropoda > Insecta > Diptera > Culicidae > Anopheles > Anopheles longipalpis. The sequence continues at coordinate 23,999,569 of CM028106.1, forward strand.
AAATTCCGGTCCAGAGAGGAAAACCGTTCCGGTGGTTGTGTAACGAAAAATCATTTCTTTGGACAATGTGTTGAGGTGTCGAAGTAGTCAAAACTGTGAAGTTTGTTAGGAGACTTTTTTCCATCAATAAATTCATTAAGTTCTTAGTTATGAAAAAAAACGATTCAAATTTCATTTTTATGAATGTACTCATACCTGAGAGTTAAGGACAACGGGTACACTGGTTTTAAGAACTCCTTGAAGGTAGAGTCTAATCATTTTGCGTTTGATGCTCACCTATATGATATCAACCTGGCTCCAGCTAAGGTTTCCTGGAGGTAAAGATGGGACATTAAGACTTGGACCACTTTTTGTTGTCTTTCAAAGGGTATTTTCATATCAGATGCCATCTTATATCTGAAGTAGTCTAAATAGTAAGAGTTGTCTGTTTTCATGTCACATTGAGTCATTCTTTTAATTGTAAACAGGACATATTTGATCATTGGAACCAAGACTAAGGAATAGAAATAAGAACTCATCAAACAATGAATGACGATATTATTAAGATAAAACTGCAGAACTCCATCAATCAAATATGGCCGGGATAAGTCATTTCCGTCTAAGCAATTGTGTACTAAAGATTTTTTTTCGATAATTAAGCTTATGTCCTGAATTCTTTACTTAAGCCTATCCTAAGAACAAATTAATCGTAAAGGAGCAGTATTTAATTTTTGAAACGATGTTTTGAAATCCGGATCTAAAAGTATTCAAGGGAGTTGTTGAAGTTTCTCACCTTAGTAACGGTAAAGTAAATATATTACAAAACTGGTCAAGATATTGGTCGGCAATATGTCCTGATCGCAGTAATTATTAGCCAATGTAAACAATATTCCAAAAAAACCTTCTTTTTTCATTTTTTTAACTTAAATTTTATAAAGACAAAGAATACGCCAACTGGCATCTTTTCATATCTTGCATGTTATGGAAACACCAGCCCAACCTCACAACCACTACACTCAAGGTACATCAATTTCCCAAACCGATTGCGTTTCTGCTTTCCACTTGGACCATCTTTGGACTTGCTTTTTATCTCAGTACATGACGCCATTGTTATTTTAAAACATTATTCCATGAGAACTTGGCCATCTGTTCGGGCTTGCCGGTCCTGCAAAGGCCATTGCCACTCTGATGGGCCAGGGAGCCCATCGCCGAGTTTCGGTCCTCACAGCGGACCAGTTGACAAGGTACTGCACATCCTACGACTGTTCCGGAAAGTGTAACCTCCAGTTACTAGCGCCCGAGAAAACCGAAATCCACTTTGCCAGTGTAATTATCATCTCGCCAGCCATCCGTCATTAGTGGCCGGAGCCATTTTCTACAACCCCGGCAGCATTTCGAAACTCGGCACCATTTTGCTTAATTTGCCCATTTGCCCTAGAACCTAGTGCCGTAGTTTGCTTTCTTGTGTGAACGGAGGGACGGGTGCCAGAGAGTCAGTGGTTGCACTGAGAGCTCTTCCGTGCGCTGGATGAAAATTCCTACTACGTAAGCAAATTTCGAAAAGCAGTACACCAAGGAGGGAGGTTAAAACTTCCACCATGTTGCTCGGTGATCGTGAACGGAAAAGCCTTGCAGATATTTCCCGACATTTTAATTACGTTGGAATTAGAGAGTGAAAAGCTTTCCGATACAAAACGTTGCCGAAGGACGCATTCTTGTGACGGGGGCGGGAGGCTTGAATACAGGTTTAGAGAAGAAAAGCGACGCACCGATGGTCATAGTTCGTAGAAAATTGCTTCGTAAGCTGCTGCTTGTGTTGATCTTAGCAAACTAAACACTGAATATTAGTCGCTTGCAATTATTTTAACTGACGCAAGAAAAACTTTTGCTTTGTATCTTTAAACAAAATGCATGAAATACACGAACTTTACGGATGAGAAATGATTCTAAGCAATATACTTTGTGTTACATTCAACGATCATATTACTCTCTAAAACACCTGACCTATATTAAAAAGGCAACGAAGCTAACCCACATTAGTAGCACCAAAAATCAACATCAAATTCTTCGCTGAATCTATTCCTTCATGTGCAAAGCGTGAGCAAATGTGTTATGTGATGATTGCGAAAGTAGTAAGGAATGTCAATGCCATTCGATTCGTAATGATCCATCTCCGGTCGCTTTCCCATTTCTACGCAAAAGATCACGTACTACGATCGAGACACATCCCTTAATTTATAGTTTTTAAACGTTATGACAGCAGAGAAACGTTTCGGTTTCGGCTTTTATTTACGAACGAACTCACAAATGTGTCTTTATTCGAGTTGTACGATGGTTTTCCTGTTTTTTTGTTATGTGTCTTTCCAATTCCTCTGAAAAATCCTCTTCAAAAACTCATCAGTTGCTACGTTATTGTGGAAATATGATTGGACGGTTTTGAAAACTATGAAATATATTCCAACGCTTCCCTCCATTTTGGTGGTGGCTTCGCAGTTAAACAACCTACTCGGAATGCTTACGCTCAGGCAAGGATGTGCCGCACGTTCGTGGTCGTGTTACCCCTTGTGGCAACTGTTTCATAAATGGGGATTTTTTTCCATCGCAGACACTTTAAAAGGCGGTGCAACATTAAAATAGCTGTAGTAATTCATATTTTATTCTCGACAATAATTCGAGGGGACGAAGACCAAGGCGCTTTCATCCTCGCGATAAACATTCGGAGTGTCGGTAAACTCAACCAACCGTAGTTCCGTGCGTTTTGAGAGATTTTATGTTCGGTTTTTTTTTGTTTACACCGCGAGTTTTCCAAAACATGGAAAATGTGATGGGAAACGATGGTAAGTAACTATATACATCACGAAAATATGTAATCTATTGCACTGTTAGTATACTTTTATAAAATTTGTCTTAAAACATATCTTGTTTTCGATAACTAGTTGCAGCTGTTAAATTAGTAAACAAGTAAATAAAATTATTCTATATTGGCATTCGTATTTTAAGGTGGGATCTGACGAATACTCGAAATATTGAATAAATATTTAAAAATTCATTAAAAATATGGTATCAATATACAAAAGTCAATAAGTTAGAGTAAAACATCAAATAAAATGACAGATACGATCAACAATGAACAAAAACTTCAGAAGAATTAATAAAAGAATATAACAGAAAAAAACACATTTTATCTGGTAAAAATGTTATATATTATGAAGAAAGAGTATTGTTTACATACTAAACTTCTCAACAAACAGTCCAATCCCGGGGTTATGATCTGGATGGGATTCGATATCGAGTCGTCTCGAGTAAAGACCTGCGCCGCTATTGCATACTAATTTATTCCATGATCCAATAATTACTAACATTTATTAGTGTTTTTTTATTGTACATTCCTCTCGATTAACTACATAAAAGATTTGAAAAAAAAAAATAATATTTTTTGTCATTAAATAGGAGTACGGCAATAGAAAATAAGGACGTTTTAAGAAATCATCAGAAAACAAGTTTTTCTTTGGACAATTCCAAACTATTATTTGCATCGTCCATCCATTCGTCCATTCGTCCTTCCATCCATTACACAAGTAAATGTAAATTTAGTCAAATGCAAATTTTCAAATAAAATCACCCAAAACTTTGCATCCTTCAATTGCTACAACTTTACCACTGAAAAAAAACTTCTGTTCGTGCTTCAAACTGATTTTTTTCCTCTTCAAATTTTTAAATAGATAATTTTTTATCATTCTTTCATTCACAGACCCATTTCCCATATACTTCTCTCCTGTTTTTTATAACCCATAGCAAACTTTTTAGGGACATCGCCCAAGCGAGAGGGAAAAGCCAGCACGACCAACCGAGGGAAATTTTCCATCCCAAAACTTTCAATTCTCAATGGCTGACTTTGGCTGTGGTTGTGCGGGTAGAAGGAAAAAAAAACACAAAAAAGTTTACCAACCGTGGCATTCCAGCCTGAACGACAGGGTGGTTTTTTCCCCGTATGGTTGGCCTCATTTTACGATAGGGAAGGACTTACAATTTTTCCGCTTTTCCTTCATTGGTGTACAAGTTTCCATGCGGTTCGATCGATCTGCCTGACGATGATTCGCTAGGGGGCTGGACCGTTGTGAAAACTCAAGTGGCTCTTTACGCTACCGCAAAGGAAAATCCATTCCACAAAACCCCAATGAAAATATGCAAGCCAGAAACCGAAAATGAAATAAAGAAAGAGAGAGAGAGAGAGACGATGAGAAAGAAAGAAAAAAAGTCTTCTGAGTGAAAATTGCACAGTCGATGAATTTCTCATCCCGTCCGACAAGGGCGCAACACTCACTGTGTGGCTGGCGAATATTGGCCCTTGTTGTGTTGTTTACGTTCTCAACACCCTCTTTCCGAAGGGGGTACTTTGCCCTCCCATCTCCGCCNCGCCATGAAGGCTGCACCGTAACCCCTCATTTGCCTTGCGGCCATTTGCCAACGTGTCAACAGCCCAAACGCTGTGCCGTGCGGGAAAAAGGGTCTTCCAGTGCAGCTTCTCTTCAAAAACTTCAAACAGCTCTTCAGCGGGGTGAAAGAAAGTTAATCCATCCCTTGGCGTAGCGCCCTGCTCGTTGGCAAACTGTTTGCCAAATAGAAACAAAACTGCCGTGCTTATAAATGGTGCTTTTTTATGCCTGTTTGTCGCTGGAAACCGAAATTGGCGTAGTAATTGGGTGAGCAAATGTTTGCCGAACGGTTTAAAGAGTCGAATCGATGGATGGAAGGATGAATTGGTTTGGCATGCCGTGGTGATGGAAAACCATTAAATGATTTAATAATTTGAGGGAGTTTTTTCTTAAATAGTTCAAACAAAAATTGTATTTACCTTTTCGTAACATTTTTATGCTTTTTTTTATTTTGTATAGAATTTGACATTTTCTTTTATCCTTCCAAGGTTTTAGATTGCTTCAACCTAGTTTATTTTTCTCATTCTTTTTATGTGGTTAGCTCTAGATATTTAGCTCGGCACATTTCGAAGCTAAATTAAACAGCTTCCGCTTCAATTTCAATTTTAATGATCATTACTTTGATCTTATTCTATGATGAGTAGGAGATGACGATATCAGAGACGTGTCATATGGAAAGACCGTAATACAGTCATATACCCTAAAGTAAATTTTGCCACGTTCTTCAACAAGCAGACATTGACATATTATAAAGAAAAGCTTTGATATAAGGTCATCTTGTTGTTCAGATTTTTTGAATTAGAAAGAGCAGAGGGTCATATTTCTCCTGCCTAACATTAAAACGTGATCGGAACTCCATCAGAAACTTATGCCCAGTAAATGACTGGTAATGTAATAGCTTCATGCATTTATTTTATTATTATCCTATTGAGAATTGATCAACTCACGAGAATTAACAATTTTCTTGAGCATGAATTAAACATTCAATTAATTCCTGAATATCGAGAAATATTTTAGACTACCCAGAAAAATGTATTAATACGTAGTTGTTAAAAACTAAGTTTATACTTCGCTTTAAGCTTACCTTGAAATAAATACAAACTACTTTTATCGCTGAACGGCGTTACAAACGGCGTGTTTGATACATTCTACGTGCATTGATTATTATCCTTGAGACATTTTGCTAGCCCATAAAATTGTAAACCCTATTTATGATTCCTACACTCTTGAGCGTGTACTCCAGTGATGCAACGACGACACCCACCGTAAGATCCGCTCATAAATCCACCTTCCACAGACCCGAAAACTCACCGCAAAACGGCAGGTTCACCCTATCGCGCGGTCAAGTATTTTCCCATGAATGACGGGAAAATCCGAAAGGAAGCAAATCGTTCGATTTTTGTTTATTATTCTACTGCACCAGTGCACTCCAGGCCAGTGTTGTAAACAGGAAATTTTATCTTTTTCGTTCGAGGGGGTAAAGGAAGAAGATGGTGAGTAGGGGGTGAACGGGAGTATTCTTCAACTGCATTAAGACAGGGACGGAATTTGTTCTTTACAAGAGTCAATTTCACGAGAATATTAAAATTAATTCCTAAAAAACATAACAAAAAAGCCATGCAAAAGGTAGTCTAACATAAAGAAGGCACATTTTTGGTAATCTTTGAGTTTGAACCCTTCGATTGTTAACCATAATGAAACGAACACCGGAACAAATGTGTGAACAATGTTCCGGAACTGACTTTAAAAGTAATCCCATCCCAAGAAGGTGAAGAGAGAAGCTGGAAGACGAGAATTGTCGACGATCAGCAAAACTGTATCGTGTGAGTGTACGATCGATAGTTTGTTTACAATGCTAATTTCACCACTCCATTTCCAAGCGTTCCTCCAACGGTGTGATGTACGGTCCAGAATTCGCATGAGGGAACAGAAAAAAACCCAACTTTATTTTACATCCATACAACGCTCTTCGATCTTCTGGACCGTTTTGCAGTGTTGCAGATGGTATCGATCGTAACGCAACTGTACGGTTACGATCGATCCGGTGGCGGTCGAAACGATTAACCATCCATTGGGCTGTAAGCGTTTCGGTTTATAATCTCAATTCGTCTTGTTTAGATTTGCCATTTTGCAGATGCACCGCAGTTGCATGCTGTGTGCAGCATGCGGGACTTTGCTACATTACCTTTGCCAGTGCTCTTAGGTGAGTAAAAACGGGAAGAAAATCTCCGATGGCTAACGCACGTGGGGGTACTCTTAATTTATAGAGGGTCCATTTGGCCCCATCGAATGAAAACGTCCAGACGCGATCTTGTCCAAGGACTGGTGCAGCGTTTTGCTCCCGGGTGCATTTCGTCAACCGTCCACAACGCGGACGCGTCTGCAGAACAGTTGGCAAAGATCTTTCGACAGGATGTTAAATTTTATAGTTTCTTACGAGAGCGGCACAGAAACCCCGGTAGAAGGCAATCAGTCTTTCATCGATTTTCCTTTGATATATCACCCCCGCCACCATCTACAGAAGTGCATTGCAAATCTATGCATCTTGCTGTATGTGACCATTCAAGCCCATGTGGAGTTGCAAATTGTGTTCCGTTTCATCTCACGTACAACTCCCCCGTTCCCCATTTCCAAGGGACCATGTTTGGCCAGGCTTGGTGGACGATTGTTTCCTTAAGCAATTTTTATGAAGTGGCAATCGAGCGATTGATCGCCTAAAACCCCAGCTAGCCAGATGCACCGCAGGCACATTCGTCGTACTCAAAAGGTATTGGTGAGCATATTTTAGGGTTAATGCTCGCTTAGATCGTGTGCACATGCAGACTAGGAGCGAAAAAAGAAAACGGAAGTTTTCGTCTGGTGCTGGCTGTAAGATGAACAAAAACACCCCTACAATACCTTTGATGCCGTACGATACGCTGCATCATGGCAGCAGTGCAAAAGTGTGATTTTTGGTTGGCTGTTTCTATATCGGCCGCAAAGCATAGCATGTGTTCGGAAACAAAACACGGCAACTCCGAGTCTTCGTCCGCAGAAGAGGGAGAGATAGTAAAAATAGTTACATCCTGCTGTAAAGATGCAGACGTACACTTGCGTTACGTACGTTTCACGGCAGCGTATCGCAAAACAATTGTGCGAAACATATTTTTATGGTAGCAGGTGAATGTACGCTACGGAAAAAGGCGAGGGGCAACTGGAAAATTAACGTTTGAAGATAACGGCCAATTGCAGACAAAGCAGTCAATGTTACGGATGTGAATCTCAATAAAACAATAATATTGTTCTACAAAGGATGTTTTTGCTTATGCTGTTGTATGCTGACGACATCAAACAATTCTTACCCGGTAGACACATCATAACAATAGCATATTGCTATAAGAGTTCATTGATTCCTTCCACATCTGGTGTCTAGACATTGGCAAATGATTTTTCCTGGCTTAAAGTAGTCGATAGTTTTCAGGAAGTGTCCCAGGAAGCGACGACAATCTTCAAAAGAATAGACCGTTAGCGAATTCCGTCCAGTTTCCTCAAACAAAGAGGAACTAAAGTTAAAATAAGTTGACCAAAATCTAATGACGTTATAGCGGATGTCTATGGCTTTTTGCTTTACTTTACGCTGATTTGTTTTATTGAAGTTTAAAACAAAATTAACAAGAGTTAAGGGCATTGTACATTCCCAGAGTATTACCAGACTGATTTTGTACAACGATGCTGATAATTTGAATTCTTTTTTTTATTTATAGGGAACGGCCTGGATAATTTGAATTCTATTATCATTTAAAATGTTTGCAATGTTTCAGTACTTTCTTCAGTCCATACTAAACTCCTGATTCACAATAGTTACTTCCTCCATTTCTCTGTAAGATAAGAGATGTTCGGTTTGACAAGAATCGTTTCATTTTGACGCTCTATTAGACAACAATATCAGCAAAAAGTGATGAATAAACAAATGTTTAATTTTGAACCACTTCTTTCTTTCTTGACCTTTAGCTGCCCGATCAATTGTCCCTTTGTCTTGGGCTTGAAATTATTGCAGCAGGTCCTTGGTTTTCTCAAACCTGTTAGGTCGACGGTACTTGAGCAATCTTGTAATGGTTGCTGATCCAAGGCGAAACATTTATCTTAAACCAACTCATCTCTACACCGGTCTCTTAACACAATTAACATAATGAAGTTAAGCAATATTCTTAATGAGGAATCTTCAGGAATGCTCCAATACTTCTCCTGGAACGCTGAGTGGACCTTTTTATCAATTATTTTGCTACACTTTACCAGTACTCCTGCTGTCGATACGCCCGAATAAGGGCTCCTGTTTGATGTTCCCAACCTTCTTAAAACGAAATCAAATGTTTAAAATAGCTAAATAATCTATATATGATGGATTCAAAGTATTTTACGATATCTTCGCTGTGATGTGGTGTGGATAGTTTTAATAAACGATAGAGAGCAGTCGCTTGTCTCTCATAGTAATGGCTGATACAAATTACTTGATTACTGAGCGCAGTAGGGTAATTAGCATTTTTCCACGAATGCAATATGAATGAAGAGTTTAAGATCTATTTTCCGGATATCCTATTTAAGTTGCGTAACACAAATTTATACCCTACTTCATTACTTAAACAAATAAATAGAACCTCATTCATGTTGTCATACAGCTAAAACGTGAAAGCAATATACATTTCTTTTACTTAAATTGCATTTTTTTCTACGTTAAGGCAGATGTTTGAAATAAATTTTAAAATTTTAAATTAAGAAAACTTTCATCAACCGAGGTATATTACAAAACAAATAATACATCGAGCAATTTAGATCGTTCAAGCCATGATCGAAACTCAACCAGGTTCACAACACACATCCACCCATTCCACAACTTCTGTATTCAATTCCATCCCTCGCCCTTCGAGGGCTATAGTGGTGCTCGGGTCTGGTCCGATCTGGTGCGAGTGTCTCATCTGTGCCGGCCATTCTTTAGCTACAAGAACACACCGGGAGTATGTTGTTCTATTGAATGCAATAAAATTGTTCGAAAATCGAGTGAGTAAACAAACAAATGCTCGACCCAGACGAGACACGTTCGCAGCACAACCGAACTGCACCGCGATACCCGCGGTACCCCAAAAATTGTTTTGTTATCATTTTTTAGTTTTTATTGTTTTTGAAACAATCCGTAACATCGCTAAGGGATACGGTTCTTTTCGGCAAACCGGGCGTATGTATACCGGGACCACTGTCAGCCGAGTAGGACCACACGCAAATATTCGCACCGTTAACACAATCCGACAACCGGCCGTACAGAAAATACGCCCAGTCAACAGGGAAAAAGCTCTTTTTTGACGACCGAATTTCGGAAGGGGGAGAATGTTTTTCCTTCCAGTTTCACGACGCCTCGTACCGCCATTGGGGAAAAGCTCACCGTACGGTACAACTACGCTTGTCTATACGGCTAAACCATACCGGTGTGTGTGGTGTATTGAAAATGTGATGTTTATATTTTCCAAACCTCCAACTCGATTCGACCGATGAGCGATTTTTATAGCGTCATAATAAAAGGAAACGAAGAACGCCACCAAAGGAAAAGCCGCCACGCGATCTGGTTCAGGTTTCGCTACTCTTTCTCTATGTTTCCCTCACTCTCCCTTCTATTTGCAGCTCCACTATTTGATCTTTACGAATCGATCAGACGCATTCCATTAGAAGCGTGATGTGTTTTCGGCGCTTCAAAATCTCCAAAAGACACGATCATGCAACTTATCCGATCGCCCTAGCATCAAGTAGGCGGCTTACCAGCCACGCATCATGTTTATTTTTATCTTCAAGATAGAGAAGAAATTCATGTGACAAAACGACAAATGGTTCATGTAGCGGATAAAAATTTCACTTAACCTACGCTCGGCGATGTAATTGAAACTGATATTGTGTTGCGAGAACTTTAAATCGGTGGCACATTTCCTAACCTCGCGGTATGCATCTCATCTCGGGCGTCCTTTTATACGCAGCGTGTCGAATGTGAACCTTCGGGCCGAAGGGAAGGTTTTGCTCGTTTTGCTGGCAAGGGCACAATGCTCTGCCAGACATGATGGCACGACTGTCGGAAGTTGCCCGCGAAACCCCCAACCGAGCTGATCCTCCAAAAAGTGCATCCAACGACCAAAACCGAGGGATGCATTTTAATGCACTCTCTGCGGTAGGTTGTCACGGGCACGTCAAGCAAAGCTCGTTCCGAATTGCCCGCGTTCCCAAAACGAAAACCGTACGCACAGGCTTCCATATGTGGCCATATGTGTTGTACGGTTTTTCGATACCCGAAACCCCCGTCTAATGTGACGTTGGTCGGGATTCTGTGCCCTTTCGAGAGATTTTACATTGAAGAACGTCCATCACCGTGCTCTCGTCAACTCTGATCGATTCTGTTCAATTCTCGGTCATTAGACGTCTGTCATGTCCGTAAGGTACGTCAGTCTTACGAACGAACGGGGTTTCCTGTGTGTGCATCACATCGGGAGTACCTCCGGTTCTTCATCGGCGAAGCGTTCACCAAAAAAAAACCAAGCAAGTACGACAGCAAAATTAGTCAACAATCACCAATACTGGGGTAAATGATGCCAAAGGCACCAAGAAAAAAAAACTCAACAGCCACACTGTACTTTGTTGACGGGCAAAGTCGCAGCCAAACAACGATACGGCCACGGAATGTGGTTTTGTTTGACAGATGGAAAATTATATCAGTCAAAATGGGAATGTTTCCGAGAAGAATCCATGTACGCTTGATGGACGGAATCCACCAGTCGGTCGATGATTGTAACATCTTGTTCGGATTGGGACGTAATTTACTGTTTGTTTACTTGCAGTGTGTCCCGGGCGACACCTCGTACAACTAATTCTACGACTGGTCGATCCCAAAAACGAAATCCTTTACACGCCCGATATTGATGTGACACCAAATGTTGGCTTGTGTAAACAAAGTCCAAGAGATATCCATTCGATCTAATTTGTCTCAAACCCTTTACTTATAGTATTAAACTATTACTCAACAAAAAAACTCCCACAAACAATCTTACCGCGAAGATGACTATTCCTTCAATTCGAAGATTCGTACATTTGCTCGATATTGAACGCGTCAAGATCTCACCTCCAATAGGAAGAAGAAAAAATCCATCCCCTAATCCACTCGAACTCGACACGTTCGAGCGATCTAGGTGCCACGCGTTGCTAGAGCATCGCAGATGCCTATCTACCCGGTGCTCTCTTTTTTCAGTTTTCGCTCGACACCTCCTTGAGCACTAGCAGTAATTATGGTTCTAGTGTTTTCTTTTCAATCAACTTCGAGCGGTTGCCAATCATCCGCCTGTCCTGGATGGACGATAAAGTGTGTACCATGGGTACGTCCATTCCCTGGCAACTGTAACCACCGAACTACGGGTACGTAGCTCCGTACCCGAGAAGCGTTGAGTATTTTTCGATTTCCTTCCAGCATCTGTCAAGTGGCCCGGAATGGGCTGCCTGTTGACAAAAACGCTCTGCTATCTGACCTGCACACACACACACATACACAGAGACCCTGCTAATGCTGTTTCATGCCATCAAACTTTGGTTCCGTTAGTTAGTCAGCCCTTTTTGAGACTCTCGACTTAGCTGAATTGATAGATCGATAGTTGGAGTTTCCCGATCGATTTGACGTTGCTGGATCGTTGAACTCGTACGTATAGCCTAGAGTACTAACGTCAACAGTGCGATACAAAGTAAAGTGACATTACATATACTACTAAACTATGACAAATGTTGCAGTTGCGATGAATTCGATAAATGATGACCCAATTATGGATATAATTTATCATTAATAAAGAGTTTTTACTGCTTTTTGAAGAGCGAAGTGTTCTCTAGAAACCTGACGTCGTTAGGACACAGACATATTTTATAGACCAACAAAGTAAGAAAATTAATCAATTTGTATTCCAAAATAGTTAAATCAGTTAAAACTATCTGAATACATTTGAAATCGGGTCATATTCGACTGTGTCGTTTTGTATAATATTCAATATGTTTGTAATATTGTAGTTAATGTTTGAAAAAGGGTGATGTTTGCGTAATTTTAGATTAACAATTTACCTGTTAAGTTGAAAAATAGTGTCCTCTACAATTACTATTTGTGCTATAACCATTGTTAGGTCATCTATTCCATATTTCTGTCTAATAAGATTGTAACTAATATGCAAATCTTTTCTACTCAGGAAAAAAAGAGAAATATCCTTCAGCTCCAGAGAACTTACTTCTCTCAAAAATTTCGTTTTTATTAACCTTCCGTTGAACATTTCAGAACCCAAAAAAAAAAATCACCAAAAAACCCCCCATCGTTTCCCCCTAAAATGAAGCTAAAGAGCAAAAACCTTAAAACGTAACGAAAAAAAAAAAAAAACTTAAACGGCACCATCCAACAGGGAATGCCAAAATCGCCCCGGGAATGGCACATCAGGGTAAGGCTGATCAGGGTGGGCCACCATGGGTTCAAGAGAGCCCGGGCGTATAACACGCAGTCTGTAAAAACAATTTCTGCTACTTAAAAGTTTCTGTTATTTTAGATGAAATTTTGTGTGGCTTTGTTATTCTAAGGAACTTAGTTCCGAAAAGCGGTCGGAAACCTGCACCCGCCTGCCTGATATTCGCTGCCTTTTTTGTCCTCGTCACACTGCCACAAACGCAGGAACACACACACACACGTGTGGTTTTGGTTGCCAGTTGTCCTCGGGAAACAGTTGGCAATTTTCAACCGCTGCAAGGACAACAGGAACGGAACAGCTTTCCCTAGGTTCGCTAGGTTATAGAAAAGTGGGTGCGATAGGGTAATGGTCGTTACTCGGGGGGTTGAGTTTCGTTCCCCTGCCACGGTGACAGCAATGATTTGTTCGGGCTCGAGTTAACCAAATGGTAAACGTTTCGTAGTTGAAATGGGACAAACTCACGTACAGGTCGCTACCGAAAATGACATCTTCAAAATGAAGGTAAATTGAATCTAGCTCAAATTATTCAACGAGTAGAATAACAGATGTACATATGTAGAAATGTGTTGTTAAACAGTATAAATTATCTGAATAATTAATACAATAATTACAGAAGCACTCTAGCAGCCCAACAAATCCTCCCTCGAATTCTCTTCGTTGTGGATATATTCGTACCATTGCGAATGACTTCATTCAACATTCGGAAACACATCACTCTTGGATTCCTGGTTCCACAGAATTCCTCAACCCGTACCGTAAGCAAACACACGTTCCACTTCATCATTCGATTTCGTTCGATTTGTTGTCGAAAGTAATTAAAATTCGTCAATTGCGCGTGCTCCCTGCGTAAACATTAGGCAACCAAGTTCGCAACCGTAACATCGAACTGAGCACAACCAGCCCAAAAACCGTTCCATACTTGTGGGTGTTCGTTCCGGTATTTGATTCGACCGAGCTGATTGTCGTTGTCTGCTGTGGACCAACAAAAAAAAACGGGGAAAAAAGCCAACAAGAAAAGGACACCGTCGTCGTACAATTCGAAATCGTTTGCAACATTTAATCGATAATCCTATCCGCACCACTCCGACTCCGGGCGTGTTTGGGAGCTTTTTTAAGCTGACAGACGAATAAAGGCTGAACGAGCGTTTTGCGTTACCATGTGCGTGTGCGCCAAGGAAATGTTTTCCCAGCCGATGGTGTGTGCGATTCTTTTTTTTTAGCCCTGTAAGGCCTTTTTTTGTTCATCGGAATTGTGTTTTTAAGTTCCTTTTTTTTCGGGCACACAAATCCTTCAATGGCTGTTTTGCCAAAAACAGATCTCCGGGGTTTTTCTTTAGCCTTGGCGCATCGGCGCATACGATCGCATCAAGACTTTCGCAGGATTGTTCCATGGCGTAGATAATCCCTTTCTCTGCTCATCCATGATCCATCGGACAAAGCGCATACGTAAAAGATTCGGGGTTCATTTGACGCAAAGCGCAACCGACGGTAACCTTATTCTTGCACAATTCGCCTTAAAGTCCTTTTCTCATTCAACACTAGCACTGGTTAGGTATTTGCCGAAACTTGCCTCAATTATAAGGCGTGAAATGGCTGATGAAATTTACTAAATTGAATCTCACAGTAAGAAAGGTGTTGAGGATGTTTTGTAATTCCATCCATCCCCGGTTCATTCCCACACAGAGAGTTTAATACAAGCAAATAAATGATAACGTGAAGGTGAACATTCAAGACGCAAGATGAAAATTTGTATGAAAAACTCCTCGTAAGGAAAAAGAAATACCGGAACGAATCACCACCCGTTGAAACCAATATACTGGGCAAAAAATAATAAATCGTTCCAATGGACAAATCTTTCAAAGCAATCAGCGTGCCATCATGTATGCCAGAAGCAGAACGGGATGAAAACAAGAAATCTAAATCCAAACCATATCGTTTCATTTCCATAGGTTCCACATACGCTTACCGAAAAGCTGTATAGAATTTGGGGATTTTTTCTTCTTCTCCTTTCGGTCGGTATCCAAAACTCTCATCTTTAGCTTCGCTCCCATGTTGGTATTCAGTGAATCGAAAAACGGAAAAAATTGTGACCGAAAAATGCACTCCCGACAGGAGTCGATAATCGATCGGTCTAGGGACGGTAACGACTACAGTGTAGTATATGACCATTGAATTTTTTTTTTATTAAACGGAGGACCTGAACGGAAGTCACGTCATCACGTGGAAACCGATAGCTGTACGTTTCCTTCACACAACAAGCAAATCAACCACAACCGTAAACAAACGCTGATTTTCTCGTGAAACAATATCCCAAACCTTCTTCTCGAAACCCAGAATAGATTGAATCCGAACGTTGGGTTAGTGTTGGTGCATGGAATATACTAAGGGGATTTCTTCATCTTAAATATTGGTATAAGTGAAAGAGAATTTCTACGACATTAACAATCATTTAAATGCATATTTATTTCTGTTTTTTATTATGTTTTTTTTATTTGTCATATGAGACTATATAGCATGAGACTATAAAGAGAGTAATCACTGTTCACTAGAAATGGAAATAATAACTCACAAATGTTAATTAACTCCCCCTGAGTGACTTATTTTAATGAATAAATTCTAGAACTAATTCTTTGAAGAGTTATTGATCAATGTAACATTTGATGAGCAGGGGCTGGTTAAAGGGTGGGCGAAAATTACCTCAATCATGAAAGAGTAATCTCACTCACTATTCCTCTCTTGAAAGAGCCATGACAGTTGGCGCAGGTCTTTGACTCACTCATGAAATCATCACTCTTTTATTAGTGATATCACTCCTTCACGAGCAAAATGGCTCTTTCTAGAATTATTTAACGTATTTGTGAGTTATTGTCGTAAAAAACTCTTTGTGGAGATTTGAGTTAACTCACTCAGAAGAAAGATTTAATTCGCTCATTCATTCTCACTCCGTATGCACATCACTACTCTTCACAGTTGGTCGAGAAATAACTACTAGCACCGAATGTTCGCCCATTGATATACATACAGCTGATGAATATGTATGTTTAAACGGTACGGTATAAGTTTATATATGTGTGTGTGAGTGCCTAGAAAGAACCAACTCCACCCCGAAAACAAAAAAAATAAAACAAGCATATCCACACTCGTGCCATTACCGAAGGATTGCCACGGAATTTGCCGGATTCCTTCACCGATTTCCGTAAGACGTCTCTCGGAGGGTTTTGACGTCTCGACGATGTTTAAACTGAAAATATTTACAATCTTAATCGAAAGCCAACACGGTGCGGTGCATTTGCGTGTGGCTCAATAATCATTGCCTTTTTGTTTGCAGAGAATACAGAGCAACATTATGTCTCAATGGCGATTTGCAGGCGCCTGCCGTACGCTGGTTGGGAGTTATTTTTTTCCCTCCTCTAACGTCCGAACGGAACACGATCGAGAAGCATGAATGGATAGATAAATACAGTTGTGGATGTTAGGTAGGTGGGTGTGTGTGTGAATACGAGGACGGAGAGTTGTGGTTAAGATGGACGAAAAAGAAAAGGATATTTATTCAACGTTTTGGAATAGAAACTACTTCCTACTGGGTATTGGTCGATTCAACCCCTCTCTGTGTCTCTCTCACACGCCACCGATGATGGTGAAAGTGGAAGAAATTCCAATCGTCTTATCATCTTGATACGTTTGTTTTTGCCTTATCCAACGAGGCGAGGCGATTTGCACGTGCCGGTGAAGCTTTACCGTTTTCTTTTGGATCAACATCAACGTCCCGGGCAAACTTCCCGCACTTTGTTTCACGTGAACGTACGCGACCACCAACCGGTACCGGTCGTATGCTGATTGTGGTTAATGGACTATTTACTCTCCAAACACATTGCCAATTTAACCCGATATTATAATCATAAAAATATTATTTTTAATTAGCATGCGAAGCGAACGACTGCATGCCGCCAGAACGACGAACTGCCTGCTAAAATATCGTACCAGAAGGCATTGTCAATGGATAATTTTTTCCCCATACCCCCTTCCCATTCTTCGGTAGCAGCCAGAAAGGCGCAGGATTCATCATGGCCGTCGCTCGATCGATATGCGCTCGTTGAGGGTTTCGTGTCCCCCGACGGGAAAATGGCCGTGGCTTTTCCCCCGTTTTTAGCAAACGGGAAGCAAAAAAACGAAATCAAATGCCAAACCCCTAAAAGTAGGGAGTGTTTTTTCTCCCGTTTCTTTTCCATATAAAGCTAAAAGCGATCTGAATTTGGCAGCGCAATCAAAGGGACAGTAGCACGCAGAATGGACGCGTTCGAAGTGGAACTGTGGAAATGGAAATGGAAACTCCCAGGTTTTGTATCTACACGGGCTCGCTAATAGACTACGGGCGAAGAAGTGTCAATCAAAATATTCGACATTTGTTTACTTTTCCCCCTTCAGCAGTCTCTTCCCGTATTTTTTCCTAAAACCACCGTTCCATTTAGGGAGAAAATGAATCAAAATGGCGATATCCGGCAGCCGACGGACAAACGCCGTCAAACCAATATGTAGCACTCCGGTGTGCCTAAAGCTAAAAAAAAAGAGATACAATGTTGTGAAAGATAACCAGTTTTTTTGTTAGAACTTACATATTGGAAAACTGAGTTTAATAAAAACGTATAAAATATTACAATTAATTTACTAAACGCGAAGACGGCCATCTTTGTGTACGGAGTACAAACTGTCACCATTATATCTAACGACCTAGACCTCAAAATTTGTATTTTTCCCCCTATTCTTCGACAACGTCCATTAAGCGTGTAAATTGGTTGTTAGTAGCCAGAAACCCCTTTTAAAACAATATGAAGAAGACGACATAGAAGAGAATTGGGTTTTCGGCAACCCTAAGAACTCAACTCAGATATGATAACTCATAACGCATTAGTGTACAAGCCCGAAAACGAATTTCCCTAGTACCGGCTCACACACAGAAAGTCATAAAACAATGCCAAGCAACAATAGTTAATACACTGTGAGCGAGTTGTAGTTGTAAGAAAAGCAATAATTTCAAAACCCGAAGCTACCCCAACACTAATCACTGGCGGATGTCTAACCAAAAAATCTCTGGGGGCTTTCCATCAACTTTACACGCTTTGTGTGGCGGTTGCTGACGGTTTGCGGGCTGAAGGAATGACAAATGAATGCCGACCATCTCTACCCAGCGGGACATATCGCTCAAACCTTCGACAACGCGCTGATGTTGATGAGGCGTACAGAAGATCGGTGGAGTCGGTTTTCCACACCCTCAAAACTGCTACGGAAGCGGTGACAAATGGATAGTTTTTTTTTGTTCTTTCGTTGTTTTGACAATGTCAAGAGTGTTGTATCTTAAACATATGTTCGAGATTTGCCCGAGGAAGGAGGTGGGATTTGGGATGCGGGTCATTAGATTGGTTTCCTGCAAAGAGACAAAGCCGTGCCTGTCGTTACTGGCAGGTTTTTAGTACTGATTGTTTCCCGTCAAAATGGAATCGGATGTATCTTGTAGTGCAGGTAAGGTAAATTCCTGTGACGATATGAAATCATAATTATTTATTATTATTTAATATTACTGTACTTCTGGCTCGACTTGTTTCTTCAATAACTATTATTTTGTTTAAGGTATTAACACAGAAAACAAAGAAGGAACTCTGGGACATGATAGCTCTACCGTCTCAAGGAAACCATTAAACAAAATTGCCTTTTTTAAATATGTCGTATTAGGTGTAGAGATTGATTAAACTTAAACTGGAATTATAATTATTCCCTAAAGAATTGTAAATATTTTATCATATTCATCAAAGGATCATTAGGTGGCAACCTTTAAAAAATAAATATTTATCATATTCATCAAAGGATCATTAAGTGCCACCCATTTAAAAATTTATTGTTTTTTTGTTTAGAAGTGTCCAAGATCTTCAAATAATATTATTAAGTTCTTGAGTTTTCTTTCAGGTCAATAGCATGATGATGATAAACTAAGAGTATCTAAGTAATATTCGTGACCGATTTAGATTGAGATAACCCGATGATTTCTAGTGCTTCATTTACTCCATAACTTGAGCAAGCATGAAAAGAAACTGTAGCGAATTATTTCACCAGTGTTTCCAATACTTCATTACAAACCCATTACCCCCGGGGTGTGATCAAGGATCGCTACAAATCAGCTCAACTTCCAGATGAGATGATGTTTCAATTTGTCCTTTACGGCCACTTCTTCACGGTCTTCCCATCTTCCGTACCAGGGACGCACGAGGCACAAATGCTGCGCCATAAGCAGCAACCAACAGGAAAAAAAACCCGACAATAGGTTCCCTACAACAGGCAGAGCCTGATAAAACATGCCCACAGCCAACAACAGCTCGAATCAATTACTCGCTGCAATGCGCCGAAATCCGTCCATTGTTGCTCATTTGATCCTCGGGTACATGCGGTTGCAACAAAATCTGAACAAACAAAGGATTATGTCGACGTCCCCTGTCTGTCGCTCGTGTTGGTGCTCGGCACAACTTCGAGCCACGGTGCGCTCGCCGAGCGATACCGTAGCGTAACGCTTCGTGTCACTGGTAGAAGGGAAAAGGGAAAGAAAAAGGGATCAACTGATCAACTCCGTAGCAAGGGGAAAATCCATCCAACACATTCCTGTGTCAGCTGTGTGTGAGGTCGCCAAAGGTAAATCCATCTAGACTTGCCGTTAAGATGCAATGAAAAGCTAAAAGACATGTAACGCACGCAATAAGGTGCAACTCAATGCAACCTTGGGAAGATAAGTTGACAATTTCGAAGAAATAAAGCGTAAAATAAAGGCATTTATATGATATTGGCAACTATACACCAGCCAAGTAACGATACAATGCATTTAAAACTCGTTGAATAAAAAATCCTCTTACAAAGTACTTGTGGAGTTGTGGAAAATCTTCTACGAGAACAAATTAAGTCTCAGTCCATTTGAATACCCTCGCGCCTGAAACGCGCTTCCACCCCAGGAAACGGATTGTTCGTCCCGTTTGCGTACGCTTTCGTCAGTACAACTAAGCACACCCACCGACTTTACCCAGTTCATTCATATTCAAATTGAAAATCCTGCGCACTGTGCGCGACTGCAAATTAAATTCCATTCCCAGTTTAATTTATGTAGAGTCTCTTATCAGCGCGCCTCCAACACGGTGGCACCAGGTCCGCATCGGGACATCGGGACAGTCACTGAGATGAACGGTTTTTCTTTCAGTTTTCTCTTTTGCGATGCAAAGGAACAACAACAAAAAAGGAAGATCTGTTGCGTGAATATAAATTTGCTATCGCTTTGGTATCGTGTCACACTTTGATTGAAATTGCAACATAAAAAAAATTATACCGAGATAAACCGAATGTGGTTTTTGCTACACTAAGCCACAAACAGTTAGAACATAGAACAACAAGTTAGAAGAAAAAAAACTTCAGAAAAATATTAAACAACCCGTCCACCGGAGGAATGACATCGTACCGATGGTTAGTTGTATATATTCAAATTGATTCCCAAAAAGTAATTATAAATTGGAATTGAAGCCGGGCACGGTTAGTCACGGATTGTCACAGTTTGGTTCAGTGCGCACCAGTTACGGATCGGAATCGTGGAAAACTCATCATCCGCGGCTGTGAAAATCATTCACGCGTACACGGGGAAATATTCAACTCCCGAAAGCGTCTCGCCGCCTGTGGGAGATTTTCCAGACCAGGAACAAAGCGATGCCCAAATAAAAGGGCTAACGATCCACGGTGTTGCACGGTGGTTTTGTGGTCTGATAAGTGGATTTCGTTTCGGCGTAACGAGGTTGAACGGGCAAAAAACCTCCGGGAAACAGGGGTTTTTGAGGGAAATGAAGCGGTGGGAAAATGCTGCCTCATTTGCATAAACACATTGTCTAGGCACATTGTTCGTCGGGGTAGAGAGGGAGAGAAATTTATCATCAGAAACATATTGCACCGAAAAGCTGCGGGCGATTACACGTTTGCCGGAATGGCAAAAAAAAATTGCCCTTAACCGAAAGGGCTATTTAAAGTAGAATGTTTTGTTGAATGTTTTGCTAAGGTGTTTTAAACCATTTTTGACATTAAGACCGCTAGCTTTAAACTTCATTTAAATGAATTCTCGTTCATGTACTTATCATCATGCACGCAAACATTAGTTTTCGACTTAACACAAACTAATTTCTCACTCGCTGTATGAGTCAAACAGAACATGGATCATGGAAGGATAAACCTCTACCATCAGTCTATCCTCGCAAGTACCGCTTAATGACTTGGACAGCTCGGTTCGATAAATTTATGCATTTTCAATCAAGCTTTTCCATTCAATTCGTGTCGGCTCAAGTGTAGCATGAAATTATGTACATATTGGCCAGCTCCATACACACCCACACATCTGCACCTCCGTTCCCGTTCCGAAACCACGTCCAAAAACCTAAATCTCGCCGGTCATCAATCATCTTTCCCACCAGGCTGTACTGGCAGGTACGTGATCGTTTCGAGTGAATCAACGTTGTGTTCAACACTGATGTGCAGCTACTTGGTTGGTGAGGATTTTATTAAATTGTTCAACCCGTTCCATCAGAATGGAACGATTCTTGGGTCTTAAGAAAACAGACTCCAAAATAGAAAACCTCCGGCTCGCCCCAAATGATGCTCTGCTCTGGCATCTCTGACACGTCCAGAACGAGCCCACTCCGGTAGCCGAAGAGGCCAAGGTTGACGGGCGATCGGGGATCAACAGGATGACATCGCTGCAAGCCTTCGCGCGAGCGACCCGACACGGGACCAATTCTTCTCGCCTCATAAACAACGATCGTCTCTCGCTAAAACGCCTGTCCCCTGAGCTGAAACTGCTCGGGGAACTCGGAAAGCGTGGAAACTGGATCGTATGGCAACGAAACGCCGTGTCGCCTAGACGTGGGACGCAGGTACGTACGTGAGAGCGCTCGTTGTTCGCCATTGCACATTGTTTACGTTGCTAAAGACGCATCTTAATATCTGCGCTCCGTTTCCGAGAGGCTTTCTGGTATAATTTATTCAATTGATAAATCCTACACAAACATGGACGGCGTGGAGCCGACAGGGTTGTAAGACAGTGTGGCGGGTTCTAGTTAAGAAAATGGGGAAATGCGGCAAGGAAAACTGTTCGAAAAGAGGGAAAAGAGGGAAGAATTCTATCCACCTTTAAGTGGAGATGAAACAATACTCTAAATCGAACTTCGAAATCTGAGTTCCAGAGTTCCTAACAACTTGTGGATGTTGTAACGATCACTAGATCGTACTGTCGTAGTTAGTTTTATTTTTACCACATCACTGGATATTCAATTCTTGATAAATGGAAGCAGTTCAGCTGAGAAGTGATCTACAACCTTCAGTATATTAGACCATTCTTCGTCGTGTCTGTTGAGATCGACTATAAGATCGCCTCATTTAGCTCCTGACATAACTCTGCCCAACATTACTGATAATATATTCAACTTTAAACGATTTCTTACCAAATTCAACATTAACTCCGTAGCATTCCAATACTTATTCCTCTGTTACAAAATTCGATCTCTTGTACTCTTTGTGGAACTCTTCACAGTGGACGAGACGGAACACACTTTATACGTACATAAAACGATTTGATGACGATCAGATGTTGTTGCAATGCCGTCGTCTGGGCTTCTCCTTTTGTGAACTTCTTTTCCCATTCCTTCAACTGCTGAAATGCAGCGATGCACCACCACCGGGTTCTGAACGGGTGCACCACAATGCATAAGCGTTGCAGCTTCTTCGCTTTCGTGCTATGCAGCCGACTGTAGCGCGGTGGGTTACAATAACAAATCGTTACTAAATTAAATATTCATAATTTACGCGAAACGGGCCACGGTCGCGTGATGATGCTGGGAGTTGCTACACTCATCACTGGTATTAAATAATCACGATAGAAATAGATAACTCCGACTGAAGCTGGGAACCTTTGTGTATCATATCGTCTTGGCGAACCATTTGTGGCAGTATCTTTTTAGACATATTTACTTCAATTCCATAACACAATATGTTTCTTATTAGACATTGAACGGCTTCGACCAAAAGCAAAACAACGTCCAAACATTTGCCCACTGGTGTCTAACTGTTACGATTTGCTTCTTTCCGCAAATGGAAGTAAACTATTATTTGCTCAACATGAAACATTACTTTCTCACCCTTTTAACGATCATCCCGAAAAAAAAACCACCACATCAAACGCACGATCTGTTCGGCCCGGTTTTCCACATCCAAATCTTTCTCCTCTATCAAACGTTGGTATTCGTTTCCAGCAAACGCTGGCCAAACGCTCTTCACTCCAGCCGAAACATATCCACTATCAGATGTTGCGGTAGCGGCCTTTTATTTCGAGAAGAAAACATCACCACTGTGGACTGTTCGTAGCCAAACATCACGTGGCATCGGTTTTGCGCACCGTCTGGTCGATTGATGGTGGCAGACCGATGGAAAATCCGTTCCAGACTGACCGACTCTGTTTGCAGCGGACTGTTTTCGACCAAACCCTTACATACGGTCACCGTGAACTGTCTAATTTCGTGTCGGACGAAACTATTCACCGTCTAATCAATGTTTCAATGAAATTGATACTATGCTCCGATTACTACCCTGCAGAAGCTAATGCTTCAAAACTACAAACTCCGTTGGAAAATGCACAATGGGCATTTGATGGGATAAACATAAATGTAAAAAACATCCTTTTATTTATAGCAAACCAACCATGGACATCTAAAATGCATTGTAAAATTTAAAATAAAAGGTTTACAAAAGATAAGTTAGGCAATAGTTTAAAAGCGTATAGTTATTTTGTTTAAATCAAATCAATCATCAGTAAGATAGGTATAAAATCATTATTCGTGTTCAACAAAATTGCTCCTCATTCTTATTGCTATCATAAATTTTACAGAAGGGAAAGGTATAATTTTTTTTTTCAAATTGAAAGGAATCTTTTATTTTCGCTCTTTATCCTTCTAATGCATCAAACAGCTCAAGCAGTTCGCCGCATAAACAATAAAATAATAATATTAGACTCAGTAATTATGAGTTTCCAGCTGATATCAATACCACTAAAACCTATGCAAATGAAAACTCACAATTACTCAAATTACAATCTTATCCCTTCTTTTGCTCCCGTAACTGCACACCGCGGCAATGGACATGAGGTGTTTTCTTACCAAAATATCCGTTCGACATGTTGCCATTTTTTTTCTTCTTCTATACTTCATCCACCAAAAATCCTAAAAATTCCGCTACCTTCCGGGTGTTTTTAGAGAAATATGATCATCTCATGCGGCTGTAGCAACAAAAATGTATGTAAAAGATGAATTTTTGTTGTTTGAAGGGAGAGATTGAGCTGGGGAGAGAGAAAGAGAGAAGCGCTATTTGTGCAAACCACCACCTGATCCGTGACGTTCTTGGCGTGGCGTGTAGTCGCGGGTCTACAAAATTCCCATTCTCAATCCAACCATTCGTGATTCCTGTGGCCACTCGACCGCGGTACGTGTGCGCCGGCTTGTTGTGGTTGCTCACTTACAATGTCAATAGTAAATATTTGAAGTGAAAATATAAAATAATGAACACCAATATTTATCGCCCAGCAGCGCGAGCTCACTTGGACCGACACACAACCCACCCGTCTCGGCAATCCGGTCACCGCAGACTGTGGGCCAAATTCGACATGCAAAAGCATTCGTACTGGGTGGGGATTTTTTTTCAATTTGTCCCGTATTCTGGTGGGTTGTTGTGTTTGACGTGCTGGTAGCTAAACATCAACTACGAGAATGGATGTAATTATGGTTCTCCTTCGATTTTTCGTGCAGCAGATGAAGTTTAAAATTTTTCTTCTTCCCAAAGAAAATTAGTCATGGTGTAAGGTGAAACTCTACTATTTCCCAGCAAGGCCCAACCGGTCAAGCTTATTTTCTCGATGATTATCCTGAATGCGAGTAAAACAACACCGCCGACAACTAATTCATCATCGTCTCATAGATCATAATTTGCCACTTCCACCTAATGGGAAAGTGGCTGGAGTAGCGTTCATGAGGAAGAAAAATTACTTTTTAACAAGCCTGTCCTCCCCATCAGCTTACCATAATCCTTTCTTCCTTGATGTTGCTACTCAAAACAGAAACAATAACAAGTACGGTGATCTCGTGCCACCGCCCTGCCGTATCCGTGTGCGTATACGCGTGCCTCGTGTATGTCCATAAAATACGCAAAACTTTCCTTTTTGGGTGCCTTTCGCCATCAGCACCTTCCTGCTCCTCCACCTTTCCAGCTCAATCCACCCCAAAAATGAGCGCTGAAATAGTGTCTGTTGTGATAAAAAACAACGCGAATGAGAAGTGAGAAGAAAAATGTAAATAGACAAACAATGGTTGGCTGCTCCTGCTGCTTCTGCTGTTATTGTTGTGTTTGAAAACAGTTTAACAGCCGGGTTTTCGGGTGGCCGTCGGAATGTTGAAACGGTATTTCTTTTTTGCATACCAAGCCGTAACAGACGTGCAAACGTGGTGGGGCAAAACGGGTAAAAGGATACTGCAAAAAGGCCGCTACTGATCAACTGGGACCGACCCTGGCAAGGAGCGTACAGATTCGAAGAAGGGCTTTGATGTTGACTTCGGTGGTTATAACCGAAACTTGGCCCATACTTGATGACCCTTTAAGACCGGGGGGGTGAAAAATACCCCATATGGGGTGGTACGTTATAAGACAAGACAATGTTTGTTGTTTGGTGCCTCAAGATTTGTACTGCGACTGCCGGTCTAGTCGTCTCGGCCGAGGAATAATAATTGGCTCGATTAGTTTCTCCGATCGTCGGTTCGCGTACGTTAAGCAGGGATTTGGTGTTAATTGGTTTTAAAGTAGGCAAAAGCAAAAACAATAGTGTGCCCCGTTCGTGGTCGGATCGTTTGGTGAAATGGAAAACACTTTAGAAAGCCGTAAAGTCGATCGAATCTATTTATTTTTATTTCCCTCTAACGGCAGGGGTAATAATCGTCTTTTAATTGCATACGTTTCGGTACAAACAAACGGATGAAAACTATTTGCTTAAGTTGAAGGATTGAAATGTAATACGATCGGGTTAAACATTCATATAACATAGACTGCATGTTGAAATAGCTGAAATAGCAATACTATTTTATGAAGTTTCATGTATCTCAGTGGGTTGAATGCCTCAAAATTTAGAACTTCGTACTTCATTGAATTTTTAATTAAGTTTCCGCAATATCTTTCCACATTCCAAGTACTTCTTTCATTGAATTTAATTGATTTATTAAGAAATAAAATTAATATTCATAAAGTATTTTTCGAATTCACGACTATTTTAAAGATTCACGAATCTTCAGACATTCATGAATCTTAGGTGATCCTTCAAACATTCAAGTTCTCCAGATATTCGTTGATATTGAGAGAATCATGTCATGGCTCTAATGATTACTCACTGAAGATTCATATGAATGATTCGTCTCAAAAGATTCATTAAGCAATTCATTAACCCTTTTGCAACTGAATCACACATACAAACATAGATGTACTCTTCATTCTCGCGTGCATTGTGTCGCATTAAGGAGCATTAAATTTAATTTATATCCAACACACACACAAATACCAGTCGACCATCAAATGGAAATTATTCTTCACCACGAACATGGTCCCATCAGCATGATCTCAGGATTTTCTCGCTCGCCCTCTTCATTTAACCTCTAATCCTTACGCATTACTTCCGAACCAGTGCGAGCGATCACGCTTGAGACGTACGCGACTGTCAACGGTCGGCATGTCCAACAAGCACTGCCACCTTCCGCGGGTGACAAATGGGCATCGGTGAACTGAACCACATTTTTCCAGCACATCTCAACACTCAATTGCATGGCGTGAAATGCACCCGTTAGCACCCTGGTACTGGCGTTGCCCCCCAAAAACCACAGCAGGAAACTCCGGCGCCGAGGCGCCGCCTGAACTGCATCCCCCGTTGCGTACTGCACCACATGTACGAAGATCGGCAGAAAGTGGAGGAATGGTAAGCACGTGGAAAAGCGTGCAAGCGCGTGACGGTGGATTTAATGAGCTGTCAAGAGAATGGTGGTTGATCTCAACACCCGCAATCAAATGATCTTCTGGCGTACGGGCAGCACTAGCCAGGGTGCTCATATGCGCGAGAGATTACAGTGATGTTCGCTTGAAGAAGTACGATCACACACTACGATTCGTTGTAATTGTTATAGTTATTGTGGTACGTTTAGATGTTTGAAATCATTTCACCTTAAAGTACCCGAAGTCACGGGGAAACTCATCTAGCATTACCAAAATTTCCTTTGCCTGTTAACTTCAATATTCTCCACACTGTACCACAAGGTGTTGTACACGGTTGTTGTCTCCGTTAGATTTATGGATGCGTCCTCACACACGGTCGAATGTCACACACAGGGACGACCTCATCCCGCGACAAACCCAAAGCGAAAGAGATTAAGACACATCAGCGAGCATCGGTCGCCCCCTTTTTCGTTTAGCATCGTTCGCATCCAAAATCGAAATGTCACCACCCGTTTAGCTAACGCATTCCACACCATCTTTAGCGGTCACGACAGATCGGTTACGGGAGACCGGCTGTCACCCGTTTTGTTTCCAATGTCCAGCACAGGTGGATAATGTTCCGCACTTTCCGTCCCACAAAAAAAACTCAGAATTTGTCGCCCAGCAAGATTTTCACGTCTGGCGGTTGTGGCCCTCGGTCTTTCGGAAAGATAACCTCGTCGCATCTCATGCTATCACAACAATAACCACCGTTTCCGTCTTCTGCCTGGGCGCATCCGCAGTTGATTATGCCGCATATAAATAGCTAATTTCTCGCATGCCTTAACCTCGCAAACGCCCATGTGTAGTGTGTACCCTCGGGACGTATTTGCTGCTGCTGCTGCTGCTGCGCTTGCCGGCATCGTTATTTTCAATTGCAAACCGCAACACTTATCGCATTGCCGCGGGCACCTTAATCCATCAATAAACCGTCTCCATCCGCGCACAGACAAACACGCATTCGGAGTTGATGATATGGTGGTTTGACAGTGGGACTCCCTTCTGGAGTATTCTGGACGATGTACGCCACAGTTCGATACCATCGCGTACCTTCGACCCCAAAACCCTGGTCTGGTCGCCGTACAGCACAAGACACGCCCGGAGGCGTCTTGGACGTACGGAGTTGGAAAATTTATTCCCATGCCCCCTGGGGGTGGAATCACACGTGGCCACGAGACTGTCCGCGCTATCTGGCGCTATTGCTCCCATTGGAGTGGTGAAAAGGTGTGAAAAAGTGATACCCGGCACGTTTAATTTTACACATCTCCAGTGAACGACGCGAGAAGGAGAGAGAAAGAGAGTTTGGAGTTCGTACCGTCAGACGAAAAGTTGTTCCGGAACTGTTCGGGGAAAACAATCACAGAAAGGCATCCAAGGCAGGAAGTGTCTGACGTAGGTTCTTCGCGAGACGATTGTTTCGATGTTTATTTCGCTGGGGGCAATGGTAGTTCCTTTGGTTGAATAATGAAATAGAATTATTTTTCCAGTGTCATTTCATTCTTGTCCTGTTGTGAAAATCTGGACAAGACTTCGCATGATATAATGTCCAGAATCCAAAGATAAGATCATCTTCCCAATTTACCAACGCAACTACCTGTTTCTTATCCAATAATTTCCAGCATCTTCTTCGACAATACGCAAATGAATGAAATGATCTTTCTTTTTTTTTAAATACAACCTCGCTTCATACTCACGTGCTCTGGTCCGTGAACTGCCAAAGGCCAGTTTGCTTTGAAGTGTTGTTGTACCATGTACCGTGCTTGTGTACATCGTAAAAAAGCACGCGGAAACCATCCCACACCACCTTAACCGTGTACTAGACGTGCTGTATCGGCCTTTTTTCTACTATATCGACCCAACCGTAAGAAGTTGTTTGATTACCGTCCACACACACACTGCGAACTCTCGTTCTTGGACTTGCTTTCGGTTACCGCTTTGAGGAAAAAAGCGTCACATGTAAGAAAAACAATCTTTCCCATATTTCCCAGCTTCCCATCTCATCATCAGCAAGCTCATAATCATCATCATCATCGTCAGCTTCATCATGATCGGTGTGGATCTTTCGTCTCGATTTATGATAAACATTGCGTCCGCAAAAGGAAAACGAATCGTTCGGGCGGCACGCGCGTATTGAAGCAAAATTCATTTGAAGTCATAAACGACCTCTTCAACCCGTTCCACCTATTTCTCTCCCTTGCTCCCCCTCTCTCCACACACATCCTTCAGTAGGAACTCGCCATGAATGGAGCTGTCCCGATCACGAACTTCAAAAGGGCGGTTAAGTAAGAAATTGGGAAGTACGGAAGGACAGTACATCGGTGCATGTGTACTACGAATTTTATGAAGTTGAGGTGCTGCTTTCGTTGTTTTTGGACCACTTCGAGCAAAGAGTGGACGAAACGAAATTTATAAACTAAACCAGTTCCTGACAGAAATTCCCGAGAAAATAACAAACGCTTCCACTTGCACTATCTCATTCATTGATTGGCTTCAAAAGCCGGTGAAGAGCTGTCAATGAAGTTTTGAAGAAGTTTTTTTCCTCCTTCTCTATTTTATTGATCTCACTCTCATCTTTACGTTGAATGACCTATTCCGGTGTCTGCTTCATCATGAAATCTTTCTACTGAGTTAGTGTCACTTGCATACGGTCCAAAAGAAGGCAAAAAAAAACTTCCCCAGTAAGATGGACGTTAGCATCGTCCATTTCGTACCATCTGGTGGCAAAATGATGCGCAAAGGGTCACGATAAAGGCTGCAAAATCAGTACGCTAAACGAGACGCAGTCTGAGCACTACTTAAGTCACTTGAACGCTTCATCACAGCTGGAGAGGCAACAGACTTAACGAGACTCATCTATTACCTGATGGATCACCTTACCACACACTTCACACGTTGTGAGTGAGAACTCACAGCACACACGGACAAATTGAACGAAAAGTTCATAAAAAATCTCGACACTTTGCGTAGGTGACGACGCACCGTCAAAATGTCAAACGGCTGCAAACAACTGTCATCGCCGTAGCACATGAGCTTCTTGGATCAGTACAGGTGCGAGATACACTTTGCACACGCGTGCCACACGCTAGGTAGCATCACCTTTGTTCATTAAATTCTTATGCATTATAAACAACAGAGAGAGAGTTAATTTATTCCCCGTTTCAACACTTTTCATTTCAGTAAAGTTACTCTCAACGCTTATATCGTAGCCACATCCAAACGGCGTCCCAGATATGGTTCTGTCGCTCGGACATTAAGGAGATGAAACGTTTCACGATTTTCTGACAGATTCCCGACATCTCAGCACATCTCTTCTACATTCCGTACCGATCAAAGCTTCAAGCTCGACTCTCACTACTTAACGCGCAGCAAAGACCGATCTTACCCTACGACCCTCAATTACCTACCATTGCCACCTGCCCGGTGAAGAGAACAAGCACTCTCGCCGGTAAGTTTCGCTTGGTGGAGCTTAGAAATGAGATACCCACTTCAGTGGAATACTGGAGACATTCGTGCCACAGAAGGACTCTGCGATCTCTGCGAAGAAGTGAGGAGCGAGAGTCTCCATGTGCGTGTGCAATGGTATAACTACACCGTTAATGTCCATCCGTCTGTTCTAAGAATGCAAACAAATCCATTCCCCCGGATGTCCACAGCTTAAACCCGCAATGAATCGACAAATTTTCAAACCACCCTTTTGTATCCACCTCCTCCTTACCAGGCGCTTTTTTTAACGCTCGATTCAACAAGCAGAAAGAATCTTGGGAAGGGAAATTCCTGATCAGCGTAAGAGGAATAAGTTAACAATAAATATCAAATTTAAGAGGGCCCTCAACGATACCCAATACTCCCGATCCTCCGAAAGATCGGGTCATCGGGTAAGGGATGGTTTTGCTGTGCTGTGAAACGAGACCGAGCACCGCTGCTCGAGAAGGTTCAGTCCGGGACTTTAATGTCAAGATTATGCAAAAAAATCGTTAGACGTAACGAACCCAGTCGAGAGATCGACACAGAGAGAGAGAGAAAGGGAGAGAGATCACGAAGGACATCCTGAAGGAAATCGTACACTTGGTCACTCTTGGTAACGCGAGTGCATCCAGCGATGCAATTGTCCGATCGTGATCGTTTCATCTGTTTCTTTCCAAAGGCAGGCAGGAAATGTTCAATAACCACTCGAATGGGACGAAGTCCCTTTGGGACATCGGGGAATAATAATTTCTTGAACAAACGATCGCGTTAATGGGAAGGAAAAAGGTGACCCACAAAAATTTGCCCTAGACATTTGGGCTGCAACGATGCACTGGAACTGCTAAAGTGGGTTGAATGGGTTTCTAGGAGTGCTGCTTCATGAATGGAACAATTTATTGGCAGTATATCTATATGGGGAGTGAAGATATTCGATGAGTGCTCTTAACAGGAACACCAACGAAGGCAATAGAGTGATACATTTTTTTACTAGACCTAGCAAGATGATACATTGTATTGATTCAGATCTAGTTCTTTTGGGATTGTCAAGAATTTTGTGGTTAAATTATATTTTTAGTAATATGAGTATATTGTAGAATATTACTTTATTTATCTCTGCAAGTCTTCCGGAAAAAGATGTTAAGTTATGAAGCCACACAGGGTCATTACCGTTCACGATCGTTGAACTTCAGAAGCTTCACTATTGTGCACCAGTTTCACCTCGAATAAAATCCAATTACGCAATTCCATTTGAGAAAAAAAATTACCCAAAAAGAAGCTTCCGTGCGTTAGTTGTACCCGAAACCCTATCCTGCAATCCTATCAATCAAACTGTCAGCAGGAAAATAACTACCACATAAAAGGAATATTACTTCGTTGCATGGAGAAATAAGTTGGTGAAGAGAAAAAAGTATTCCTTCAAAGCACCAAACGAAGCTTCTCTGGACTATTCCCAGATGACAAACAGTTTTTGCACCACGTTTTTTATGTACTCAACCACACTGAACCAGGCCGCTGACTGTGTTCCGTTGTACGAGTGATTACCAAACAATATGCTGTAAAGATTTCTTGGCCTTAAACGAAGGGATGCTTGCATGATGAACGGTTTTCTCACGTACCATTCACACCTGATCATCCGGTTGGGGGATTTAGAGGGCAAACCAGGTCTGCCTCTAATCCTTGGTAAATAATTCCCTTAAAAATCATTTAAATACGTGATCTTTTGACTGTATGTTGTGGGACACAGCAACAAAAGGGATAGCAATGAGGCATCAATTTGGACAGCTTTTTTCTTTGTCGTATGGAAACTTTTTTTCTTAAATAAACAAATAAATCTTACTTTGCTATAAACTTCTGACCAACCGTGAAATTAAATAGAAAACTTCCAAATCAAAGCTATAATTTAATTATTTCTTCATTATTTTCACCTCAACAAATGCATCATTAAACAAATAATTGAGTGAAATATTGAAGTGGTAATAAATTTTAAACCGCAAACCCCCATCCATTTCGGTTGCCTCTATCCATTTTCTTCCTATCAACACCTCGTTACGGGATGTTCAGCTAATTATCCGCTAAACGGGCGGTTACACGCGCTATCGATTAGAGCCCGTCACGCATCGAGGAAGCCCGACAAAAATCCATCCGGGGTTTTTAAAATGTTTCGAAAACTTCCCTGCCTTCTTGACCGCTTGCCATCAGACGACACGGACGGAAGGAAGCTGTAAAGCGAAAATCGACACTTTGCTTCTGGTCCTGTGTTCCGGGTCCTTCTGCCCACACTTCGATCGCTTCACGCCATTTCACGCCGAAAAAAAATTGTTCCGCATCAGTACCAAGCTTTGCCGCCTTAATCCGGAACACGTGTTTCGTCCTTTCGTTCCTTTGGATGTGGATGCGATTCCGTGCCGTGGTTATCGAGTCGCCTTCGGCCACACCAGATTGGGCCTATCTTGTTTGCATACAAAGCCGCTAAATTCTTGCTCTTTCGCTGCCTTTTACGGTTTTTTCATACAACTAATGCCATGCTTGGTCGGGAGGTTAAGGATCTGTTCTGTTTGTCTTGCTGGTTGGCTCCTGCGGAGAGTAAATGAAACGCTTTGACAACCGTTTTTGTACTTCACGGTTACACACGGTTGAGGCTATCCTCATACTAAAACTTAGTTTACTTCTTTTATGGACACACGGCACTATATTAATTTAGTACAGTGTCTGTCAGTAACTCTCAAAACAACTCTATTCACGTTTCACTCAATAACACCTCAAATCCATCCCAGGTCGCGCTTTATGCCATTCCATTTATTTTGCGGGCCCTGTGGCAAACCGTCAAAAGAAACGAATAACTCAGTGCCGCAGTCTTTCCCGACCATCTGCAAATCATTGAGACATCAAACGCATTACTAGCTTCAACGAAACTTTACGACCTTCCACCACACCTATCTTTTTCTCTCGTCCTCCGCCATTGCAATCCATTTCGTGCCAAAGTATCACGTCAAAATAATACTATCCCAAAAGGCAACCCCGAAAAGTCCCACAACAAACATTAACAGCGAGCAAGAGAGGTTTTAAAACGGTACTACTAAAACAAAGCTACTGGTCAAAACTATTAATTACACCCGGGATGAAATAGTCCGCATCAGCCAGCCGAACATGTGTGTGTTGGAATTTTTAGGACAAAAGAGATTCGAAACTCCCTCAGAAAGGGCAATCCTCCGGTACGATCGTCTGCAAACGATCGGACCACTGGAGCAAAAGTTGCTGTTTACCGTTTAGCACTGAAAGTCCAGTGGTTCAGTGTTTACAAAATTATTATACAATGCAATCGGTAAACAACACCCCTCTTGGGCCCTTTCCATCGCCTCCACCGCTCTCTCCGTTCACCGTCCAAAAGTTCAATGGGAATGATCTTTAGTTCTTGTGGTGCAGATTTTACCATCGTGTTCATCGCTTTGCATCGCACTCTACGGCACTTCAGAGGAATAAATACGGTGTTCGTGGGTTTCTTGATTGAGTTTAAAATTTAATGGAACAGAGGCCCCCAGAAAACAGCGCTTCTGTCGTTGTGTGGAAACATTTCTCACACCTCGATGCACCTCGATGCAATTGCATTTTGGCGCACAACAGCTCATTGGCAGTTTGGCACATTTTTCATCACCCGGCCTGGGGGCACAAAACACGTGCAGAGGTGGGCGTTCTGCTGGGAAACGCATCGGTTGATGCATTTTCCCGTCCCGAATCTGAGCGCCATCAAAGCGAATGGTGGAAGAAGTCAACCAGCAACATCAAAGGCATTGCCTGTTTAGAACGCTCTTTTGATCGGTGGCGATACGCGTTGGTGCACGATTGCTCCCAGGAATGTTTCTGTTTCGAGAGGAACTCTTGGAAGTTAACCAACAGATAAAAAAAAAAGTTAGAAACAATTACCAAATGCACTCGTAGAATAGAGAAGTTTCTTGAAAAGAGTTTTTAAATCACTCACTCACTACATCCGGCGAACAATCGTCCAACTGACCAACTGCTTTCAAAGCAGGCACCACGATGACGATGATTCACGCGATGATGAATGAAGCCGAACGGCAAAAGAATAGAGAGTCACTTCGTTGGCGAACTTCCCAACGCAACTCTCCATATCTTCATCTCCTTTAACGTCTCCCTCACTAGACATGTGGATGTGCGTGCGTACTTTAAGCCGAAGCAGTTTGAAGATCATGATCAGATCGTGATCATGGTCGTCTCAACACATCCGTGGTACGGGCAAAAATCTGCTCCTTCACAGCGAAAGTAGCTCTTGATAGTGCTGAACAATCAAAAATCAACGACTCTTTTGCGTGAATATCTCGGCCGCTCGGTGGGAAATATTTTCCCACACTAATTTTTAATTCCAACCGATCTTCCACCGTTCGTGGGCCTGCCCCCTTTCGGGACAATCATCATGGCGGGTACCCCCCACCGGTGGCGTTGTATTCCGATTCCCACAGGTACTTTGCATACCTTTCCCGTCCGAAGTACCGGCCCGGTGCAGTTTTCAGTGGGCAATGAAAATATTTTTCTTCATTTTCTCGTTCCGATTATATTGTGAAGCGGTTACAGCCATTGCTCGCTCTGTGCGTGGTTGTTACATTGTTGCAATCGTACGGTAGTGCCACTGATCATTCGGTACCGTTATCGCAGATTCTGAGCGATGGTGAGTAGATGATTAATAGGGTTTACGGATGGGTTTAAGGTTTTGTTTGTCATATGTTCGATACATCGTGGAACATCCGGAAAGGACACTTTTATTAATGAACCGTCCACATCAGAAGTGCGAAATATGTCCGAAAAGCATTCCATTTGAAAATTTTTCAATATTTTGTCAACTCTGTCCTTGGATAACTCTCCATATGCCATGAAAAATCGTGACGTAAAATCATCTCCTTGGTCAAGCTTATTCCAGCTAACCAAATTAGTTTATATGAACTCTGATTTAATTCTTTCATTAATCGGTAATTTATGGAATAGAGACTTTCATTTATTTATTTATTTTACGAGTAATCAAAGGAGCCATTCACTCTGCTGGCATAAAAGTAAGATTGTTCTTGTGAAAATAGCTGTAAATATATGACAACAATCAGTGGCGGATCAAGCTTCTCGGAATGGTAATTGGTGTCCCAAAACTAAAGAGAGTCTCACTGTTGATAAAATTAAATCATTGATGACTGATGAGAGGAACTCAAATTTTGAAAATACTGACTTGGAGGTGAACTTAGACCCTTACAGGGAATCCTCGGGGCCCCTAAAACTCTGGGATGATGGGATGATGCTCTTTGCGTTGGATGGGATGATGCATCCGCCTCTGCTTAGGAAATTTTCAAATTTTTTGATTTTTTTTGTTTTTAAATATTTTTTATTCTTTTTTTTTTAATTTAAAGCATTATTTGAGTGAAAAGAAACTTATTTCAACAAATTCCCATTAAAATAAATCAATTTATAAAATTTTGCTAAATTTCCCAAAAAATTAGCTAAAGCCTTTTTTAGCCTTAAGAACAGCGGCGGATCAAGCTCCTCGGAGGCCTCAAGCGGAATGGTAATTGGGTCCCAAAACTAAAGAAAGTCGATAAACTGTCGATAAACTTAAACCATTGAGTTTTTTTTTGCATTGATCCACTCTAACCTATTGGATTCGTTTATTTTCCTTTTTTACGGTTATGAAATTCAATGTTTTTCCTTCATTGTACAACTCCTGTGAGCGCTACGCCAGATGACACCTCTGACACAACTTCCTAATCGGTGAACATTATTGTGATCGAACTGTTTCCCGACGTAGACCAAAAAAAGTCAAAATCCATGCAAAAATGGTCTTAAAATTCACATCAAAAAGTTTTTTGAAGTTTTGATGACAGAAAAGTGGGTAAAAAACTATACATTTATTCCACGTTCTGGTCGGGATATACAATTAGCTCGAGCCTACCAGTCAAAATATACATTACGCTTCTGGTCTGAACGCTCTACAACCACTAAATACTTCATTTACACCATCTCCTAACTAGCCTTCTTCCCGATCAGGACATCTGTCATCAAAGCACACCGCCATACGATCGTATTGACGAAATCGACGCATTCTAACGAGCGTAACAATCAAAATACGACCAGCAATAGGAACAAACGGAAGTTACATATCACGAAAAA
Source organism: Anopheles longipalpis (assembly GCA_016170015.1). NCBI lineage: Eukaryota > Metazoa > Arthropoda > Insecta > Diptera > Culicidae > Anopheles > Anopheles longipalpis. The sequence goes on from CM028106.1 coordinate 24,036,221, forward strand.
CACTCGCACCGGTCGCCATCTTCAGTCAAGCGAGTTGCAAGAATGCGATCATTAGGCCACCATTTCTAGCCACGAAGCCGGAAAATGACTTCCTAATTTATGTGACAGGTCGTAAAGGTCCTTTTTCCTGAAACTAGACGCGTAACACGTTTCGATCACGCCAGACAGTCTGTCGCCTGTTAGCTGCACGGGGTTTTCTCCCATTAAGCTCCTCACGCATACCGACCGTCCTGTCATCGGGTAAACGCATTTGTTGTTCAATATTTGCGTTCACACTAGCAGCGAAATGTGATCCTCCAAACAAAACGAGTTTGAGGTTTCTTTTTTTTTTCTCTCTCTTTCTTTTGCTTTACGTCACACCAACAAGGATCAAAACCATCAGTAGCATCTCGTCCTCGATCGGGAGAGCCTTTTTTCCACCGTACGCCTTCACGCATTCGCTCGGCAAACGTTTACTTAGGACGCTTACTGCTCCCGGTGAAGACTTCCTCTAGTGCTATCCAAATGCAATAAGTCAATAGTGTCAGTTGGAATTCCTCAAGGGCATACTTGAACTGCTGCTCAAAACGTCATGCAACCGTTCGACTAACCTTCGTTACTGACGATCGCCCCTAAAAAATAAAGTGTGCACCTCCCGCACAGGTTTTCCACGGCAGGCAGCCGTATTGACATTCCCACCGTAAACCGATCACACTGCGATGGAATGTGATCGGTGTGATCCTTGCCTAATATTTTGAGGATTTTTATGTTTTGTGACGTGACAAGATTTGTGAGATGATACCTTCTTTTTCCCTTTTTTAAACAGGAAACAAAAAAAGGCGAGAGGAATTTCTTGTTAGCATTTGCTGGGTAATATTTATTTTTAAAACATATGTATGTAAATTTTCTTCTGTTGTGTAAACTGGCACGTTAACACAAGCAATTTTTTAACCGATTTTAAACAAATAAAAATGCAATTAATAAAAACAAAGTCAATGCTCCCCCTCGATCGGAAATCAATGCACTAATGTCAACCACAAACAGGTGATCACGACACAAACAATTGAATAAAGGCTATCCATGATGCTCCATCGACACGGGAAGAACACATTTTGGGACAGCGAAAGCTAAACAAAACATTCTCAGCAATGTTTCAAATTGAAACGGTTTGTTTTGTTTTCTTTTCGCTCTTTAATGATTATCGCTTTTTATCATCCAAACGATTGGGAACGGCGTGTTCCGCGTGAAGGGTGAAATGCGTGGAAGACTAGGGTAGCCTAGTACAGCCAGGACAGGAGTTTGAAAGAGGGGAAGGGATGCAGAGTAGAAGGGAAGAGAAGCGTAAGCAACATTGGCTGATAGCTCCCCACGAATATCCAAGGAAAAACAATAAAATTGAAAATTATACACCTGTTTGCTGCACCCGTTTGAAGAGAGGCCGGGCAAACCGTTAGGGGCTTTGTGGGGTGGATAAATATTTGGATTAAAAACTCGATACTCACCAAACAATAATTACATTTTACCCATTTTTACCCCTTCACGTGGTATCGGTTTGTAGGGTGGAGAGTGATTCAATCGACATACATGCAAGTGTAGTTGGTGGAAAATTATTCTGGAAAAAAAGAAAGAGAGCGTGTTGGAGCGAGCGAGAGAAAGAAAGGATCAATTGTTCGAATGTCTGCGATCGCATGAAAATTGAGGGAAAACTGACTGAAACTGTAGTATAAAACCACACACACACGCAAGCAAGGAGCGGACAAAAAAGAAAACACTTTGACAACTGAATCTAGCGGTTAAGTGTACGAAGGGTTTTCCCAAGCACATCCTTGATCACGCGTTTAGCTTGCAGTAAGTGCAACAGCTCACTACAGTGCGTAACATATCTTTTGCGTATCATATTTGGAAAGGTTATTTACGCAATTTTTATGGCATAAAAACATGAAACTAATATTTTTTATTCAAAAAAATTACCAAACTTCGAATTACGTTAAATAGTGGAAAAATAAAATAATAAACACAGAAAGATAAAAATAAAATACAAAAACTGTTTGCCAATTAGTAAAGTTTTTGTCCATCTCCTCCAACTGTTGTCTTTCAATGTAAAAAAAAAACGAATAATCGCATAATTATGATACGAACTGTACGATGCAATGCAACTTAATAGTGCTACTGTGGTGCATTTGTTTTCCCACCCGCCAGTTAAACATTGGCCCCGTTATTCTTTCTGTTTCGATTTCCTCGATTTTTCGCGTACTTACCACCCGCCTCCCCTCCTCCCCCTCTGGCGTCATATTTCCTTTCCCTTTACCGATCGCTCAAGGGCTTTCCACCTGTTTTCGTGTAAATACAATCTAATTAATTGCTTCCTTCGTGGAGGATACTTTCGTACTCTCTTTCTCTCTTGTTCTCTCTCTCTCTCGCGTTCTCGTTGTAACGCGTGTTACATGTGCGCAGCATGATGAAGAGCTGTGAAGTGAAAATCGAACCACAGGCCAGTTTAGTGCCAACAGTTTTCCAACCATTCCGTTATTTCTCGTCCAGCAGAAGCAATTGTTCGAGTGGTAATTTATTACCCAACGAAATCATGCCTCACAACTGGACATTATTTACCAACTGGAAACCTACCACAGAGCCTGTAGTGCCTACGCGTATTAAATATGATGGTGCAGAAAGAGAAAGAAAGAGAGGTTCGATGAAAAGTTGATTTATGTATTTCTGACCATTAAATAAAAGGGGTGGGAAAATATTCACATCGTTACATTACAATTTATTCACAAAGTAATTCATTTCGTGTGCAACACTCCCACGGCGGTCTGGATTGCTCTAATCAGCTCACATTCCAGCAAATTCCGTGCCGTATACCAGCACACTAGGTGACAATCATTAACCGACTTCTTAATACCCCTGGGAAAGTCCTGACCGGAGCATCTACGACGCTGTACGGACGAAAACCGCAAAGTCAATATGTTAATCCTTCACTATTTCGTTTTCACTTCTTCTATTCTACCCACGTCACCTAATGGTCTTTATCCTTCAGGACCAAGCTCACCCTGCCTCATTATCCTTCGCGCAACAGGATGCGCAGGAGCCACGTTCTGGATTAGCAGCAGCATTACCGTCTCGAGGCACCCGGGAAGAGCGGATGAACTGCGGGAAATGCCCAAAAACGGAAAAAATGCCAAACATTCATTACACCCGGGACCAATCTCGGGAATCTCCGGTGCGGTTCGTGCTGAGTCGCAACCACAACCGGACCGTCCTTAATCCTTCTGTTTCGCCAACAACTTTCAAACTCTGCTGCCCATCGATTATCAGCCAATCCATTCGTTCCGGGTTCGTTCGATGACGGTTGGGCTCATTCAGTCTCACGTTTCACGCGGATAATGGAAAGGATTTAAAAATGTTGTAATGTGAATTAGCAAACGAGGAAGTTTTGCACATTTAACAGTCACGAACATATGTCACACTGGATGATTGAATCATTTTGAATGTGTTCCAACATTATTTAATGCGTTTTCAACCTTTGTGAAAAGGAATATTCCTCATGTTTCATTTCTATATTATTCTTTAATTACAAAACAGTTCAACGGAAAAAACAACGTCTATATATTTCAACTTACAAAAGCTGTAAACTCAACTTCTGCTCGTAGCTTGTTTGCCATAAAACGTTTGAAAGTTTTCAGCTGCCATAACGTTGTGCGCAAACGCGTGTTCGGTGTTTGAAATAATTCGTCGAAATATTTCACCGCACGCAGCCAAACCGGTTTGAAACGAATGAAATGTTTTAGCTCTTCAAATGTTTCCGTTTTTAGAAATCGCTTCCGTTCTGTTTTTTTTTCATTTTTTTACCATGAAGAAAAGACACTGCAAACAAAGGTGTTTTAAATCCAAAGTTATATTCTTCTTCTTCTTGGCTTTAACGACCTTACAGGTCACGCCGGCCATTTCTGGCTTACTAGACTTATTTTTACCACGTAGCCGGATAGTCAGTCCTTGCTACGGGGGGACGGTCCGGATGGGATTTGAACCCGGTCCGGCCGTGTGGACTGGCGCCGTTTATCACATGCACCACCGGGCCGCCCAAGTTATATTACAAAACATAATAACAATAATTTGTTAAATTTACTACAATCCGAGTATCAATTAACCCGTGGTTTCAATATTTGTAATGCATTACATTCGATCTTGTAATAATATATTTTAAACTTTTAAAATTTATCAACAAATGTTAAACTATTCAAAACTATATATGTTTAAGTACTTTATATGACGCATTTTATATAAATTTATAAAATGTCTTGCACAAAATTATTCTCATCAAATCTCTAAGATATTCAACATTTCTTTCACATTATTGTTATCGAAGTTTCATATTACAAAAATACTCATTTCATTGTTTGTAAAGTTAACTATATTTTCTTAAATAATTCCACCAAACAAAACTACTCAAATGCGTAGCCATTTTTCAGTTTCGCTTTTTTCCCGCCCCAATTGGTGTGTCTTCCATTATATCTCACTCTCTCGCTTCCTTCTCTTGCTATCTCTATCTCTCTTTCCCATCCACCTGCATTTCATCGTTCACGCGCAAGATGGCCGACGGTCTCACCTGGTCCATCGCCATCGTTACCATGGCGATCATCAGAGTTTCAGTACGGTGCAGCCAGATTAAGATGGTTGCTATGATGATGGTGATGGAGATGATGGGGAGCATGTGAATGATGCCCAGGATGGTGATGTGTTTGCAGGTGAGCGTGATGATGATGATGATGACCGCTACCATTTAGGTTGTGTTGATGTAGCTGCCCTGTAGCGGAAGATGCACCGCTCGGAGATGTTCCATTTGGAAGCATTGAATGGCCGACAGCTACTCCGCCATAAACATCTGACTTACAATCCATCGTTGGACCTTCGCTTTCCGGCACTCCGCTTCCAACGATCACAACGCTAGTTTGAGCTTCATTGTTTCCTGCGATTGTGCCGGAACTTGAAAGGATCATGGAACTCAGCGTAGGGGAGCTTCCTGTGTTGTGCGTCGGTGTCGTGCCCGATGTTGACGATCCGGTCGATGTAGAGGATGTCGGAACTGAGACAGACGGAGGCGCCATTTGTGAGAGAGAAGCTATTTTTAATCCTGCAGAAGAGATGAAAATTGAAGTTTAAATTGGTTAAAATTGTGAATATAACCTTAACACCTAACTCTAATCTTCCACTTGCACTAAAGATTTAAAAAGAATCAACAAGTTGTTACGTTGACACGATTAGATATGTGTTCCCCCTTTTTTTCTTAGTTTCAATTTCTCATTCAACACCCGATCGTGCCCTTCAACGTTTCTTTTCATGTCACTTGTCCCCAATCTTTTGAACGATTCGTGTTTTTTTGGCGTTTTTTTTGTTCTTCTCTGCTTTTTTCTCACTTCCTTACGACTGAAACGTTTTGAGTATCGTATCCAACAAGAGAAAAAAAAACAACCACTGCTACAAACACGTCGACATAAGCATTAATGGTGTAAGCACGCATGGCACACAATCGCAAGAGTACGCCACAACTCCCGCCACCTCAACCACTACGTTTCGGGTCACAAATTTTGTCTACCGTGCATCATAAATCAATAATCTTAATCGCAGCTAAAACGATACTTTCAACAGCTCTTAACCCAACCTCATTTGTAGCGCCTGTCGGACAAATCTTTCTTCACACGTGTCACGATCACGGTCGGATTTACGAAGGCCAGCGTCGATCGGGATTGTATTTTTTTTTCTCTCGTCGACCATCTTCAAGTGGCCAATTAATTCTAGCCTAACGCAGCAGAAACGGCACAGCACACCCCGAACGATCGCCTGCAGGGTGATGAACGGGATACAAGAAATTATTGTTTCCTGGCTCGCTCATCGGACCAGAGAGTTAGGAGTAACTCTATCCCTATCCACTAGTCAATTCGTGTGCCACACTTTTACTGCCCATTGCTTGACGCGATCGTAAAACTAAGGAAAATACCAATTTTTAGTCAGGCGAAAGATTTTTTTTAAATTACACTTTGCATGAACAATGGTGAAGATTATTCACCGCACTCGAACTCGGATTTATATCGGGTCTTACGGTCTCAAAAACTCTGTAGATTTTTTTTCTAGAGTCAGGCAAAGCTTTAATCGACAGCCGTATAATGAACGATCGGTAACTTGACACCTTCAAGCAAATGAAGAAATTGTACAGCTGGCGGATACAATTTATTGGAAGATCTCAATGAACTTACAATGTCTTTAGTGTCTGCGTATTTCTACAATGATCACTCCACGAACGATCACTAGCGTACAAATATGAATGAATGAATGAAACAACGAATGGCTATAGAAGAGAGCTTTGTCATGTCTGTCTAAAATTTCCGCATTTTAAGAGTACAATTTATAAACAGAAAAAAAAACTGATAAATAACTCCGTTGGCACTGTTTCAATCAATGAATTAATCCCCTTAAGCCTTGTTTAAAAAGAAACTCTCTTTCAATCTGATTTTACACAAAACTTATTTAGTTATCATCGATATTCTTTAATGTATTTAAATAATCAAAAGCTCTCCACATTCTACGCACATTACTAAATTTCTTCTTGTTTCGATTGTTCTTTAACTAATCAAACTAATAATAATTTATTATTTTGATTATTACAATAATTTAACTATTCAAAACTATGCACATCACTTTGAGATTTGAACCTCTTCTTGGGTGTATTGTTCAATCGCACCCCATCGTCTATACTATTGAACCGAGTCAGTTTATTATGTTTAGAAAGCGAATAAATTACAATTACGTCCTACCTGCTAGTAGTTTTTGATTAATAACAATGCATAAAATAATGCATAATGCTATCCTGTATAAACATTTTGTCTGATCATGCGGAACAACAAA
>CM028106.1:24043130-24068134 GCA_016170015.1 Anopheles longipalpis
TACAATTACGTCCTACCTGCTAGTAGTTTTTGATTAATAACAATGCATAAAATAATGCATAATGCTATCCTGTATAAACATTTTGTCTGATCATGCGGAACAACAAATATTTACATCAATTTTATCGCTTTTTGTTTCTGATCAACAACTATTAAAGACCTCATTTCCAACACTCACCTGTATCGAGCCCGTAGGGAGATGTGGCCGCATTGGTGAAAGCATAATTGCCGTACTCCAGTACACCTGCCCCGGTCGTTTGCTGTCCAGGCGATCCTGGCGCCTGAAGCGCCTGTTCGTGGAGAGACGTGTGCGTTATCTTCGAATACTGGCCCAAACCATCCACGGCCGGATAGTGCCAGGAGGAGGTACCAGTTGACGCTGAATGCGGTTCAGAGTAGCCACCGGATTGATGTCCTCCACCTCCACTACCACCACCCCCACCAACACCACCTCCGCTACCAGTTGGACCTTGACCTAGGACAGCTGATGGTGGTGGAATGCTCGCATAATCCGCGTAACCACCGTACGGTTGTGAAAGATATCCACCGGACAGTTCCGTCAGCTCGTACCCGGTATTTCCTGCCGGATAGAAAGCGCTGCCAGCACCGTATCCCTTAAGCTGCTGCTTTCGCCGAAAGCCACGTGGACGGCGCCTTAAACTACCCTCATCTTCGAACATATACTCAGCCGATGCATCGATCGTCCAATAGTGGCCCTTGCCCGGTTTACCACACTCCTTCGGCAGCTTCTTGAAGCACTCGTTCAGGCTGAGATTATGCCGTACGGAGTTCTTCCAACCGTTGTACTCGCCGTTGAAAAACTCGTACCTGTCAACAGCAAGGAAACAATAACTTTAGCAAACCAGAAAAGATTTATAGCGAGACCATAAATCATTACAATTCCCCACAGAAAAAAAATAAAACATTTCAATAATCTTGCAAAACATCATTGCACAAGCTACATAACAAATGGCTACACCAATAAAACTGGGAACTCTAAGACCACCCTGGGATATTTCACACGGAAAATGTGTTCCACAGTTGACCGGCAATGGAAGCGAAAAGCGTGGACTGGAATCGTCCAAAAATAGACAGAAATAGATGCCAATATTCGCACGCAAAAGTGTTGTCAGATGATGTCATTTAGGCTGCTTTCGGTGCGATTGGCACGGTGCACAAGAAATGATCCTCTAGGTGATCCTCACAACATTTCCCAGAAGTACTCACTTCGACTGTAGATACTTGTAGATTTCACTCAACGTTCGACGCCGATGGGGTGAGTCCTTGATCGCCATGACGATCATGTTGATGTAGCTGAGCTGTGGTTTCTCCTGCCGACGGCCTCCGTTCGGTTTTTTCTGCCCTTCACCACCCGAACCACTTCCACCGGGTGTTGTTCCGTTGCCCGTCGTACTGCTGAGCTGTTGCTCTCCACCTCCTCCGTTTGTTCCGTTGTTGGTGCTGGTACCACTCTTACGGCTGGTAGTACCTCCGGTGGAACTCGCTACCGACACTGGAGGAGTCGTCGATGTCGAGCATGGTGATCCAAGATGGGAAACCGGTGACACGGATGTTGATTTGGGGAGATGAAGCGATACATCCGTTATTGTGATGTGGCCACCGCTTGTACTACTGGTCGCTTGCACTGCATGCTGATGACCAACACCCATCCCGACGGTGCTCTCAGTACGTGCGCTTGTGCAGACACTCCCGACGGAGTCACTAAGACCGGCGGATTCATGCAGTTGCTGATGGTGCGAATGCAGATGATAATGCTGAGTGTGGTGCTGTTGATCCTGATGCTGCTGATGCTGATGCTGCTGTTGTTGCTGTATGACGAATGGATTCGTAACAATAGTAGAAGAGCTTGGAGATACATTGCCAGCACTAGCACTGCTACCATTGCTGCGTGATCGTTGCTGTCCGACCAGCGGTCCAATCGTCAGCTCTCCTCCATAACTCATCATTAGTGAAGGAGATCCCGTACCCATCGATTCACCGGACAATTTGAGCGTGTTGATCGAACTTTCCAGCAGATAAGCGCCTGGAGTACCACGCAGACATTCCACTCCCGGTCCAGCACTATCCCCAGTGGGTAACTCCGGATCATTGATCTGTGAGATAAGATACGGCGATCGGTGGTTGATGTAGTACGAGGGTAGCTTATCAAACGCATGATGAGGATGATGATGATGGTGATACATTGACGAAATCTTGCCACCATCACCTTCGAGCTTTAGCTCGATGTTGCTCGGATAAGCCACTGTACCAATGCCCGGCGGCGATGCGTTACGATCATCCATCTCGTCCTTCACGTCAATTCCTTGCGCGTGCTGCTGATGATGGTGATGATGTTGATGATGCGCCTGGAAATGTCCATGAGCCTGCGGATGATGCGATACAGGCTGGACGTGATGATGAAACGAAGTATGATGATGATAGGGATGGGTCATCATCGGACCACAGTCCCTGCCGTCGTTCTGTTGCTGCTGCAGGGCAGGATTCTCTATGATGTGTGCTGAAGCCATGACGATGTTTGACGAAAGTGGCCGATAGTGATAACCACCGGAAGGATTCGTTCCACCACCACCACCAACAATAATCCCTTGATCGTCACTAACATCCACCATTGAAGAAGCCGTTTCCATATGTTCTTCTGTTTTAATCATGCTTGAGGAACTCTCTCGCTTTTCACATATAAAAAAAACTATTTTTTTTTCTTAGCACTTGAGTTGTACTTCACACAGATAACACACAAAAACTTATGTTATATTGAAGTTACAAACCAGTATTTAGTCGTGATCACTTAACTAGTTTATATTCACATAATCTGCTACGTTTGCTCACTTTTGCACCGAATTCTTTATCAATCAGATTCAACACATTATACTGCTCGAATCGATTACGATCGATCCGGTTCGAACACTTGATCGGCACTGTGCCTTGCAGCACCCGGGCGTACTCCGAAGCGAATCGCGCACCCCCAAACCCTGGAATCGTCACGCAACCGAAGCCAGCACACGACTAATTCCCGTCCGCACTTGACGAAGCGTAATGATCGACTAATTTGAGAAATCCTTCCGAAAAAACAAAATACCACCACCGTAAATGTAAACAACGGACGGACGCCCGACCGTCGGATCGAACTCGGCGTTTCCCTTGCGTCTTCTTACCCTGACCCTTGGTACCCTTTGGCCACGACCACGACGTACAGACCACACCGTCGTCAGGCCTGCTCATCGTTCTGCCTTTTCCGTTCGCGCACGGTCCAGACAATCGAGATGCCAAAACCCAACCGATCTCGCGTTCAAGCGTTTTTCCCTCCGTTTCGTCCTTCTTCATGCTCCGGTGTCGCTTCTTCACCGCTTGTAGCAGCTTTCCACAAGCGGATGGCTGCTTTCGCAGCACAGCATCTCCAGAACGATTCGCTTGCGGGATGGCGGCTAATGTTTGGTGCTTTGTTTCACGCATCGTTTGAACCCATCAATGTAACGCTATACTATTTTATTGCATTTACGAGCTGCATTCACAACTTGTGTCCAGCCTGGTTGACCATTATGTAGATGAGGATTTTTTCAAATTGCTCATTATTAGCAGATGGAAGGAAAATTTCAAAGCAAAAAAAAATATACACAATTGAAAGTGACTCGAATTTCAGCAGCTAACACTAATCTAAAAATCCATCTTTTGATTTTAGAGGGAAAAAAATGTTTGCCCTTAGTACTGCAAGGGTTAACTTTTGCCTTCACGCGTACGCGTTCTCGTGCTGCTTGCTTTGCCATTTTTATTTTTATTCTCGCAGTCTGCCATTGCTGCTGCGTTGGCAAATTTGCTGGCCCGGCATGAACCGAACCCAAATTCCAAAACGCTACGCCATTCGCTCGCGGCAAGACGTCGGCAAATCGTCGAGATCATGATCGAGCTTAATTTATCTTAACCCAACCGTACGGAAAATGAGCATCGTTGGCAGCTGGCATGTTGGCGTTGGATGGCAAAAACCATGCCCGTTGAAAAAGACAAATGGTTTCGATTTAATGGATGGTATAGGCGGCGATTTGCTCACCTTCACACCATTCCGTGATCGTATAGGTAGATGAATTCGCATACTGTGACACTTACACTTGGGCAAGATGCTAAGATACATAGCGATTTATTTTTCTGAAACAATCGGGCAGCTTCTCACCAAGCTGGAGCGGCTTCTCGATCACAGGATGAAGATGCGCACACCAAAAAAAAAAGACAGTCAAACTGCGCAGAAAGCCGTGAACGTTTCCATTCGAAAAAGGCGGAGCTAGCGCGTTGTTGGATCGCGATCGTCGCTCACATGCTCGTTTTCTCCCCCCGTTGAAGATCAACTGACGGAGCAGCTTTCGAACAGTGCTGAATCTTCGTTAAGAAAAGCAAATCAATCAAGCAGGGCATCGGTACGGCTGGGTGAACCAATGGCGTTTCGTCTACATTGAGTCCATGGTAGGGAAGGTTTTGCCCTTCCTTGCAAATGTCCTTAGCGAAATTGTGAATTGTTGACCCCTCACTTCCCTATCGTAACACGATGCTGGGAGCCTTCCCCCTTTATTATTACCCATCCATTCTGCCACAAAAATTAAAAAAGGAGTCAAAATCGATCGAACGATTCTTTTGTGTGCTTTAGTGTGCAGAACTCTTCTGGACGCAAATTAGAAGCACGTTTGATAAACTTAACATCAAGTTGGGGTTTTTTTTCTTCATTGTGAGAAACGAAACGAATTGAAAAACGTCAACATTTTTTTTTTGTTTTTCAGTATCGTCTTACAACGACGCATATTCGGCAATCGATTCTTAATCGAGCATCATTTGTTTATGAAGGAAAAAGTAGAGTTTACTCTTGACTTCGCGTTTTGCCTTATAAGCAAAATTTTAAGCACGAAAGTTGAAGGCAAGGGCTGGAAAATATGTGTCTTACTCAATTCTTTTCAGTATGTTGATGTGTAAATTTAAATCCATTTCTATTGAACTTTGTTTTATTCAATGACTAGGGTACGTCGTGCTGACATTGCCAGTTGACAATTTCGTTTACAAGAAATTCAGTCCAAGGCTAAGCTTCTCAACGTTAGCATCCGATCTTTGAAGCAGTTGAATTTCACTTCATCAAGCCAACGAGCTCGTTGTGCTCCATTATTTCACATACCGAATGTACTGCTGACGAGCAACTACTTGGTATGTCACCTGAAACTTCAAGGAGTCTTTTAGATGGTTGTACTTTATTTAGCCTATAGTATCCATGAAAAGCCATAACAATGTTCATGCGGATTATAGCTGCTTAGGTCGTCGGTCATCAGACAATCATATATATCTCGCAAAACTCGTCAATTACCGTGAGATCGTCTGCGTCAAATGATGTATGGTTTCCAAGGCAAGTTCCATCATATTTGAAACTTCGGACAAACAGGAACTTCATCTTTTCGTAATGGTACTCGATCTAAATGGATGTACACTACGCCCACCGTCAGAGATTTACGTTCAACGATGTCGAATTCATCCATTCAGAAGTTCCTAGGGACGAATGTACATCGGCCCCCGTATTTCTGGACATCTCTGGAGGAAATACCATAGAATACAAATGTAGTTAGTGATCGATTACTCTTCAACAAACTCAGCTTGATAAGCTTTCCACGAAATATGTACCAAGAAACGCAAGTTTCCAGTATAATCTTCAATAATCTCAAGTAAGGATCTTAGAACTTTGATTGCTCGAACGTTGACGAGATATATTTGTGTTCACTGAGTCTATAACACCTAGTTTTCACTCCTTATCTTTGAAATTGCCCAATCCATGATGGTATCAAACCTAACCGACGCCATTTCATGTGATATTTGGAGATAAAAAATTCACTTTAGAGTTTAAAATTTAAAATTCAATTAAAACATTTACTACTGTTAAGAAAACACTTCGAGCTATTGCTGGTGGACTCCATTTATAGCCCCCACCACCATTAAGCGATCACTATCCAATTCAACCGATTTAGCGTAAACATATTCTCGTGTGGCAATAAAAACGGCCAAACCTCTTCAATTATTATTCCATGAATGATCATTTTCCAAGCAGCATAATAAAAACCGTAAGCGTGTCTAAAGAGCCCGCCAAAGCGCTATTCCAAATCCTGCCGATGGGTTTACTATTTCGCTTTTCGGGGTAAACAAATAGTAATCACCCGCAACCAACGCCTTAGCCGGTACCCTTTGCTTTTGCTTACATTTTGCATAGTTTAATCACACACCCCTTGTACAACACACTCTTTCGGTAAAGTGTAAACTAAACCCCCCCGGCAAGCAACAAGCCTGGACCTGACCAGCCGGGGAAGGTCAAGACCGCTGGTCTGGCTAATAAGGCGCCAACCTGGCTGGTCAGACCCGAAATAATCAACAACCGGTCGCATCATCATCATCATCATTCGGTCCGAGAAGGAGATAATCACACATTCCACAGCTCCATTCACTAAAATATGTTGTATATCTCGCGCATTCGCTTGTAAATGTTTATGATAGCAAAAAGCACCCACCCAGGTCCCTTTTTCCTAAACATCGCGGCCATTTCCTTTTGCCGCTCCAGCTCCATCTAGTGGCATTCAAACGTGAGGCCGGTACATCGGTACCAGTCTGGACTACATACAGCTACGACCAGTGTTTGATAAACAGTGTTTTATAATTTATAACAAAATACAAATTGTTTATATAAAATTCTTCACCTCCATTCTTGCCCCTTCTTCGGGGTTACGCTTGACCAAATTGTGTTTGCACAAAAGCATCACAATCGTTCGTGCTCCAGTTTTTTTTTGGGGGGCGTGTAGTGTTTATATGCAGTTTTTTTTATTAATGTTGTTGCTATTCCTTGTTTGTTCCTAGATCGCGGGGCTTGTGTCCCCATGACTCGTCTGCCCGGTCAAGTAATTCAAGTTCCTTTAAGTATCCCTGAAGTTTACGCCGCATGATCAATTGGAGGATTTGTTTGTGCGTCCGGAATCTTTGTTTTGTTTGTTTGAGACCTCGTGCTTAGTTAGTAGAAGGAACCTCTAGCTGTTCGCTGACCACACACACACACACCAGTGTGGACTCTAGGAAAAAGAACGAGCAGGACCGAGGATCGTGAAGAGAAGAGATGCGCACGTGTATGTGAAAGTGATGAAACTTTTCAAGCGTTCCATGCGTAAACAGAGGCGCCAAATACAATACGCTAAAAATTGTTTGTAAACACGTGCAACACTTGCGTATTTGTAAAATTTCAAAACATATCCAAACCACCAAAACTACCCTTTTCCTTTCCGCACTGCCTTTACCCGTGCTGACCATCCGTCAGGTATCCGTCCGGTGGTTGTAGGTGGTCGTGTTTATCATCAAACCGAGGTTCCGGTAGCCGATCGGATGGGTGAGATTTTTTTTTTCTTTCATGCTTCTTGGAGAAAGTCCGAATCTTCCCCCGAAGGACCACTCGCAACAGAGGGTACTGTAAACGGTTCATTTGTTTAAATTTTGTGTTTAATGAACTTTAAATCAGAGACCGACCTTAACCTACACAGAATTGGGTTTGGGCGGTGCTGGGTGTGAGAGGTTAAAAGAAGGAACTGTTTACGGTGGAAGTGTTGTCAACTTGTTTGAACTGCGTTCCGTGGTGTTGTGTCAATAAATAAACCGTAGCCATTTTGTGTAGTAAACAGTTCGCACTCCCTCGAAAGGTCCCTGAATAAAGCATGAATGAAGCACGGTTTTTTTGTGTACAGAATTGAAATTTTTGTTGATAGTAATATCTTCCAAAAAACAGGTGTGTTTAGAAGGAAATGTTGGACTATAATGTTGGTCTACGGTTTATAGTTGGCAATGAAAATAAATTGCTAAAATGTTGAAGATTTGTTCAATGATACTTTTGGAGTCTTTAACTTTAACCGAAAAAGAACGAAAAGCCTTTAGAAAACAACTCTGGCTGATAATTATTCTGCAATTTTGTGTATTAAACAAAATGGAAATCAGATTGATGAAAACCGCTGGCGAAAACGTCTAGTGAATTATGTAAAGAATATTCCTGGGGAATTTCAAGTCTATCAGTTAAGAGGTCTACAAGAAATTCTGGGTACCGATTTGCCAAACGATGTTTTGAAGAATAACGGGTGAGAGCATTGAGATTAAGTGTTTGTGAAATGAATTTAATTTTTGAGCTAAAACTTCCTTACTTGTTGCCATATAAAGTTTAGACATTAAACTTCCAGAAAATGCATTTACAAAAATGTTGAGTCAAACATTCTGAATCGTTTGCAATCAATCTTGACACTGTATGGTCCAATTCCTAGTTTACGTCTAGCCGGATAGTCAGTCCCTTAGAACATTCTTACTCTAAGGAGTCTAAAGAATAACTTAAACTTTGTTACTTAGAAGCACAAACGAAATGTCTCCCAGATTCAACAAACCGCAGGCTTGAAGATACGCGATTCTCCAAAGTCCGCATTAATGTTTTGCGGGTACTACCTGAACTCTAATTGGTTATTAATGTGAATTAATAAGATAAACAGTGCTCCTAAATCCTCCCTAGTCAGCCTTGTTTATTGGGAGTTTAAATGTACGGCATTTAGAGATCAAACGATCGAAACGAACTTCCCGCGCGCAACACGCTTAAAAAACTTCATCCCCCAACATTAGAGTCCTCGAAAATGGAACCGAACCGTAAAAAAAGGGACACGAACATGAAAGGCGTCAACTCGATGATACTCGAATTCCGGTTCCAATTTCCAATCGAACGCACCACGTTCGACTCTGCTTTCATCACCCATTTCCACCGGTCTTAGTAATGGGTTTTTTCGGGGTTTTCTTCTTGCATGGTGTGATACCTTCGGTTGCGGTGCCAAAAAGCGGGGCAACCTACCATCGGCAGCTCGGCACGGAGCACGATCGAAGTATGTGCGAGGAAAATTGGACACTGGAAGCCAAATGGAAAATAAATCATCATCCACGAGCGAGAGAGCGACGTTCTTTGATCTTTACCATGCTTTTTACCAGGTCTTACCCTTCCTCCCGTTTCTTGTGTCCTCCTCGGGAAAACTAAAAAGATGGCGGTATGGAATGAGGAAAAAGAGGAAGAAAAAAACCACAGGCCATCACGATCTTTCGTAGCACCGTTCGCTCGCCAACTTTCAAACCGTTCTGAAATCCATTAACCTCCCCATTTTTTTTTTGGGTTTTTACTCCCAACGCGGGGAAGACATTGGGAAAAGCCGTCATTATAGCAGCAACACGGGTTGTTTGCTCCGGTTCCGATTATTAGCACCTCATGATGACCGAAGGTGCGGGAAGTCAAAAACCAGAGCAGCATCAACAGCCATCGCCACTCCTGGAAGCGGGACGGCATTTTCCCGAATGGGATCGGCCATTAAAATCGAACCATATGCTTTCCACCGGTTGCAGCCTACTGTGGAGCGGGTGTGTACGTGTCTGTGAGCAAGTTCGTGTTCCTTTGCGAAGGCAATTAGAACATCATCGGAAGTGTTGCGGATGTGTTGAATGATTATCCGATCCGAAACGAATCGATCGATCGAGGCCGCCGGGGGCCTCACATTGACGTGGTTTGTTTCAACACAGAAGCTTGAACGTGTTTGGCAGCGTTGGCTGCCGTTACTACACCCCCGCAGTGTGTGTGTGTGTGTTGGCAAAGTTGGCATTAACGGCATGAGGAAAACCTGAACACATTTCTATTTTTGTGCCATCATGATTCGTGAATCCCAGTCGATTCGTCCCTTTATTTCCTTGGGCATTCGGTAAAACGAATCAAATCGTACGATAGAAAAATGTTTTACAACTAATGTTTAATTTATTAAAAGATGTTCAACCCAAACTCCACTTGGTTCTACCAACACATGACCATTGCCACTCATCAGCATCATTATCCATCGCTTGTCAATAGCAGCTTACCGGGAATGCATCGCCAATTACACCAACACAAAATACCGATCGGTCATCCGAATGGCATCCATCTTCATCGAATGCAATCGTTTCGGAACCGCAAGTGCAACACCCTCTCTTTCCCCTTGTTTGACCATCCCGTCCAATGGTGGAATGCAGCGTCGGTAAAACCCCCCGGGAAACCGGACCGAGCCGAAAAGGCGCGATTTATAAATTAATTAGTGTAAAAACATTAAAATGTCATAATTCCGGCCAGCGCTGTTGTTTACATCAGTGTACTAATTATACGCTTTGTTTACAACGCAAAACGCGCTACGGTCCCGAACGTAAACAGGGGCCGCCTTGCCGCGGATGCCGATTTTCCCGGGAAAGCCATCGTAAAGAAAAAAGAAAAAAAAACACGAAATTCATGCGCTCCGTCGGTTCCATCCAAAGGAGGTCCACGGCTGTCGACACACGAGTTTTCATTGAAAGGCGACGGGAAAAATCGTGAAGTTTTTTTTTTCACCCCCGAGAGCACCCTGAAACTATTCCGCGCTGTGTGTTGTGTGTAAGGTTTTTTGATTGAAGTTTTTCGAGGAAGATGCTACGAGTGTACCAGTGGTACCCAACTTTAGTTTCAGTTGCTAGAAATACTAAGATAAGTATTTCGTTTTCTGGACTGTTACATCTCAAACAGCAGGAAATTAAATCCTTTTCTCCAACCAGGTATAAAACTGTGCTTCAAAGGTTAAAAATAGTAAAAACACTCATCAGCCAAAGTTTTATTGGTTTACTTGCTTGGTTGGGTTGAGATCACCTGGTTGGCTTCATTCCACCTTCGAGATTCAGTTTTAAGGACAAAGAGATTTTTGCTAGAGTTCTATGCAGGAAAATTTATCTTTGTAGTCCCTTTGTATAGCTTTACTTGTGTGCTATGCGAATTCTTGTGAGAAATCGTCCAAAAATATCATTAATTTTCTTCCAACTTGATATCTTTCGAAAGGACGGGTTCCTATTGTATTTCACACCGTTTCTTCAGCTTTACGCACCGTAATTCCCAATCGAAACACACATTGCCGGTCGGGTATCTGCTTTATATCACCGGTAGCGATCGATTATCCGAGGACGGGTGGTCGATACCAGTGCCCAGCCCCAGGCAGCGATTGGCACCGTCTGCGTGGTCAAACGCGAAGATCGCCGATCTCCCACAGTATTTGCTCCATTTGTTCACGACCTTTGGCCAAGTCTGTGGGGTCGGGCAGACTGGTCGGGAGCGAGATTTATGCTGACGTGTCCAGTTACGAATGGTGCACGTGCTGTTTCCTGCCGAGGTAACGGTCTGCACCAACAATTCCATCCTTCAAAGCAGCGGCAAATTGCTTTTATTACACAAAACAAGGGTCCTCAAATGTCTGCTCTACCAGCTTCATAAGATCAGTTTGCTAATTTTAAGATGATCGTTACCGTTTCGGTCTTGTAGCTACGCCCAAATAGATGGATCCGTTTTCACTGCCAAATCTTTTTTATTTTTTGGTCTTCCAAACCGGACCACCCGCATTCGTCAAAGCATTTTGAGCGGATGAGCGGACAAATATCAACCGCAAACGCTGCATCAAACCGCGTAAGCGTCTCCCATCCGCTCCAGCAACAACTCCAGTGAAGCGCGTGAAAGACGATCGTTTTGGCGGCTGTCAAACGATGATCGTTCTTTGGGCGGCGGACCAAGATGAAAGGACGCGTCATTGGAAAGCCGTCAATATTCTCGCATGTTGGCGACTTGGATGGACAATGACACGGGTAGGGTTGAGGTGGGGGACGTGAACATTGCGCGATTCCTTGCTCGTGCTGTATGCGATGTGTTCGAAGGACTTTCCAAGCGGGAAAAGCTAGAAAAGGGCAAGCGTTTAAACGTCTACCATTAGCTGGGTTTCAGCCGAATAGAAAGAAAAACCCACGCATCGGGATCCGAGTTTTTCTAACGAGGCATCGAAACTATCGATCCATTTCAATCCATTTTCCGTGCTTGCCCTAGGGAAACAAAAGCAAGAGTCGGTGTCGGATAGGTCGATGAAACGGGCCGGATTATTTATTTGTACAAAACTCACGCCGTTTTACCAAGCAGGCGCCACGTGATCGGAGGGATTTTTTTTTACTTTAGATGAAATTTCCTAGTTTTCTTTCATTCCTGTTACACCTACCACCGATCAGTTTCTTTTCGTTTCAACTGACTTCTCGTTGGGTGTTTTCTACCACATTTGTTTTGATCCGTAATGGATCAATCTTCATCAATCTCGTGTGGGCGCCAGATCTACAATAACTATAAAGAAAATACGCATTGCAACATGCTTAAAAATTTTTTCCATCCAAAAGTGAACGATCCTCCGTCAACCTGCCATTCGTCCCCAGCAGAATGTTGTGAAAGATTCAATGACTAATTACCATTTATTATCTGCTTGACTTGACAACACGACTTCTGTCCGCGGACTCACCCGTTGTTGGCCCACCCATTCGGGAACATTTCGAAACCCACTCGAAACCCTATCCGACCGGCGTCTTCAAGCGCCGGCGACAGCAAGTGGCCTGAATCGGTGAGTTCTGTGGTGTTCCATGGCTGACGCTAACCTGCAGAAACCTAAACCCCGTGACAAGTGCAACTGCAAAACGAAAAAATGATGCGAACAGATGCGAACACAAAACAAAGATCGATTACACGATCACTCCACAGGAGACACACTTAGTTTCGGGCAAAAGGGACTAATGCTTTGGAAATTCCGCGCAGGACTTACCAACCCCATGTGACAAATTGACGCCACGGTGCATTGACGAGAGTGGCGCTGTGTGTTTGTGTCTTGTTGTCTTGTTAGGCCACCAACCGAGAGTTGAAGTGGAGAGTGCGAGTTTGCCAAACATCTTGGCGCCCTGACCCAAGGTACAAGGATGGGTAATGGTGCGTTTCGGCCATTTGGTCACGAAGCGAAATCGGTGTTTCCATGAGAATTTATGGAAGACTGAATTATCGTTTTGATTATGTTGGCTTTAGAAAGATTTAATTCAATTAAATACGCTGAAATGTTTTATTGTTTCTAGGGAATGATTTAGCATCGAGATTAAGCAGAGTTTAAGCAAAAAATATAGTGTTCTTAAAGTTTTGAGGAAATATACGGGGTTTTTCCTACTAAAATGCATTTATCCGTCTGCAGGTTATACATTCTATAAAACCTTATATTCCAATTCCTATTCGGCATTTTTGTGTGTAATTTGAACATCCCGAGATCTTGCGCATAGAGATGCGTATGGACACAGTTAGTGAAGCTGCATCTTCCACAGCAAGGCGAGAGAATAACGGGTTCCGGGGCAATAAAACATGATCAAGCCGTCTATTTCTCCCGGGCCGAACGAAGACCTTCAGGCCCGTATTTGCCACCGAAATCATCCTCATAAGAAAAAAAAAACCCCAGAACTCTACGGCATCGAGCCGGAGTAACATATGTTTTGCTTCATGTTTCCTCACTCAACCGCTGGCAACGGTACCCTTTTTGGCCTTAGGTATCATTGTTTACATGTAATGCCACTGAAGTCCAACCGCGTGAAGAGTATCGAAGGCCATCACCGACGGCATCGATCGATCGACGGAAACATGCACATTTATGTCCCGCGAACAGGTTTTGTTAGGCTTCTGAAGTAGCTCAAGTGCTAAACGTGCTGTTTGGCGTGTCGTCGAAGCGCAGATTTTCCAACAAGAATACTGCACCCTTTCAAGTGATCCTTCACACTCACTAGCTGCTGATAAGAAGGGATAAGATCGAAGCGTTTCCAATGGTGAAAAGGGATTTTCAGTTTCCTGATGAGGAAACGCTCGCCCTCCAATTTCGACGGTGAGGTTATGAATTATAGCATCATTCCAGCATGTGCAGCATAAAGTAAATATTTACACCAAAACGGGCTAACCTCTGAACCATGCATCCATCGAGTCATAACCTTAGCCACTGGTTTCCGGAGACACACGACGGTTTTTGGGTGGGGAAATTGTAGACACTGGAACTGTCTGTAACAACTCCTCCAACTTGGAGGACTGTTGCTGGAAGAATCCTTCACCGTACCTTTCTGCCTTCGAACACGCGGAACCGGAGAAGGTGAAGATTGATTTATAAAAAAAACACAGCTTCAATGTCTGAACGCAGCAAGCGTATGATCATCGCAAGCGTGTGATCATCGAACCATTCCCACGGGTTGCATTTAATGGCGAATTTTTCTAACTGCATTTTTTGCTGGTTGGATTATCGGTACCATTTGTAAAAATCACAAAATGGCCACCCATTTAAAAAGGAGTGCCTCCTAAAATGTGTATCCAGAAGACATTCGTACGAAACGATACAACGTAGGGTTGACCACTTTTGTTGTTTTTCCAACATTTCGAAAAGGAACAACAATTTTGATTATTTGTTTTCCCTGCCCTCCATTCTGCCATCATTCGCCGCGTGTCCGGTCCATGGGCACGGTCACCGAGATCATGATCCCTTGATGGTGAAGTGTTTATTTTCCTGCATTGTGATACAATCATCTGCGGCCTATCGGGACGCGTTGCAACCCAGCGTTGGTCAACAAAAAATGTCTTCGCTTGCGTTCGCATACAATTCACCCGACCAGCGAACCAGGGGCTTGCGGCCATGCTTTTGAAACAATAAATAATGCGTTTTCGTTAATCGTGCGCTTGCATGCGTGCTGCATGGTGCAGCAAACAGCACAACATAAAACGATAAAAAGAAAGAAATCCCGCATGGGTTTTTGGAGAGTATTCGACGATAGAGACCATTTTTTCCGATGGTTAAAATATGATGGTTACAGTGTTGATACTTTTCCGTATTGATTCTACAACAGGGTCGAGAGGAAACAAGTTCAACGGATTGACTGTATAAATAAATATGTTTTCATTTCCGGAAAACTCACAATCGTTGCGTATTGAAATGAGCAATTCAAATGCATTCTTATGAATCGCTTCTATACATATTTTGTCAGCTCGACAATAGACATAAACTTTATCAAACATTGCAATTTCGTTGCATTTTATACGCACTACAACATGAAAGTGCATGATCACTGAAAATACGTCACGCATGTTAGCATTTTTAGCTTTTTTTTCAAAGGAAACCTTTCCTAATTTTGCCGAAAACCATCGCGAAATTACAAAATCGACAACGTTAGTCATTGAAACTGCATCTTTTTCCTTAGATTTCAAATTATGATATCAAAAAAATGCAAACCAAAAAGTACTAAAGCTAGAAATAAACCAAAATAGTAAAAAACAATATCGTTTTTAACGGGCGTTCAAGATTTGAACATCACATATAGGTACTATTTTCACTGGGAGAGTGTAAATGACGTTTCACGGAGCAATCCGAATACCCACGGAACAAAATGAAGCATACCCACGAAACAAATTCAAGTCTATCGAACGAAATTTTTTCTGTCACCGTTTTGCAGCAAGTTTTGAACTATTCAAACGGATATCGAAGAAACTTTTTCGAAATTTAGCAGATATATATCTCACGCGATGTCTATTTGAATAGTAAAGGGCTTATTAGTTAGGAGAAAATACTACCATCTGATTTTGGACCTATTAAGATAAGCCTTTTTCACAAAATTGTCTTCTACTCGTGTAATAACACACTTTTACCGAAATGGTTTTCGGTATTCAAATTGTGGTCTTATTCAATAAACTCCATATCATTCGATTTACTTTAGCTATTGCTTTCTTTCCATCATTCAACAGTAGATACACCAGTACACACCAGTATTAGTTTGAACAAATCTTTATTATCTACTGTTTGCTGCATAATTTGCACAATGGTTGTCTTTTATATTGCTTACATGGAAAACATGTTCAAACCATCACATGGGGGCCTGTTTCAGAATGGGCAATGTTACTCCACTATCACCAAACCAGCCTTCTGAAGTCATCTAAGCAGTGATAAGCGACATATTTTTCTATAAGCCTATAAGGTTTACATAGCATAGAATCAACTAGCGTATCTTAAACTAAAAGAAACGATCGTAACAGTTTTTTGTTTATATTTGTATACTATTGGTAACTGTTCATAATTGCTTCGAGTTGTAAAGGATCCTGCTTTAGTTGTCATTTATTCAAAGGATGTGCAAATATTAGTGTCTAGTGTAGTGTGTGGGTTTAAGATCAAAGGACTCATTTTTACATTCATTTTTAATTTAAAATTTCTCCACTTTTAAATTTTAAAATCTTTACCCCATAGAATAGGCCACTCATCGCACATTTATGCGTGACTTCTTTTGATGGATGATGACAACCAGCAAGCGAAAAATACTCCCAACAGTTGAAATATGGCTATTGCAAAACCAACAGCAATCAGAACGACAGCATTTTTGTGGAAATGATCCTCTAGCTTCATCAGGCATCCTTCCTGTGGAATGAAATCATTTTGCATTTGCATTACAAACATTTGGAAACTAAAAAAATACTCTCGCGACTACTCACCTGATAGTAACGATCCATGAACAATGGTGGAGCATTTTTGCAATCATTAGTTTCCGGTTCGATCAGATCTGGTTTGCAGCAGGAAGCAGGCATAGTTTTGTTCAAGTTATCGTACCAATCCTTCGGTCCTTGAATGCCGCAGCACATCATCTTTCGGTGCACGCTGTCCCAAGCCACCATGTCGGCATTGTTGTGCCGGGCGATCGACTTGTCCAGTTGCTTTCTCAATGCGTCCTGTAAATCTGCCTTGAAAGCAATCGCCGCTATTGCTACGGCGACCTCAATCAGGAAGACTATCAGCAGGAACACGGCGAACGCGTTCAGCAGCTTCGGTGACTCCTTAATAGCTCCGTAGCAACCGAGCGATGCTACCAAAAACACAAAGGACCCAACGACGATCAGCACGACTGGCGGGGCCATCAAGCGGTCCTGCACAAAGTGCTGATAATCGTTGACATCCACCAGCACAACGATGCCTGCGACCAGCAGGATCAGACCTGAAATCTACAGACCCCAATATGGCATTATTCAGGACATTCTCCACATCATTAGCTCGATAAATACAGATAGAAAAAAGTTCCCCCCAAGGTGAACAGAGAAACACAAACAAAACCTAGCCACAGATCGCTTGATGGATGTTTCATCGACCTAAATATGGAGCAGCCAAGCCGAAAGGCCGAATTGGTTTGATGGTAATGCGTTAAAATGCGGCACCAGTCATTTACTTCCGGTCAACGAAAATCTATCAACGCCATATCATTAATCATGAATAGAGTTCCCTAGGAAATTCGGCCATGCCCAACGATTCTCGTCATTAGACATCATCACAATAACACGAGCGTTCTAATGTACTTGTTAACCTACGGGTTAGCTCGACAGGTCATGTATTATTAATATCATTTGTTGCTGAAAACATAACTAAAGGCGATAAACATAGAGAGCTACGAAAACGAAAAACGAAATTATGTTCTTATTGATCGGCGTTTGAGGTCAGAGATATGAGGCTTTTTCGTTGGTTAAAACCTAACACAGCAAATTTATTAACGTTGAGTAATTTCGACATCAACTATAATGACGCCTTGAACTAACATTTTTGACAATTAAGTTTTTTTTCGTTTTTTTTTATACTTTCTATTTTTCTTCTATAAGTTCTCAATCGCTGTTCATCCTCTTCTTGGTTTTTTGTCTACTAAGGTTAAGTATACCATATAGTCGGTTTGTCTGTCTGATATACGTAGGAAATGTCTGGATGAAGTTTGGTACCAGTCCTGTCTTATGAAGATCGTTGCCGCTAGCACTAACCCAACATCCTAAGTATTCTAAGCCTAAATATTTAAGCTTTCCAATGTTTGAACTTGCTATCTCTTTTGTATTTTTATTTACTTCTATAAATAAAGCTTCCTTTATGCGCAAAATTCATCCTTATTCCATATACCGCAATAAAATCATTTCTTATCTCAACCTACTTTCTTCACTTTACGATCGATGCATTAGGGCTTCAGCACGATACGTTCTGTTGCTGGTTCTCCAGATGCTCTTTCATCAACCTTTATGCATCAAGGGCGTACCCTTCTTCTCTATCATGCAATTATACAATATCACTTATTATTGAGGTCAACCATGCGATAAACCAATGGGTCAGTGATTTTTCCTTTGACTTAATTTTCCCACAAGCACGCTTATGCAAATGTTCGAAACGCGCAAAGACGTGCAATGGGAAATTATTTATTCTCCAAATCATAAATTCAAACAGCAAAACACTGCGCGGATAATCCGTTTAACACTCTTGGCTAATATTTACTTACCGCAAAGATGAGATTAAACACAAAGAGCAAATATTTTATGGTGGTTGTCCCGCAGGAATTCATCCGCTCGCGTATATTATCCATTACCTTGGACTTCATTATGTATTAAAGTAACTTTTTACCACTTTTGCTGAACAATTTTTGAACAACTTTCGTCCACGTTCACTAAAAAAGCCACTAGAACAGTTTTGCACTATAATTCCAGTGAGATTTGCTTTCAAAATTAGTGACTTTTTTCAATATCGCTTCAATGCCTTTTTCTCTTCCTAATGGAGGGTGAAAATGATTTTTCACCCCAAAAAGTAACACCGGAGTAAACCAACAAATCCTTTCGAGCGCTCAAACCAAACTGACCCAGCGGTGACCTGTGGTCACTAGAATATAGCCCGTTTATTTCACCCTATGTATTAGAGGACGCTTCAGGCTTTTCAGGCTTCGGGTCCAGAGGACATACGGGCTTGCTTTAGTGTTTGTATGGCCAATACTATCGCACCGTACCTTCGTCATGCAGGATCGCGTGTGCCACTTTTGGGCCCTCGTCAACGAACGCACGCAAACATAAGCTCCACAGTGAACATGCGTCGGTCAACTTGGGTGCTGTACATCGCCAACATACACTCACACAAGTCCAGTTTGAATCATTACAAAAAGGTCCTTATATATTAGGCGAGTTAGGACCTCATGCTTTGGAAGTGCTCCAGTGCTCCACGGTGACGAATGAGTTTAAATTTGGGGTCAAAGAACAACCCACGCTGCAGTCAACCACCACGTTTCTATCCCTCCCTTATTTCACCTTATTTCATTGTCCACTCGGAACGGATAGCATCCGCGGAAGGGAATAATTACCTTTATAGTCACCTCTTTTTTCCAAAGTCCAAATTTCATAGCCAAATGCCTGCATACACCAGGGCAGACACATTCTACACTTTCCAGACACATAAATTTGCTCCTGATTTGAAGCGATTCCCGCTGACATTGACTTATTTCTGAATTTTTCTCACTCGTGCCGGGTTCATGTCATTAAGTTCGGGGCCGGAATTTTTTTTTTAAGAAATCGTTTCGCGTTTTCCCTTTAATCCGATGCTCATGAACGCGTTCGAGGTCAAGTGTATTAACCTCTTGGCAAATCGCGAGATTGATCGGAATAGAATAAGATTTGTCATCGTACCGATGGTAACCGAAGCGTACGAAAGCGTGAAACGCGAGTGATCTCAGCACCAATCTTAGTGGAACCATAATGTGCTGTTTCATTTTTGAGACCTTTAATTGAATAGGTGACGAAAGTGAGAAAACGAAATTTAATCATTAACTTAAATCATCAACATGAGCACAACCAATGGCAGGCAAACGTGTGAAACGAACTTAATTGTATGTATTACTCTTTTCGGTGAGGTTCAAGGACAGCAGATATTTAATATGGAAGTACATTTTAAACAATATGTAGAATAACGCTACTAAGCATGACAATACAATTAGGAAATATCCAACTCTAACTTCTAAATAAATCTAGGTAAGTTAATGAAGAAACAGAGGAATGTTCGCAATGGTAGGCCATCCGAGAACGAAATGAATAGCAAGGCTTTCGTGAGTTTTATAGTGGCCATATCAAGATTACTTCTCTATGGGTAAGAAAGTAATCTGATCGACCACCGTATAATAAATGTTTAGCATGTCCATCCAAAAACAAAAGACTTGAAAAACATTATATACGTCCTAGTAAACCGAAAGTTGGGTGTTTGAAGCTTATCTGGACCGATACTTCGTAGTCTAATAAGCTCATAGGCAGGCCAACAACAATCTTTTCCAGACAAAGACCGAAATTTCTCCTAAAAAAAGGTTGAATATGTTATGGTTTCAAGAGCCAAACCGTAAATTCTTATTCTCGGCTAGTTTTACAGCATATCATGTAAAGCTTGCAACAAGAAAATACTAGAAAAGACTTGGACGTCAATCCTTGATATGGAACCTTAAACAGATATACATTCTTTAATGATGTCTTAGATATATCCTAAAAACTAGGATTATAAAAAAATTCCACAATTAAAATCATAATTTGAGCAATCGAGTAGAAAGTAGGAATAGAAGAAAACTTTTATAAATTAGTAAGATTGAGTAACTCATGGGTTCGTGCCTTAACGTTTAATCTAATACGCCGAAGGTTGTGGCTACGATTCTCGTCTGCAGCTTAATAGGAAGATCATCTTCCTAGCAAAAAAGAGATCTTCTTCTTTTTATGTTGAAAAACTACAGCGTTATGAGGTCTTTTCTGTCATTTCCAACGTTCTTTGGCTGCAATAACTCGTAACGAGATAATCAATCCTCAATAAGAAGATGGAATTTGATCTCAGGACCTGCCGTGTGAGAACGGCATACCAACGGGTCGGCAAAAGAAGAGATCTTGCTAGTTTAATAAGCCTTCATTTAGAAGGAATTTAACGAAAAAAAATTGTTATCTTAAACATTAGCAGTCCCATAAAAACGAGCTGGTGTTACACTTGTTATACTAGCTGTTATACATTGTCATCACATCCATACGCGTTCAAAGTGACTTCTTCTAAGCGAATAAATTTATTTTATCAAACCAAAAATGTGTGATATCTTGTATTGCATCATTTCCAAAATGTTAAACAAATGTATCTCTCTGTAGCACTGAGTGTCCTTGAAGGTCAGTCTACCATTAAGCACATGTCATTCTTAAACAAACAAACCCAACCGAGCAACGGTCTTTATCTGATTCCGTCCAGACGGTTGTCCATTACGTTCCCAGCAGTCATCTCGTCTTTGGCCAGACAAAAAAAATAAGCGGAAATCCCATAAACACAAACACACACATAGAAACAGGCGCTCAGGTGTACACCTGAATCCTTCCACAAAGAGTTGCCCAGGACCAAATGGAATGGTCGTTCGGAAGCGGAGTACCGTGTTGGAATTTCAGCTTCCAGGCAAACAGTCTTGCAAAACATTTCAAACCCTCCAAGCTGTTTCGAACATTTCGCTTTGTCCAAATGCCGCTGGCCTGGCGGGGGACAACTTTATTTACACAAAAACGTACTTACAAATGAACAAAACAAAACTAAAACAGTTTAATAGTGAAGGTGAAGAAGGTGTGGTCGTACGGAAGTGGTCGGTGGAAGTTGTCAATGGAATCGTTACGCAGGTGAAAAACCAAGCTTTTCACGCAAACAAGTGCTTACGACGCTGGGTGCTCTTCTAGCAAAGGAAGAATCGTTTCCTTTTTCCTTCAGTTGAGCTTTTTCCTAGAATCGACCCTTCTTGTATACAGGGAGGGTGGGTTTGGTTGCTATTGTTAGTTCTTTTACATATCCAGCGTTACATAGCAATGCTTAAGAAAATTAGCTTTTCTTCTTCTCCATGGAGTTAGAACGGATATTGTGGTACCAGTTCGATGAACCTGAACCCACACGAAGGCGTTTGTAAGGTGTCGCTCTGGAACTGTTTTGTACTACGCAACGATCGTAGATTATCTTCGCAAAAAAGAAACATAATTAATCGTTTTTCCCTCCAACACAAACACACACACACAGAAACAACATTAAATAAAAACAAAAGTTAGAGCTCTTTTTTAGAACACCATCAGTCGGACCGCAAAGAACGAAATTGTTATGGTAAGCGCAGCTGGCATGAGCCCCTGCTGTCCACTGCCACATTCCTGTTCCGGCTCATCAAAAGGTGCTCTGTGAAAGGAGGAAAAGGACGTAAGGAAGGAAACGAAAAAGGATGTTAGTTGTGGCATGCTTCCAAGAGAGGTTGGTTAATCCGATCACTTCACACATATAGCAGCATATTAGACACAAAACCAACACACATAAAACAAATCACTAAAACACATCTAAACAAGCAAAAAGGCAACAAGTAATTAGAACACAAGTTTTACTGCGCATTTGATTGCTGTGACGTTTTATCTGTTAGCAAGAGCAAAACGCAAAACAAATTAAGAAAAGCAATAAAACTAACTGCGAACCAGTTGTAAGGCATAAGAAAAACTCATATTTCAAATGACAATACCCTTTGCCGACATTTAATATGATACAGAGCTATCTATCACACACGAACTCATCAATTCAAACTGATCCAAAGTTACTTGTGCGCGGATTATTGCCAAGCAAAATGTTAATATTGCTTACCTACACCGGTTACTCTAGGGAAACGGTATGTAAATGATAATTTTATGTTAATAAAACCATGAAACGTTGAAGGTATTCGCACCGCTAGTATGTAATTATCCGACAATGAATGAATCAGTGAACTTGGTAATCATGGTACGAAATAAGTGTGTCAAACAACAATGTTCGATATCGATCGATATCACTAAAAGAGCATGATCGACGATTAATTTACATGGAGATGCAAAATTTTGTTTGTAGAATATGTTGGACTAACTTTGAAATTTCTCGTCTTCAACTTCTTATATGTTGAGATGAGATTTTTATCTTCCCCCTATAAATAAAGCAAACCCATTCTCCCTGTTTTGCGTTCGTCGAGCGACCTTTCCATTTCTTCAGGTCAAGGATATCCTCATGATATCCCCGTCGACTTCCCGTAAATGTTTCTGCATCTCGGGATGGTAGGCACAGGCGCTTGGTTGCGTACCCCGTAACATGCTGTACCACGTGCCCTGTTTACGTTTTTATACTCGAAAAACAGGTTTTCGATAGGTGACGATCTACCTTGTACGATTGTTACTATTTCTGTACGATAAAAAATAAACCACAGAACACGTTTGCTGACAGCCTTCACTCTCTTTCCGCCATGACTATGTGGAGTATGAACGCAAAAATTATAAAGACGAACATGGCTACTTCAAGGTTAACTGTACGATCAAACTCCAGATCACGATTTAACACCAAAGCGGAAGTGAACGATAGTAACTTAATCAAGTTGAGATGGAATCAAAAAGATTTTGCAAATTTACGTATGGAACATAAGTAAAATGACACAAAGCACTAACAAGCTTGATGATGCTGCAGATGAAATTTCTGGATAATTGTATTGCAAATAGAAAACATGTTATGAGTTTATGGGAAATAAAGGTGCCAGGATCAGTTTAATGACACACTCACACATAATCCGACAATTACACTACACAAGCTATCTTAAGAAGATGTTAAAGAAAGCCAACTAGTGCACTGGGTTGGTGTTTCGTTTGCTTTTTTTTTATATTATTTTTCCATCTTTACTTTTAGCCCAACGTGTAGCCGCAACAACGATAGTAACGAACACAAAACACGGAACATTAAGGAAAACATAACGCCACAAAAGGACGCACAACAGAGTAAGAAACAAAACAAAAGCATAGGGAGGGTACGTAGAAAGTGGGACCGATATTTACACAATGCCGATCACACCGCAGGCAACGCGTCCACCAGCATTTCCAGTTTTCAGCGAGTCCGGATGGTTCGTCTTTCCGAGATCATCCACCTCAGCATGGATGACGATCGCACGGCCAAGAACGCTGCGGGCACCATACAGTGACACTACCGTGTCCGAGTAGGACGTCTTGGCGATTCCATTGTCATCGGCCGCAATATTGCCGAGATCACCGACATGACGCACCTGATCGTTCGGGGCACCATGGCTAACCTGCAAATATCGATCGGCATACGTTCCAAGCAATCGTTAATAGTTGGTGCTGTGTGACACGCGTGTCTTGGCGCGTTGCGTTATTACCTTATCTGGATTGTAGTGTCCACCGGTGCTTGCACAACCGTCCGTCAGATCACCCTTCTCATGAATGTGGAACCCGTGCTTGCCAGGTGTAAGACCAACGACGTTGATCTCGATAAACACTGGTTCGGTGCACGAAGGTTGCGAGATCGTCACATTACCGCTGACACCTGCAGTACCTTGCAGGAAAACAATTGCCTTCCTGGGCTGGTCCTGAAAGGTAAAATTATATGTTTAGTGTAAGATGGAGAATACGATTGTAGTCTGTGTAATTAATTTGAAATGATTAGGAGAATATTCCTTTCTCGAAGATTCACTTAGACAATGAAGGAGTTTAAAATGAATTCTTCATATCAGGAAATGTGCTTAAAACACTTAAAGCACATTTAAGCAAGAAATAAATAAAAAATC
The DNA here is from genome assembly GCA_016170015.1 of Anopheles longipalpis. NCBI lineage: Eukaryota > Metazoa > Arthropoda > Insecta > Diptera > Culicidae > Anopheles > Anopheles longipalpis. The sequence continues at coordinate 24,067,442 of CM028106.1, forward strand.
CCCAGATTGCATGTTAGCCTAATCCGTTAGTCAATGAATTCGACAACAATGCTTAACCTCTAAGATGCATTTTGCATCAATTTGGCGGCAATATGGGCGTTGGTTTTTGCAGCTTACGAATGCAAGAAAAAAAATGGACACTAAACCACACTAATTGGACAGCGCAGCGAAAACTGCATAGGAGATCGCTAAGAAGAGCTGAACAAGCAAAAAAGCCAACACGCGCCAACTTTCGGCAGACCAAGATCAAACGTCATCAACACTTTTTTTGTGTTGTCTGCCACAGGTTAGCCGCAAACTGTTGCCCAGTTACGGATGGGTCATTTGTTTACATGGGACTCTAATAGAGTTAAATTGCCCTGTGACAACGTCAGCTTCAGCTCATGCGTGCCGCGACAATGCCGTTCCCCGATAGTGGAGAACATGTCTATCCGTTTACCAGCTGTCTCGGAACAATAGATTGGCGTGACGAGATTCAGCTAAGCGTGCCTCTGCCGCCCTACCGAACCAGTCGTATCCGTTTCGTACAGTGGATCCGTATCAGCATTCAGCTGATTGTAATCAGTTTGTGCCACTTTGCCGACGGTCCCATCACAGCAGCATCACACGTTTTCACACAGACCTCACACCTTTTTTTTGTTGTAAGAAATGCACGCGAAACTTGCGAATTCGGTGGTGGGAATTTTACAATCG
>CM028106.1:24071809-24136240 GCA_016170015.1 Anopheles longipalpis
AAAAAAGGGTAGGAAGGGATACACACTTGCAACACAGTTTGCACACAACGCACACCTTTATCGTTTCATCTCACCCGACCGCCAGAACGAAGATTATGACGCGACGTGACGCGTGAACCTGGACCACGATTCGGTGCGACTGTGTGCAACCGAAAACACCGGACTAGATAGCGTATTTTCCAACTCTCGGACCGGTCTTCCCACTCGACCACACGCAGGGTTGCGAACGCATTCGACCGTCAGGGTCGAACAGCACACTACACAGCCGCTTGTCTGGAAGCACGCCGAAGCGGAATCATACACCAGTACAATGAACACGCGTATGGATGGAGACGTATGGACAACGTGGAAGACAACCTGTCGCTGCTAGCGCGGGAAAGGATTAGACGGTGTGTAGGTACGAACTAGAACAACAGTGTGGAGGACTGGTTTGAACAACGACTCACAGTTGATCGATTGGTTATGAATACACAAACATACCATAATTGGATAACCGGTGCGGTTGGCACAGGTTTTTGAGAAATTATCACACTACAGTGATGATGAAATTTGAAACTTTTTTAATACATTCCAAAATAAGGCTAATAAAACATTAGTACTATTCTCTATACTTCACGTTGTACACCTGACATCATGCGTTCTTCTTCAATTGGAATTGTTATCACCAAAGAGAATAGGAAAAGTTTTATTACTTCTATCAACGTTCGCTCGACTTCCGTCAAATATTATCTGGCAATTGATTAATCATAAATGCGATTGGTGTTGTATTTTTTAGCATATGTACAACGACCTCAATATACACAGGCCCCTTAATCTGCTTCATTCATTATAGAAACCTTCGCCACACAACACAATCGCACACATCAGGTGACATGTGGCCGTAGGCACTGGACGACCTCTAAAGCTACCCGGCTCATTCCACCAGAGAACATCTACAATCCTTTCGAACAAGCATGCAAACACCCGTTTTTATTACTGAATCGATCAAGTACTATTACCGCATCGCCGGTGAGTTAATAACAACTCTGAAAATCATTACCCCCGAAAAACATGCAAAATTCTAACCGATCACTCTCGTGTCATCGATTTATTATAGTGCGAGAAAGCTACGCCAGTGATCTTCCCACACCGATATAATCTCTGATTGGCGATTCCACGCACAAGTACGATTTGCTGCCGCTTACAACGTGACTTTCATCCATCGGAGCTAACTTCACGATGCTTCCGGTCGGAACAACCCCCACGAAACGCGGAAACGACAATGACCTTTTGTCTAAAGCATAGCACCACAGCAATCATGCAAAGGTCATCTAGTCCGAGCGGCAAAAACGTGAGTTCTAGAGCCCTAACGATCAGTGCTATTAGCATCTACCGCGAAGGTGCGAGGGTTGAAAGTAAAATTTTAGCAACACTTTGGAGTTTCTGTGTGTTTTTTCCACCGCCTAATGATTTGAACTAGTTACACAGAAAGAAAAGGGGTACACATCAGCAGTCTTGACTAATCAGCAGACACAAAGGGGTTTTTGGATCGATAATTTTACACTAGAAAAGGTTCACGCTTGTGATTGTCGATAAGCTTAGGGCAGTATGATTTTGCTCTAGCTCTGCTGTACAAAAGCTCGCATTATGGAACATGATTTTTTTTTTAATTATGCTTTCTTTAAATACGTCAACAAATAAAAGAAATTAATAGGCTTCAATGCATTTACTATTGATGGACGGTTCCTGAGTAATACTGGTTGAGATCCAGTTCGATATCCTATCCGTTTTCTTATGCCATATTCGATCTGAATTCAAATATTAACTAGACCGATTGAACTACAGCACGAGTCCTTTGTTAATTCTTTGCTAAAGCCTTGCGACAGTTAGAACAGTGCCAATTAGAAATATTTATGCGTTTGTCGTGAAGTGTCATGACCAGCGACACACCGGAAATAGGTGAATCTAATTAGTTCCATGATATTGTAGGCTCATACTTTATGGTCATCGTCAGCATCGTGCATGAGTTCTATGAGTGTTGACCTCGAAAGCACGCAAACGAGATCGAAAGTGAGAGAATACGCGCCCGACACAAATCAACGGCCGAACACGGCGTGAGAAGAAACTTACTATACTTATTATTTATAGAAATAAATTTTTAGTCAAATAAATATCACTGACGAATACTGATTGGTGAAATTGTTTCACCGTGAACGGACACACAATTGAGCTTTCAAACTTAAAATTAGCTTTCACCTGACAAAATTGTAAAACTGCGCTGGAAAGTAAATTAATCGCCTTCCAATAATTGAAGAATCCATGGCGCTAAAATGAGCAATTTATGCATTATTTTTAAGGACATTCGGTCGATAGTTCCAGTTTTCCATTTACAGCATCCGATGTCTAACTCTCTTCTTAGTGTGATTTTTTTTCTTTAGCTCTTCCAATATGTGGCTGAACATTTGAATTAGAATATGTAATTTAAGAGCTTAAACTAATCTGTTGTATCATTTGTCAATCTACAATCTTTTCTTTTTTTTTTCAAAACATCCAGCTTCCAAAATTGTTTAACCTAAACAAAAAATTTAATGACTCGTTTTAATAACACCACACACATTATTTCTCTATTGGAATAATTGGAAGAAATGGAAGAATTTTTAAAGGTAACCCCGTCACCCGCAAATGTCGCGTTTGCGAACGCGATTAAGAATTTTTTTGCGAAACTCCATATAAAAAAAAATACGAAAAGTCGCTATACGCGTAATATCAGTGAAAAATCGCTATTCGAAGCGCGATTTGATGCCATGGCAGTTTTCTATAACAAGATAAGCAAATGCAAATTAAAAAATTATATCGGTTGAGTGTCATTAAATATTGTAAAGTTAAAAAAAATGTTGCCTTTTTATTTTTTAAAGTACAGTAGCCTTTTTTTTTGAGTAATTTAGCAAAATTTTAAAAACTGATGTTTTTAATGCGAATTTGTTGAAGTAAGTTTCTTTTCACTCAAATAATGCTTTAAATAAAAAAGAATAAAAAATATTTAAAAAAATTTAAAAAAATCAATAAATTTGCAAAATTCCTAAGGCTATAACCTTAGCTTTTTTTTGGGAAATTTAGCAAAATTTTACAAATTGATTTATTTAAAGCCGAATTGGTTGAAATAAGTTTCTTTTAACTCAAATAATACTTGAATACCGGGGCGGCCCGGTGGTGCATGTGATAAACGGCGCCAGTCCACACGGCCGGACCGGGTTCATATCCCATCCGGACCGTCCTCCCGTAGCAAGGACTGACTATCCGGCTACGTGGCAAAAATAAGTCTAGTAAGCCAGAAATGGCCGGCGTGACCTGTAAGGTCGTTAAAGCCAAGAAGAGAGAGAATACTTGAAAAAAAAATAAATAACTTTCTTTCTCATCGACTTCATCAAAACAATAAATGTATTACTTACTATATTTTTCTTTGCTTAAATTAATTTCATTTAATCCAAGATTATTTTCTCGCTACCGGCTCGATTAAAAACGTAAACAAACCTTGCACGAGAAAAGTTAAACAACCTTGAAGTCGCGCCACAATCGCCAAATTATTTTGGAAAATTGAGCTACTTTTTTCGCGTTCGCAAACGCGACAATAGCTAAGCATGTAGTGACGGGGCAAGCAAGTAAGTTTAATTCAAAAATTCATAATGTTCCTTCATGATGTTTAACAAAACATACAAAAATCCATCGTTATACGATTCAACTCATAATTTCAGTTATTTTTTACTCTAATACGATATTTTATTGCTATTCAATTTCCGTTTGTATTGCTTATATACTCCCGCACGCTCGTTATTGACCAGCGTAGCACAGTGTATAACAGTTTGCATTATGCCCGATCCCACTACAGTTCTACATATATCTCTGCCGCCCAAGCGAAGCCGTCTGCATCGGTACACTGTTCTCAATGTATTGGGACGTCATCGTTGAGGTCGGATCGGTTGCTTTGGTGCCGCTCTTGTGAGATCGTTTCATGCCTCGCTTTCTATCGTGCCCGTTGGTGGCGGCTATCGCTTCCAGCATCAGTCCATCAACGGTCTGCAAGCTTTGCGCTCGTTGCAACGATAGACGGAGCGGTTTCTTTGGAGGTGCCGGCCGTACACCACCGGAATGTTTGCCGATCGGTCCGGACGGTTCCGAGGCGTACTGGTCATTGGTGTCGGACTCAAAGTCTAAGCTTTTTACCGTCCGTATATCCCCACGACGACCAATCGTTGCTGTCTCGTGTGTGGTCGCAGCTACCAGGCGCTTTCTTTCACCATTCAAGTGTTCAACGCTTCGGGCATGGTTACGGCTGTGACTATGCAGCAGCAAACGGTTCCGATCACAATCGCTCTCAAGATCGGTAGTGCTGCGCTGCAATTTTGCTCCAAACTGCTGCAGATAGCGTTCCCGATCCTGGCGCCGTGTTTCGCGTTCTCGCTTATCTCTTTCCTTACGATTGTAGTACTGAGCCGTGAGTGAATCTCCCCCGTTACCATTGATACTGATCTTCGACGACGAAAGTGAGTTTCGTAAGTTGTACTTCAACANTCAATGTATTGGGACGTCATCGCTGAGGTCGGATCGGTTGCTTTGGTGCCACTCTTGTGAGATCGTTTCATGCCTCGCTTTCTATCGTGCCCGTTGGTGGCGGCTATCGCTTCCAGCATCAGTCCATCAACGGTCTGCAAGCTTTGCGCTCGTTGCAACGATAGACGGAGCGGTTTCTTTGGAGGTGCCGGCCGTACACCACCGGAATGTTTGCCGATCGGTCCGGACGGTTCCGAGGCGTACTGGTCATTGGTGTCGGACTCAAAGTCTAAGCTTTTTACCGTCCGTATATCCCCACGACGACCAATCGTTGCTGTCTCGTGTGTGGTCGCAGCTACCAAACGCTTTCGTTCACCATTCAAGTGTTCAACGCTTCGGGCATGGTTACGGCTGTGACTATGCAGCAGCAAGCGGTTCCGATCACAATCGCTCTCAAGATCGGTAGTGCTGCGCTGCAATTTTGCTCCAAACTGCTGCAGATAGCGTTCCCGATCCTGGCGCCGTGTTTCGCGTTCTCGCTTATCTCTTTCCTTACGATTGTAGTACTGAGCCGTGAGTGAATCTCCCCCGTTACCATTGATACTGATCTTCGACGACGAAAGTGAGTTTCGTAAGTTGTACTTCAACACATCCGATCCTCCATTCGTTAGTTCGCCATTGATTCGATCGCACTCCTTTATAATGGTGGTCGTTGTGACGTGCCCGGGGCTTCCATTACGCGGCGATGATCCTTTCTCATCGATGTAATTGTAAATGTGAGGCGGTTGCGGTGTTTTACCTTCCGGTGGCGTCGACGGTGGTGACGTGATGCTGATCGAAGTAATGTGTGCACCGCCACTACCGTTCACTGCTACTGCACTGCGAATCACTCCATTATCTTTGGAACTCAACAACTCCCTCACCTGATCCTCCAGATACGAAATTCGGTGCTGCAGTCGAACGTTATCGGCTTGCGTTTGTTGCAGTGTTTGATGGGCTAAATGATTCACGCTGGGTGCTTTTCTAGCACGGGCCACAACTATTTCCGCCTTTGAGTGTGAACCGATCGCCCGAGCCATCTCTTCCCGGTTACGTCCACCGATCGCTTTACCGTTGATTTCAATGATCCGATCACCTCGCTGAAGACTTTCACCTTCCAGCACCCAATCTACCCAGAAACCGGGTTGCTCATTTCGCGTACTTGCGTTCCAGCGACCCGTCGATGCACGGATAGCGAGCAAACTTAGACTTGCACCTGACTGTAACATCCCGTAGAGAGTGTTTGGTTCTTGCTTTGGTTTGTCTAGCCGTCCCTGCAGGGCTCGTGCTTCCTCGACCAGCGAAAGTAGCTGCAATTCTTCTCGCCCAAGCGCATACTCCAGCTCGGCTTGCCGTATTCGTACATCAATATTGCTAAAAGAGTGAGAGACTATTAGTTAAGATATTGAGGATATTGAGGAGTAAATCTCCCATTACGTACTCTGTCACATCGAGCTTTTCTAGGGCTGATTTTAAATTTTTAATCACATGTCGTTTGGTTTCGGCGTCTGATTTTAGCTTTGCTAGTCGCTGTTCAGCGACTGGTCGTTCCGTATCATCCAATGGAGGTCCTGTCGGGCGTGGTAGCTTCCCCAAGCCAAGTTGTAACCGTAAACTGAAAGTAGTTCAATAATTAATTCTCTCTTGAAATCTCTTCTCTAAATTGGTACTTACTTCTGTATAACTGCTTCTCGATCCTGTAAAGCCGTTCGTAACTCGCGTGGTGCCGCTTCGGGTCTGGGCGATGAGCGAGCTGACAAAGACCCACCAAGGGACGTTCCCTTTCTTCGTCTGGGTGTTCCTGCACACAGCGAAACCTCAATATTTGCCATCTACAAAAAAATGGAATAAAATGTAATGAATAAATGTATCTCAGGACAATTGTCGTTTGTGTTTATTCAAATACCTTCGCCTCTAAAGTTTCCAATTGCGACATTCTGGGAGGATGTTGATGTGATTTGCCTTGCGATGGAAGAATGGTCTAGGAAAAAGAAACAATTAAATGTGTTGATTAGAATTTCAACTCTTGCGCAATTCCTTTTGTCATAATATGTCCAAAAAAAATCTTAACTTTCCAGCCACAACTAATTACCATTGATCAGATCAGTGAACGGAAGATTTACGTCGTTGAATAAATTTCTAAAAAAAAACACAATCGCAACACCTTGTAAGTGTGATGCCAAATGGCAAAAGAATTACATCGTGCACATGGAATAATACTAATGATGGCCCCCGAGGTGTAGCAAACAAATAAATGCACTATCGTTGCATAACGCCAACAACCATGTGTTAGGGGCCCTTTTTGCTATTCAAAGCAACTACTCTCCNTTGCGACATTCTGGGAGGATGTTGATGTGATTTGCCTTGCGATGGAAGAATGGTCTAGGAAAAAGAAACAATTAAATGTGTTGATTAGAATTTCAACTCTTGCGCAATTCCTTTTGTCATAATGTATCAAAAAAATCTTAACTTTAATCCACAACTAATTACCATTGATCAGATCAGTGAGCGGAGGATTTACGTCGTTGAATAAATATCTTTAAAAAACACACATTCCCAACACCTTGTAAGTGTGATGCCAAATGGCAAAAGAATTACATCGTGCACATGGAATAATACTAATGATGGCCCCCGCGGTGTAGCAAACAAATAAATGCACTATCGTTGCATAACGCCAACTACCATGTGTTAGGGGCCCTTTTTGCTATTCAAAGCAACTACTCTCCTCAATGGCATAATGTAACTATCCCCCCCGGGGGGGTGGAATACCAACAAGCTTGCACTTTATATTTCCTGCCCCACACAAACACACGCACCGTTTTGATGACGAACCGACCGAGATCGATCTGCGAAGTCCATCATTAGTACGAATTGCAAACGTGCAGAGTGTAGCTAAGTGTCGGTCCCACGCTTAACATTGGCTTGGTTCGATTTTCCATCTTCTTCACAACGTCAAGCGCACGTCTCACGAGGTAGCAATAACAGTCGCTAATTTGGCTTCTGGTTGTGATTTGGTTTGGGACTCCCGACTTTTCCTTCTTTCTAATGCTTCAAATAAATTCATCACGTTCACCCGGCCTAACGTTACGCTCGCTGCAATACAATATCACACCACGCGCGCACTTCAGCATCACTTTCGAAATCATAAACCACATTTTCACCATCGCGGCCGGATTAGACACGGTCGGGATCTGTTTCAGCCACGGTTTGTATCAGTTCGGGTGCTACCATCATGGGTGTATTTCACCTTTTTTAACAAAAAGGCCCCTCTTTGAGGCCCCTGCGGTCGATGTTCGACAGCGTACACACTCATCGAACAAGAATGTGTCAACCAGCAAACTTTCCCCTCGATCGTACGGCCAACACTGCTTTATCATTTATCATCTTTCCTAACGGGCGTATAATCAATCATCATTGGCCGGGGTTTGGTGAGCCCAGCGGGTTGCAAAACGTTGATTCAGACAGTTCACCGTACCCGTTCATATAACATCAAGGTGTTCGAGCGGATGAATAAAAAAGTGATGATTTTACTCTTTCTTGCATAAATAGGATATAAAAAAATGTGCAAACTGCTACACCAATTCATCCGGTTGAATGCGCTTCAGGAAGTATTAAATACAATGATAAAAAAAATGTCGACATGTATAAATATTCAATTAACAGAAAAAAAACTTTATAACGATAACTATTTCCCAAGGGCTGCAACATATGGACCCACTTACCATCGAAGAAGAACGTTCATTCAGAAATGCTCTCGGAATGGCTGCTGGTGAATGACTAACGACGATAGTTCCGGATTCCATCACGACTCTATCATGATGAATAATCGACTCGAGGCGTACCAACAAAATGTTATTAAACAGCTGGTGATCTGAAATTTAAAACAAAACAAAAATACCGGAAAATGTAAAAAAAAGTTTGAAAATTGAATAAATAAATGAGTGAATGAATAAATAAATAATAAAATAAATAAATAAATACTATAATGTACTTCATGAACTAAGAATAAAATATGATAGAATAAAAGCCAACAAGAGAGATAAAAATAAGAATAATTCATACAGCATGTTTTTTGCGTACCCAGTAATCAAAAAATACTTCTTTAAAATGATGAGTTGCAGTTAGAGTTCTACTAATTCGGGATTCTTTTAAAGTTAAACTAAAATGTGCTGATGTAGATGTGGACTTCTTTCAGCTCTATAGATTTTTTGGCAAATAAAATTGATTCTGTGCATAGCTCTGTCTAATGACATTTGGGAAAACTTTGCAAACAAAAAATTAGAGAAAAGAGAAATATTTCACTATTTGCACATAAATTTGAAGCGTTTGTTTAAGGTTCAATTGTTTCAATCTGAAAAAACTCTGTATAATTACTTTTTACCGTTGGCCGCTGCTCTATAATTATTCTTAACAAGTCAAATATTCCTTTAAATCTCAATGAACCTCAATCTCAATTTCCTTTAAACAAAATCCTTTTAAAGAAAAAGACGATCCGGATGAGATTTGATCCAGAGCTACCCGAGCGTAAGACCAATACCAATGCCCGTGGGCTACTAGGCTGGTCTAATGACACTGAGGATAAACAAAAACTTAAAGCGTGATGTAACTCTAACCTACGCCATTTAAATGTAGCAAGCGTGCTTTATATTAATTATTATTATCATTATATTATAATTGATAAAATAACAGATAATTAAAATAAAATAAATATAATCTGTTGTTCGGCTTTACTCCTCTTCATGTTCTGCATGTGTTCTGTCTGCACATAATCGTTTGTGCATTCTCAAGCAAACTGAAACGTTTTAGATAATTTCCCACCCCCCCGGCGAATAATCACCACCCACTCGCATTGTATAATATCTGCACAAGCAAAAAAAAACAAAGGTTCTACGAAACATTAGCAACAGCAACAACAAAAAACTATTTAAAGAAACATCACGCCACCGATCCCGAAGAGCACTCGATCCGATGCGCTCCAGTTTGCGCACACACATAATTTGCCTCCAATTTGCCTTCCACACAAAACTCCCATCCCAAGGTAAAAACCACAATCAGCACCCTTTCGATATGGCCGCCTTGTGCCCATATGTGCATGGCTCGTATATGATATAATCCCGCAGAAATTGCTCTTCTTTTCGAATTTACCGCAGTGCCGTACCTAGTGATGTTTCGTCATTGTGGCTGGTGTGCGATCATACGCCCGAAACATAAGACATAACACCGTCAACGTGCAAAATAAAGGTAACACGCAACAATGCTATCGCGTACAAGGCTTCGCACAACCCTTGTCTAGGGGTAGAACAGAGTTTACGGGCGTGTACGTGCCTGAAGACAAGCGGCGACGGTCGTGTTGTAGTTTAACGATGAACAAAACGTAAATAAATAAAGACATTTCAGACAAATAATGGGTTGCAGCTAGGTTTTGATCGTGCTTGGTGGTTATGATGACAAGCCTTCAACACAGAAATTCGTGCAGCATTCTGCAGTGGTCGTTTTTACGTTTTGATTAGAACTTTTGAGTTATAAATTGTTACTATAAAATATTTATTTGATGTCTCTAAAAAACAAGCTTCAAATTATAATTAAACATTTTCAAAAATTGCATATAAGAAAGCGTAGATTTTAATAAATTTTATTTCACTTCAAGAGAAAACAGAGCCAACATTTAAAATTATTGTACACAATAATGATCAATACAACCGATCACGCGATAGATCAAAACCATTTTTCACCATTTATGCATCAAGATCATTTAATATTTAATTCAACGGACCGCTTTTAACTACTCATACTAGCTGAAAGACTTCATTTTTTGTCCGCTACCATCTTTCAATTTTATATTCAGTTAACAACGGTTGGGCAGTTTTCTCACTTTCGCGAGTCTTAACAAGACTCGCAACTGTTTAATTGACCTTTACTTTCTGCGTGCCTCTGATCGCAACGGCTAAGATGGTCCGTTTTGTTCCTCTCTCCTAACCTTTTCCACTACATCATCCCTGGTGATCTTAGTTTTTTTGGAAGCTTTTTTTATGATGGAAAAAAAGAAGGAAGAGCTCAAACATTAGGAGCGCTATGAAAAATAAATGAAAGAGAAATTTATTTTTAAACCAGCTCTATCGAAAGTGCGGCAATGTTTTCTAGTAATCACCTGGCGTTACTTTTTTGCTTCTCTTTTCTTTTCTTTACGTTGTTGTATATTTTATTTCGATCTGCTGATCTTATCCCATGGACCGGTGCACCGGAATGGGAAGTACCTTTTTGATCCATCCGACACCAACGCAATTCCGTGATCGTAAGCTAATGACCGACAGTGTATAGTGTGGCAAAAGGTGATAATTTCTTTATGAAACTTTATTACTATGCCCCGAACCCGAGGTTTGTGAAATACTTTAATTTTCACATCTTGCCCTGGTGGCGGTGGCAGATAAGGGAAGAAAACTTGGAGAGAGGAAAAGGGAAACAAAGTAATAAATAAAGACAGGCTCGCTTCCCAATCGTCACGAAGACGCCATGGGAATGAGCTTTTTTCGGCCTAGGCAGAGTTCCATCATACCGGAACCATATTGCAAATCGATTTGCACCTGGACTCTAAAACTGTCTGCTCAACGAGCCATTTCCTTCTCACAAATGATTGGGTTTGATCGACGTAAAAAAAATCGATCGTATTCCAATATTTTTTTTGAGGTTCTTTATTTACCTTTACTTCAATCCACTGTCCTGTCCCTTCATTTTTGACGAACCCATTAAAGAGGCATTAAATTCTATTGCACCAAATTTTCATTCCCCCGAGTGTCCATTTTATCTTTCCTGTCCGATCTTTCGTACACACTGACCGGATGTTTTCTGTTTTATCTGTTTCTACAGTTTTTTTTTGTTGGTTGGTTTATCGGCACAAAGTCACGAAGCATAGTTCTGTGTCTTCAACACACACACACATGGAGTTTCCAGCTCATGTTTTCCGCTGATGGTACAAAAAAAAATTATATCCACCAGTCGATAGAACCATCTTCACACATCTTTGCCTGGTTCCGCCGGGTTGCTTTCGGCCCGCATTAAGTAAACGCAGAACAGTGCTTGTGCTTATTGCTTTGCTCATGGAACCGTGTCGCCGCCACGGAGTGCGATTCTTGCCGACGCTGAACACTTCTTATGTATTATGAATGTTTCTTTGTTAGTTTTTTTCTCTCTCTTGGTTTTGTTATTATTATCTTTTACCACTGGGGCCTCTCCCCTATCGTAGCCAGCTCGCTATGCCTCAGTTCCTGAATCGCACTTCCAGGGAGGCAGTCCTTACCATCCTGAGCAGAATAGTCCCGCATCAGTGACCAGCACAAGAGGTAGAATCACTAAAGCAACATTTAAACTTCATTCACACACACACACACAAATGCGGGAAAGTTTGGCCCGGGCACGCAATTCTCCAATCAACCAACCGAAGAACTGAAAGGTGGCTTTTTACGGTTGGTTTGACAGTAGAACCACAGACCACTGACAGCGACTTCGAGTCGGTAGTGAGAACTTTGCTCACTGACAAACCCCACTTTTTTGTAGTGCTACGGAGCAACTAGATTAACCGCAGCACCAGGCAAGGTTTGCGTTTGTTGCAAATAATTGTGTGAATTCTGTACCTCCACACGTCCTCGAGGAGTACGACTTCTTCCACATTGTGGTGGGGTGACTTTTATGGTCCAAACCACCGGTGAAACTTCCGGTCCCGGGTAGGGCGTTGTTCGAAAGCCATTATTCTCGACCAAGTGGTGTGGTTTTATTGAAAGTGTTTCACCACAGGTCGAAAGTTATAAATCCTAATGTCGCAAAAGGTTCTTTACACCCGTCGAACATAACCTACTTTCCAAGGAAATCCCCCCGAAACATAATTTCCCTACAGCTTTACACTCAATTACTGCGGAATACAGTACGATACTGATGGAATTCTATATCCATGCATACCGATAGGGTCAACTTCATTAAACAAAACATTCCTATTCATCAGCAACGATATAGGCTTGACATGAAAGTATAGCAGGCACGCGACGAACGATAAAATAAATTAATGGTAACGAATGTCAAATAGTCATTAAGGAAAAATTGAAACAGAGAACCAAAATTTGAGGTCAAATCCATCGAATTCTTACTTTCCCCCAGAAATGGCAGAACAGCCTGTATTACTGTATGTGATCTTCAAGAAGTATTTTTTTGTACTGAGCACTTAGTAGTAGCAAATAGGCGAATTAAAATAAACCAAAGAACTTACGCTATCGATCAGTATCCATTTATTACACTGATTCTGACATTTATTTCTAGATCAGCCATAATAAAACCCGCGAAGTATTGAGTTCACCTGTACCGTGACGTATCTAATAATAATTTAGTTCATAGCGACGGTTCCAACCACGCATTCTACACCCGGATTCAGGCTTGGTGGCGCAGAACGGCTTAAACATTCTTAACACATTCGCACAGCTCAAAAAGGATTAGCAATGATTCATTTCATTTCCGCGTGTGTATGATCAGGGTTGCTAGACGCATAAAACCTTGTTCAACCGCTCGTATGGTCGGCATCAAAATCCTTCATCTAGAACTGGATTGGTGGCCAGTCTTCAGACACGTATTGCGTTCTAAGCACGCGCAGAAAACATTCCGCACATTCATCGCGAACAAAAAGGATAACTTTAAAAACGATTGGCAACAACAATTAGTATGGAACGCTATTGAGTACAAGATCGTTCGTGGATAACTTAAACACTTGCAGGAGAATGGGAAAACATTTACACAGCATTCATTGGCCCGGTGATCAGAGAACCCCTAAAACACAGGGGAGGATTTTTGTAACTTCCTCCTATTCAATTTTACCTTCCAGTACAAGGTCGCAACACATTATTCCGCCTGTCCACTTTGGTTACTTTCGACTATTCCCTACTCACCCTCTGGTGTAATATTTATGACCGAAAGCCAACAGAACGGTGTGCGTTTGCACGATAAATCACTGTACTGGAGACCCTTGCCAAACCGACTCACACCGGCTACTACACTGGGCAATAATAGAGAGGGAAAAAACCGCGTCCCTTTTCGGCATCAGCTTTAGTTGCGCTGATGCATGAACTTGACCACAACTTGTCCACGGTGCAGCTTACCAACAAAGGGCCGGCGCAAAGACGTTACGCATGATTTCGCTCTTCCGTTCCACCACGAATCCCCCGGGGGGGTAAATATGTTGCATTGTCCATCGTGCGGCCGGAGGTACGCTCGATCCAAGGCTGCAAAAGTTGCCGAGGTTGATAAACGCATCCGGCCGCATCGATGGACTAACCGACCCGATCGATATCGTTTCTAACCGCTCCACAGCTGATGGGGTGTGTTTCCCTTCCAACCGTAAAACCCCTTGCCGAAGCCGAACATCAAACGGACGAAAGGTGCATTGCTCGTTAAATGGGTGGTAAAAACTAATTTTTGACGATCTTTCGAACACACATTTAAACGCACGGCAATGCGTCCGGCTAATGCGCTTAGCGGTGCATAATGTAGCATGGTCACGCACCGGTGCATTGCGATGCTGCACCTCGGGTTGCGGTGGGAATTGCACCGTATGTCACAAAACGATGATATGAGTATCTGGATGATGAATGATACATTCACATGGCACATAAATTAACGTTTATTTTAATCAGAGATGCAATTGGGAAGGTTTTGGTTTGACGGTTTTAATTCAAATGTTTCGTTTTCCTTTTCCCCCTTTTCAAGGTGGCTAAAAATATAATTTTAATACTGTTAAATACCTTATAGATCGTTAGATATTTAGTGATTTTATTAAATTATTTGGTTGCTTATTTGTTTCCTTTATTTTTTCATTTATTTAAATGATCTTTTATTGTTGTTCTCTTGTCGTTACTTGTTTGTATTTTATTTATATGATGTCAAGTTAAATCATTCTTAGAACATTGACTACCACTTTTGTTAGCTTTGCTGTTGGCTTGTTTATTTTTTGCTTTTAGTTTACTTTTTATCTTTTTTTTTGGTTATTTTATTACAAATTTTGTATTTTTTCTTTTATTAAAAGTTCTCTTTTTATAAGTTTTTTTTCTTCTTCTACTTGGCTTAACGACTTAAAACATTAAAAAAACTTATCCAAAAATTATGTTTAAAAGCAAACAGCAAATCACAAATCAATGATAACCATTCCAGCATAGCTAAATAGCGAGAAAAAAATCCTACCATAACGTGCTACACCATTTTGATTCAATCAATTCGAAGCATGCACCATTCTGCATTAAATATTCCATCCCATTTCGAACCGTAGCTGTGCCGGGCGTCATCATTAACGTTAGATTATTATGCTGGAACGAAATACTACGACCTTGGTATATTTTTCGCTGCACTGCTTTACCGCTGCCAAACCATCATCCTTTCGCATCCATTGTCTGGAGCCGGAGCGAATGTGTCTAACGAAAATGACAGCTGACGTGAAGGGGTAGAGTCATTTTTCACCCACGAAAACAATTCAAACGCAGCCAACGTCATTTCGCGCAGGCGGAACATGAACAAGACAGATGGATTAATTTGAGGCAAAAACGAAAAACAAAAAGCGAACTCTATCTAAGGTCAATGATTAAAAGCGAGTTTTGAACGAGAAATATTCTACCGGAGATAGCAACAATCGCACGTAAAGCATATCGCCAAAAACAGGAAGTTCCGTTGATGGAAGGTTGACAAAAGTGATCTTTCTACCGGGTCTTATTGGTTTAATAAATTCATATAATCGAAAACTTTCCAAGACGTGATCGTGATGTTAAAGTGGAAGAATTGCTTATACCGAATAGGAAAATTGTCTTTTTAATCTTCTTACAATTGAATGAAGTATCCTCCCAAACGAGATTTTAACAATTGACTTCGCGTTTCGTCTTAAAACATTCAAACCTAAAATCAGCTAGGGAATCCAACCCATCCAATGGATAATCTCATAAATCAAATCGCTTGGTGCCACCTTGACGTCCTGGGCACAGCCCATGTGCGCTTTGTTTTTTCAAACAATTTTAATGATCTGTATACAAACCGTGTAAACAATTGCTACAAATCAAAACGGGCTGTATGTAAACGATGGAATGTGGTGTATTAAAAAAAAAAGTAAAAAAGGGAGAAAAAAAATCCATAACATTACCACCCCAAAAACTCACGCACGACGCCAGTGCATTAGCATCGGCACGATCACTTCGCACCCTGCCACACACCGTCGTAACAATGGCGCAAAGTTATGCACAAAACGGAGCACAAGAAAGACAACAAACACACGCTCATCCCAACAAAAACATACACACCACCCACCCACCGTATGCCATAACAACAGGGAAAAGAAACAACTAATGCAATGTGTGGGGCTCAGGCCTAAGAGCAGACGAACGCTGAGCGCGATCGTCGTGTGATGCCCTCGCGAGATCCGCTCACTCTTACGCGAGACACACCGACGTTAATCGTCGAGTTCCCCACGCTACAATAACTACAATTATAAATGCAATTTACCGTGCACGCGGGCGAACGTTCCGAACCTAATGTGCATTAGCAAAACAGGATGGCTTGATGGAAATGGCGATTGGGGTGTGCGTCTTTGTGCATACTTTGCCCAAGTGCTAAGGAGCAACCAAGAGGCCTAACAAAGATGGGAAAACAAGGGCCCATACTTCCATGCCGTATCAGAGATCGTGCCACGGGCTCTTTACAATCCACCCAACGACACTAAGGATGGACCCCTTCGAGTGTCATTAAGAGAGTTGGTAGGCAATTTTACTGTCACACGCTGCCGTGCCTCAACCTCAAGAGTCATCGCGATCGGTATGTTGAAGCTACTGGCAAACTGGATCAATTGGTCTGGCGTGTTTCATTAGCCTCTGGGACGCGTCATACCGGTAATGGGGGACAAGTGTTTAAAAAAGGTCGAGCTACATACGTTGAGAAATCTTCAACTAATGTCCAACCATCTGAGGGGTCGATCTTGAAAGTCTCGAGTGATCTTTGGGCCTTTAGCACGGAGTCGTAGGAACCGGATCGGCTTTCTCTCTCGGGATCGATACCCGCCGATATGACGCCGTGGTTAGTGATTAGCTTTTCAAGGTTAACCATCAACCATCCGATACGACATCCGCCGATTACCGCCTCGAACGGCCTTCAGCTGCGAGTGCCCTCCAACTTCCTCCGGCATCAGCGACGCTCAAGGAAACGTCGGCGATAAATGCGTTAGTGTGTCATTGCATATTTATTAGCTATCGAATGACGATTGGAATCTTTGCCTCGGGACCGGTTTAACACCGGATGGATCAATTCCGCTTTGTTGGCCGGTACATTCCTGTACCGTTGTTAAGCGGTAAGGTGAATTAGCCTTCATCAGGCAGGCTCTATTGTTGCTGTTTGTCAGCATGTATTGTGTTCTAGTTTTCTTGTACGTGATGCATCTTTTGATGGAGACTTATTCATATAATTCTCCTGTTATGAAGGGAGTCTTCAAAGAATAATTATTCTTCCAAGATGTATAGCCTCAAAATACTTCAAAATTCCAAGATTCCAAGCATCTTCGGACTATCTCACATATTTACTAAAAAACCGTTGAAGGTATGAATAAAAGTTTTATACATCTTTCGAGATTTAATAAATCTTTCAACAAACGGGAATCTTTGGAGATTCATAAATCTGTATACATATCCAAGAAATAACCATATTTAACCAGTTTTTTTATTGAGAATTCTCACAGATCCTTTAGATCATTCCCATTTATAATTGATTTCAATAATCGATCAAACGTCAGACGCAGAAATTAGCATTCAATGTACTCGTGTACTCAAGGAGCATCACACACATTCTTCAATTGCTTTACCAAAAACCTATAGGCAAACCCCCAAATTATGCATACAAACACGTCACCATTAATATCACACGATGTCATCGAAATGATTTGCATTACGTTTGAAATAAATGCGCACTGCCTGAGATGGTCCCATAATCGACGATCCATTACAGACAATCGACATCTTTTTTATGGCTTCATTAAATTCCAAAAAACAAACACAACAACAATGTGTACACAGGCTACATGTGTGTGCCGATTCCACAAGCCCAAGCCCCTAGGTCCGGCCAGCACGGCGCATTCGTGCGTTGAATGCGCAATGCAAGAGTCTTTACCTGCTACAGAGTTTTCGCATGATTTATCACACATGTCGGGCATGTCGATCAATCCCTCAATCTTTTTTTTCGGAATCCGATAAAGCAAAAGAGAATCCCCCACCGGGCAGGGGTGTCTCCGTTCGTTCCGTCGTTACTTTCCACGGTCAGACACGGGAGTTTTTGCTTTGTTTATTCACCCTTTTTTGCCAAGGAACGAAAGAAAAAAAATTGGGAGTAACATAAATAAACACTTGCTAAATAAAAAGAAACACATATATCTCCGAGTTCCTGCGGAGAATCCAGGCTGGTGTTTGTGATAATTGTACATATGACCCAATTGTTCGATGATCAGATCGTAATCGGACGTGTGAGCTATGTTCGTGCACAAGCTTACACTACATCCCGAAACGCTTGTTCAGCCAGCAAGTCAGTCCACATCTGTGGAAACTGTGCTTTTCCTCTGCATCGTGCATTGAATTTGCCTGTTTTTTTTCCGCTATGCGCTTGATTTTTGTAATTTTTTTTCTTTTTTTTTGTTTCGCGCCTCTCAATCGACCGATCGTGTGTGATCGATACGAATGTGTAAAAAGAAAGCATCTCTTTTTTTGTGATTTGCTCTTCATGGCCCCATCTTTCCAACTGATCTTTAGGGGTCTCACCGTCTGTCGGGTAAGCTGTGTTTCGCATTGAAACGTAACATAACGTTACATGCACACGGGCCGCGCGGGCTCGTCAGCGGCTCAGTCTTCAATTACTAAGAGGCGTGGACTCATCAGGCCAGGTCAGCAAGTTAGCTACAGGTTTGCTAGGCGTTGTATCTTCATACTGTGCGTGTACTAAGCGGAGTTTGGTTTTGTTATTGTTATGTTTCGCGTATCCAACCACCTGCCACTGCCAGAGTGTATGTTTTGTCTGCTTTCTTCCCAGCGCCACCATATCTCCCATCGGAACAGATCGGTTTTTTTCTCCCCCCGTATCTTTCGTACTATTTTCACTCAACCGATTAAGCTCAATTTCACATTCTTAACATAGCATCATCACACTGCGGTGACTCACGCGCAAAAGATGCACCTCCCGAAGCTAGACAATAACAATGTTCCGGCTGTGATTTAAACGGGCGCAAGAGAGCAAAACCCTTCGGGCAGTTCCGTCCGCACCCTTTTTCCTTCGCGCGTTCCATGGCTTCGCTTGGTGGCAAAATTTAATTCGTCTGCACCGGCACATTTCCTCGACATTGTACCGACACCGTACGAGATTGTCCGCCGATTGCGCAACACATTCCAAAATAATAATAAAAAAAAAACACTCGCATTCAATCTTTCGAGCCGGAATTCGGCAACCTGGCAATGCTTTTACCCAGATACAACAATTCGTTCGCACTAATTTTAAGGTGTGCCAAACGATGAATGGATCGTTGTATCTTCCGCTTTCACCACCGTCTTCGTCACCATCTTCTTCGCTTTACGGCCCCGGCGAAACCTCAACGAAACACACACACACGCACAAAAATGGAAATATGATCCTCTATATTTCGTGCTGTACAAAAAGCGACACTAATCGCGGTGATGACACTGTTAAAGCTATGCGAAAACATTACAACCGCTTTGTACTGAACGACACAACGTCCGTTTTGCTTGGGTCGGCCTTGTGTCTTTTTTTTTGGTCGACTTATGTCGACTTGATCGTTACGGTGAAACGGTCCGTTTTAACAAAGCCCCATTTTCGTTTACCTTGGAAGGTCATTTTAAATTATTAGCTTTCTTTCTTGTACATGGATAATGCAACTAGGAAACATACAGCGTACGATCTGAATAAATGAATACGGATAAGTTTGTCTTTAAACACATTTACTTTAGTAACATCTGCCCCAAAACAACAGCAACCGTTTTGCTCCGTGTAACACATGCGGACAAAATGTGTATGAAGACACGTGTCTTTAGGGTCGCGGAAAACGCGGAAAAAATATTAAGACAATTAAAAACAAATTTCTACTCGTTGTAGGAAGGAGTTAGCATTTTTTAGACAGGAATTATATTACAATTTTTTACCCAATTTTTTCCATGCAAAATGATTCTTAATGTAAAAGGCATATATTTGTTTTCCCCGTAAAATTTTGGGCAAATTTATGATCTTCACCTTTCGCATAAGGCTGCGCTGCGGAACAAAACCATAACATCGGGCAGAACCGTTCCTAACCTTCTGAACCGCAAACAATCACAATCTTCCTCTTCTCACGCTACACATTCGTGAAAGAACAAAGAAGACCAAACCCTAATCGGTTGACGAAAACGGGGGTAGGTTGAGGGAAACAATGTTCTTAGCCACACAAAACATACGTTGGCCACACGCTCTTGAGAAAATCAACAATCAGCTGAGACAATAGGGACGGCAAACAATTCACCTACCGCACCCCGTCTATATAGGCCGTTTTCACACAGTCAAGAGAAGGAAATATAGCGAGAAAAATGCATAAAATGAAAGAAAATGTGCATCCATGCCCTGCTGGCCAGCTCTGTTCAACAATGTCCAAACAACATTTCGGCCTGATCGATGGTAACGCAGGAATGCAAAAAAACAAAACGTAGGAAGATCCCTTTTGCCGTAGCAATGCCTTCCAAAGTACGACAAAACATGACGACGCTTGCCCTTATGCGCATGCCGCTCTTGTCGCATGCGTAGCGGGCCAACTTCACGTGGCTTCACCCTTAGCGGACGAAATAAGCGAAGACGAAAGAAAGCATGACAGTACGAACTGTAGGCCGTTTTTAGTCCGGAAAGAACAAATGATCGAAGAAAATGTAGGATAATGTGAAAGGAAGTTGTTGTAACAGAAACTGACGCTTGGGTAAAGCGAAGTTCGAGTTCCTTTTGTGAGTAACAAATGACGCACACTGGTTAAATTTTAAACCAAACGGAAGACCGATTGTGTTTTTTTCTTTAATCGAGAAATTGTTTTATGCTTAACATTGAACATCAAATTTTGGAAAATATCTTTGTTTACTTACCCTCTAGAAGATTGTAAAAGTAGACGATGTCCTAGTGACTGATGATGGTTGAAGATTTCTTTCCATTGTATTCACAAATATTAACAAAAATCACGATACAAACGTTCACAGAACCACGCACGAATTGAAGACCGACGCACCGAAAAATCCACGACGCACCGAAAGTTTGATAAAAACTGACCACCTTTTTTTCTCACACAATGCACATGCCACTGGTTGCGTTGTTTATTTCCTTTTCTCACCAATCACACCGGAACGATTTCTTATGCGCAAACAAACGTTATCATTAAACATTCACATTCTAGTCTAACAATGCACTTTCGATCAATCATTGATCTTCACCGAACACCGTACAGTCGTCGAGATGATGAAAAAAAGCGAATGTTCTCTGCATTAAAGTTTGTTCGGACCACAAACGCTGCCACACGCGCTACGGTTGAATTTCAGTTTTGAAATGGAAACCGTTCGAAGCGCGAATACATTTTTCCCCTCTTGCGTACAAACACATTGCGCACTGTGGGACAATCGGAAGTAATCTTTGGACATAAGTCTTATTTGGTTCAAGCAAATCATGCAAGTAAATTTTTTCTACTGGATAATAGTTGAAATTCTTCAAACAAAAAGCGTGCAAAAAGAGAAACAAATTATTTATTTGATGTGGAAATAATTTATCATTTGTTGGCATAACGATCTACAAGATCGTACCTGTTGCTGTTTTATGATTTACTAAACAGTTGACGAATTTTGGTTCGCGGGGAGAAAAATCCTAAAAAAGCACGAAATCACGGGTTCGCTACGATGAAATAAAATAAAATTAATTCCAAAGACCTTTGTAAACACAAATTTGACAAGAAACTTGGATTCTCTTTAGCTGATAGAACATAGATCAACTACGCTTAATTTGCAGTCATTTTATACGATCGCACATTCAATTAGTTGAGTATTTCATTAGTTGCTATTATACTCATTATTGCTTTCAAATTTTATTTGCAAAAATACATCTTTTACGTGACGGCCGTTTTTTAACAAAGATTTAAAAATCTGTTTCTTAGTTAACAAATAAAAGCACAATTTTTGGAACAAATTTTGCTATTGTCTCATAGTGAGTTCACGCACACCAGCAAGGCTTGAGTAGATACGCACGTTTTACCTTTCACCAACCCAAACAAAAGCAATATCATATCGCTTGCCTTACATCTTATCTCTTTTCGTTTCTATTTCTTTTACATCTCTTTTGTGGAAAAGTGAGTCAAATTTGCACAGGAATTTGCTTCTAATTAATTAAAACCTGAGAAAAAGATAAATTTAATTACTTTTTTTTATTTTTAGCATAAAAAAGCTAATCATATCAATGTTTATTAAAACTGATGTGCAAGTACACGATTGTTAAAGTTACATTGCGTTACAGAAATTGTATCAATCGAACTAAACTTTTGTTTTTAATTAATAATTTATAACTTTTTCAAAAACAATTTATATATTGTTTATCTGTAGTACAACAGACTTAGACTTATAGACCATTTTTACAAAATTTACAGATATAAAAGGTTTGAATTTCGAGCATTTTCCGTACTCCATTTAGTGCATTCTATTTCTGTTTTTGCCAAATTGTAAATATTATGCAAAGTACATTATGTAAATTGTTATCCCTTCACAGAGAATTTTTAAATAAATCTCTTTAGCAAGAATTTTTGCATACTCTAGCAAACAGAAAGCAAACACATTTCGTCGTATGGAAAACGGTTAAGTCCCTTTTAAGCTTTTTTTTGCATAACAAACTTAAAAGTCATCAGCATTCACCACAATTCTAGCGGTCCGTTAAGGGAGTACAATTCCCTTTTGAATGTTTTAAGGTCCTAACGTCAGTTCCGTACATTCAGACAAAAAAAACCTCGTCACTAACGTCACCAAAACGAGATCAATCATTCAAGCACCCTTTTTCTTGTGCAGTCCAAGGTGTACAATGCCGTTAGTTGCCGGCTTGCATAATCGCACCGTACGCACAAGGTACGTCCTCACACTGCACTTATCAACGATTATTTACGTTCGTGCTTTTTTTTACTCACATACAACCCATTGTTTCCGTTACCCTTTCGGAATTACAGCCCCGTCCCTACAGTTAGTGCGCGTCTCTTTCACGAAGGGTTGCAATGATGATGGAGAATTCGACAATTTTCGACCACTTTTCATCCGATGGTAGGGTTCACTCTCCATCAGCAAACAAGCCTAATGTTGGCTTGCAACAGGATTGTGCGGGGCTTGCAATTGTACCGGGCGAATTTTAGGATTTGTGGTTGGTTTGATCAGGTTTCAAAACAAACACTAACCGTTTTGGGTTAGGCTTCATTACCCACAGGGAAATCGTTCCCTTTTTCACACCGTGCGTACCAGAGGCGAGCTTTGCACAAATGATTAAAATCGACTGTTGCTTTCAACCTAAAGAATGGACGAAATTTTTATTCGATTTTATTTACGTTTTAAACCCAAACCCATGCGGGTAGCATATGTTGTTTTATTTCTTAATTTTGTTTGTTTAAATCATTCGGTGAAACGGGAATGAAATATGTCTTTTTTAGTAACGAAGTTTAATTTGTATTTGTTGCTTTACTTGTTTCAAATGCTATCAATTGACTATATCTAATAATGAAATAAATATACACAGCTCGTTACATAACTAGGTATATGACCAGAAGTTATTTTTAAATTAAAAAAAGAACAAAATTTTATGTGTTTTATGTGTTACGAGAAAATTAACTTTATCAGAAGGAAAAAATTGAAATAAAGGCGGTGGGGATATTTCTTCACATTTCATTTTCCAAATTTAAAAAACAAAAACAAACTAAACGAAAATAAAACTGTTTAAATTATTCCACAGTACAACATTCAACAGTACAAAATTGTCCAACAGTTATGGAAAAAAAAGTTATCTACAGAACACTTAATCTCTCAAAAAACTAGTAACCGTTAAGTATTGATACACACTACTCTGTATTGTAAGCAAAAGTTGCATTAATTCCTAAACGAAACATATTTTAATTTACGCAATAAAATTCGAACTCGAACCCGATGCACTCTAACCCCGAAATGTCTTCCTACGCACAACGCAAGTGTTGCAATGCCTATTAAAATGGCATCATCGGCGGGCTCGGTGCTTATGGTTTCATGAAGAAGATGAACCAAAGACAAAAAAAACGCTTCAAAAACGTTCAACGTGAACCCAATTTGCATCGAAAGGAAATCTTCCCATTTCCCATGGAACCGAAGTAGCTCGTTGGTACGATTAACCGAACACGGTCAAAAGTGGCTACTTCTGGAGTAGCGTAGTAGCGTCATAACAGCATCCAGCAAGAGCGCATCAAGTGGTTATTATTGCATTGTTGAACAACGTTCCAATTCCGCACCACCCTCTAAGAAACGATGGGAAACGATCGATTGAATTCGTTCATTTCCTACAAAAAAAACCTTCAAGTGATGTATTGTTCCGTTCCGTGACAGTTTTGCTCTATAATTATCGTTACATTGATGGCTTCTGTCTTTAGGTAAATGCTCCACATTCGTAACATCTTCCGAAAATTATTTAAATTTTTATTAAACAACTTAAAAGTTAAACAAATCAATTTGCAAAAAGTTACAATTCTACAAACAAAAGCAACAGAACGGAAACAAAATACAATTTTCTGTGAAGGGTGAAAATGCATTTGCCATTCCAACACTTTAACCCGGAGCAAACGCATTTAAAAGGCTATAAATTTAAACTAAAAGCGAAACAACTCATGCCATAAATCGCATTTAATTTGTCCACCGCCACCATCGTCGAGGGGTGCAAAAGGAATTTTTAAACTATAACACCATCGTTCAACTATTACAATGCAACACTTACTGCAGCAAAAACAGAACGAGAGAAAGAGAGAAAAAAGTGCCGCACTTTAGGTTTTAATCGAAAAAACCTCGACAGGACCCCCCGGTTTTAAAGTAAACAAATAAACAAACAAGTACCTTTGATTGCGTGCATCCTGATGATCTTTATGCAAATGTAAGATTTACACTCGTCACTACGCATTTCCACCGCAGTTCTAGCCCCCTTCGCTTAATGTTTTGCATTGTGCAAGAGCAACAAACCAAACACACACAAAAAAACGGATACACAGCAGGGGATGCTAAACGAACGGAATTTCATCAACGTTCGGATTCATCAGCTGCAACACATGCAATGCATTGCAAACGACATACGGCACGGGGATGGTACGACAAAAAGTTTGCAGCTGCAGTGCATTTGTCTCTTCGAATTTATATACCCACCCGGAAGATGTTGTGTCAATTTTGAACTACAATTTTCATCGCCAAAAATCCCATCAACCATCAAAAAGTCAGCAATATTAATCAATCTCTCTAGACCGATTCAACTGCTGATCGAACTCATCAATCGCATCCTTCGCAGGGTTACCATCGAGGGGTTGCATTTTGTTGTACCATCGAGGGTTGTCCGTGAGTGATGGGCCCTCTGGTAAAACTTCGTCAATATTGCAAAGGATGCACTTCGGGCGCACTTCACTTCATTGACACGCATTGTTTGACGGTGGATAATAAAACTGCCAGAGACAGAATGTAACAAATGTACACTGATTTCTCTATTCGGACGAGTTACGGACACGCATTGTGGCAGCAATTGCACGCCTCTTTTGTTGTCCCTTTGACACCTTCATACATGGCACCCAAAATATCGTACCAGTTCCATCACCCTTACATCAGCACCGGGTTCTCGACAGCACCAAAGTCGTAATGCATTACTTTTGGTTTGTTATCGTGCTCATCGTTTGCATTTGAAATAATTTGTTATCTATATGGTTTGATTACATTACACAATAACACGAAAAAATCAGTTTTTTTTTATTCATAAAGAACGGCCTGGCCGTATTGCTACGAAAAAATCAGTTGTCTTCCAAGGAAAGAAAAGAAATTTATACTACTCTTTAAGTTAGAATTCATTATACATTCTTAAAATAGTAGCAAATAAAAGTATATCTTTAAAAACACGAAAAATAATAATCAAAATCTCCAAAATGGTGAATTCTCCATCATAAACTGTAGCACAGATTCTTTTTTTTATGTTGACCAAATGTCGTAATGATGTTGATAGTGTTATCAACCTTATCGGTATGAATATTTGTGATAAATTGCCACCGGATGCAACCAGTTTGCTTATCAAACCGTTAAAAGTAAGCCACATGTTACGAATTATGATTTTCATTGCAATGAAATATGTTGTCCAATGCCACGCAAGAGTTATTCAATGTTAAATTTTTATACTATAGAACTGTAATAAATACAAACTCTTTGCTTTAAGTATTAATTAATTTTTTTTACTGTAATGTATCAAAAATGGTTACCCAGGACTGCAAGTTTAAATTAGTTAATTTATACAATTCAAATATTCTAGAATTGTTTATGCAAAGAAAAATAATTATTGTTAAAAAACAACAAAATTGCGCCGATAAATGCGGTTTGATAAATATTGGACAACAGCAAACAAACAAGTTCTTCGGATGACTTTAATAACAGCATTGATAGCAAGGGCTTTAACTTTAATGACTAAATTGTATTAACATGAGTGTTAATGCAAATAATATTAACAGAACTAATCCAACTGGTTCATTCTAGTTTAACTTACCGCCAAATACAAAAATACTACAAAATCGGATTTTCTGATACGAGAGGGGAATACCGTGGTCCACCACTAGCGGAAGCTTTCGGTTTAGGGTATATCACATACAGTGTCAATTGTATACCGGCCAATATTCCACCGAGAAGATTTGGAACCTGAAAGTGAACATAAAACGAGCAAAAGTTTAAACAATCGTTGTGACCATCACCGAACAAAACAGTCGACAAACTTACCTGTATAAAACGATCACCAATAAGTACCCCATAGCCAGTCCACAGGAAGCACACGAAAAATGATGCCACAATTATTGGAAAAGGAAGACTGTCCGTGTTTTGTGTACGGATTACATGCGCCAACGTTGTTAATGGTGACGCAAAGAACAAAACCGCCAAACAGCAGCAAAGGAGACCTACAAAAGAAAGATGTGTTTGTTAAGTTTTACAAATTAAAAGCTACGAACGGCTGCCTCGTACCTATGATTCGGACCGACTTTTCAACGTCCGACTCGAACATGGTGTATAAAGTGGCGCTCAGTATGATGCAGGATATAAGCATCATTTGCCGTACAACTTCCCGCTTGTTGACGCAAAATATGAAAAATACTACAGTGTAGGAGAAGAACAGCGCGGAACCAATGAAGTTTACCAGTATCACGGTACTTTCCTCGGTTAATACACCATACTTGAGCCACATGAAGCATCTGCAAAAAACAAACAACCAGAATTTATTACACTTAAATACAACACAACGATGACGCAGTTTACTTACGACAGAAATCCGGATATGAAAGGAAAGGCGGATGTATCTCCTGTTGATTTCTTTCTTATGTATCGATTACATATCACACTGGGGGTGAAAAAAATAGATTTTCTGATTAAAGATAAGCTTCTGCTGGCACTTTGGCGGCCACTTACGTTCCAGTAAGAAACTGTAAAACCGTTGCAACCGTGGCCAGGGTGGCCAGGCTTCCTTTCGACAGTATTGCATCCATTTGTTGATGCGGTAACAAGATTAATACCACTGAGCTTTGACTAGCTATCCCACGTTTCTACACTCCATCGAAAGAATAATTTCGCATCGGCACGCAACCAATCATACCGTACCGTATACCCTTGAGTTAACTAAATTACAGAAAACGGATAATTTCCATTCGGTCGTATCCGCTACGTGAGCAATTTGTTTATAATCAGACTTTTGACAAATAGCGGTACGTGTACACAAAGACCTGATGAGCATACAGGTTCGCCCATCCAGCGCTTGNTCGCATCGGCACGCAACCAATCATACCGTACCGTATACCCTTGAGTTAACTAAATTACAGAAAACGGATAATTTCCATTCGGTCGTATCCGCTACGTGAGCAATTTGTTTATAATCAGACTTTTGACAAATAGCGGTACGTGTACACAAAGATCTGAGGGGCATACAGGTTCGCCCATCCGGCGCTTGTGTGACAGTTGGAAAAAAGAACGAATAGTAAACTGCAGCCCACTAACAAAAAATTAAGTTAAAGCAATAAAATATAATCAAAAATAGTGCATTTTTACTGAAAGGAAAGCAAAACTCTTGAAAATTACGCATTTGCTGGACTAAAACCATTCAATATTCCATTATTTCATTGCTGCGATTGTTACCAACTGTCAAATCGAGTTACAAAAAAGGCCTTTTCGCCCGTCACAGTCTTTTCGGATCCGTTGTAAACACATTAGGCCGCGGTCTAGTCAAATTTTACACCGCTCTCGCTATTTCCCAGCACGAATGTCAAACGAATACCCGACGATTACACCCATTCATATCGTCGGTGGTGTTTTGCTACATCGGGCACCCGCAGAGTGATTTCGTTCAAGTGATAAAGAATTGTTGGTCCGCTAGACGGAACCCCTCTTTAAGCAGGGGTTCCACGGTTTTCTACCTCATTTGCATGTAGTCAGAGCATTAGAACCACACCAACGGGATCACATGAGTGAATAGCAGCGTATCGCGAACAGGCGCACTCTTACGGCTCCGGTTTACAACATTTGCTAAATGTCGAAGGTTGTGCGTACAGTTTGCGGTGGTGAAAGTGTTTCTACTAGCTAGAGTTTAGTGTTCAGTAGTGTATATTTTGTTACGACTAGTGAAAATTAGTGCAGAATTCCGTCTACCTCAAACGACACGATGGATCCGTCCGATCACGAGGAAGCAAGCGTTCTCTACAGTCCCGGAAGGGAGCCCAAAATTGTACCGAACATAAACGCCAACGTGCGCAAGGTTTGTTCTACTCTTTTTTCTTTACCCATTACCGTTTATTTTTTATCTCTCCACTCTGCTCTTAATCCCTCGGTTTCATAACGTAAGGTGGTCACGGTCGCGAGCATAGGGCGGAATGTTGTGTCCGTTCCCTTTCCTAGATCAACTAGCGCGCTGAATAAAAATAGTGAAATCGCGAAATGAGCAGAGAAAAAGAGAGCACCGCGAATCGCGTTTTGCGGCGGCATTTGCGAAAAGGTTCACAAAAGCGCACAGACCTAAAGTGGGGTGGTGGTTTATGTGTGTGTTTATGCGACGTCGGCGAGAAAAAAAATGATGAATGCGGCAAAAACAGCTGATGGACGGCGCCAAACAATGCACAGAGGACTGACGCGGCAGCTGACGAAGGGTTTAAATTTATGGAACCAAACTCGCTTTGCATCGATGTGTGTTCAAGCACAATTTAGACGAAAATATTTCACATCCTTTGACACACAGACACACGCGTTTGTTTACAGAAATGCAAAATCGCTTCCGGATGCTCCGGCGCACATGTGTTTATCTCTGTGCCTCACAAATACAAAAAGGCGCGAAATGTAAATACGCGATCCTAGTAGCCGGTGCCGTGGTGATTCAAGTTTACGCGTTTGTTTGGATTGATGATTATGAAGCGCATGGAATGCGGTGTGCTTTTCGGTCAACATCTAGCATCTCACTCACTACGCCGGACAATGCAATCGGACAATAAGGTAGACACACACAAACCCGACAGTAAATAATCGACATTGGATTATCACACAATTAGCACCATTATTATTACCACTGTATTACACCGATAATAGCGATCGGATTGTATTCGCCGATCCTGAACGACATTAACCTCTTTGCAACCTCGTTAAGATTAGTCGTGTAACGGCCGAACGCTTAAGAGGTTGTCTCAAAAGGTGGCCCAAAACCATGTGGATGTGAAGAACCACTTTTGTTTGAGAAGCTAGTTAGACGACATCAAAGATTAATAATTGGGCATAATTTGCGTTTAATTAGATGGTTTAAAAATTTGGTTTAAAAATACAAAAAATGACCGTCAGTGGCATCCCGTCTCAACAGGACCGTGAAGTGAGTGATAAGCAAACCTTCAGTGAAGATGCTCTTCGGCAGAAAGTGAAACATAAAGAAGAAAGACGTTCGATTAGTTTGAGGAACGTAACCCAGTGTGCTCGATCGTTTGGATAATCGTTTTTCCCAATTATCTCACTAACATAAATTACTGTTTTGCTTCTTTTTGTTCAATATTTAAGAGCCTTTTTGCCTCAGATAACACAGCACGATCAAGGTTTTACTCCCCAGTTTAATAAACCTCACGATCGTCGGGAAACTTGATAACCACGAGTAACACCAACTGATAAGCTTTTGAAGTATCTTCAAAACTTCTTAATAGTAAAACACGCGTAATGATCACATGGAAAGAGACAGAAAAAAAAACAAACCAAAAATCTTTCAACACATCTTTTCCGAATGAGGCTTAAGTGCTTAGTGAAGAGCCTCGGACAAATCCAATCCAAAATCTGTAAAAAGAAAAAAAACCCAGATACCCCCTCTGTCGTATCGATTTGCTTATCACAAACAAGATAACAGACAAATGGTGCGCCTTGTGCGACACGCGTTATTGATTGTCTTATGGTACTGTGAATGAATGTCGTTTGTTTGTCAAGTCTGTTGATTACACAGCCGCGCAATTTACACCAACTTTTGGAAAGATAATCCCAAATCTGTTACCACCCCTATCGAACACATTTTTGTTAATGTTTAATTTTCCCTTCTTTTCCCGCTGCTTAGGAAACCAGATGGACGTTTTGGTTGATCACGACCGGTATATCGACCACCTTTGGAGCAGCTGTACCGACGGGTTACAATATAGGCGTTATTAATGCACCGGCCAATGTGAGTAAAGCATGCCAAGCAGCAGACACATGTAGGTGCTTCGGTCACATAACGTTCCTAGCTTTTTGGGCGAACATAATAAAACAGTGCTAGCTCTTGTTACACATTTTACGGTATGCCGCAGCTCACCGGGATACGGGACAAACGCATGGGCACCGGCACCGGACAATGAAACACGTGCCCATTTTAATCGCAAACCACTTCTTCTTCAATTGTGCTTACCGGAAGTAAGCGCTTCATATTTATCCTTTTTGTAGCAAAAAAAATGCGTAGTTTTGTAGCAAAAAAAAACTTTGTTTTGCGAGCGAATGTATCATGATTTACTAAAAACATTTTTTTAATATTTCCAACGCTTCAGTTCATCAAAAGTTGGTGCAATGACACTATTTACGAAACATACGGTACCGTGTTTACCGAGGGCAATCTGGAAACATTCTGGTCAGCTGTCGTATCGATCTTCCTGATCGGAGGCGTAATAGGATCGCTCGGTGGTGCGTGGGTTGCCGACAGACTTGGAAGGTATGTAACGACCACACCAAACTACATTGGAGTTTTTGGGGTCCAGCGCACAAAGGTGTGGCTTCTAAAGTTCACTACTGCTTGGAGGAATAAGATAAATTGCAGAAAAAAAACTCAAACGATCGGTATGCCGCCATTACATCCCACAAGAGCTCGAAGCTGGAATAGGTACAGAACTGCAATTCTCTGGTGAAGGTTAAATATTTAGGTCTCGCTTTTATTCAATAGTCATACAAGTTGGGTCATTCAAAGGCTTTGATTACCTAATAAACAATTCTTCCTTTGAGCTTTGAGTACGCAAAAACTGTGAGAAGTAACAAATTTACTTGCAGTATGCACTTTATGGAATTCTTCGCATGATCACGAATGCTCAGAAGTACTCAGAATTTAATAATGTGAATTGGCATTAAGAGCCTTGGGAAATCTGAACCAGAACTTCACCTCATTCAACACTCCACTAAGCAGCGAGTTATTTGATATGTACTCAGCCATGTCAAGTATGTTTAGGTATAGGCCATTTAGAATTAGGCGTTTGTTACTAAAATGTGGAGGAATTGAAAAAGTTATCTTAAAACAGGAATTGATATCTCCTTAAAAAGCATTTTCTATCCTCAAATAACATCTGAATAAAGAATCATTTAATACATCATTTGATTGTCTTTTTTTTTAATGTTAATTTATTCTTTCGTTTTAGGAAACGTTCCTTCCTACTATGTGGCTTTCTGCTTTTCTTCGGCGGAGTTTGCTTCCAGTTCTGCCAGACGCTCAGTTCCGTGGAGCTACTCATGATCGGTCGCTTCGTCGTCGGCCTTGCCGCAGGACTAACCACCAGCACAGTACCAATGTATCTTACCGAGCTGGCCCCACTAGGGCTTCGGGGTGCTCTCGGTGTATTCTGCTCCATGGGAGTCACCGGTGGTGTGGTGGTGGGACAGATTATAAGCTTGGAAGAAATATTCGGCACCGACGATCATTGGCAGTTTGCACTCAGCTTCTACGTCATACTTGTCGTAATGTTTTTCGTACCATATCCCTGGCTACCGGAAAGTCCCAAGTATCTGTTCGTTATTCGGCGGCGCCACGACGAAGCTGTGTATGAGTTGAAGCGTGTAGCAGGCAGCAAAGTACGGGACGAGTATGTGCGCGAACAGATCGAAGCAATGCGCCGGGAGTGTACGCCGGAAAACGACGAGGAAGCGTGTGGCGATGGCAATAG
The DNA here is from genome assembly GCA_016170015.1 of Anopheles longipalpis. Classification (NCBI taxonomy): domain Eukaryota; kingdom Metazoa; phylum Arthropoda; class Insecta; order Diptera; family Culicidae; genus Anopheles; species Anopheles longipalpis. The sequence continues at coordinate 24,104,094 of CM028106.1, forward strand.
TACAGCGGATAAGCCAAAGGAACGCTCCATTTGGTCGGTGCTCAAAGATCCAACGCTGTTGTTACCGTTGGTTCTTGTCTGTGCCTTACAGGGTGGTCAACAGTTGTCCGGCATCAATGCGGTACGAATGCGAAGATTTTAATTTCGTCTCCATAATATTTAAACTGTTACTTTTTTGTAGGTATTTTTTTACTCCGTATCAATCTTCGAGTCCGTTGGCTTAAGCTCGACCGATGCCAAGTTTGCAAACTTGGGTGCCGGTTGTCTCAATCTGTTCGTCGCGTTCTTTAGCCCAATTCTGATGGCAAAGTTTAATCGGCGTTTCCTGTCCCTTACATCCTGTGCGATGTGTGCAATATTTTTATTCTGTCTCACGTTCATCGTGTTCTTCATTGTAAGTACATTGCTATCGTTGTTTAAAATATGCAAAAGACTGATCGAAAATGTGTTCCTTTCTTTCTTGTGTTCCTTCCAGGACGACGTGGAATGGTTTTCCTACGCAAGTATCGTCGCCATTCTGTTGTACATTCTTTTCTACCAAATTGGTCTTGGACCCATCCCTTACTTTATCGGTTCTGGTTAGTATTATCCTAGCAAGGAGTGTTCGACAATTCCTCTCTTATGGCAATTTTTCCCCCCTTTTACTTCAGAACTCTTCGAGGTTGGCCCACGACCAGCAGCTATGGCCATGGGCAGCTTAGCATCGTGGGGATGTAACTTCATTGTGGCAATGCTGTTCACCACGCTCCAAAGTGCCTGGGGTGCGTTCGTATTTCTGCCGTTTGCGTTCACGTGCGTTGCACTGACCGTGCTGCTGAAGATATATCTACCCGAGACGCGCGGTAAACACATTTCGCAGATTGTGCCGCTCGTCGCTAAAGGCTTCAGCTCGAAACCGCTACTAGTGCCTTAAGTCGCCACCTGCACCTGCCACCGCAATAATGACAAGCAAGAAGCTACACAGAAACATGTTGTGATTCGTATAACATTGCTCAAAACGAGACGAAATAGTAGGGAAGCAGAAACCAAGTGGCTTAATCGGTAATCCTAAGCTTAGCATCGTATACATAGTACTTAGCTTAAGAAGAGCGTTATTTTTTTAAAAACTAAACTCGTTACACGATAGAATTGTGTGAGAATTTCAAAGTGAAATATTGATGAAAAGAAAATTCCAACTCACTGCCATTTTTTACTTTCCTGTTGCACTTCATTCGAACATGTTTCCCATTCACTCTCAAGGTCGTGTGCAGGTGAATAGAAATTCAGATTGTCTTTTTGCTTTTTAATGCAACCGTACCGCTTATCTTGCACGGTGGCATTAAACGGCTACTACACATCGGTTTGTGTTGGCGATAGATATAAATCACATCCGAATCCCTGTGCTGACTGTGGTTCTACGCAAACTAAATGCTGGAAGCTACAAACTAATCTCAGCTCTAGCTTCACTTCCTTATGATCCACGCGTTGTACTGATATTGTGAATAGTTTCTTGCGAGATCAACGTTCTAGTCCAGTGTATCGGGAACTTCACGATGGACCTTACGCTACCGGTTAGAGTTTGAGAAGGTGTTTGGGTTTCCGATTTCAATTCCGATTTGTTCACTTTGCTGCAGGAATCAGGATGGACGTTTCGTCTGGTGGCGTTAGGTGCAATCACTACCTTTGGTGCATCCATTCCAGTTGGATATAATATAGGCGTTATAAATGCACCATCCGAGTACATTAAACACTGGAGCAATGAGACAATTTTTCGCATCTACAACCATCAGCTCTCGGATGGTACACTGCGTGCGTTCATTGCAGCGGTCATTTCGGTAGCACTGATTGGAGGCGTGATTGGATCACTGCAAGGTGCCTATCTAGCGGATAAATATGGAAGGTACGTTTAGGTATAGTTACACTTAAAGGTAAAACTATTTTTCCTCAATATTATCCAATAGCGATATCGATAAGGGGTAAGCAACATAGTTGTCTTAGACAAAACTAATAAAATACTAAATTTATTCTTTGTCTGGCAGGTCGCTGTACAAATATTGAACGAATCCATTGTTAAAAGTCCGCGCTTGAGTTACAAGTTTCAAGTGTAGATATGAACCTTTTTCACGCTACTATGCGTTGTTTTGTCTTTAAAGAGTCTGCTAGAGTTGTTCGTGATGGAACTAAAACTTCCTGTAGGTAGCATTAATATCCATATTCCGTAATACTAACATTTATCGCTCCGTGTATTGAAACGAATTCTTTCTTAGGATACTGGTTTAACCTGGGGTTTGTGTTGGTTTGGTGTGTTAGTGAATCTGTCCGTTTCCGTTGCTGCCGGATATCAAGTGAGCTCTATCAATGCGCCAGCAAAAGTGTGTACCCATTTAAAACCGCATTAACGATCGTACAGTGTTTTGATAATATCTTCCTTCTTCGGTGTGATACGTACAAATCTTGAAGCTTATCCAATCCTGGCTTCGCACCGTTTTCGTCGTTCGTTATGGAGTGCAGCTTACAGATAGTGCATTACAATTGCTTTGGTCCATTGTAGTGTCCACCGTTTTGCTTGGTGGAATCGTAACTTCCCATTTCAGTGGTATCATTTCCACCACCTTTGGAAGGTGATCTGCTGGTGAAGCATTTATTCAATATTAAAATGGTTACATTCACATTTTGTTCTTTTTTTATTATCAGAAAAAAATCATTCCTGTGCTGTGCAATACTACTAACGGCAGGTGCATTATGCTTTCTGCTTTGTCGAGCCGCTTCATCAGTGGAGCTGCTGCTTCTGGGAAGACTTCTCGTCGGATTGGCATCAGGATTAACTACCGGTGTTATACCAATGTATCTGGCTGAGGTATCCCCAATCAAACTACGCGGCGCTATGGGCGTGTTGTGTCCATTGGGCCTAACGACAGGCGTAGTTATTGGGCAGGTGATAAGCCTGGAACAAGTGCTCGGCACCGAGGAACATTGGCACTATGCGCTGGGTTGTTACGCGGTGTTGAATCTATTTTGCTATGCTTTTTACTTTTGGGTCCCAGAAAGTCCAAAGTATCTGTACAGTGTGAAAGGTGATCAAGCGGGATCTTTGCGCGCCATCAGAAAACTGTTCGGTCGCCATTCGATTGGTGATGATTACATCAAACTGCAGATGGAGTGTGCTAATGGACAGAGCGCAACCTCCACTAACGGCCAGTCATTCGATGATGGTCAACCACAAGCTAGCCGTTCCATTTGTTCCGTGTTGAGGGATCCAACGCTAACGCTACCGTTAGTGCTCGTCTGTGCACTTCAAGGTGGACAACAACTTTCAGGAATTAATGCAGTGCGTAAAAGTTTTTTGGTTTAAAATCTATCCAGTGAATAATGTTCTGTCTTTTTACACCTGTTTCAGGTTTTTTTCTACTCCGTATCAATTTTTGAATCGGTTGGATTAAGCTCTAATGCTGCGAAGTTTGCAAATGTCGGTGTAGGATGTTTGAATCTTTTCGTGTCTTTGTTTGGACCGATGCTGATGGCAAGATACAATAGACGCGGTTTATGCCTACTCTCTTGTTCTTCCTGTGCGATCATTCTCTTTATTCTCACTTTATCGATACATTTCAAAGTAAGTATAGATTTCGGTAGAACACGACGATCAATATAAATTCATTCACTTTCCCAAGGATCTGGTCGAATGGTTTTCGCTTATCTGTATTGGAACCATTTTACTCTACATCATTTTCTACCAATTTGGTTTGGGTCCTATACCTTTCTTCATTGGATCAGGTGAATATTTGTATTTCAGATATGAGGAAGAAAGCCTTTAAAACAATACTTCTTCGATTCTTCCTACAGAACTCTTCGATCTTGGACCTCGACCCACGGCTATGGCACTAGGCAGTCTTTCTTCGTGGGGGTGTAATTTCATTGTTGGCATGGCATTTCCAACCCTTCAAAGTGTGTGGGGTGCCTTCGTATTTCTACCATTTTCCATAACTTGTGTGTTATTGACGGTTTTAATTAAATTTTATCTGCCCGAAACGAGGGGAAAGGAAGTAACGGACGTTGCGCAAAAGGTGGCACAAGGTTTTCGTTCCAAAGTAATAGAATAATACTAGTTACAAGAAACTGGCATATTTTTTAGTTTTAAACNCCATTTTCCATAACTTGTGTGTTATTGACGGTTTTAATTAAATTTTATCTGCCCGAAACGAGGGGAAAGGAAGTAACGGACGTTGCGCAAAAGGTGGCACAAGGTTTTCGTTCCAAAGTAATAGAATAATACTAGTTACAAGAAACTGGCATATTTTTTAGTTTTAAACTAATTTGATTCTACTTTCCTACTTCATTTTCCAATTTCATTTCCATTCAGGTAATTTACGATAACGATTGTGAACATAAATAACCTATCTAACAAATAAAATAATTTAAATGTAGTTTCTAAATCTTAACACACAACAAACAAATATACAAAAAGATGCAATAAAATATTAAACAGTATAAGTTATATGCGATACAATAAATTCCTTTTGTTTTCATATTGTTTGTAATGTTTTTATTGAATATCGTTGTCTGGTATTGCACAAAACCGTTTATAATTTTATACTATCTACTACCTTTGAGCTTCTAATATACAAATAACAAAGTCTTTCACTAGCGGAAGTACACACTGCACAACCAGGTATTCTATTTAGCCTCATAATATTTTCTACGCATTGACTTCAATTCATCGAAAAACAGTAATACCAACGTTGCATGCGGACCGATCCGCATGTAATGGGGCCAAAACCCTTTATAAAGGCCACCGACTCCTTCCGACTTCAGGATTTTAACGAAACAATCTACTACACCATTGTAGTAAATGCCCTTACCCTTTGCGTCTACGCCTTGGTTATAGAGTCTCGTTGCTATAACGTCCGGTGGAGTCATTGTGATGGCCATTACCGTTCCACCTACCGCACCGGCAACGGTGGACACAAATGTGTCGGTTTGGTTCGACACAATCGGATAGCGTATGAGGAAATCTTTCGTATATCCGAACGCAGCCAATTGACCTCCACTGCCGAGCAGGGCGCGTGGCATGGTTACTGCAACTCCGCGGTAAAGTCCCTGCAGTCCGTGCTTTTTGAAAATGTCTTTCATTGCACTTATCATTCCGGTATGTTGATGCTGATAACCGACCGCAATGTCTGCCTTCGCCTGCGATTGAAGATGGGTGCGTAACTGCAAATGATGGAAGCAAACTGTGTCAATTTCTAATAAATGTTTTATACATTCGCTCAAGGGTACATTACCATAAAGAACGGGCTGGCTAAAGCCGATCCAACGAATCCTCCAGTTGCACCCCAGAAGGCACTCTTTAGGATCGATTGATTACCGTTCCTCTGTTTGGTCCATCCGTGCTCGTTGGCCGTATTGTATATGCCTAATCTAATCTAAATGATGTAGCCTTCCATTTAAATTTCCAATAATCGACATCGTGTCTTGGGTTCTAGGGTACAATTACCTGCACGAGTTTAGAATAAACTGGAAGCACAGTGACGGCGCAAGTCCTTTTTGCAGCGCTGCATATCCGTCCTTTTTAGCTATCGTAATAAACGCATCGATCACGCTGCGGTAAGGTTTGTGGTACGTTCCCTTCGCTGCCAGCTCGCCTTGCAGTTGCATTCTTGTTTTAACGACCTTAAACGATCAAAACTAGGGATGATGATCTTTACAGCAGATTGAGTTTGAAAGTTATTCCTCACCTCAAGCGGATTCGTTATCAGCGTAGCTCCCATGGAACCGATACCGCCGAGCAAGAAATCCGTTCCGTCCATCGTTCACGGATTGTTGAACGAGAATTGATTTCGATAACTTAGCACAACATAGCACAACTTTGTGTAATTGTTTACATCGGCAGTGTCGCCGGTTGACACTTAAGCAGCGTATACACGTACGGAATGATCGATCGCAGATAATGGAGAATTGAAAAATATTCGTTCAACCTTCTCCATTGAGGCTTTATGTGTAAATTATTATAACAAAAATTACAATTATCCTCATTATATTTAAAACAAAAGTAATATTTCAAGCTGCTTGAATTTGCCGCTTTCCCAACCGAATGCATCAAATATCGAAACGCTGCTCAAGTACTGGAGTGACAGTTGTAACAGTTTGCCAACCCTGCTGCACTTGTTCTTCGCCAAACAAAAAGTCACAACACGCTGTCAAGGAAAAATTCTAATAAGTCGCACAAAGTTGCTTCCGTACGAAGCAATGATTCCGCCTCTCGGTCCGAAAATCCGATTCACATAGCAGTAACCTTCAGCCACGGAGTGAAAATGGTGCAATATTCGCTAATTGTTCTGTTTGCGGCCTTCTGCGGCGCTCACGGATTGGGATACGACCAGCGTAAGTACGCCAATGGACGGGGTGCGCTTACTGTTTGTTGACGCATCGCTTTCTCATTTGCGTGATGGAATGAGTAATTTGCTTACCGTCGAAGGGACCGAGAAGGGAGGGTCGGGGTTGGAATATAAATGCTACTCCCTTCAATATGGTTCCATATGATGCTAAACAATCGTTTCCATTTTTTGTTTTGCAGAAGATTTAATTCGCTCCGGAATTTGCTACGAGCGCAGAACGGCATTGTTATCACATCTCGGTTCGTTGCTTGATCCAAAGCGGCAAGTGAGAATCTTGTCCGATTTTGAGACTGGTGCAATGTACGAGCAGAGCTGGAACTCGTCTTCCTTCAAGCGGTACAGCGAGTGTAAGTTCACAATCCAGCCAATTGTTGGCTACGGGGTGTATCTCACCATTCGCAAGATGAACATGCGGCGAGACGCGAAAGGAAACTGCATAGACGTTGTCTCGGTGAAGCAAAGCAACGACCACAAGACGCGCTTTTGCTATACGCCAAAGGACGTGCCAAGAAGTTTTTCCGATGCAACCTACTTAAAGATAACGATAAAGCTGGACCATTCTGCTACGCTACCGGACGTAGACGATTCACTTCACATACAAATGGTGGCAACACAGAAAAGGATGTGCACGGGCAACAAGAACAAAGAACTGCAGTGTGAACCGTACGTTCCGAACTCGTGCATACACCGATCTTTCGTCAACGATGGAACAATCAATTGTCCGAACTGTCACGACGAGCCAAGCTGCGAACAGGAGCCAATGGAAATTTTCGTCGTAAACAACATAAAGGAGAAAATAGTACTCACCGGATTCGTGTCCCTTCTCACGACGGCCTTCATTTTTGGCGCCTGTTTTCTGTGCCTTTACAAGAGCAGACAGTGGGTACCGACGTGCAGCAGCAGCAACAGCATCAGCAATGGCAGCCGGGACAACGTGCCCTGCACGCGCCGTAGCCGATCGCACCGTGGCGGACGCGGCAATGTCGTCGCCGGTGTACATTCGGTTGAACTGCGCGGCTCATCGAACGATCTGCGGCCGACGGCACCGGAGGAGAAGGATCTACCGCCCAGCTATGATGCTCTGTTTCCTACCACCGCAGTTGCCTCCAGCACTTCTGCTGGGCCTACGACGGTCTCGACAGCCACCTCGCCCACCATACCGAAGGCCAGCATCGAGGAACGGGACGGCGTAGACCCGGCGAAGTAGTACCATCCTGCCACATTTGCAGACGTCCGCATTTCGTTGCACCTGTTGATGTATATAAGCTTTAACATACATATGTTCTGATAGGATTATTTTATATTAGTAAGAAAAGCAACAGGTAGACGCGTAAAGATAGTGAAAACGAACCGCAAAACGAAACGATCGATCGGTTGTTAGGAGATAAAGGAAAGCGAAAGGGAGAGAGAGATAGTGAGTGTAATTCCACAAGTATTCTACCAAAATTCGCGCAAATTGTTTTGTCCCAAAAACTGTGTCAAACCAATCCGGTATTATAATCTAATCTCTAACTTTCTTTGTTGCGCATTTATGAGTCAGCATTACTTAACCGGCTACACACTCCCTCCGGGTAAGCCAGTGACGTTGATGGTATTCGGAATCTCGAGCTAATGTTAATGCATTGCCAAAACATACACAGAAACGTTGTTTGTATTGACGGCGGTTCCGGCAAAACTTGCGCAAAACCGTACTTTAGATCTATTTATTATCTACGACAAGATGTGGTTTACGATTTGATTACCACGGGGTACAATTTCGTACTGCCCAATGCTGCTGCTACTACTACTACTACTATTGGTCTTCTACGACATTTTCGTGCGTTGCCTAAAATATATCGTTGAACTAAAGCCTGGTATGGTGGAGTGTTTTTTTGAAAATAAAAATACTCACTGGAAAAAGTGAACGAAGTGATCTCGTTGCTTCTTTTGTTGTTGTATCCATATGTTGTCGCACACCTTAACATTTATCTATCGAACCAAGAGGCGGTTGCTATGATTCTTTGTCTCCCAAGAGTGAACGATCGCATCTTCCCTCGACATCAAATCTACACCGGCACGCGCTTACTTCGATTGTTTCCATATCTTCAGTGTGATCTTTTCTGTCATGGGGTTTGTCTGGGCTAATTAAGATAGCATTCCAGTCATTCTGTTTGTCACAACTCTCCTGGTACGCAAAACCTACCAAGGGACCAACTGGTGGCCCATAACCTGGAATCTCATTTAACTGCTGTTTTTTCTTGATAAACTAGGACTGTGTGTTACGATAAGAGTTTTGTTATGTGATTTGTATACTACCACATTTATTGAGCTAAATAACAAAAGTTTACTACCTATCTTATGTCCTGTCCGCTGTCCAATCGGCTTCAGCAATGGGATTGTTTTGTTTTTGTATCAAACTCATCTCTGAACTTTTTTCTTCTTACTCATGCTTATCAATCCAAGTTCTTTTCAGATAACCCATTTGATTAGATTTCTTCTTTTTTACATCTAAAAACAGAACAGCCGTGCAGCGGAGAAAGGGCTCTGTGGTGGAAAGGTAGTCAGCCAAAAACGTCTACACGGATAATTACGGCTTGTTCCCTATCGACAAACTGCTCGCCTGAGAGTGAATTTCGAGTAAAATTCACGGCTTCACAAGCGGCTTCACAAAAGCTTCACAGCAGATCTTGTGAAGCCGTTTTTTGAGAGTGTGTGCGTGAGATTCATGATTTCATGAGCGCGTTTTCGTAAGGTTCATTTTAACGCTGTAATGTTCATTTTCAATCGTTCTTTCCGCACCGTTGATTTCCAACGGTGCAATGAAAACATTTTTTGTTTTTAACAAATATAATATTATTTTTTTATTTTTCCTGATTTTATGGCAAGCGTAAAAAGATAACAATTAACATGTACTGATTTAGACCCGTAACAATATCTTTCATCTTACGCTTCATACCTTTTTCCATTCTTATTATCTACATAGTTTATACCATACCATTCCATCCAGGCAGCGTACAATTTTCATCGCTCGTACTCTGCACCAGCTTAGCCAGGGGTTTCTAATCTTGGTCCACATGATTCCGCCCACGATATGTTACTGCTTTTCATAATCACGCGGTCTGTTTCGATCGGTGCAGCATAAACAATACATCATCGTGGACATTTTCTCCCTTCCAAGATCAAGTTTCGAAGAGATTCATATCCTACATCAATCAAATAGGTCCTGGCGAAAATTTTCAATGGAATTTTCAGCGTATTTCGAAACAAACTAACATCGTGCCTTTGAGTTTGTTATCGTGTGCGATCTGGATTTTATTTTGACCGCATTATCACGCGATTTTTTGCATATTTCACTGCATTTTGTATCTGCAAATGGAATCTAAGACCGATATGGAAGAGATAAAAATACGTATGTTAGTAAAGCATTAACAAACGTTTTATTTAGGCATACTTACGTATAACAAACGGCGAAAAACAAGGTTCCAACCAATAATAATCTCATAACGTGTGGCGATTCCTGTACATGTGCAAGAAGAAATAAAATTATTGATTATTTTCTCTACAATTTTTTAAAAGTATAACATATTACTTACCTTAGTTAGTTTATGATTCGACCGACCTTCAACTTTGGCGCAGTATTTTATCCTAGACGAAGGATCAAAGGCTAGCTTTATCGGTCACGGTTTGTAGAGGTGCTAGGTGCAGATAGAACATTGTCTCCTTCGAATTTGAGGCGTAATTCTGACGGAAACCAGATGTGTACGGAGGACTGAACGTGTTTTGCCTGAAAAAGTATGCTTCATTAGATATACATACGTAAAACAATACAACAATCGTCCAAAAGAATGGACAATACTTACCTGAAGGGACTGTTAATTGACTGATAGATTGCCACAACAAACCAAGGTCACGCACTGTGAGCAAAGCGAAGAAAAAATCCAATGCAGAACACTAACAGGAGCGGTTTCCAGTATCCTGTTGGTTGAGCAATGAAAATAAGGAAGATTAGGACACTGACACTTCTTCGAGAATCGTTAGCTGCGATACAAACCGATTTAGAACCGATCAGCAGCAAAAACAACCAATACTAAGGTTGGCTTGTCTTTCACTTCCATTGGCAGGTGCATCATAGAACTGGATAATCACGANCAAGAAGTATGAATGTCAACTGAAATAAGAAGAAGAAGTTTCACGTTCAACCGATTGCGTTAGACGCCACTGGCACTGGCATTGATTGTACACGGTAGCCTACCTTTGAAGCAGTAGGCCAAAGGGACGCATGGGCACAGTTGTTAGAAAACACGCGCTTTTCTCCTTTGAGCAAGTATTTCACACTACGGCACTTGAATCCAGCTTCTTGATCCTCCCTGCTTCCTGAATTTGTGTACACAAAAACCTCTAGATATGAGGTTAACTGTTAACTGTGGCCATATGTCCCCACGCGTCGCTTTTCAAATGTCTTGAAACAGCTTGTCCTGCCTCTGCATCGTCGTATTCAGCCGAAGTCTGCGCCATCAGGTCATCACGCTGGCGGTACAACTTACCAGTGCCGGCACAGGAATATCCTTGTAGAACTGGAACTGGAACAACTTGGCAAACACTATTCCACAATCGAATAAACAGTCCACGAACTGGCGCAATCCACAATTCACGAACTATTCTCGCATGAAACTAGACAGTGACCGAGCGAAAACAGAAAAACAGATTTTTAGCCTACTACGACCTTTTTGAACATTCATTCGACACACGCCGAACTCTATCGCGATACAGCGAGCCACGCACACACTCTCATTTCAGGGTGATTCGAGCAAAATTTTCACCCCCTTTTCAAAAAATTCACCCATCGATGAACACTTTGTCGATAGGGTTGATAGCATTAGCAATCATGGCTTGGTAAGATTGAATTCATTCAACGGTGTTTCCATTCTTTACATAACCGATAATTGGCAAGAAGGCTTTAACTGTAGAGCGCGAACCTGGTAACGGATGCAAATTGTGAGCCACGCTTACCTTACTCAGCCGGAGACACGGTTTCTCCCCGTATTCTGCGCATTAGATTACGCTGTAGACACCTTCGCGAAGATACTAGCAGGCTCGTTTGAAGTCTCGTAAAAGACATCTCCGATATGACACGTCGCCGTTATCTGGTTTGCTGATAACACACCGGTACCGGATGACGTACGTACGTTGTCTGTTATTGTTGCGAAAAATCACCCACTTGGAGCTGTTATTGTTTTATCTGATCAACGGCCTGTACGCGGGAAGGCAGTATAAAACCGAGCCTCTTGGAGATGTGAAATCTTTGACTTCATAGTTCTCGAGTGTGCCTATACGATCTATTTGTCAGGGTCCGGTCAAAAAATACCGAGCGTGGAAAGAAAGTGAAACATTGAAGTCGACAGTAGTGCATGCGGTTGCTTTGTTTGTAAATTACCTTCGATTTCTGTAACGTTAAACAGTTTGTTGAGGCTTGTTGTGGCACACACTAATAGTAATCTCAGCAAGCGATGGATCTTCTCTTGTTGTTGTGATTATTGTCGACTTTCGTGTCAATGTTTTCCAAAACGAACCACAACCTTATTTCTACGGAGTTGGTAGTCGTGTTGCGAAAGTGCAGAAAGATACGGTTAGAATTGGAAGCCATTTACCCGGTGGTTACAAACATTTTCTCTGATGGCTAAGGGAAAGCACAATCAACTGGCGAGCTACGTGATGATCGGTAAGTTATCATGGTTCCACGTTATCATGCATGGAATGTCCCTTTTAAGCTTCGACTCCCATTCGTCATCGTGCAGTAGCAATTGTACGATGTTTATGATCTTCCGTATCGAAATTGTTCCCCGAACGCGAATTGTCGCTCTGAAAATGGTTTTGTTTCACTGTGTTTATTTTATTTTTTACATTGGTGCAGTACCATCAAAAGTATTCGTGCGTCCTACACCCAAAAATGCCCAGACGAAGTTTTATCGGCTGCCTTAAGCCAGAAATGTTTCCTGAATACGCATTTGCTTATCATGCTGTATTAAGCGAGGGTTAGATAAGGTGCAGCTAGCGCAAAAACTGAATTCTCCCCATTTCCATTACCCTGAAACTGATAGATTTTTTCATTCGCATTTTAGCACTTTTCGTGATCGGGAAGGTGCAAGGCGTACCGAACTTGTTGCCTGGAACAGCGGGACTAGAGCCAGTCCCGGAACGGGTCGATGGAACCCCAATCGTATCTAGCAAAGAGGTCGTTGGTACAACCGGCATCGAAGACGACATCGCCCTAGTAGGTAAGAGATAGGGAGGAAATCGTCCAAATTTTCACATCCTTCTAATGCTTTTCTCTTTTTTTTAATTCCGCAGATACAACTACTCAAAGCGCAAGTACGACGACGACACATGATCGTGTTCTGTTTACCGATACACCTGTCATGGACGCTATTACCATCGTATGGTACCTGGCCACGTTTATTGCCCTGATATCATTTTTCCTGGTGATGGCCTGTGCCGATCGGAACCGTTGTGGAACCCGCAAACCCGCTACGGAAGAGCTAGCGCCACCGCCAACGCCCGCTCCGTCCTATCGTTTGTTTGCCCCACCTAGCTACGATACGCTAGAGTTCGAGAAGGATAACGACAGCATCTTCATTATTCCATACGATAGTCGCATCGACAGTGATCATCATCAGCAGAATGCCGAGGGCCTGGCAAACAACCTGGAACACATCATCGAACCACCATCGTTACGGCAACCGTCCAGTCATTCCATTCGTATCAGTGATATTAACGACGAAAGTGATGATGTTCCAGCAGTTATTGCAGTGTCGAGTATTTCGGTACGAAGTAGTGACGCCAATGAGCGGTGCGTCACCACACTCTGAAGGTCGATTGTACGCGAACCAATCGTAACGGAAGGTGTTCGAAACTCGTGTGTGTTTCCGCGCTGTGTTCGACGAGTGGACAACCGGCTGAAGTGCTACGCTAACGCTGACGCAATAGTTTACCGTTTTTTAGCAATTTAAACACGGAAAATGTTAAGGTGATAAGGTAGTTTCAGACATTTGCGCTTCCGCGTTACTGCGTACGGGGTTCTACACACGTGATGTGCTGTTGTTTCTGCTCATGACAAAATCGAGCCTAACTGTATAGTGCTTAGATAGGGAAGGAATTAATCAATCGATAGTTATTAATGGCAAGCGTCAGTGATAAGTTTTTATCGTTGAGCGTTCTCAGCATCTGTGGACATGTAAATAATATTTATTGTTAAGCTTAGCTTGGTAAACGATTCAAAAATATAGAATATGTATTTTTCCAACAATATTTTCACCTATGTCACTATCTTGTTGCAAAATTGATTTTCATGTGCTTACGTATTTAATTCGTCTGATAAAAAAAACTTTATGATATGCGATTGACTCACGTTTGTTATCGATAAGCGGTACCAAAATACGTCCGCCTCGTGTTGAAGTTGAATGGATTTCTTCTGGAAGGGATTACCAACCATTGAAAGGGGCGAATGTCCTAACTTAACTATCTTAAAAGATAGCGCCAAAGAGCGGGATGAATGGGGCAATAATTTGCATGTTTTGATAACGAACAATAGCAGTTCTATTTTGGGCATCAATGCAAAGTGTAATTTTTTTTTTACTGTAATGTAAAATATTTATTTGAGTTACATCAGGCTTAATTGAAGTCTGAAGGAGAGTTTTCTCCTCCAACTTTATACAAGGATATTAAGATTCTACTGGTAAGGATATCACTTCTACGAACTATCCTAAGCGAAGGTACTACTAGGCCTCATCTTCTTTGTGCCTTTGGACAAGTGGAGAGCCCAAAACACGTTTATGAGGTGGAACGTACTATCTGCACCAGTAGAATTCGTTTTTAAAAAGAGCAAGGAACCTCGTTAGAAACAGAGTTTCTTTCAGCGTCAAAATTGCTTTTAAGCAGCTTTGAAGTATCTACCTAATTTAACTTCACGCCTTTACATAATTACCTAAAAAAACACAATCCCGTTTAGAATGTTTCATAATTAATTTGTGTAATTTTATGTTTTTTTTTATTATGAAAATTTTACGTTAATATTTTACAACATTAAAAAAAAAAGTTTCACTTCTTAAAATGTCAGTAACCATGGACGTTAGTTGTCACACTGCGCAGTGCAGTAGGTAAACAAAATCCAGCCAGCACAGTGCTAATTGCAGGACTGTCGAACTCAAATATGAAATATTATATTTAGCTGCTTATCATAAATGCTCCCATTTACGGTAAAAGCATCATCGCCAAAAAAATGTAAAAAAATTATTTAATTCCAAATAGAGAGCAGGTTCATGTGAACCCGTATAAAGAGTATCCAGCACAGCAGCAAATGCATTATAAATATCGCATTTCTACCATTGCACACCTAAACCCCATTCGACAGCACTGGGTACGGGTGTAGAGCATCACGCATCCCTCTGCCTGAGTGCGCGTGCGAAGTACCACTCGCATTTTATTGTTGAAATTCGAAAGAAAAGTTCCAGATGGTTTGACGTTGGCGCCGTGCGTTATTCGCGTCTTCCTTTCCGTTTCGATCGCAACGTTCGGAGTGAGATCGCTGTACGCCATCGCTGGGCTGTGCGCGCTATGGTTCAACATGATACCGACAGGCTTTTGCTGTGGCTAAAATGTGGCCAACTGTAGGGAAGTGGCGTGCTGCAAGCTAACGACGACAACGAGAAAGGTGTGCAAGTTTTTGCCAGAGATTTGCCAAGGAAAAATAGTGTTCCGCGCTCGGTACTGTGCGTGAGTTTAATGGTGTCGTGAAGCGTGGACCGGAGAACCGTTAGCATAGTTTTGTGTGAAGTGTGCGATCCAAGTGTGGTGGTGTGCTTCATCTGTTTCCGCGATTAATGCGTGACCACTGCGAACCATTACGGGGACGCAACAGCTGGAGCTTGGTGATACATATAAAAATAAAAGCACCAAAAAGAAAAAACAGAAAAACGATGATCTTCTGCCCGAGAGCGACATCCTGCCTGCTGCAGTGGTGGTGTATTTTTATACTCTACACACAACGCACCGATTGTGCATCGTTCTTCTCAAGTAAGTTGTGCAACCCGTCAACCGAACGACGGATGGATAGGGGAAAAGACAAAAAACCAAACATCACACCAGACGCTACCAACGCGACGCCAAAACACCCAGCAGCGTATTGCGTGTGCTGTGTGTGTTTCGTCGTGTTAACCGATCTCCAAACTCGATCTCTTCCGTGTCTTTGCTATCGTCTAATCGAAATGGAAACGGGACATCGTATCCACAATCATCTCGTAAAAGGAGGGCAATCCACAAATTAAATACACTGGAAGCAATTCCATCAAACTTCTTTCTTCCCGGTTGACTCATATACAATATATGAAGCAAGGCGTGGGATTCGGGATTCATCAATGGAAAGTATTCCCCCTGAGTAATCTCCAGCGATGAATCACACGATTACGATCAGTTCGGAAGCATTCTGTTGACGATCATCTCAACTGGTGGCTCAAAAAAAAAGGTGACGAGTGTGCATGATCACGTAGGCTTTAACCTCGCCGGGAACCTTCACCGACAGCATCGAAACCCATTAACGGACCAGGTGGTTGATCGATCGGGTCGATCGATTGATCCGAAAGCTACGAAGCATGTTGTGGCTATCGCAGAAGAATGTTACGTTTGTTTATTTTCAAATTATTTCTTCTATTTTGATAATGTTTAAAGCTTGAATGTGGCCATTACTGACATTCCTTGACATTACTTATCGGTAAATGTAGTCACAGTCCTGGAGAAACGTTACGAATGGGATTTGAATTCGATCGAAGTCATGCAAGAAACAACTTTTCGTCCAAGTGGCCCCAGATTTTTTAGAAAGATAGCAAAAATATAATACATATTTTTATTCTGCCTCTTTCCGACAACAAACTTTAATCGTTTGGCCTACATTGAACAACTCTTTCGGCCACAACACCAAGTGCAGCGTGGATGATCTATAAAAAACCTGATGGAGTTTAGAAAGCCGCACCAGCTGAAGCAAAAACAAAATCGATATTTTTTATCCCTAATTTAAGATAAATTTCCTACCATCGTACGTGAGATTTGTTTATTGCGTTAAAAAAAACAGTGAATTAAAAAAGTTTTGAAAAGGAAACCACATTTTCAGAAATAAAAAAATGTGACAATATTGCTTTAAATAAAACCAAAAGAGACGATTGAATTTAGAAAAACGGGGACATTGTTAGGTGCTGCACTTATTAGACTAGTACCTCCAGGTATGATTTATTTCAATAAGGAATAATAAATCCAATTTTATATTTGAGTGTTTTAAAAATGAGGGAAAAAAATCGGGAAAACAATTGTTACCATCCTTTAACATTTTTTTAAACATACAGAATGTATGTTAACGCTTCATCTTTGGCAAAGCTTGAACGAGCTTAAGCAACATTTTTAATCCAATCTGTACTCAAACCGAAATTCAATTTATCTTTTTTTCATCACGTATGTTTATTTATGATCTTTTTCAATCAAAAGCATTAGCGCAATTTCGCGAACACCTGACGCGCGCTAGTTCCCTCCCGCCTTGGCGGAAGTATTGGTTAGCTTTTTCGTTACACCTCTTACAGGTTTGGCAAACGATGATGCTGAGATCATAGCACCCCACCAGCACAACCCCTCTCATCCAGTTCCGAATGGAATTCATGGCTTTGTAAATACAGCGAAATTCGTTACGAACGACGTGTGTCGCATTTAAAACGCGTAGCGTTATGTCCCAAACTTTTCGACTTGAACGATTTAGCGATGCGAATGCGCCGCTGTTGCATGGTTGCGCATTTACCGAAAGACAAAAACCGGGTGAGGCAAACACGATACAGTTTTGTACGCACTTAATCGGCCTAAATCGATGCAAATTTGCACCAAAAAAACAATCGAATTTTCATGAAGAAATAGTTGTCGTTACAGTTAGGCAATACAGCTCTATTCATTTTATACCATTTTACGTACGATCATTTGTTGTGTAATGAGTGCTGGTAAACATAATTGGTTCCAAGGTATGTTTGACACACCCAATAAATGTGACTAATGCTAATGGTACAGCTTCGTTTTAGGTCAGGATGTTTTGTTATGAAAAAAGGCCCTCAACTCTTACATGATCGTGATCGTTCTTTGTTTTGCTAATGCCGCCCGTCACCCACCAACCCACCCCGCAGCAGCACTATCGATCGAGTTTGTTTACCTTCCCTGAAGGGGATTTTTATTGCCGTCGAGACCCAAATTTTGCCACCTCACTGACCGGAAGTGGTTTGATTTTACCGCTCACGCCCGGTGTTTAGTATCCGGGTAGTCCACGAGCCACTTCAGCCACTTCAGTGGTGGGTGAAATAATCGCAACCTGCACCAAACATATTGCATCAGCCCCGTGAGCAGACCGAGGTACTCGTGATTGTACTCGTGCAATGAGACAGAAGAGAAAAAAAACACACAGTAACAGTGACGCGAAGTGGAAGCGCAACTTCCAGTAGACGCATACCGCTTTCGTGTACATCTTCAAGATCAATCTGTTGACATGAACCGAACCGAACCGGACGATGATATCGGACCCCCACCCTCTATATATATGCCCGCAATGGTGTGTCCAACTCCGACCGATCCACATGCACCTATCGAACGGATCGGATCGGTGCTCACGGCTCGCCTGACGGGCATCAATGCACATATATCGAGCGAGTGACCAAACGTGCCAGCATTAAATTGATACAGGTCATTTTCAGTAACCTTCGCATAATTGATGCCATTGCTGTAGCGCAGCACATTCGGGCAACAAATGGCCAGTAACACACCTACATCTGCTCGTGCTCGTGTCATCGTAGCCGTTTTGCTTGTCTACGCTTTTACTAGCAAAAAACAAAAATTTCTACCTAGAAAAAAAAGGTAGCTCTGGGCGAAACTATGTCCAGAGAAATCCTTAAGCGATTGCCTTCAGGAGTTGGTAAGAAGGTGTTACATGCAAGCATCTAATTATCGTAAAATGAATAGAGGTCATTTCGTGGGAACGAAGTACACAGCTTGCGAAAGTTACATTTCACTTAACATGGCCTTATTCCACTTCCGTGTTTGATGATCCCACTGGAATGGGCAACGTTTCGAAACGTTGGCCAATTTAATTCGCTTTCAGGACTTCATTACTAATGTAACAACACCATTCGAGGACAAACTTTTTTGTGTGTGCTTTGTTTGTGATGAATAATGTCCGTTTTTTTTGTTTGGATTTAATGGATAAAAGGGTTGTGCGAAAAAAGGGACAGTTACGACGATGGTTGAATAACTGTTTTCATTGACAATTTCTTTAATTGTTAATTATTTCTATTTTTGCTACCAATACAAAGCTGAATCCAGTCTGAATTCTTTAAATGTTTAATAAGAAGCAAAACCTATAAAAGTTGAATTAAGTGCAGGTTAATACTGATTTGTATTAATATAACTTATCTTTAAAACATATTAAAGATTTGACATTTTTGTTCTTCATGTCTTAGTTTTATCCTTAAAATATCATATTTTCCTTTATTTATGATACACACTTTGTGGAATAACGTTCTACAAGCTATTTTTATCTTCCACCAGAGAAATAATATCAATTTTTAATCTTGTACATGTCACAAGTTCTCTTTGTTTTTTTTCCTAATTCTATTAATCATATTTAAATATCAAAACCCAAACCTAATATTTTACTATTATGCTTTGTCCAATCTGTTTTGTAATCTTTTGCCAAAGACACCTTCGTCTTTGGGCATGTTTATTTATTTTTATTATTTCTCTTGAATTCTTATTAATAAGTTCCCTATGATTTAACATGTTTAACATTTAATTCTTTTTTACTTATTTATTTTATTTTTTGCATTAGAAGTGTTCAATTCTTTCGTTCATTCTTTAGAGTTTTTTCTACTTTTTTTTTAAATCAGTTTTTTTTACCTATGTTGCTTACTTTTAATTTAATTTTACCTTTGAAATATTTCTCAAATACGTGTTTTACGATATGTTTTTCTCTCTTTGCTTCTCTCCTTTGTTCGTTCCTTCTTTTTAGATGCCGAACCAGTCACGGCTACGGGTCTATTATCGTTGTGCGGTGAGAGTGGAGAAACCAGCGAACAGTACGTTAGCGATAAGGGCCCTACGTCCAGTGTTTTGCTAGCGTTGCGCCCGGAACATGGTAAGGCATCCTCGGCTACTTCCTGCAAACGTCAATTCCGGGCACCCGATGCGTACAACTTCTTCGTACGAATGCAGCGCGTTCCAGCAGCGGGTTCGCGCAGTACGGCAAGCAGAAAATACAACGGGAACAAGTCGAGCAACAGCACCCATAGCTGCCCGCTTACGATTGTACGTACGCCGTAAGAACCTGTTCTAGCGTAGGAACTCCGATCGGATGGGCCATGCGTGTGTGTGTGTGTGTTTGTGATAGTTTAATAATGCATTCTTTGCGAGTGCGTACATTCTGTTATTGCGATGATGATGAGCAAAGCGTTTGCATTTACCGGCAAAAGCTTTTGCGAACACACGTGCCCTTGGTAAGAACTGGCCATGCACAATCACAACATGAAGTGTGCGCTTCGTACCAGCGCCTAACCAAGGGCAACGATGCGCAACAAATAGCTCGCACCTCACATCCCAACCACACACACGCACACGCCATCGTTGCGAACGAGTGCTAATTAGTTCGAGCGAAAAATGGTTCGAAACCTCAATTGATCTAACTGAACTTACTCTACCGATCTTTTCTCCGGCTCTTCCCTTCTTCGCACAGTCACAATCGGCAAACGGCGAGGTGTTGCCCTCGTGGCGGTTAGATCCATGCCTGCTGGAAACGTCCGGTACGCAGGAAGAACCGATGCGTCTGCTACAGGGCAAGCTTAACATTGTCTGGAATCATGATGGCAATGCGCCTAACTATCGCCTGCAGATCACGGTAGTTGGCCAGGGTGCGGTTTGTCTGGAACGCGATAAGTATTCCTGTCTGGAGTATGTCGGCATGCCGTTGCTTTGCATTGCCCGGGAACTGGTCTGCGACGGTTTGCCAAACTGTCCACCGTTCGGTACGGAAGTCAACGACGAGAATGAAACAATGTGTGTAAAGCACCGGCAGCAGGAATATTCGGTAAGCATTCTTGTGTATTTCTTCTAGTGATTAAATTCAGCAGCAGAACGTCGAACTAAAATCTAAACCAATTTCATACAAATTTCATACTTTTCCGATTCTTTATTGATTCTACCTTTTTATACTCTACATGCTTTTTACACCGTATTTTCCCATCTATAAGAATTCTTCCTAATAATTCTTAAAATTTCTCCTAACTGAAGTCATTGGAAGCTCAAATTTAGCAAAAATATGACTCTTTGACATGGGCAAAAACGCTAACCATACATTTTACTACGAACAAATATTATTTAAATCATTATAAAACATTGTTTTTATTTTCAAAAATCATATCTTATCTGCAATTATCACTTCCTTTGAACTGATTAATGGTACGACTTTTCACCGTTTGCGCCAAGACAAACCCATCAATCAAAGACGTCCCCGTGTCTGGTTGACTATCGCTTTATGGCAACCATAATTCAAAGTTTTAATTCACTTAACCGATTAAGTTGTTTGTTGGCTACCGTCGTTCTTCCTAGAGCATTGTAAATAGGAACTTGCTTAAGGTCAGCTTTGTTTTGTACCCATTCCAAATCAGAAAGCAGAAGATGGTTTTCATGTCTTGTTTCCATCTTTATTTTTCTACTTTCAAAGCTATTTTCTCGCTTTTTACTGTAACCTAATTGTAATTGTTTTGCATGATTATAATATCTTCCTTATTCTTCCTGATAACAAGCACACTGTTGATAGATTTATATAGCATTTCACACTGTAAATGGACATTTTGCTTCCTGGTGTCATTTATATCGTCTGCTCTCCACTGTCCAACTGTATCGCAGAAAAGTGTGTCACCGAATCGTGAAAATGGTACACACTTTACTCATCGTCAAAAATAAAAGCATTGCACCACAACGACGAAACACGGAACATTTGTTCACAAAAGCCAAATGTAGAGCAATTCGTTTTAACATCTTTTTTCTTTCGTTTTTCTTTCCTTTCATACAGGAAAATCCGGTACAATCGGTATTTCGTCAGTACATCCAAAACACGATCAAGTCATTCTTTGGCGGTGAACCAAAAGAGCTACCATCGAAACCTTCGTACGGTGAGGTGGATATTGCGCTGGAGCAAAAGTTTGGTGCGATGTACCCACCGGCATCTTCTCCGTTTCCACCGCCGGCAACCGAACCGACGGTACCGCCCAAAAAGCACCGCAGCACCCTTACCGGGCTGTCCAAATATGGTCCGTGGGGTTATCTGTTTCTCGGCATGCTCATATGCGGTGGTGCATTGCTAATTTGCGGTCTCTGGGGTAAGCGTTGGGTTGTGGTTTTTTGGCACACCCACCAAAAGTGCATTTGTTTCACGTTTTATGAGTTTTCATTTTTTTCCTGTTGTTTTGTAGAATGCTGTTGCCGATCGCACAAAGCTGAACCGAATGTGGATGATTCGCTACCGGATCAGGTGCCATCATTTCTGCAAACATCGTCACCGACTGAAAGCGGTCGCCAGAGATTGCCGTCAGCCGGTGATAGTCCCGCCAGCCACAATCTACCTCACTACGGGGAGCTTGATCCACCGCCTGCATACTCGGTACTGTTTCCCACCCAGAAACCGTCCGATAATGGTAACGAGTTACCGGTAACTACCGAGACCGCACAAACCAATAGTCCTAGCATTAGCGATAGTAACAACAGCATTGGAGGTAGCGATGGACATTCGAGGGTAGCAGATGAGGGAAGCTTGGTGGTAGCTGCCGAGGCACCACCGAGTCCCGTTTCATCCACCTCCGTTGCGTAGTCCCTTTAGCTTTAGTTAGGATAGCATCGAATAGCCAAAATGGAAGCATTTGTTGGAGTATTAATCAAGACAGGAAGAAAAAAACGCGCGTATTAGTAAATGGCAGTATTTTGGGCATCCGTCGTGTGAGTAGATTAAAGGATAGGGATTTTTGTTTTTCTTTTCGAAAGGATAGGTCTTTTTTGTGCAAACTTTACATTAATTTTGCTATAACACACATACACATACACTAAAAACAAACTCATTTAGCTAGTAAGCAGAATTAGTCGAAGAAAAGGCTGAACCATTTCCTTCCTGAACTAATTTTTTTTTAATTACGAAACCAAATCGAAGACAAACAGCAAAACACCCGAAATGTGGGTTCAAAAGAGTTTTGTTAGCACCATACTGCTGTGGAAAGAATGAAGGGCGAATGTTGTGGTTGTTGTTATTGTGCTGAAGGCGGTTGAAATCACCGTATTGGGACCAAAACGAAACAGGTTAGTGAAATCGTATACATGGCGGAAACAAAGACAACGACGATCAAGATCATTTCACCATGACATGCCGCTTAGAAGCGAGATATGTCGCGGAAGGTGGAAAAGAGAGAGAGAGATAGAGAGAGAGAGAGGAAGTATATCGCTCAGCTTATTGCTCCAAACATTTGACACAAAAACAAAGGAAGGAAACGCATTCTTGTATTTCCCTTCGGTCAGTCCTTCGGCTTAGTTAGTTTAGTGCAGCTATTAGGCAGCAAGCAGTAAGGGCAGAATATAAAACAAAACAATCAGGATGGTAGAAATAGGGACCAAAAACCAGATGATAATCGAATAAGACCGAAGATCCGAATTCTCAACTAATGTTTAAGGAAAACACACACACGCACACGCATTTAAGTGGACCCGTGCCGCGAATGGGAGAGAAAGGTATGGTACATGTACTGTTTAAAATGCCTACTAACAAACAATACGTAATGTGATATTAATTTATTGATTAAAACAAGGAATAAACACATCGCATTCTTTCATAAAACCGTTTTGGGAGGATGTTTCTGCTGATGACGCTATTTAAGGGGGAATATACACTCTTTTCATATTGTTTCCGGTAGCCAAAAGAAATTGTAACAAGATAGGTAGGTGAATGAAGATGTTTTTGTCCACTGCGTCATACACCGGGCAAAATAAAATCGGGATCGAATATTAGAAGTCGGATAGCACCAATTAGAAGCAGCTTCGAGTAGCATAAAGAAAAAAAAACTTTGTAGCCGGGTAATCGAACTTGACCGGCTTTTTTTCTCATTTCATGACCGTCACCGTACCATCAATACTCAAGTAATCATAACTACGATTCCGACATAGCTTCCGAAACAGATCGAACACCTGTATGTAGTGGGCTATATTTATCCTAGCAAGATGGCCAAACGGGTTGTTTATACCGACATTGTTGGAGCAAGTTCAATAAATTTTGCTAAATTACTCAAAAACAGCTAAGGCTATTATAGCCTTAGAAGATTAGAAAATTTATAGATTTTTTTTAATTTTTTCTCTATTTTTTTATTCTTTTTTAAATTTAAAGCATTATTTGAGTGAAAAGAAGCTTATTTCAACAAATTCCCATTAAAATAAATCAATTTATAAAATTTTTCTAAATTTCCCAAAAAAAAGCTAAGAAAATTTTCAAATTTTTAGATTTTTTTTATTTTTTTTATGATTTTTTATTCTTTATTTAATTTACAGCATCATTTGAGTGAAAAGAAGCTTATTTCAACAAATTCGCAAAGAATTTGTCAAAGAATTTTACAAAGAAAGTATAAAAACAATGTTTACCTAAAAAAACATCCCGCTCTAGCTATGCGACTTAGTAAAGTGAAGAAACAAGACAAAGCGTGTTTTATATTCAGTGAACAACGTATGTTTTATTTCATTGAAAAGTATTGTAAAAAAGAAACAAAAAAAAAAACAGTAGAATTTAGCATGTACAAGATGCTGTAGCTATTTAAATGTATTCGCATTCCTCACTTCCGCCTGTATTAGGTATATGGTTTTATCGACAAACAAGTGTTTCGTTTTATTTTTCCTTCTCTACTGTGCTACTTTGCAAATTGCTTTCTTGCAAAAATCTTCATATAGGATCGAAAGAAGTACAAAGAGCTTAAGAGCTAAATGGTTATAAAAAGTAAACTTAAAAATATTGTAGCAGGCTTGCTTTTGTTTTTGAGGCTCGATAGATTACGGGTGTAAGTTTCTGGATGGATGTTAGTTTTAATGTTTAAAGTTTGTTTTCTATTTGCATCGTTTCATGCATTCGTTCGCTTCTCTTGCGCACGGTTAAGAACAGGATTTGTTTCATTATTGTTATACGTGAAAGAAGAAATGGAAAGATACAAGATGTTCCGTTTCTGCTTCACCTACACTGTGTATACGATCGCAAACAGAACGCAGACAGAACGCACTACGCGCTTGTTGACATCATCTAATATTATTATTATTATCTTTGGGCCCACAGTTAACAAGTTATCAACTTTGTTTAAATGTTTTTGTTTTGATATACAACTGAATGCGAATGCGCTTTCCGTTTTTTTTTTTCATTTTTGGTTTTGATATAATTTTTAAGTAGTTGTTTTTTGTTTGTTTAAACCTTTCTTCCTTCTATATAGACTTGTTTTGATGAATTACTTTATACTATCTTGCTTTCGTACGAAAGACTTATTGCTATGTTTTGCTTCCTTGCTTCTGTGTATGTTTGGTTTAAACTGTACGCTTATTGTACAAGACGTCGATCACCAACAACACATGATACCGGTACACGAACGATCAATGACTATATAGCCTGGATAACTTTGTGTTTTGTGGGTGCTTTTATATGTAATGTTAGGTGCTAAGGTGTGTGTTACTGCAAGAGCAATAGATACTGTACAAAAAACCATTCACCGTTTTGCGGGCTAGTCATTTTGGCAACATTTATGGCTTCAAAAGAAAAAAAATATTAGCAGTTAAGAAAACATAATTTCCCCCTTTAAAAAGGGAGTAAGAAAATGGCTACCAATTGTTCTCTGGCGGGGAGCACTTTGTTTCTCAGTCAGTAATTAATGTACGTGGGCAGAAAGTGAACCGATTTGTGGAAGCCTTTCGGTACGAAACTAAGCATCCAGTAGATTGTAAATTGTTTTTTTAATGATCGTTTTTGTGCCATTTTAATACAGTATTTTTTAAAAAAGATATATAGGAAGTACAGAGAGGATCTTCAGTCATTGATAAGCAAAGGAAAACATCATACGTTTTTGGGGTTTCTTCAAACAAAATAACGTTTTGTATTTAAACGTTGTATATTTTCCTAAACAGAGATATTGAAGCTATAACCAGCGAATACACACGGTACAGTACATACACATCGTCGAAGTTATTGTCGAGTTTTTGCTATGAAAGAAGGTGTTTTGGTAGCTAAGAACCGATTCCACTAGGCTTTGCAACGCAGCACGGAACTATAATTTATCTACAAACGGTAATGTTAATGGAAAAGCGTACAAGTATAAACAGTGGCGTAAATTTATTATCTTCCTATATATTTATATGTTTTGTTACCATTATTTCTTTTTTCCTTTTTTGCTTCCTTTTTTGAAGAAGAAAAAAGTGTTTCCGAACATTCGCTATAACTTTAACGCATGAAACGTGTTATCCTTTTTTTTATTTCTTATCTATTTCTATTTTGCATGTCCGATATGCAAGACAGAGGGAGAGAAAAAAAACAACTTCACCAAACACCGAGTAAGGAACAGAAAAAAAACATTTCTCTTCACACATACATTTTTTTTTATTTCCGAGCATCGAATCTCATCAGTTATTTGTTTGTGTGAGTTTGTTTCTTTTTTGCTAAGACATTTTTTTAACATTTTCCGATACACAAAACAAAAGAAAACACTGACCCAACGATACAAATAACGATAATATTTAACATTTTGTAGTTGTTCCTTCCCCCTACTACGTATCACACCCCCACCGTCAAACAGCTCAGCCACACGGTAGGGTTACAGCCGTTAATTTGAAACATTATCCCCGTTTGCTTATTACTAGGATGGATGGGCAAGTGTAGAGTGTATGATGTCGGTTAATACAACAACCGATACGTGGTGTTTTGTTTGTTTGTTTGTTTGACGCTTTTAACAAACCGCCAAAATGTTCGGTTGCGCAAATATTGGCGGCGCGTAATATTTATGTAATATTTTGTTAGAATATTTTGTTTTTTTTTTTTGTCAAGACGCTTAGAGGCTACGTTTAAAGTTTTTGCTACTATTGCTGCACGGTTCACAAAATGTTATTGTTTTAACTTGTTGTTCTTTTCCCATTTATTCTCTTCCTTTCTTTACGATTATCTTCTGCTGGGGGAAAATATGTTGCATACGTGTTGTGTTTATCTATTCATATTTAACGCTTTTCTTATCAAATTACATTATGTTTATATTACTTCATTTTTCTACGTGCCTTTTACCTTCCTTTCATGTCCTTGTTTTTTTTTGTATTAAAGTTTTGGTTTTCATTTCACTTTCACATTCTTTCTTTTTATCTTATACTGTTTGTTTCACGTAGAAAATATTTATATGTATATAATATGCGTGCGTGTTTGTGTATATGTTTTAACGATTAATGTTTAGAGACATTCGAGTTACGCATTTTACAGGGAACAAAAACAAAGAAAAAACGTTGGAAAACGATGTTGGGTCGTCTCTCAAGTGGTACCAGAGATTTACTAAGAACTGTAGCAATGGCACATGGTATATGAAGTTATTTGCTTACAGGATTAATTTGATTTATCCCGTTTTCTTCAATTTGTTTCACTACCTTTTACCGAGTACACTAGCTAAGCTATTTCTCAGCTTAGTAAAGGGTTCACGGTTTACTACCACGGTTCCATTACTTCTAGTGATCGATTACCGAACGTGCACTTAGTGTACGATCGCGCACGATCGCTCACAGACGTGTAGTAGTGTGTTCAACTGTAGAAACCGTCCTGTGTATTCGCCTTTATCCACATTACATTACACATAGCTACGCATTAGTTTCAGATACGCTGACCGAAGGCACTTTTTTAGCATGATGTATAACGATATATCAATGTTACGGGTTTTATTTGATGTTGTGTTCTTTAGAGTTTGTTTGATTTTTTTTGTTTGCTATACTTCTTCTTACTGTAACTTACACCATTTCGAACGTTTCGACTGCTGTAATGATATACGTTAGGCGTGTTTCCTTTTATTTAGCAATGTTTTTTTTTCATCCAATGTCGTTTCTTATTATCGCTTTACGATCTTTTTTTCTTGTTTTTTGGTACCAAGAGATTTAATGGTAAGGTGAACAGGAAAATCAACTACCAACAAATCGGACTTTTGAACCGTGTCCCTCACGCGACTCCAAACACGCTTTACAGCACCTGTAGGTTTTCGCAGTTCTTAAACTTTGAATCCTCCTTGCCGAATATCCACGTGATCATCTGACGTGCCTTCATCGATGCTCGGACAACGCTACGATTTTTGTACCAGTGTGCGGACGATGGTTCTCGAATTCCCTAGCGCAAAAGAATGTTTAAGAATAAATACAGAAAACAAACAGAAACGGGGCAGGCTAACTTACCTGTACGGCCGATTGTTCCCTTTTAAGACGTATCTGTGATAGAATTCCGGCCAACAGTTCATCCACATTGTGGTTGATTGCTACCGATACCTCGATGAATTTGATTTTGTGCGTACAGGCTAAACATTTGCCATCTATAGACGGATGGAGGAGATAAACGTGTCATAGTCATGGAGTAAGCTGTCTACTTGGAAAACGGTGTCCTCCTTACCCTGTGACGATACAGCCCGCGATCGGGCCAAATCGATCTTGTTCGCTACCAGAATCGTTGGCCGTGACCGGCTCACGTCCATATCGTGCAGCATGTTGAGCAGCTGGTCCGCCCGGCTAAATGTCGCCTTGTCTACCACGGAGTACACCACCAGAAATGCGTCCGCCTTAAGCATTTCATCCTGCAACGACAAAAAAAAGGGGCAAACATCAAGAAACGAAGAAGCAGAAAAAAACGACTTAATCAAGGCACGAGACACCGAGGGCCGGGGGCGGGGTGCAAAAATCTCACTTCCCCCTGCTGCTACCGAACCGAAATCTGGATTAGCTTGATTATGTCAACTCGCATTTCGCATTAGTATTCCGCTCGGACCTGGTCGTGCCCTTCCCATAGACACGCACACATACACAAGCGCCCAGACGGATACGCTTCCGATTAGAACGAGACATCCTTTCCGTACGGTGGTGGCGCTGTACGGAATATTTTATCGCGCTATCGCAAATAGAAGCGAACTCCACGCCCGTGGGACCGGTGACAAGGCACGAACGAACGGCACGACCGTTAGCAGTGGCAAACCGGGCCGGTATGCTTTGACTGTTTTAATCCCACCACACTCCTGACATTCGGTGGGTAAGCGCACGGGGTAATTCAAATAGCTTCCACAAACAATTCTGCGTCGTTCCTAGCGACACGCCACACGGACGACTGTTTTTGTCTGTTTAGACGGGTTTGGTTTGACTAATTGACCACGGTTCAATTGAATCCATTTCTTTGCATTTTCTCACCAATTAGTAATGATTTAATGACGTCGACTTTGGGGAGATCGGGCGCTTTTTCTTTTTGCTTTTCGCCCGCAATGTCCTGTCGGGCTGTCACTTTGTCTTTTAGACGCTTAACGTAAAGTAATTATGGAAAGTGAGGGTTAATGTTGCTGATGTAATTTAGAACGTTTGATTTTTATGGTTGATTGATTTTTGCTGCAATAAGTTTAATACAGCTGGAATGGATATGAAATGTTAATCAGACTAAATCTTTCTTTTTCAGCAAATAAATTACTGAACAGAATGAACACTGTATTTTTAAAAATATTATAACAACTTTAATTTTTTGATTTGTTATATTATAGAAAAGCAAATGGAAATTAACTAGTCTTGTATTGAATTTGAATGACTTGTATTAACACATTCCGACAATACTTTATAGTTTTGAAGCCTTTTCGGCATTGCTTATAGTTTTTGAAGCTTAAAAGAAATCTTCATTTTAATCATTCTGAGTGCGTAAATAATTGATAAAGAAAAAAAAAATTGTGTCTTAAAATATTTCAAAAGTCCCTAAGCTTAATCTCAGGTTTTTTTTAACTAAAATTGGAATTGATCCCACCACCAACGGTTTTATTTTAATATTGTGTAAGAGTATATTTTTTGCTTTGTTAAATCACTCGGTAAACAATATTACATTTATGATGAAATAAAATAAAAACCACTTCAACACAAATCCAGTGTAAAAAAAGATTTTCAATTTATAACAAAATAATTCATTTATGTTTAGCTCAATTTGTCATTTTCCTAATTGTCAATCTCTGACCTTAGTTTGATTTGTTGATTCTATCTAAAATACTTGTTTAACTAGTAATAAATAAAAAACTTGTAACTGTTTCAAATACACCAAAGACGTCAGTATATAGTAAGAAAATATCATATAATTTATAGCACATCAATTTAAGCTATACGCAAAAATCTTATTCTAAGTCAAAATAAATATCAAAATAAAATTATGTGAATTTTTTTAAAACAATAATAACATTAAACCCAACATAGGGTCATAAAAATCTTCACATCCATCAATGTAAACGAAAACCGAAAAAAACTGCGTTTTTTTCTCGCTCCAACATCCCCTCTGTTTTGCTCGAAAATTAAATTTATGCCTTTTTACAATATTCATAAACTTCCCTCGAGCGTGTAAAAACGGTAAGGGAAAAAAAACAATCAACCCAAAATGCATAGACGCATAAATATGGATCGCTTACAATCTTATCATCATCCTGGTAGCACGTACCCGGGACCGGTTCACCTGCGATGCAAATCATATCTTTGATTAAAGGAAATGCTTTATGTATGTGAAGGACAAATACACATCACGCACCATTTTTAACCTGCAACCATCAGCATGCTCAGCATGAAAAACACCATGCGCCTCCATTCCAGTTGTTCCAAGCTGTTCGTTATCTACTCCCTTTCTCGGTCTCTCTATCTCTCTTTCTCTCGCTTAGCAAAAAATGATGATTCAGCTCGGTTGCTGAATTTCTAATTTGGAACTATATCTGTCCTTTTACAAAGCAGAGAAAAACAACCCCCAGAACACAGATAGTGCTGCATAGGGTAGTATGGTATGGCAAAAAAGGTGTAGTAAGGGTAGTACGGATCTTCCACTGATTAAACACGTTTGTTCTACGGATGAAATAAAATCGTCTGTATGTTTTAGGAAGGACGCGTGTGCGTGTGTGTGTGCGTGTGTAACATGTTTGACCCTCGGGCTTCAGTTTCACACCCTGGCACACTCATGTTACTGTTTAAAATTCATAAACGATTCCATTTGCTGTCTGCCGATTAGGACATAATGCGATCCGGTACAAAGTGAAGTCTGTTTTTGCTTCACCGTAAACCTTTTGCCCTATAATAGGATATCATCTTTCCACACAGGATGTGCTGAACGTGCGAGTGCCAGAAGTGAAATGTTTCACAGCTCGAGCTCGATTTAAATATTCATCTACCTTTTTATTTTTTTATTTTTGCTCCAAACTTCCATTTGTTCGTTTCGGTCGACTGATAAGAAACATGTGCAGAGTATATAAAATATTCTATTTTATAGCATTCCCAACAAAATTTGATAAGAAAAAACTAATATTTTATATTTTAATATTACCAATATAAAAAATTTTTTTTTATTAAATTCTACACACTCAAGGGTTAACTCTCCTATGTACTCTCCGTAAGGCCCCCAAAACCCTCAAGACGGAAAGAATAAATATCCATATTGTTATTATATTTTTTTTGACAGACTTAGACACAAACGTGACGCAAAATGGACGACAAAATGCAGAAGAAGAAGCACCAATGTAGTTTTTCAAAAATGGCTCCAGGCACCCAATTGAGGAAGAAGGACTAGCTGCCCTTATCGTACAGCGATGGTACCACTCTATCAGTTTCTGGTGCTCGGTCAGCCGAAGACTGACGGAATGGCTTGGCCAGATTAGCATCAGGAGTGGTCTCCGGAAATGGGTGAGAAACCGGCACTGGAATCCTTGGCCGACAGCTTTCACTTAAATCCTCCTCTCTTCCATCTTTCTGCGACCCGAATCCCTTCTTTTCGCGGGTGCAAATAATAAAACGGACTGTCGCCTTTTCGAGCCCGGACAGCTCAAGTTGAAGTCCTTCCCGTGGTATGCCTGCAGCACGCAAATTCCACATCACAACCGGTACCGCAATCGTACTGAGCGTTTAAGGTGGCGTAAAACATTTGCTATACTTTGCTTTAAATAATCATAAAAAAAACGATGACAATTGTTGGCTTTAAAGGTTTGATAAAGTAATTATCATGCACAACGTACATAGTAGCGCAACGTGGCACACCGTAAGCCACGTTCCCGTACCGGAACACAGCAAAAGGATACAATCTGCGAAAAACGGAAAGCAAAAACCGGAACGGAACCGAACCTACGTCGCCGTCCGTCGGGTTAAACGGTTATAGAAAGTGTTGATGATTTCGCAATAAAAGTGCCATGAATTCGCAATTAGCATTGCGAGGCGCGTGATGCGCGTTCCTTCCCTTGTTGTGTGGTCATTTTCCTTTCTTTCGCGGATTTTCTTTTTCTATTTCCATTCGTGTGCGCAAAACTCGCGAGGCTTTCTATGTGCTGTATGGTTGAAAACGGCATGATTTCATTTGAATGTTGATTAATTTTGCATTCACGGGTGTTTGCCGTATTTGACCAATTAAACGAACCGAAGTGGGGTTTTGTTATTTGCCGTGGGTTAGGAAAATTTAATTTTGCTTCA
>CM028106.1:24144004-24155035 GCA_016170015.1 Anopheles longipalpis
TTGTAACCTTTAAATATATGTATTGTAATTAATTTATATTGAAATTTTGATTAGAATTTCTTATTAAATATGTTACTAAAAAGGTATAAAAGTAGGAAAAGATTATAATTCTAAAATTGCTCGATCTTAATAAACAGACATCCGTTTGAAAAGATGTTCTGTGGATAAATTGGTATTGCACTGCACTGGAATTATGTTTAAATTTGTTAAGCTTTTACTGAACAAAACCTATTTCACTCTAATTTTTCTTTATTTCGAAGTACAAATACAAATTCAAATAACATGAAAGATTCACATTTCTTTAGCTAATTTTATATTTGGCACACAAATAAAACAACAGTTTATAAACAGTTTATCAGAGATTATATTGCTTCAAATAATAAGATAAAAATTTATGTCACAAATAATTAATGAATTGTTCATCAAATATATTTGTTCATCAAATATATAAATTAAGTGTTATTCTTTCAAAAACAACTGAAAACTAATATTTCAATCATGGAAAAAAGCAATTATAAACACTTAAAGATTAAATGAAAAAGATTTAACTGTCCTCGTACTTGGTTGGGCATAGATTAAAATTAGTATAACAGTAGAACTGCCAAGCGGTTGAAGCGGTTGTTTTATTGTTGATCACATTATAAGCATTTTTGGGGCAGAACAAGATTATGTTGAAAAAATTTTTTTGAGGTTTGTACTATAAAATAAATATGTAAAAGTTATGCTTAGTATTGTTTTACGTCAAAAATTTATTTGATTAAAAAGGAAGTGTGCCAGTCGACTGATGACTGATCCGGTACTTGTAGTGTAAATTTCTTTATTCCTTAAAAGTCTATATTTCTCCTTCTAATTTACCACCACCCTCGTGTACTTGTGTGTACAGTAAACAAAATAAATTAAACGTTACAAACCATCTTCTAATATTAACCAAAAAAAAGCAAAAAAAATCCAAACTATCTGCACCACGTCCCAAAAAAAAAGTTCCATCTTACCGATCGGGGTCCTGTGATACGTGCGCTCTGTGATCGCGTCGCTGGCTTCCTACGCCGATAGCCCGGTGTACCACTGTCCGGTGTGTCACCCTCCGACGGTGGGCTGATAATCGTTTCCAAGCTAGCGCATGCCGGTGCCGATATCGACGAGCTGCGCTTTTTGTACGCAGGACGCGCCGACGACGACATTTCGTCTGCCATGGTCATCGGTGTGAGTCCGCTGCACCGAACCCCGGTGTCGTTTACGAATAATGGCCGAACCAGTCACACAGCACCAAAACGTTCAAGTGCGTGACTCTCTGCCTCTCTCGCTCTCTCTCCGTTACGAAATGTTCCTGAAGATATTATTACTTATCGTGCTAATGGTTTACATGTACATTTTGGTGTATGAAATTGAAATTGCTTTTCCGTATGTATTGGCCGACTGTACACGAACAGCTGCGTTTGCTCACCTTCACCAGTCACTGTCCGTGGTGCATGCCGTTAAACACTAAGGGGAAAGAAAAGAAGAAACAAAAAAAACGGATACGAAAAAGATTACTATTCACGCTTTGAATTCGTTTTAATTTCATGATGGTGTAACACCCTTTAACTCTCCTATCGCTTATGTGTCTGTTTGTACATTAACTCAAGTGTGTAAACTTCGGATGCATTCATTACACCCTTTACACTGCATTTACACTTAAATGAGCGGGGAGGACGATAGTTTAGTACTTCTGCTACGGTAAAACAGTGGCATGCGGGCGTCAACAATAGACGTCAACAAAACGAGCTTGAGCGGACATGTGTCGCCTCCCCCCCCGGTTCTGGAACGGAGTGTATCCGTGAAAACAGGAAAGCCCATTGCTTGTCAACCATATGCATCATATCGTTTGCAAAAACCCCATCCATCCCCCATCTGGGCCCGGAAGCCATTTACACCGGTTGCCTTCTTGCGGACCAAATCTGGGCCGCACGTAGTGGCACCAGCAATGGTTGGAGGCTCATGAATAAACATCAAACTGTACTGGTAGCAAACGATTTGCCACCGAAGAACCATCGAGTGCGCGTACCCATATATAACATGTCCACATACATAAGACCATATATAGACTTATAGAACTCGTACTTTAAAACTTCCACTAAATTCAATTAGTTAAAAGTTGCACCAAATACCGTCCAGTCAACTTTTACCATTTCATATCAGTGGTCTTCAGTTCCTCCTGCGACCGGCCACTGTTTGGCGACGTTTCGTCGCTATATTGATAAAGCAATAGAGCAACTGTTTTACACACCTCCATTTTCCATTTCCACGGCGTTACAGTTTTCCCCAAACCGTTTGTCCTCCCAACGTGTTTGACGCTTGCAAAACAATGTTCTGCAAACCT
Organism: Anopheles longipalpis; assembly: GCA_016170015.1. Lineage (NCBI taxonomy): Eukaryota > Metazoa > Arthropoda > Insecta > Diptera > Culicidae > Anopheles > Anopheles longipalpis. Next base: position 24,146,364 of record CM028106.1, read on the forward strand.
TCTTCTCCTGTTCTCCCGCACCTTTTTTCCCAGCCGACAAACCTTTTGGTAGGCTTACAAGGTAGGTGCTTTGTGTAAGTTTCACTCAACGCCAACTTCCCCCCCCAACTTGTTGTATTACCGATGTGCCGGCACTTGCTAACAAGAAGCCCCGGAAGAATTTCTTGTTTTGGCATATCTTTTGCCTTTTGCGTGTCTGTGTGTATGTGTGTGTGCTCCGACACCGCAAATGGCCGGGCAAGACCGGGCGCTACGGGGAAACCATTCGCACGAAGAATTCAATATTTTAACGTCAGTGCTGCAAAACTGAAGCGAGATCTCGGGGAAACCTGGATTCGTTTTCCCAACCATGCCGACATGGTATGTCCTACAAATGTTTTGAGTGCAATAGGGGGAGATGGTGGGGAGGGAAAGAAAAGGAGGGAAATGGGTTTCGTAACATGCGGGTGAATGTTTTTGTACATGCACGCGAAACTCCCTCCGCTAACATGGCCACATCGAAGGATCTCGCAGCAGCTCACACTCACTCACAAACACACTCAAAAGGCAGTACCGAGATGGAAAGGCACTTTGAAGTTGAGAATGAATTCAATTAATTGTTGCTCTTCCAGAGAATTAATGCTATATATGCGTACTTGCTCCGTAACCAGGGACAGGGTTGGAGCGATTTAATTTACCTCAAGTTAGCCGAAATGGCAAACATGTACGTTGAGCTTTGCTCACCGCTAGATACTGAGACCGGGCTTAACGAATTTCCCTCTTCGACAAGTGATTAGACACCTCATTTGTGGTTCACCTTAGGAAGGATGTTCTCTCCCGAAAAGCCTCCCGGGGAGTGGAACCTCGGGGTGAATGTTAAGGTAACATTCATTTATCTTGCTGACACGGCTCGAGTATCATTTGCATTGTTTTGCAAGCAAACTGTTGCCTGATAAATGATGATTAATGATGGTAGGTTACATTCTTCGAAGCAACATTTCTTCAACAGTGACAGAAATAAGTTATGATTTTGCTGGAGTTTAATACTGATTGGCAGCGTTAGTGCTTCGTGTGGACTAAGGAAAACGCCTACAACAAACAAGAGTTGAAAATTTCTTTTCTTTGTTTCTTTGTAAGCTTCAAAATATATTTTTCTAATGCTTCTTACTCTATAAGAGATTGAAATATTTTTAATTAAGAGATGGGCATACGGAATCAGTAATGAGAATGAATGATTTAAATCATATCAGTGAGTTAGAAGACTCATTTAAAGTGATTTAAATCACTCCTGAGACAGTTAAATAAGAATGAGTGAGTTAGATTGGAAATGAACTCTCTGCTGCGGTATCAATTTCTCACTGATTTAGCATGAGCTGAGATGGTTTAAATTCATCTCACTAAGAGTTGAGCCCATCACACCACGAAGGGTTCAACCCCTATCACTCACACAAAAACTTTGTTTACCTTTTCTTTATTGAAATTCTCGGGCTTCTTACGAACTAAATGAAATTGCTTAATCAGGTTTCTTTGGCTGCCTGAGTGAACTACCAGGCGTCTCCATTTTTTTTATATTACATCAGTTAAAGCCTCATTACTTCGGCGGTTTGGCACCGATCGTTGGGAAAACTTCGAAAAAAATTAGTTAATTAACTAGGGAAGATACGTGTCAAAATAGAGATTTTAATAATTATTTTCATACAAAACTAAGGGTGATTATTTTTCAACGGCTTTTTTTCTCGATCATTTGAGTTTGGGTAAAACTTTAGTAACACTAAAATTGACTCCACAAAAATACTTAGTACGCGAATATTTCCTGGTGTATTTATTTATTTTTCCTGCTATCCTCTTGCATAAATTTTCTTTTCAACATTCCATCCATCCAATGCTCTTGAAGCATTCTTTAGCATTCTTCGCTGTTCCATCTTTTTTGCTCTTTAAAAAAAAACACAAAACAAGTACGTTAAGTTTATTTCACCAGTTATGTTTATAATCAGCTAGATGACAGGCAGTTTGTGTACACAGCCGTACTACTACCTACAACTTTCCAAACGAGTAGCGCTGGAAAGCACCGGAAGCACGACTCGTGAATATCTAAGACGTCAGCAGAAACCCTTCCAAAGTAGCCCTCGGCCCTCCCCATTTTAGCTGCCCCCATGTACCAAACCCCTGTGAGGTCGCAAAAATGCAACCCTTTTGCATGCCAAATCTTACAAAACAAGACGAACGGTCGGTCTTTCTCTCATGCATGTTAGTACAGGGTACAAACACGGTCACAAATATTGTTACGTAAAGGCTGGCAAAAAGAGTTCCCCCCTTTTCAGGTTGAGTAAAGCTGTGGGAAAAAAGCCCCCGAAAAAGAAACCCACCGAATGAACGAAAAAAAGGCATTACTTTGCACAATTTGTTACAATGTCCCTATAGGGTCTCCCCTGGCATTCGCACACTGAAGAAACGCTCAACCGTTTGACGTGAACATTTTGTGGAATTTATCGAGAGGTCAACTATTCCACCATGGACAAACCAAACCCCAACTGTACCGGGTCCTCCTGTCCAGGCCCCGAATGTGTTGTTTTGTTTAACTTCGCTACGCTGCCACTTAAAGCCACTGGTATCGTTAGCAAATGCTTCCCCACATTCCCAAGAATACCTGAAAGCCATCCGAAAAACCGAAAAAGAAACTTTTAAACTTTTGCCACCCACCGAAACCATTGCTGTTTTTTTTTGTTGCTGTAACTTTATTATTTTAAGCATTGGTTACGGTCAAAGTTTCTCGTCTCTCAGTAGAACTTCCACAAAGCAAGTGCAGTTACGCAGTGCGCACTCACACACAGACAAGAAAGAAACTTTTCCAGTCCACTTCAAATTGTGCTACAAACAAATGTTCAAATATCATTGCCAGTCTCCCGGGCACTTATAGACGGGGAGCACACTTTAAGAGAGATCACTTCAATTGGTGAGCTGTGTGTGTTGATTGCAAGACGGTTTTGTGTTCGTTAGCATGTTGTACCCCGATTATGGTACTTCCTTTTTTGCCAGGTCTTAGCCCCCCCCCCTCCTCCCCTTTGGATAACGATTCACAATTCCGTATGCTTTTATTTTATTGTTTTGCTTGATGCCTCATTACTGCAAATGAAAGCGCACACGATAAGGCGCACACGAAAACGCCTGCGTACGGCGTGGTAAAACAAAACATACTCGCTTCCCTTCTTTTTCTCTAAAACAAAATGGACACGAACCACGAAGAATGTGTCATTCCGGTACGGTTAAGTAATTTCCCTTCTTAATGTCGCTTCGAATATACCTTCCTTCCCTGCTTCTTTCATCTTCCAATTTCCCCTTCTCTCTCTCTCTCTATTTCCCTATCCTCCACCACCGCCACCCCCCCTCCGAAACACCAACAAAAGATTATGTTGTAAATGCACGGCCACCATTAACCATGTGGCGGACCGGAACAGGAGATTGCCCAACCAAAGGATAAGCGCACAAACAGCAAGTGACAGCAAGTCGAATGAAAGAAGCAAAACCGACCACATCCATGGGGAATTAAACTCCGTAGCCGTACGTAGTGGGCCAGAAGACGAATACAAAAAAACATTGCCGCATAAAAAAACGGGTTAATACTTACAGTCGTTTGCTGAAGCGAACGCAAACTCACAACAAAACAAAAAACAACAACGAAAAATGAGGATGAAAGGAACCCTTCGTTCATGGACAGTAGTCGCTCCAATCCCGTAAGCTGTTTATTTGCAAATATGAATCATCTAGCAAATCCTGGGGAGCAGCGATCGGAGGGAGATTAGCATGGCTTACCAAGTGGGGGGGGGGCAGTTTGCAGATGGGTTGACGGACGGGTGTGATTGTGTATGATGGAGGTCGCTCTGGATCCTTGTGGTTTATTGTGATGTGTGTATGCGTCCACCTCGCAAACTTCCCGTCTCCCCCCTAAAAAACCCCTTTTCGCTCCTTTATGACAGATATCACTTTTAATGTCTGGCTGTCGAGAAGAATTATGCAGACTAATCACTGACTCGCTCGACAGCACAACGTTTCTTGGCGAAGATTGCGATCAAACAAGTACAAACAAGCAAAGTGTGTAATGGTTGGCCGTGGGGACAAGCTTTTTAAATGAGATTTTTATGCAGATTAGACGGATTGTATCGTGTAGCAAAAAAAACACGCTGGGGGGAGAAAAACAACCGCGTTAAGGACAATTAACGCTCAACTTGGGAAGGTTCGTTTGTTTTGTGTTTTTTTTTTCTTGCTCGACAATGGAAATTGTGCCGTACAATTATTTTACAGCGATCTGAAACTGGACTGATATAAGTATTGTGTTGAGTGAAGAAATGAAATAGAAACAAATTAAACAGGGGAAGATTTTTTCTTTTCAAGGAAATAGTAGGTCATCGGTAACAACTTCACACCTGACGGGATCTGTCGTCGAATTATGATTCATTATCTACTAGAAGTCTTCTCATTACGCGTTTGAGTAGCTAGAAGCTTAAACAAGAGATGATTTCATACTTCTATAATTGATAAGAACTCGAAGATTGAGCATTGACGACGACTTCGACACTTAAAGATCGACTTCGTCCCATTTGTGGATATTTAAATGTCACTAAAAAGATCGCCAATATGCTTCAGATTCTGAAAAGAATAGTGTAACAGCTGTCCCATTCCTCTGGCATTGGGTTCTCCATTGATTTTAAAATTGCAACCGTAATCTCCTCAGTTCAACCTGACGCGATAGAAAAAGAAGCGCCTCAAGAAGGAGGAAACATTGGGAGTCAAATCAAATTATAAAAGGATGGCAAAGGCTAAGGATTTTGAACTGCATATCAGGAGTAATTGTCTACACCGTCATGTAGAAAGGGGTCATACAAATCCTAACATACAAAGCGGTACTCTACTGAGAAACGAAGAAGCCATCGAAAACAAAATCTATCAGAGAAGACTCTCTAGAGTAGGACATTACGATTTATTCATGAGGTTGGTCAAGATCTGACTTTGACAAGATCTGAATTCTAACTTTGAAGGACCTTTTAAGGATCGTGATTCATCGAGAATGGTGAGCGATCTTGGTTCTGTTGTCAGTGTATGTAGCAATACCGCACTGATATGGCTATGGACCCGAAGCCTCTAGAAGGATAATATAGGGACTCCATACCCTACTCCGACTCAATATGTCCCCGTCGTTCAGAATGGTAACAAATCTCTCCAAATATGTATCTGAGCTTGGGTATACGGGGCAACACAAGCCCTTGGGAAGATGGGGTATATGGCTAAATTGAGCGGAGGGGAACAGCCAGCGTTTGTTCTCCATGTTAGAGGCGGCTAGATGTTCCTTCTGTCCTGGAACCCTACGGGACTTAAACGGAGGAAGCATAGGCTCTCCGACGAGACAGGGGGTTGAGGGAGAGGCCTTGCAAGCCACCCCCAATACAAATGCAACGAAAGGAAACCAAGAAATGATGAGGATGTCGGACTTATGCACGGCTCGAACTCGAGCACCAGGAAGGTGCTCGTCAGCGGATCGCTTCGTTCGGTACGAGGCGGAGAGGAGCATAGCGAGCTCAATGGCTGGATAAGGTAGAGTCAAACTTGTCGGAGATCGGATGCAGCCGTGGATGGAGGACTGCAGCCCTAGACCGAGTTTCCTGGAAACGGTTTGGCGACCAGGGCGCCATTTTCGCCGGATTGGTGATTGGCCAGATAAGAAGAAGAAGAAGAAGTGAGCGATCTTGACTCTGTTCACCAAGCTGACGGAATCTTGCCCATTCTGCAAAGTTGTGATTTTTTTTAACAAAGGCACTGAGAAGGTATTCTTTTCTCCAAACATCAAAGAGTTTGCTAAAGCCCTAAAAAATACTTTAAATAACATGTAACCACCAGAAGGATTGCACGTATCACAGGTTGATATGACAAGACTCTGATTTTCTAGCTCATGATAACTTCTCTTCGCTGCTCTTTTTCATCACACTTTATCCATTTCCAAGTTTATTCAAGTTGCAAATATTTGCACCAATTATTGTTAGAGGCTTCCTTTTCAATTCTTCAAACTCATAAAATAAATCTAAATTGTAATATATTTATCCATTAACTATGAAACCAGACAGCAATGAACCAATGTTAATTATTATATTAAGTATTCATATAAAACACTTGTACATACTTCCTGCTTAGGTTGCAACCGACAATCCTGTTGATTGTAATACCTCTTGGAAATGCAAAGTTTAAAGCGCAAGCAAACAAACAAGCCTGAAACATCGATTACTCTGTCGCCTTTACGCCCGTTAAATTTTACACCCCGGTCCGCATTCTTCTTCATTTTACACTACCGTACCGACTGGACTGGTGACTTTGGACGAGTAATCGACACACTTACTAACTCTAGGAACACCACTCAAGCCTCGCAAGGCTCACAGCTGCTATCCATTCAGCTTGGGGTGTTTATTTAATGGAATTTTTAATTATCCTACGCCACCATCGGATCCACCGAACCAGAGTTCCGACGATTCATAATTCATGAGCTGAAGCTGGTCCGGTGGAGGATTTGCACCATGTGGCCGCTGACAATGGATCACCACCAAAAACAATCCAGGCGCTTTACGGGTGGTCGCATCCCGTTTTATCACTATTACAATTAGCATTCATCCAACCACCGTTCGGAAATGACCTGACTGCTACTGCTGCACCGTGCATTAAGTACAGTAATGTCCGCTTTTAGAAGCGGCACTGCACCACAACCAGACGCGCATTTACTTTGGTCGGTTTCACATGAACCAATTTTAGTCGCTCGGCCTGAAAACTTCGGTAAGGAAAGACTGAAGTGAAAACTCGGCCGCAACATCCCGAAAACCCCATCAAGGCGACTGCCACTAATCAGTTTAAGCGAAACATAATTTTCCGCTAGCGCTTGCGAACGGATGCAACGATTGCAAACCGATGCAACATAATTGGATGTCTGCCACTCACTCAACACAGCACGAAGAAGCGTACCCACCGACGCCTAATGTCAATATCAACCGATGACAAGGCCCACATAACACACCGGGTGGACAGCCTTACGGCTCACGGTTTTATTTGTACGTGAAGCACAAATTATCCGGCACCCTTCCAACGGGCAGTGGGACCGATGAGCGCGTCAGGCTTGCAATCACGCTCATATTTTTCCTCTCCTCAAACCAAGCTTACCAAACCCATGCACACCAGAGCGTGCTGTCCTTTTGCATCGTCCTCACACCTGTTGTAGGATGTGCGCCATTGTTGCATTGCAAAGTTTCCCGTACCCGTTGCATTTTAGCACAGCAGTGACAGCTTCACCGCACAGAAACCCGCTCCCTGCCCCGATTCCGGCTGGTTCCCCTTTATTATCCTCGAACTCCCCTCCGGGTGGCGTCAGTTCTTTATGAAGTTTTAACCCGATTACCGCGTCAAAAAACCCCGGCATGTATGTGTAACGTGTAGTGTGGTGTGGCAGATACGTTACAGGTGAACAACAGGGTGCACAACAAACAAAGGGACGACCGTGAAAGATCGTCCGCCGGAGTGCTAGGGGAACCGGGGCCGCGTACCGGGTTATGGTGATAAGAATGGCTCGACGCTTTTGCGACATCGCAACCGGAAAATAGCACCCAACAATTGCATTTCATAACTAATAACCAGTGTGTGTTACCAGCGTTCGAATGTTCGAGGATTAAATAACGTGATTTGTGCCTGAGTAGAGGAGCGTTTTTTTTCTGCAAATGTGTGTTATAAATACGTTTGGAATTTATGGCAGTACGTTAGTGAACGATAGTGACTAAGTCGTAAGTGACCCATTTACTTTAAACCGTCTGTAATTTAATCCCACTGTCCATTGTGAGCCTTCAATAATTGCGCCTAAAAGTTAGGCTATTTTGTGTAGTTTTTTTATAGCATCTTTAAATGAATTACCAAATGAACTTAAGAATAAATAAAAGGCGTAAATACAGCTACACTAAGGCCTGTTTGCTAAAGTAATCTTATAATAACTGGCTGTTCAATTAATCTCGAAGGCAGGATGGCCTACGTACAGAAGCGATTTACCACTGTGCAGAGGATGAACCCGTTGTGAAAATTATATTGCATCCCCAACAACTGCAGTCACATCCGGTGTTGTGTCACATGGCAAGTAGTGAAACAGTTCACTGGCGCACCTAGTTGATCTGTTCCTTCCCGAGTCTGTTCCTGCCCGGGAAAACAGCAAGCAAGAAAATTCTAAAGACTAAAAAAGTTCCGGAGCTAAAGTTCCCGGTTTGTTTCCCGACAGTGGCTGCGGGCCGGATGATAACGGCCAGGTCACTAATCGTCAGGATGATGGCAACACCTTCATGGCACAGCACAGCGGGAAAACGCCTATATAGTTCATTCAAGAGTATACCTCGAAAGAGAACTCGTAGAACCGTATCTCTCGGTACCGGAATTTGCTACGGTTGCTGTCTTTTTTTTCTTATTCCATTAACGGTCTCTACCATAAAACGTTCCGTATCACGGTCATCAGCCGTCCCTGCCGATGACGGGTAGCGATTTTCCTTCGGTTTCCGGTTTCCGGCCGGTCACCGTAAGGCGGTGAACCCGAATCAGAAGACACATCCATTAGATAGATGAATAATGGTTTGTAATGATTGAAATGTGCAAGTGTTTCCAATGGGTGCGCAAGTGCGCATCGTCCATCG
>CM028106.1:24157622-24177789 GCA_016170015.1 Anopheles longipalpis
AGGACTATCTTTGGCGGTGTGTGCGAGCAGGGCGTGTGGAGAAGGAGAATGAACCACGAGCTAGCTGAGCTGTTTGGCGGTGCAGATATCCTGACGGTGGTCAAAGCCGGAAGGATAAGGTTGCTGGGGCACGTGATAAGGATGCCGGACTCATGCCCCACCAGGAAGGTGCTCGTCTGCGATCCGTTCGGCACAAAGCGTAGAGGAGCACAGCGAGCTTGTTGGCTGGATCAGGTGGAGTCAAACCTGTCGGAGATCGGATGCAGCCGTGGATGGAGGACTGCAGCACTGGACCGAGTTTCCTGGAAACGGATTGGCGACCAGGCCATGTCTACGCGACGTGCTCGACCATGAGCAGGCCAGAAAAGAAGAAGAAGAGAAGTGCTGGATCGCTGCCAATAAGAAAAGGTTTGTTTGATTATGCCATCCCAGACTGTTTCTCATTTCCTACTCGATGCCTGCGAAACCACCAATAGCGCGGAAAAGCGCTTGAAGAATATTGAATTAAACAAAACGGCTAACCTTTTGGGTGCTAGATGGGATATGAAATATTTCCCATAATAGCTTTTGCTCTAGCGGTCAGCTAGTTCTAGTTCGATATACAATGTATGGCGTAATTAGGGACGCGTGCATGATGATTTGTGATGCTCGATTGACTTTGTTAATTACTGTGTTTGTTTAATTAACAAAATGCAAACAAACAAACTTTTTGCTCAATTAATCATCTTTTTTCGAATATGTTTTTTTTTATTTGTAAATAATTAAATGCAAATAACTTTTAGCAAACATTTGAAACAAATGTCTGTTTTATCCCGTTAATTTTTTTTATATCAATTTTTACTTACTCTCGTGGAAACTCAAATTCATGAAACATTTAAAGAAGGTCACATTACACAAATTTCAATTTATAGACAATATTGTGGGTTTTATATGACCATTCTGTTCTATTCTAACAAAAATTACAATGTTTGAGTTGCATTAAAACTATTTGCCATTTTAAATCATTTTTAAAACTAATTTGCATGTCCTACAACAAGGGTTTTCATGTTAAAACTCCAAAGGAACATTTATCAGCTAAAGTTGAGTAATTTTCTGCGGTAAGTTTTATTTTTCGCTTTCGAAGTGAAGCGGTAGAACGATGGCGTGAATTTAATGACTGGAAAATAACTTCAAGATGCTTTTTAACATATTTATTGGTGCGCCCTGGTGTGCGTATGCCCAGTGTAATGGTTGCCCATAATTTACAGTTTTATTTCCCAAAAATGGGCCGAAAATTAACATACAATAAATCACCCATGTCCATTCGCCAAACTAAACAAATAATTAAATAAATGACTGCTAATTTACGCTACATCTGCCTCTAAATTAATGAAAAATGTCTTACTGAGACCCTTTTTTGAAACAATAATAAAGATGGAAGAAGGAGAAAAATTTAATGTAATGCGTAAAAATATACATAATTCTTAGATTTTTTTTCATCTTCTCTGCTTTCTCTGCTTTTCTGACTCAAAAAAACTAGTGATCTTATACTAGTTTTAACTAATTGAATTACGGATTGTATTACACATGGAATGACTTATGGGAATCGAATAGGGCCACAAACTTAAAGTAAAAGGTAATGCAACAAATTAAAATATTCTCCTTAAGTCATCTCAATCAATCGACAAATACCCCGAAAAAAAACAGCATCATATTACACTCATTGGCGGGACGTTTTCAATTAAGTTCCCCTTTCAGCTGCACCACGGCCACGGAACAAAACAAACGAGATGAGAAAAAATTTCAATCAAAACCCTTCAACGCCAATCAAACTGCCAAAATCAAATGCAGATTCACAGTGGCTTTTTTGGCGGCGGCACAGAGAGAGAGAGAGAGAGAGAGAGAGAAGTGCAGAGGTGACACAAATTTTGGGAGGGAATAGTTTTGTTGTTATGCGCCTGTTCGAGAGTGTGGTGTGGTACCTCACCAACAGAAACCACTCGATTTAACTTTCTTCATCAAATTTCAATTTTAATGAGTTTTACCCAACAGAAAAGCACGTCAGCCCGGTTCCCATCGTTCTTTGTGTGCATAAAGTTGTGCGTTTTTTTGGGTACAGCCCAGATTCACCAAAGGCAGTTAGAAACGACTTCGTGGCTTTGTAGTGTTTTTAGAACAATATTACCTAACCACAACTTACCATTCACAGACTTCGGGCCATCGGTGCACGCGACTCCATTTATTGTCATTCAGTTCAAAACTGCTGAAGCTTTCCGTCCCGGGGCAAGTGCCGGGAAGCGATTTATTTTTTGCTTTTGCGCCTCACAATCGGTCGTTATCAGTTTTCCCGCTTATCACACACAATAAAACACCATCGTGCACGCAACAACAACGAAAAAAATCACATTCACTACTACACGGATTTTTGCATACTAATTACACTAACACAAGGTTTTACCTTCACTACGCAATTATTTCTGTTAATAGAAAGGGGCATGATTTAATATAAAAACTTCATCATTCACTGGTGTGCTTTAAAAGGTGGTTTTTATTGTTGATAAATTCACATAACATCATCCACTTGAGTAGATTAAAATTGATCCTAACAATGTTAAGTAGTGGAGCACAAGAAATCTAATTTCAATCGACGAGAGAAAACTTTTACTATAAAATGCAATAAAACAACGAACACAACTGTATAAAGCTAATCCTTCCTTGTCCTTTCCGGTTGTTTCAGATTTTGCACACTTTTCATCCACCTTTTTTCTCCCTGCCGCACTAAAAAGCGTCACCAAAAAAAAAAAACAAAAAAAAAGGGAAAGTCATCCGAATGATCAGAGCCAAAATTCAATCATATCCATATCCGGTTAGTATTAATTTGCCCAATTTTCGACGACCGACAATGGCCTCGACCTCTCGAATCTATGGGCCGGGTGGTTTTGTTTTAGCCTTCCTCAGGATGAAGGAAAGGGAAAAACCGATACCTCTCTTGCTCTTTCTCTCATTTTACTCGAATTTTCCCAACCCCAAAAACACGATACTTTACGGTACACACATTCGATTTTTCGTGGAACACTTTCATGTAACGAACCGGCACATTTGGAGAGCATTTTTTTGTTATTTCTCTTTCCTTACAGCCATCACTTGTAGCTTCACTACAACCTTTTCCCACTCCTTTCGCAAAACACCCTTTTCTGACCTGATTTACGAACAGTGAATGTAACATTTTTCGAAACGTTATCACTTATCAGTGAGCAAATGCTTCATTTTTTTCTCCCCGCGACAATTTTACATCTCTTGCAGTACAAAAAAAGCCTCAGGTTTCTTCTGACCTTCAACAGTGCGAAAACCAATGAAAAAAGGACAAGGAAAAACAACCTTCTATCGGCCATTTTTTGAACAACGGAAACACGGAACACTTGTTAGGTATTGTGTTGTGTTTGCAATTGGAAAATCGCATCTGTCAGCCGACAAACGAACGAACGAACGAACGAAGAGACAACGGCCTTGTTAGTGTCGTTGACGGGGATTTTTTTGAATGTGTGTTTTTTTTCGTCCCCAACACCACCACCCGACATGAGACACTTGGCAAAAGAAGTTACCTCAACCCTCGGTTCTCCTCTAAACCTCCCCCCGCCCTCATCACTTGAAGCCGTTTTGCGTTAATTCAAAAACCATTTACTGTTCGTCATTGTTGTTTTGGAGTGGTTTTTTTGGTTTTACAAAGCGCATTCAAAAATCCGAAGGATTTCTTGTTCAAACCCGCGTTTTCTACTTTCCCTGTTCTTCTTCTCCTGCTTGTCCCATGCTTTTGTTTCAAACTGAAAACAAGGCCACTATTTCTGCACACCGAAAGTATCGCGCTTGTGGATGAAAAATACTTCAGTCAATTGGTTTTATTTTTTTTATTTTATTGTTTATATTTTGTATTTTTAAGTAGAAGAAAGAAAAAGCTAAACCTAATGGAAATATGACTTGTGTTGACGATTAAGTAGTAGCAACGACAAATGCTTCACAAGTTGGGAAAGAAATTTCCTCACATTTTCCCACGATTTGCGACATCGCACATCGTTTTGGGGGGGGAGGGGAGAGGTTGAAGGCAGTGGCCGATTCGATGGTCGTTAGGGATTTTCACTTTTCACCTATATCCAACGTCCTACCAACACGCATGCAACCACAAGCACACACACCCGCTCACACGCTTTCCTTTCGCGCGAATACTTCCTCCGAGAATTGGAATCTGTGGGGAGGGTGGTCTCCCCCTCGCCCCCCAGGGAGGGAGGGGGAAAAGTTGCGGTGTGGAAAACTCATGAAGCGCTGAACACCGATTATTTTTAGCCCCATTGGCGAAGATATTTTCGTCCACAACTAGTGGCCTATGTTGTGCGGCGTTTTTTTTCCCCCGGCCTTTTTTTAACCAACGACGACGGTATGGCGACGACGTCACTTTCATATCTTCTGCTTCACTGACAGAGCACATCCGATCGCTTGTGTGTGTGTGTGTGTGGTTTGGTGTGTTTGTATGTGTGTATGAAAGGGATAGTTTTCCTTTTTTTTTGCTGTTGGCAACTCGTCTCACACTTCTTTTCCATCTTCTGCAAAGTCCCCAAACTGATCAAGTTTGCCGACAATTCCGATTTCCGTTTGATCGCTCATCCGTGCCGCTTCCGTTTTTTTTCGAAAGAGTGAAACTGAAAGGAATGTTATCGTGTTTGTACTGTTTTCAGATAGCTTGTTTTGAAAGTCATATTTTACGGTAGAATATTACACCAAAGCACGCAAACAAAGAGAATGTTCTTTCCTTAACATAGTGTGGTTCACTTAACACCTCTTGCGTACAAAAGAAACAACCTTTATCCCTTATTCTGTCCACAAAACCGGTGTAAGATAAAGGTGGATAAAAGAAGCCGAAGAAATGGTTTGTCTAACACCAGCGAAAAAAAAAAATAAAAGTTCACCGACAAAACAACCCCAACCAGCTGATAATAGTCTCCGGCAGCAGAACCTCCCCAAAAAAAAAAAAAGATCGAACTCTTGACACACTTTTTCACTACCGTTCTACGCGGCAAACTAGGCAACGGAAGCCAAACTTCGGTCCATCATTGTCGTGTTGAAGTATCCGCATTCGGACACACAAAGAACCATCACCGCACCGTGTTCGGAGGAGATTAGACACACGCCCGAAAGTGGTACACGTTCGGCACTATAAAATCCCCTGCCCGGTTCCCCGTTAAAGAGTTCTACTCTAGGGGCGCGCGTGTTAACTGAAGTTCGTCCACTTTCTTCCACGAGAACACCCCGCGTCACGATACACGCACAACAGGAAACCGCTTCTGCACCGAGCGGGACAGACACTGGGACACAAATGAACGGTTGTCCGCTGGGAATCGCACTCACCGTGCTCACTTGGAGTCAACTTCACCCTATAAGGGCCCTCTTCGACAAAAAGGGAGGGAGGGGGGTCCTCTTTTTCTGAGGACTTCTGGTGAACCGAACCGTCCCAAGAATGTGCACGGTGTGGCGCGTGTTTGCCGTCACACACTGCACCACTGTTTAGCGGAGCGCCAGCAGGTCAGTCTAGTCTGGCCCACCGAATGGGGACCGGATCCGATGAGAGAGTGTGCGATTACCTTCCGAATGCTCGGTCAGAGTGGAAATGAAATCGGTTGCGAGCGCGCGCATTCACAAGACCGTCGAAAGAGCGCGCGTAAGCGACAAAACTGCTCCAAACCGTATGTCCTGCGGTTCGGTTCCACACAACGCAACGAACCTGAACGGTGAGCGTGAGCATTTCAATCGCTCCGAGTGAGCAGTGAGCGAACGCAATTCATGCATTCACTCACTGCTCACTAGGGGTGAGACAGATTTGACAGATTGTGAACGATGATGATGATGATGATACGATTGCCTTCATTTGTGTTTCGTTGTGTACGCTTCAAGTGACATTAAGAAGTCAAAGGTTTACCACATACAAGGCACAAACACACACCAAGGGTCATTGCCTTTTTTCCAAAATACGATATTTTTCCTGTTAATTTGGCTCTTTTCTTTCTCTCTCTCTCGCGTGTGTGTGGTTTTACACATTTCTCTCTGCAACTAAATGCTCACACATATTCTTATTTCCCTTTATTGCAACAGCTTCCGTTGAAATGGTGAAAAGTTTGTGTGTTTTTCTTCCACATATGACGTCACTATACACTTCCTTTCTTTGCTACGAGAGAAAGAGGGAGAGAGATATCTCATGCATGCATTTACTATATCGAAGCGTTTCTTCTGTCACTCGTTTGCGGAGGCTTTCGTGCGTATTAAGAAACTAACATCGGAACGGATTGATTGTGCGAGCGAAACAACAAACAAACAAAAAAGCCTTCGCTGAGCATCGTAAATACGTGCAGCCAGCAGGAAACACCGTTCAGCGTGGCGTAGTAAACGTAGTAAAAGGATACCTGGAATTGACATCCATTTTCGGAGAATCTTCTATTTCCAGAGAATCATCGAATGGCATCAAATCTTGGAACAACTATGACTGACCCGAGCGCGTGTGACGGGAAATGCGTAAAGCTAACACGGCACATTTACATTTTTTTAGTAAAAAAAAGGTGTTTTGCTTGTTTTTTTTTTTGGTGCCGTTTGTCCGTAAACAAACTGACCGTCTGCGTGTGGCTGCTATTGCGTGGGATAAGGCGGAAATGGCATCTGGGACAGTGTGTATGAGTTTTTTTTTATTTTATTCTCTTCTTTCCCATTTAGTGAGTGCATTTGACACTCCAGCAAGGGGATGAAAAATTGTAGAACCAAAAAAGAAATCAAAAAATAGGCCATCGTTGATAAAACTCCAATACTCCCAGCAACGGCAGCGGTTTAAGCTCCTTGACAGTGGTTGATAAATTGGTCGAGGGAGTTTCACTACGTGTGCTTTCGTTGTGTTTTTTTCTCGTTATTAATTTTTCAGTATTTCCCAGTATCACCTATCTTCGGGTGTTTGAAGTGGCGCTGTTCAAACCTCACGGTACTTTACGCGTCTGCACCATTATCATCATTTATTATTTTTTACCGTGCCTTAAGCCAAGCTAAACATTCCTGCCCTGTTCAACAAGCACAACAAATGGTTACAGAAACCACCTGCTGGATTCTTGTTAAGGAAAGTGGTGAGTAATAAGCCAAAGTTCATTTTGTTTTTTGGCTATAGTTTACAGAAAATGTAATTTTTAGTTCGTAGGCATATTTTGAAGTATTTTATATAAGCTAAAATTAAGTTCATGTTGCTGTTCATCATTTTCAGCTCATAAATCATGTTGTGTCTTTATTTACATGATTTATTCACTGCTGCGTTTAGAGTTGAATTAATTGTTAGAAATAATAAAAATGGAAAAAAATATGACTTAAGGATGAAAGGTGGAAAACTTTAAGCGAAAACTGAGATTGATATTACTGGCCCTACGTTGGGTAACTTCTTCAGCCGCTCGGGAAACCTTTGTCGACAATCTCCTGATTAATGGACATCAAGAAAAACGTATTATTTTGGTATTTTTTCGATAATTTCTATAAATTTTCCTGTCATCGTAGATAGGATTTTTGATGATGCCGAAAATAAAAAATTAAATTAAAATTAAATTAATTTAAATAACATACTGTCGGACGCAAAAATACACTTAAAAGTCACTATAGAAGAGATAGTTTTTAAGTTAAAGAAAAACGGATATGTAAGATGACAAGAAAACTTGTAAAACTAGCAAAAATTTGGATACGGTTCAATTTGGAATAAAGGTACTTAATTAATAATGTCGACCATCTTTGAAGTTCTAAATTCTCGACCGGAATATTACAACACCGGTTCACTTTTCAGCTTATAATATTAGAATGGAGAATTTAATGAAGTTCGATAGGAGTATGAACCAATTTCTTGTTTGTAACAACGACATTGCCCAACCAACAGCAAACAATTAAACTTTGCTTAATCCACACACATTCGGCACACCGTGAGCTCATATGAATGGTTTCGTTTACAACCTCATCAAAAAACCGGAATAGCTCTCCCCAAAAATGCCGCTCCCGAAGTCTTTAAGGTCATTTACGAGAATAAGTCTTCATTCCCGACCCCCGTGGCGAGCATGGGTCGACGGGGTTTGATTGCCGTTGGGTTTATTAATATTTCCTCACACAACGCGCACAAACGCGCCGAGAAAACAACAAGAAAAGGCCATTTGTGTAAACAATCAACGCGAGCGGGCGCAGACATTGTGCAGACCTTGCCATGTTTTTGCATGCGTGCTGTACCGACCGTGTACCGTGTGTGAATGTTTTGCTTCTGGTTGTGGAGCGTGTATGTTGTTACTGCTGCTTGTCTCCATTTCATTACGTTCATTACTCTTCGCCTAAGACAACCACGCTGCCCCCCAAAAACCTTTCCATCGTTTCGGGCTCAAACTCCTCAGACTGGGTCAAGGAAGGTGTTGAGATGAAGGAACGTCGTAAAAATTAAAACATACCCACTCACCGGCCTACCTTCCATTTTCCCCTTGCACTTCTAGCCTCTGTGGCGTCGGATTCACGGCCATTTGGCCAACTGTTTGTTGCCCTAAGCGCCGCGTGTATGGATAGGAAGGAGAAAAGAATCGCAAAAAAGGAAGATCCAACCCAACTGTAAGCGCACATACCGGTTTGAAATATTAAGGAACAACTAAAGATTAGCATAGCCGCTTTCCTTCTCACATTGCGTACGATTTACCGGGTCAGCTTGGTACGGCCCTGGAAGGACATTGCGATTTATTTATACGCTACCCACATTTGGTATCCTGCTGTTTTATATTTTCGTATCGTGTATATAATTATGTTACCATTAAACACAATTACTACATCACTTAAGTAGCACTAGGAAACAATTAACAAATAATGGAACTTTATAAATAGTGCGGTTCTCGTAAACGACCAGGCGTCTCCATTGCGTGAATTATTCCTTTAAATAATTTATTTGTTTTCTTTAAATAGACGATAAATGTTTTGTAATCTTTTTTTTTTTAATTTTTATTTAAATTTTTTGTCCTTTTACGTTTTTAAAAAGAAATATCTCCTTACCTAAGTGAATTGTGTATAAATAATATAAATTTTTGCTTTCAAGCGTTTTACAGGATATAAATTAAAAATCAAAACCTAATAGAACAACTTACTATTAATTATACAAACCTTAAATAAACATTTTTAAATATCTTAGAAACCAAGTTAAATAGCTAGACACAAACCCCCGAATTTGTTACCCACTGTTTCCCTTTCTCAAGAAGCAATTAATTAGCTCCGTCTTCCGTCGCCGCGCGGTTTGGCGATGATCGAATTTCGTGCCAACCGTTACATATCCCATAAAAACACGATTTTACCAAAAACCCTCCACCCTTCCTCCTACCACCGCTCCCCTTCCCTTACCCATTTCCCACCGCCCGCTTGAACCGTTCAACACCGGTGGCCATCGCTTGCGTAAACAAAGCTCAAAATTCGTCGATTTCTAAATTCGTTCAGCAATTTGCGTGTTGGCCTTATCCGTTTGCGGTTTGTAATTCAAATCCGGCAGCACCACATTGAAACCACTGAACATAAAAACACACAACGGATAGACGAAAATCTTGATAACGGTGCTGCGGTATGAGGTGTGCAAAAGACTTTTAATCACCTTCTCACCGCTCGGTTTTGTGGGCTGAATGTATCTTTCCTTTTTTCTTCTTCTTAAGGTTTCCATTTTTAATATCTCACCAAACGATGGCGAATGAAACAAGTGTTTTTTTTTTCTGTGGCAACTGCAAAAATGCACTGCCCTGGAGAATTAACCGGCATCGTGTTGGAAATTTTCGCCTCACCATGAGTTGTGTGGTGCGATTTTATCTTCTACCCGTTTTATTCACACCTTCACCAATTGACTGCGAAGTGTTAACGTTATCTGGCGCCTTCCAAAAGAAAATAGAACCATTTTGATGCTTTTTTTTCTTCTTGTGGTAGATGTTTCGTTCCGTTCGAGCAAGCGAGCCAATGTTTATACTTGTCGAAATAATTGCTTGCACACACTACAAAGGTTTTTTCTTCGCGAGGTGTTGTGCTAACGAAACGCCAACTCTCGCCGGCAATTAAACTTTTATCGTTCGCTGCTAATTGAATTGCCAAATGCGCCAACAACTGTTGGTGCAAGAAAAAATAAATCTAATGCTGCATGCGGCTGCTCCCGTCCAGTGGATTCGTTTGTGGTTGCAGTTTATCGCTGAAGCAGAATATTTCTCTATTTGCGCAAAATTGACCGGGCGCCTCCATTACATGATGTTTCTAGTTTCTATGAATTTAAACATTTACAATTTGATTGAACATTTGTTTTATGTTTTAAATTTAATTAAAAAACCTTTTTGAATAAAGCTCAACAACTCACTGTGTTATAAAAATATTTTTAAAACACTATTTCTACACACTCAAATGGTGATCTTGGTACTAAAATCAAATAATTTTTGTGTGTTCCTATCTTTGAATTTATGTTGGCAACACTTGCATCAACACGATTTACCAGCACCATTCCGTTTAATGAGGCTAGACAACTTAATTTGCTGTAATTAAAACGACCATGCGCCTCCATTACATGATGCTTCTAGTTTCTATGAATTTAAACATTCACAATTTGATTGAACATTTGGTTCATGTTTTAAATTTAATTGAAAAAAAAAATTTGAACAAAGCTCAATAATTGATTGTGTAGTAAAAACATCTTTAAAACACTATTTCTACACACTCAAATGATGATCTCGGTACTGAAATCATATCATTTCTGTGTCCGTTCCTGTCTCATTTCTAAGTACAAAAATAAAATCTTTGCATTTATGTTGGCAACGCTTGCATCAACACGAATTAGCAACCATTCCGTTTAATATGGCTAGACAACTTAATCTGCTGTAATTAAAACGACCATGCGCCTCCATCACACTCATACTTACTAACACCCACCGTCAGATGGCGGAAGTGTAACAAATTGTTGATCGGTTTGAGGATAAATAATTCATCGAGCACTAATATGTTTCGGGCATTACACCATTTCTAATCCAACCAACCGCGGCATTTAGCAGATGTTTCAAATCACCAGCTTAAGCTTAGACCCGTTCCCAATTGGAAACGGCCATTTACTGACGAACGCAGTGCACTAGCTTGGCTACAGGTATATGTCGCTTGGATGCAAGACAAACCAAGCATTCCATTGCGTTTTCCAACATCTTACAACATCTTCTATTTATAGACGAATGGTTCAACGAACTGCACACACCGTGCTAGATGGTTTTCGGTTTAGTGGTTTTATTAGAGCACGACTTTTCTAATCCGGTTACATGCTTTCCTTTTCTTGCTCTCTCATTCTCTTCCTATTGCATAAATAAACAATCTTTTTAAAGGTTTAAATATCAACATTTATTTTGATGTTTTATATTTCTTTAAACAAGAATATCAAATGGTTAAAGCAAAGAAGTGTTTGTTAAAAAAACACAAGTTAGTTTTTTAACAGTAAAGCATTTTTTAATTTTTTACCATATTCAAAAACAGGATTGATGAGGGATTTTTGAACGATATTAAAATCAAAATTAAAAACCATTCAACTGTTTCAATAAAATGATAGATTTCAGTTCTTTAAGAAACTTAAATATCATATCATTCTTTACATAAAAAAGACAAAGAGAAATCGATGTTTAAAAAAATATATATACCTAAACCACTAGATAAACTTTTTTTTTAAAATAAATTCATCTACTAAACAGCTCCACAAAGCAATAAAAATCATTCATCTCTATTGAACGCACATCAAAGACACACCAACCCAGTTCGGATGTCAAAAGAAAAAATAAAAGTAAGAACAAACAAACACAGTACAATTTCATTTTAAAATATCCGTCCTTGTTTTTTTTTTTGTTTTGTTTCTGTTCTTTTTATATCGCCACATATATATGTATATATATGTATTATGTTTGTGTGGTTGTGTGTACGTATGTATATATAATATATTGGTTTTTGCATGTATATATTCCTTTTTTTTTAATTCTTGGTTTTACAGTTTGTACACATATCAGTTGTATTCATTTGCATTTCGCTCGTGTTGCTGCTTTCTTTTTTTTACGAGTTTGCATCGACTGGAGTAGTAGTACTGTGACGTACCATTTTGCATTTGTGATTTTTGTTCTCTCGCTCTCCTTTCACTGTGTCGCACGTATTTCTTTCCTATTCCGTTGTATCCACTTTCTATCGCGTTAGATTAGTATTGTTTGATTTGTGTGGCATCTGTGTCTACGAGAGGTTTTTTTTTTTTAATTTCCAGTGGCGCTGCTAGTGGTTCTAGTACTTTTAGCGTATATTTGTTATGATTTGCATGTTGTTTTTTTTGTTTTGTTTTGTTCTTCATATATATTCTACGTGAATGAACGTTGATATAGGCGCAATTATGCGCATACACATTCCCCGCATTCGCTAAACAAACTGCTTTTGATTCCTTTGATTTTGCCATTTACTGCCTATTAGTTTTTAGTCTGTTTAGTTCATGCTATCCTGTATTGGTTTTTTACTATTATTTATCTCCCTTCCGCTCGGGTGTTGTGTATGTTACAATTGCACAACTAATCATTAACTGTCCGCTAGATAGGTATTACTTTATTTGGGATTTTGCTGTACCAGACGGATAGCTTCGTTCGCGTTAGCTTCATTTGATTTTATGCTGTGTGTCAACCCACTTGGCTTACTAAGTTACTGTCATACTATCCCGGCGGCTAAAGGTTTCGGCATACTCGCTATACTGAACAATCATAAGAAGAAGATTTCAATTTCTTGGTGGAAGATTTATCTTTTATCATTGTGTATTGTGGCAAATGGGAAAACAAAACAAAAAAACTTTGAAAACAACTAGAAAAATAACTTGTGGATACCATTGCTGAAGAAATCAAACCAGATCCAGCTAACTTTAAGGGAGATCCTCACAAACAAACGCGATAAATCGACAGACAAAGTCCGGAAAAACAAACCCTTAAATGCTGTATTGTTGGCCACCGTTAAAGTAATCGTTACACTGACAGACTGATGGTTTGTATTTTTACTATTTTTGTCACAAACAAAATGGTTTTGTATAAAAAAATGGTATCATCATTTTGCCAGACAAAATGAAAACAAATTCAACTTCAACTGTTCAATTCATTCCGCACGATAAGAACAGTTATTTGTGTTGTTTGTCTGTAGCCTATTATACTAAAAAAGAACCCGTTTTGTTTCGTTTGCTGCTGTTTAACGGAAACAATACACTGAAACAACAAACATTCAAGAGTGTGTGTGTTGTAAGTAACTGTTTTGTAATACATGCCGGTGTATGAATAATTCATACACACTCAAAATCATTTCTGTTTTTTTTGCTAGTGAACACCGTGTTGTGTCGGAATAAATTGTGATTGAGAAGCAACTTCCAGGACACGGCCATCCGGTTGACAGTATACCTTGTGATAGCGGTAGTACTAGTAGTAGTAGTGTATGTATACTGTGTGTTTGGTTGCTTATTCACATTTAAATTTTGATGCAACCGATTATCTACCTTCGTATTTGTGTGTTATGCCGTCACAAGAATACAGTACGCACATACTTCCCTTTAGCAAGGAATTGTTTGGCTCTACTTTCTTCTGCCTTATTCATTTTTTGTTTCTTCAGATCTTCCTTTTTAACTGTTTATTGTGTTACATTTTTTATCATTTCTGCTCCTACATATAATACAATGCCATCCTACCAACTCTGTCCAGTGCTTACCTACAATGTCTCATCATGTTTTCCCCATATACATTATATATCGCTTGTTTGCCTACAGGACGAATTATGTAGCGTTGGTTTTACACTTCCCTTTAAACCCTACCACGACGTGCGTACTGCGTCGGATTTTTTCTTTTATTTCTTTTCACGGTAATTTGCTATAATTCTATTCGCAGACAAAAAAAACACCACACTCCCGATAGGCCCTATTACATGTTGCTGCTATATTCATTCTTCCTCTGCGTAAAAGCACGATCACGATGCGGCTTCTCGTGTTTAATTACGAACGGCCATATGGGTTACTGTCTTCCCCAGTCTAGACAGCTCAGCAGACACAGCAGCAGCGCTTTTGTGTGTTTTTTATTTGTTTTGTTTTACGAATAAACATTCGAATATCCCTGTATGTTTTGAATTTTCCTTCTTTTTGCAGAAAGGACGTTGCTTCAAGTGTGTCTTTCCGTTTCGCTCCGCAATAGTACCGTTTGTGATCTTATGTTTTTGGACTTCTGGAAGAGTATGATCTCATCCTTGCTTTTTCTTTATTCCTTGTATCCTTTTCGATACTAGCCGGTTCTTGTGATAGGCTTTTTAAATTAAACTTTCAACACAAAAAAATGGTCTTCGCTATGCTATGACCTATGAGCAAATTAAAAACCATCCCGTTCGTTAGGCTTTCCCATCATTTATACTTCACTGTTTCGATTTTTTTATAGTTGTTTTTCTTTCGTTCAATTTGCTCCTTAGTGTTTGTTGCCAGCACAGCATCGGATTCTTCGCTCGCGTGATAAATAAAACCCTGTTTTTTTTTGTTTCCAAAGAGTAATAAAACAAAAATCATAACACAACTGCAAACTGTTGTTAATACTTTTGCGTGATGTTTTCCGATTTATTGTTACTTTCTTGTCTGTGTGTGTGTTGTCTTCACGATCAGGTTTGTGAAATCTGTTTCAATAACGCTTTACATCCGCGCCTAACGCGACACACACACACTTTTCGCTTGTTCGGTTTTCCATACCGTAAAACAATTACCGTTCGAGCGAGTTTTCCCGTCCCTCTCCCCCTTTCCATTCCTGTTCTTAACCAGATCCGAAGGACATATTGTTCGATTTTTAACCCGCCTAAACTAAATAACCTTAACTTCAAACGCACTTGTTGCTAATGTTCTTCGGAAGCTTTTCTTTTCTCTCTCTCTCTCTCTCTCTTCTGCACATTTGCATTCGATTTTATAAAATGAAATGGAAGAAACATAAAACGGACGTTATCTACTGCTCTTTTCTCTTCTTTCTTTTAATCTCAAATAATCGTGCGGCTTCTGTCAGCATTGTTACAAAACAATTGCTTCCAGGCAATCACGCGCACGCTAATAATTATAATAGAATAATGACAAAAAAGAGTGTAATATAATAAACCAATAGTATATTCGTATAATAGCAATAATAGTAGCAAATAGAATATGTATACATAATAACATCAGACACTTTAAGCTTGTTTTATCTTGTTTGTGTGTGTTTCTTTTGTTTTTGTTTTTTCATTGTCATTCGATGAGAAATTGCTTCACGTACGTATGAAGACACAGGAAGAGATGTATTACAAACTGCATTTAAAAAAAATGGACGCTACATTGAGCGGAACCATCATTGCAGTACGAAATGGAAGAAACAACACCAAAACTAAACCTTTCCTCCAGAAGGTAGCATTTAGCGAGGAGGTATTTCACATTTCCGGAAGCATTCTTACATTAAACTAAACAATTCTCCAGTCATCGTCCTTTTTGTTCCAGATGTGCACCTCTTCTGTCCTGACACAACACAAATAAAACCTAACGTGCCGTGTAATGAGATTATTTGTTTTCCTTTCCGATCCGTACCTCAACTAATGTCTAATCATCAAAAATCATAATAATTCAGTCCGTTTCGTTTGATTTTATACTTCTCGTGCAAACTGCCATTCGTGTGTGGGTGTGTGGATCGCTTCCGCTTTTACGTGGCTCAGGACGTGCTCGCAAAAATTTGTTTCACCATTGCAACGGCAATCAAATTGTCGAAGCAACGGAAACAACAAACTCGCGGGTGACCAAATTTCCAAACTATGCAAGGGACATATGTTTTTCCTTTTTTTATTATTTTAAAAAACAAACGTTATCTAAAGTGTATCTCTCTGTACTCGGTTCGTGTGTGTGTTTGTTTTTTTTTCTTCTTTTGTTTATCTTCATTTAGTCGATATGGAATGCGCCAGTCGTGTAAGTAACAAAATCCTTCATATGTTGGTACGATTAAAAACAACACAAAACCTTCCAACAAAAGTTATCAATCCTCAGCCTCCTCCTGTAACGTGTTTTCTAGCGGTGCGTTTTTTTTTCTTTTTCACAAACTTCCTACATTCACGATCTCTGCTGCTTATTCTCACTACCTGTACGATTCACCTGATCGTACATTTTTCTCACTGACATCCAACTCCTCAATCCCGACGGATGGCGAAAGGAGATCCGGCAACGTAGATTACCTGCACTGTTTAAGGCGAATAAATGGTTTAACGGCGATCGCAGTGACTTCCTCTTGTAACCCCCTATACACACACACACGCACACATTTACTCTGTTCTTTCCCTACCGAGCTGTATCTAAAATGTTTATTGTTTCGACTCATTGTTTGCTACACGTCAATATCAGCGTAAATCACACGCATCGCCTAATATTCGATCGTCCTCTCTTTGCCTTGCCCGTAGAGAATCAAGCCTTTTTTTTGTTGTTTTACCATTTCTGTACATTACATCTCGCAAAACCGGAGAACTAAACGTTTCACTTAACAAGAGGTATTAGAGCATTTTTAGTATTGAATTTACTAACACGCTACACAATTCAAAATGCACCTTTCTGCTCATCGGAAACATGCGGTATTCGCATCCCACTACGGCTGTGTGTGTTTTTTTTTGTTCTCCTAAGTGCGGGGAATTGTTTGATCTTGTTTTGATTTACACATACTCAGACTATTTGCCTACAAATTGCAGCTTTTCCATGGACGCTAGAAATAACGCAAAATGGTTATTATTCTCTTACGCTACACTGATCAATCCATCAACAAAAGTGATGCAGACAAAATGGATGCTTTCTGCTTCTCATTTTACAGTCATTTTGCACAGTTCTGATGCCATGTTCTCTTCCCTGTTCAGCCGTCTGTCGAATCATGCACCATCGTCGTAATGCATTGGCTGATGCTGATGGTGCTGCTGCTGCTGCTGCTGCTGCTGTTGATGATGATACAGCTGTTGATGATGGTGCAGATTATGGTGCTGATGCTGACGATGATCGTGATCGTCGTGCGTTTGCTGCTGCTGTTGGTGATGCGTGCCGCCATACCGATGATGTTGGCGAGTGCGCCGGTGCTTTCAACTTCTATCATTTTCCTGCTTGATGATGTGATACATCGGATGGTACTGCGGTTGCTGCTGGATCGGTTGCAGCGGCTGCTGATAGATGATGTGATGTTGCTGCGGAATGATGTGATGCTGTATTAGCTGTGGCTGATGGTGCAGATGATGATGCTGCTGCTGCTGCTGATGTTGCGCTACCACCACATGCTGCGGTTGCGTTAGTTGCTGCTGCTGCTGGTGGTGCAGTTGCTGGTGAGGATGCGAAAGATGATGATGGGCCGCATCAACAATGTGAATGCTAACCGGTAGTACCGATGAAGACTGTTGAACTAAATGGTGGGTAAGTTGTTGCTGTTGCTGCTGCTGCTGTTGTTGCTGCTGCTGCTGCTGTTGCTGCTGCTGTTGCTGCTGCTGCTGCTGCGTCGGCGTATTACTTGTAGGCGTCGAGGAAGCCGATAGTGCAGGATTGTAATGTTGCTGGAATATCGGGGGGGTTTTATGGATTCATAATTCATCATTCACGTTCCGATCATTTTGGTTTGTTTTTTTTTTGGTGGATGGTTGCATTTTATTTTGGTGTGCGCTAATCACTACTACCCTAATGTATATGAATGTAGTTTTGGTATGCACAGATGTCTAGATATACATAGTAGCAGGATAAAGACATTACGATGAATATTACATTTACATATGAAACAGAGCATTGCACGGTATGATTGCTATTATGGTGTGTACTTTACTACAAATATCCCCCTCATTCTCCGTTGGATTCCACTACCGGTAGTGTTTTGTTTGTAAAACCATAACACTGTTACGCACTAACTAAGTTCAGCGGTTAGACTAACGTATCTAGATGGGATAGGCTACATGCCGCCGCGTTACTAACCAATGGCTGGGTACATAAACCTTTCCGTACTATTTTATCCGTCCTCTGGTGACAACACATGTCATTAAGTGTCCTCTACGTTAAGACTCCCTCTCTCTCTTTCTCTCTCTTCTTCGCTAGGATGACTTCGAATGTTTATCTCGTAAAATTGATTCTTTTATAGCGTTTTTACATTTAACAAAATGTTTAAAAAAAACAAAAACCCCCAAACGAATAATAGCCAACATAGCGTTGATAAAATTAATTACGCTAATAACATTTTCCTAACCAGGCACAAAGAAGCCTACAATCATGCAAATTGATCCATTCATTGCTGTACATTTGGCCAACTCAAAAGGAAAAAAAATCACATATTATAATTTAGCGTTTAATAGCTAAAAAGAATAATTTACACATAAAAAGCAAAGTAAACGAAAAAACATTAAACAAAAATTTTACAATTAAACTAAAAAGCTCTTCGGCAGGATCGGATAGTGCTCAAAATAGTAAAACAAGAAATAAAATAATCAAAACAAAATAAAACCACCCTAAACATGAGTTAATTCCCACCATTTTGGTTTAGTAATTAATAGATTAGTAAAACCATCGTAAGATGCTGCATGCTGTACGGTTGTTATCTAAGTACCATCACCAAAGAGTGTTAGAGTGTTAGAGTGAAAAGAATGAAAAACGAAACATGAACAACAACACCAATATTAGGTATTGCGGGACTTCCATTTTCCGATATTAAACTAAAATTGAATAAATTCCAACCTACACGGGATGTGCGCCGAATAAAACTCCCCCAGGTTCTTTTTTTCAGCGCTCCTCTACCGTAATTCTAAACTACCTATCATTTTCCCTCTTATCACCTAGTTCCTTTTTCACTAGTTTAAAAAACAAACCCAAACTCTACCGAAAGCATACGGCTTGGACAGAACTATACAGACAGATCTTGCTTGATTTGTTTTTGGTATTTTTTTGTTTTTAATAATAACTGTAATTTACCGTGTTCTCTGGACTATGATCGTTATGCTGTGGTTCTATCTTAAACTCCATCTGGGGACTACCGCCAACATTACTGCCACCTGTACCGGCACTAGTGGCGTTGGCGCCACCATTACTGCCGCCACTGCCTGCGCCACCGCCACCACCGGTAGCAGCAGCAGCAGCAGCAGCATTAGACGAACTGCCACCGCCGCCGCCGCCGCCTCCCGAGCTGGGCGTATCATACTTGCCCCGTTTGAATCGACCGTACAGTGAGCTGTACGGTAGATTATAGTGGATGGCGGCTTGATTGATCGACATGTGTCCTTGCCTAATGGGCGCAAAGAGGATTTAAAAATAAGGAAAAAGTAAATAGATCGTTGAATAATTTAATAATTAAAAAAATGGCAGCTTTCAATTGACACTCACTTAACGGACTCCAAGGCCTCCATCATTGCATCTTCAGACCAGGGCGTTGGATTGGAACGGGACAGTTCGATCCCCTCGCGTTTACAGCGCCCGTACAGCGTACCGGTTGGGATGCCGAACTCCGTACTTGCCTTCTGCACCGACGTTTGTCCGGCACGGATCGCTTCCAAGGCACGGTCCAGATCCTCCGCGGACCAGGTGGTGGGTGCCGCATTAAACGGTGCCGCCAGCCGGATACCTTCACGGCGCGCTATCTTGTACAACGTGGACGACGGTATGCCGAACGCCTTCGAGGCTTTGTTGGCGGAGATCGTACCCGTCCGCAGCGCTTCCAGTGCACTGTTGAGCGAATCTTCGTTCCACGTTTTAGACGGACCTTCCTTTTTCGGCGTATCAATGCCGAGCCGGTGGGCACGCTGCCACAGTGTCGTGGATGGAATACCGTATGTAGCAGATGCCTGAGGAAAAAAAGAGTGAGACATTCGTTTCATTAGAACATCGTACGATCAACGATCGATATGGGGAGCAATCCGACATACGAACATACCTTCGTCAAGCTCATGTTGTGTGAACGTAGCGCTTCAAGCGCCGATTCCATATCTTCTGCAGTCCATGTTTTCGGCCCGGTGGGCGTTTTCGCCTCGTTCGGACTCGTCAGGTTTGTGTACTGTATCGACGAACCATCCAGTATGCCAACTTTCGAGTCTTCGCTTGCATCCGATTGATACATATCTGTGGGGAGGACAGAGAATTAAT
>CM028106.1:24177798-24215899 GCA_016170015.1 Anopheles longipalpis
TGGGCGTTTTCGCCTCGTTCGGACTCGTCAGGTTTGTGTACTGTATCGACGAACCATCCAGTATGCCAACTTTCGAGTCTTCGCTTGCATCCGATTGATACATATCTGTGGGGAGGACAGAGAATTAATGCTTTGCTCGACTGCACAGTAACAATCCGGCATTACTTACCGCTCATTTGGCTCTGGTTCATGATGCCCGAAATTTCCGGTGTCACCACCATACCGTGCATCGACGATTGATCCTGTTCGACCTCCATCGTTTGATGTTGCTGATCGCCACCACCATCGCTAAGGTTTTCCTGCTTCAGATTCAGTCGGGGCTTCATCTCATCCGCACCTCCTGCCGGTGGACCACCACCGTTGCCGTTGCTATTGTTGGTGGGCGGGCCCGGTGTGACGGATCCGGCCGCACCACTACCGGTTACTAAATTCTCCGGATGCTGGCTGGATGAGGAGGACGATACGCTCGATGCCGGACTATGCGTAGTTGGATGGTGTTGCTGCTGCTGATCCATCAGCATCACGTGCTGCTGCTGTTGTTGCTGCTGCTGCTGTTGCTGCATGTGCGGTGGCGAGTGCCGTTGGTGATCGTTTTGCTGCTGTTGAGCTCCCGTTGGCTGAGGTGTCTGTCTTTGTTGCTGTTGTTGCTGCTGTTGTTGCTGCTGCTGTTGTTGTAGTAAATGCTGTTGCTGCAAAAGCGCTTGCTGCTGTTGCGCCTGCTGCTGTTGATGGTGTAGCTGCTGCTGATGGCTGACAGCGTGATTGTCCAGTTGAACCGCATTGGGAGGATCTAGCGAACGTAACGTTTCGAATTTCACTCGTAAATCACCATCGTTTGGCACAGAATCTGTTCGGAAGCAAGGAATAAACTTCCGATTAGTTTATTCGCATGTATTCCTTTCTACTTTCTAGAGGGAAATGCTACGGGAATGTGCTGGTTGCCAATGTGAAGAAACAAAACTTGAGATTTATTTTTAACACCTTCTCTTGAAAAATTAATTATGAAAGAATGACATTTGAATAAAAAAATTACACACTTATTTGACTTATTTTTACATTATTCATCGTATCAAAAAAAATTATAAACTTTCAATTGTAGCATTGAATGATCGAAAATTAAAATATTATTCATTGCAAAATGATAAAAACCAATGATCATCGACAAACCGGCGCACTAAAACTAAAAAGGAAGGAACAGGAATGTGTACGGGAATGAAATAATAAAAAAAGAGTTACTAACACTTACTGGACAGATCACGTGTATCGTGGCTACTAGGCGCACAATTAATGTCCACATGTTCTGTCACTGGTGTCGCTGTCGGTGCTGGAGGCTCTGGTGCAAAATCCAAATAACCCATAGGTACGCCCATAACGGAACCATTCTGGAAAAACGGGGTGAGAAGAAGTAGATTAGTCAAAAGTCCATTCTCTTTTATAGAAGATTGCGAAAGATGGCTGGCATAAGTCGATCGTTTTTTCCATCGAAATTTAAAATTTTGAAGACGTTACACGCGTTACAAATTGTTGCTAGCGTCAAATCGCTGTCTAAACCGTAGTAAATGTATAAAATATTATTAATAAAATCAATATATTTACTACTTGACTAATCATTTTTTATACTTATTTTTGTTTTATACTAAACAATATTGAAATACCAATGATTTTTTCTTGATTTAACGAAGTTCGTCCATTAAATTAGTTAAATCAATTATAGTTTAGCAAAACTCTTGTTTTTTTACAACAAAATTATTCAATATTCGATACTTGGTTTAGTTCAATTCTATTAAGAAAAAAATATTATATAAGGACATGCTTAAGTTGGGATGCAGACAGCGATTTGATCCTAGCACAATTTGGAAGCTTTCTCTATCTATCAAATGCAGCTTATTTTACACAACTCTTGTTAAGTGAAATTGATCGTACAAGGAGCAACGATCGAAGAACATTTATCAAACATCTTTAACCAAACATTGGCAATCTTCTTAATACGAAAACCAAAAGCTTTCTTTTTTTCTTCTTTTTTTTTGTTGTTGTTGATATTTTACTCACTATTCCAACGCCCATCCCTAGGCTGGCCATTTTGCTTCCGAGGGGATGCTGCTGCGACGGCTGATGATGGGGATGGTGAGGATGATGGTGCTGCTGTTGCTGCGACTGATGATGATGCTGCTGATAATGTTTATCCTTCGAACCAGTTGTGCTTAGATCGTGCGTTTCGACCACTAACACCGAGGACGGTGATCCATCATCGTCCTCGTCGACAATATGGCCGCCAGACGTTCGTGTGTCACCGACTCCGTGCGGAAGCTGATGCAGATGATGCAGGTGCGGATGATGATGATGATGGTGATGGTGCAGCGGGTGATGATGCTGGGAAGGATGATACAGACTACGCCCTGCTCCCGATCCTATTCCACCTCCACCGCCGCCTCCTCCTCCTCCTCCACCTCCGCCACTACCACCCTTGCCCGTACTGCAGCCCTTGCCGTTCTCACTGTATCCCGTCGATTGGGAGGAAGACGAACTGTTATTGTTACTGCCACCACCGCTACCACTCCCGTGCGATCCTGCTCCACCACCTCCTCCTCCTACTCCAGAACTGCCAGATCGGCCACCGCTACTCGTGCCCGATGAGCCGGACGGTGGTGGTGGGGGCGGTGGTTGCTGATGGTGATGGTGCTGATGCCGGTTATCCGGTGGCGATCGTGACCGGTACGGTTTGTAACGTTTTAACGCTGGCGAATAATCCTGCTCGTACTGTGGTTCGCCCACCTCACACAGACCCTTAATTTTGAGCTGTTCTGCCGTCCGCAATAAACTCTACAAAAAAAAAGAGAAAAATTAATTGCTGTTAGTATAAGCCACATAATTTTTTATGAGATTAAATAAAATAATAAAGTCGAATCGAATAGCAGTTAATGGAGTAGTTAAGGACATTAAAGGTAGAACAATATCCGGCAGTAAATGCTCTTCTATATACGCAATGGTTATCCCGGAAAATTGGACGACTGGTACTTATTTTTCGAGCTGTCAATTTGCCAATACTTATTTGTTCTTATCGGCTTTGATCTGTCAAATACCGGCCGTTGATCTGTCAAATGCCAAAAATGTTTCAAAAAATGTTTGAGGTGCTGTCAATTGCTAGTAACATGGATATAACCAACAAACACGGTTAAAACGAAGATTAGATTAGATTAATAGAGATATTATTCCACTGAATATGGGAACTTAGACAAAAGCCCGAACAAACATAGGAGAATATCTCCTTTCTCACAAAATAGAAGAAGTGTAAACCCAGATGAGGTAATGTTTTCCATTTTTTAATGGTTCAAGAAATTCCCCCAGTTTAAAATTTTGAGCAGAACCGAATAAATCCTACAGCATGATCCAACAAGAATTCATTTCACTCGTATTGTCATCAGATGTCTGATAGATCTCGTCTGCAACTTTAAACTTTCTAACTTAAGCCATCATAGACCCCAACATCAGCGACAAACTTCAAGAAATGACCTTGAATCTTGGTTCCCTTTGCATCGTTTAAAAACCCAGCTAAATATTTACACCATCCTGTGTTGCACCTTTCGTTTTCAACAACCACAACAACAAAAAACGCAGAAGTGCAAACACACATTTCATACACCTACAGTGCACCTACACAGGATACAACAGGAAGCAGAAGCAACAAACAATAAAACCGAAACGCGAACCCGGCACCGAGTCATGAAACCGGCAGCACAAAAGGAGAACCAAAGCAACACAACAACAAAATAAAACAGTAAACATGTGCGCATATATATATGTATATACCACCCAAAAGGAAACCGATTCCACATACACGTGCTTTTTTCCCTATTTTATTTTCCTTTTTCGCTCCTCTATCGCTCTCTCCCCACCCCCCGGGTTTTACACACTTCACCCCCAAAATGGCAGCAGAGAAGCAGTGGAGACGGATGTGGTAGTGAAGGGAGTAGAATGAGCGGCATGTTTTTACAACACACATTTTATGCCCCATATTTTTACGCCATTCATTCATTCATTTTCATCTTCATTTTAACGCCATCTCGTCGCACCCCCCCTTTTCCTTCATCCTCCTCCTTCTCATGCTTCTCCACCCTCTCGCGCCTGTCACGCATAAGCGCCCAGAGCTCACAACACATCATCGCAATCTTCCCCATTTCTCTTTCTAAACACACAGCCCAAGAGGAGGTGGAGGAGAAGGAGGCGTACGACGACGAGACACCTTCTCATGCGACCTTCCCACTGTGTGTGAGAGTGTGCCTGTTTTTTTTTACCCATTCTTTTCGTTTCTTGTTAGCTGGTCAGTGTTCTTTTTTCTTTTAATATTTATTGCATGTTGCGCCTTGCTTTTTCTCTTTATTACTCAGTTCTGTTTTGATTCCCCAGCATCGTTGCTTTTAGTTCAATTCCATCTTCCCTCCCCGTCCGTATACATGTTTTGCCAATGCACCCACAGTGCCCGGTGTCTAGCAGAAAAAAAAACAGGCAGCAACATCCTAGCCTACTGTGGGTCTAGAATGCACCAACATGCAAGTTAGATTGTTGTTGACATTTGAAGGTCAGCATCAGTAGGCGATGCTGTATCTTCGTGCTTTCTTGAGTGGAAGCTTGTCTTTCAGCGGTCTTATTTTGGCATGTCCAATCTTTGGTAGTTTTTTAAAAATAGAACACAACAAGCAACGTTCGTTCATTTGCTCCTATCATTTGCATGTTGTTTCCGTCCCGGGATTTTTTTGCTCTTTTTTCTCGGCATGACTGATAAGCAGCCGGAGTGTTCTGTGCAATCGACTGAAGTCATGCTTTGGGATTTGTTTTCAAAATACCACAAGTAATCATCATTCTGCCGGTGGTCAAAAATCAGAACAAAACATTTGTGTGCGATCTTCTATAGGTTTTTTTCCAAGAACAAACTTAAATGTGACTGCCTTATTGAAAAAAAATATATATTTATACTGTTTTGAGTTGTATTTGTTGCTCGCGTTAATTAATTAATTAATAATACCAAACACACTCTTCTCAGTCTGATGTAGCCTTTGAACTGGTTTCAAATCATTGTTTGACATTCTTAGAACCCAACACATTACAGATATTCAACTCTGACAACATAACATCCCAAGACCAAAATGTTTTGTATATAAAGGTCTCGTAATAAGAGCGGTTTTGGGAGTTCTTGGAATAATTCTGAAACATAAAAATGACGACTCCAGTAAGTGCACACGTTGCATAAGACGATTACTGTCCAAAAGTATAATTTTTAAGGCCCAATATTATATCGTAAGTATCGATCACCTCCACAAAGATGTCCTTCTTTGACGAGATAAATTTTTAATTTTCCAAATTCTAGAAATTTTCGATCCTTAAAATATTAAGGATTTAGAACCATTTAGACCATTTAGAACATTTGTTGGATTTTTGATCGACGCCATTAAGTTTGGCAACTTAAGCCATTATAAACCCAATGCGTACGACCGCGATCGCCTAATTTGATTTCAATCAACTGATCCGATCCGAACCGATCAACTAGATTCAATGACGCTAATAAGTAAAAAGGTAGGAACTCGGCTCTTTTCCACGAGAAGACCTGTATCTAATCCGCTAAATAAATCCAAGAAGAACCAGATTATAACTGACCAAAAATTTCTGAAAACAAAAATAAACGTTTCGATTTCCTTTTTTTCTCTCCTTACCACAAATGCATTTTCCAGGACTGCATTTGTGCGATGGTGGTAAAATATTCCCAAAAGCATAAAAGGACACACAGTAAAGGTAGGCACCAAAAAAAACACCAACACTTACACCGGAGCAAACGGAGCACCAAAACTTCTAACTGCAGCATGGAAAATGGAAGCGCACCACACGACACGACAAGTGGAAGGGACAGCAAGAACAACAATAAGAAAATGCAGAACAATCGAACACCAACATACGCAAGAAGAAAGCTAAAGGAATATCAAAGTTGCGAGCAATAGTGACACACGCATACAAATGCCAAGCGCTGGATACAATCCGACGGTAGGAAACAACTGAAGAAACTATCGAAGGAGATAAAAATAAAAGAAGGAAGAAAAAAAGTTATTCACAACGCTCGTGTGTACATGTGTGCGTGTACGGAGCGCTTTTTTCATGTTCAGAGGATGCAGCAGGCTGTGCTGCTGCTGCTAACGATGATGCCGACCACACAGCATAAACGATAGTGTGCGCCCGTGCAGCATAAAAGCGAGTGTGGGAGAGGGATGGCGGGGTTTTGGGAGAGCAATTTTTTTTCCGTTTCGCTTATTCTTTTCCTCACACAGCATTATACCGCCGCACATCATCGGCATGTTTCCCCGCGCTTGCGGACGCACCAGCCGTGGAGTGTGTGTTTGTAGTGGTATTTGCGAAGAAAGAAAAAAAATGCCACACAAGAGGGGAAAAAATCAAGAACCTCCTCATCTCGGATCATGAAAGGAAAGAAAAAAAACAACCCCCTATTGCTACTTCCTACACCACCCCAGCAACACACCGCTTCACTTCTACTTGACAACCGTACACTATTTGATGAAGCGTGTATTTTTCTTCCTATGGATGTGTGTGTGTATCTATGTGTGCGTATGTGTGTTTTGCCAATGGTTGCTTTGGTGCTTGGGATTTTTTTTTCTTCTTTCCTTCCCTGTTCGACCAGAGTTCCTTTGCAGCGGTGTCTCATTCCTGCACATAACTTATGTGCCTCGAGGGCTGTGCCGCGTGCACCATTTATGTGTGGCTGTGTGTGTGTGTGCGTGTTTGAATATTTGTTCGAATGTCCCGTTCTTGTGTGTCTCGGGAACGAGAAGATGTTGAATGCCTTACCAACGTCATGGTCTGCGGGCTCGCAGCGTCGTCGTTCGTCTTCTGTGGTTCCAAACCCCACTACACCCTCCCAACCCCTTGCTCTACCAACCCTTCAAAGGGGGGCTGTATCTCTCGCTCTCTTCCTTGCGATTCTATCTTCTTGCTGGTACGACTCTAGCCAAGAGTTTCCCTTTTTATGCTCCCCAAATCCGCCCCAAAAGCCCTTCCATTCAAGGCGCGAGGATTCCGTACCGACTGATATTGACCGGAGGGAAGAAGAAGGAAAAAAATTGTGACACACGAATATCGTCGGAACTTTTTTTTCCCAATTCCTTTACTATTCCGATTTATATCTTTCTCTTTCCATCGTGCGCGCACGCGATTGAACAATTAAATTGCGTTTCTTTTTTAAACCACGATCTCGCTCTTTCGCGCTTATGTAGAAGTTTTTTTTCTCCCCCCATCATGATCATCATCATCATCAGGAACACAATACACAACCAGCTTTCGCGTGTATTTTTCCCAGTGTCTCGAAAGAAACGTAGGAAAAAAAACCCTGTACACGACTGCTGACGTCCTTCTGCATCTCGTGACGTTTCTGTCTCGTTCTGACAGCAATTTTTTTTCCTGCTCGCACCATTGCTTGCTCGCCGCCTGTGGCTACTTGTGATTTTTATCCCGATTTCGTTCCTTTTTTCTTTCTTTTCGTTCCCATCCTGCAACACCATCGCACACACAGAGAATGGCGAAGAAGCAAAGGAATCTCTCTACCCGTTTGGGAGGGTAGATAGCAATGGAGCGAAAGGAACGAAAAAAAACGGCCACTCGAAAAGCTGCCCAAGTCCAAACGTGCCCACAGCGCGCGCTATCCTTCGGAGTTCCCGTGATCGTCCCGTGCCCTTCTTCGTCCAGTACACCCTTCACAGCGTATCTCGCTTCGTCCTTCGGCGTGAGCTTCTGCAACGATCTCAGCTACCACCTCTCCCTCTCTCTCTCTTCTACCTGCCAATCGTCTTTGCCCATTCCGATATCCTTAACCACTTCTCTTTTTATCCTCACTCACCACAAACAACCCTTCACAGGCTTCCCTTCAACGTACGAACGAAGTCTGATGAGGAGAGAAAAAAAAATCACACCACCCTTCCCGGTGCATCCTTTCCCCTGCTCCACTCCAACCTTCCAGTACACTAAAACCCTAGCATTACTCCCATTTGCCCAAGAAAAGCGAGAGATATCAGGTTGTGTATTGATTAGTGCCACCCCTTAATTTTTATTTCAACTTTTTACATAACTCTCGCAACCCACCCTCCCAACCCCACACAAAACCCATTCTTCTATCCGCGACCCGACGGAGGTGTTTTTTTTTCTTCCTTCCTTTAGTCTTCTCAACCATCGACTCCTTTATACACATAAAACCTATGTGATGATTCCCATCCAAGAAGGCCAGCAGTAGTCGTTGACACCAGCAGTGTGTACAGGGGTGGAAAGGAAGGGAGAGAAAAAAAACCAACCCGAAGGGAAAAAAAACGGTTCGAAAGAAATAAAACTTGCTCCAGAAAGTGAGCTCGTCCGCTGTCGCAGGAACGGAAAAAACAAGCACCAGGAGTCTGAAAATATGCAGCCAACTGTAGCTATCCCTTTTTCTCTGTCTCTGTCGCTTACGCGCAATCACGCGCGCTGGTGTGTATGTGACGTTTCTGTTGTTTTTTTTTCTTCTCGCTCTCTATAAAGGATATGCTACGCCGAACAGGTAACGGGTGCGTAACGGGTAGTGTAACGTGACTGTGTATAAGCAAATAGCAGGTGACGGGGTAAAGGCGACAGATAGTTTTTAACGACGTTATTCTTTTTTTTTACCTTTTTTATTGGAGTTTAAATTTTTGCTCAACTATCATGTTGGTAAAGTGTATAGAACAAGAGCAATATTCAACCATCTTTTTAGAAAGCGAAATTATCGAAACTAAAAAAAATATGTTTCAAAAAAAGGATTTTTTTTTCAAAACTATCAGCTAGACTTTCAGTCACACATGTTTCATAAAATTATTTAGCCACTCTCAGAAATTGGCCAACAACTGAAACCGATTACGCATAGGTCCACATCACCTGTGGTGGTTACACGGCAAGGAGTCTGATGACTAGTACGGCGACAGTGGACGACAAACGTGCCGTACACATAACACAACATGGATGGCATGATTTCCTGGCAGAACCAGTTTGTTTTTTGACCATCGTTGGAATAATTCCAGCTTCGTTCCAGCGGAGGCAATTGTGTGTGATCATCGACAGGCAATTTTTAATTCGTTCCAAAACTCTTTGCCCTAGCCTGAAGTGAACAGAGAGGGAATAACAATTTATTTTTTTTTTTTCATTTCGAAACAAAAATGCAACGGATCTGAACCATTCGAGCAGGAGAGATCCGAGGCGGATAAAGATTAAATGATCGTGAAGAGATTTCTTTTTACTTTTTTTTACGAAAACTTCACAAATAGATTACAATCGCAATTATAGAGTAGAGTTTATGTTACTTCACATCTGCTACCTATAAGTAAGATTCATTTTATGTTACCATCATTATGAAAATTGATTTATCGTAAGAAGAAAAAAATTTCAAATTAGCTAATTAAGAAAAAATAGTTAATTTTTTCCTAACTCTTAAATAAGATATTGAATTTGGATTGGAGTTGAATTTTATCATTTCTTTACAAAAGAAATCGTAAATAATTAAAAAAAGAAAATAATGCTACTTTGCAATTAGCTCAGTATGCCTTCGTATGTTACATTACCAAATCGCCACATTCCTTCACGATACAATCACAAAATGTTTTCTTCCTTTTTTCCCGAAAAAACATGCCAAATAGAAGGAGATGAAAAAAAAGTATGCTGCCTCAAAATACCAACACACGCCAACGCGCTTCGGACTGTTTAAGAACGCACCAAAAAGCTGACCACTACCACCACCATCATTCAACAAACAGCTTCAGGAAGCTACACCACCAAGCTTCCACCCTTATCCAACCAATCAAACCAAAAAAATTCTTGCCAAAACGCGCACTCACACTACTTTCTGTTCCGAGGAGGCGTGTATCAACTTCGCTTACGGGTCAAGCTGCCAAAAAAAAAACAGCGCAAGAATCACCCTGTGCGCGAACCATTTACATGTCTGTTTTTTTACTCTCTTTTTATAAGAGGGGATTTAAAAAAAATATTCTACCACACCACAAGATAAGATGTGTGAGTTTGGTTCACATTACGCGTGGGGTGGAGGGCATTGATTGTTCCACTGAATGACAAACCGTGAACAAAAATATTTAAATCCAACATTTCGCATTAAGTTTCGGAAATTTCACCATAAACACATATGCAGAGCAAAACTAATACTAAGTACACCTAATAATACCACACAATTGTGTTATATTATTTAAATTACGAATTAATGAAGACACTTAACGTTCAAAGTTTAATAAACCAATTTGTATAAAATCATACGTCACTGGACAGAATCGCTATTGTACTCATGAAAAATGCCGTAAAGAATGTTTTAATCCGATCGACATTGATCACAAAGCAAACATTAATTTCACACAAACATTTGATTACATTTTACACTAGTTAAAAATGTATAACGGCGAGCGTTATAACGCCATATAACGCTTTATAATAACGCCAGCACATCACTATATTTCAACATTATTCTGCAAACTGAGTTCTTCGCATCAGAAAATTTTTTTTTGTTGGGTTGTTTCAATACACTATTCATAGACACTTTAAAACGCGCGAAGAATTCACATACCAAAAAGGGCAACACTTACTCACAAAACATATGGATCGTGCAAGCAAATAAAACAGGGATTTTGCTACAATTTATTTAATTTTATCTCGGGGTTTTTTTTAGCAAAAGAAAACATTTCGTTGCACCGAACCTTATCATTCTTCCTAATGATTTATTGTGGCACTGTAGCTTTTGATATTTTTCCCCCTTTTTTCGTGAAAATTATCATTCCAGTGTAACCTTCAAAAAAAAAACTGTGTCTGCAGATGGAAAAGTAGTGATGATTTCAATTTCGAAAACTGTCACGAAATGCGTTACACTATCTTTTTTTTTTGTTTTGTTTTGCAGTGTACAATCTCTTTTCCACCCCTTATCCTTTATGACACTCGCACTCGCTTCTGGACCATTTCGTTCTGGATGATCACTCGATCCCACGCACTAAACGGTGCATAATATCATCTTGCAAGAATCGCATATCATTAGCACCCATTAGGCCTTTCACCGTGGACCGTGGATTAGAGATGATGATACCTGACGCGAACGTTTCCGTCTTTTTGGACAGTGTGCTGCTGATGCTGATGACGATCTTCAAACACGTACCTTTTACACTCTGTGACTGGCAAATGGGGGATCGCTCTTTGCTGTTTGCTTGTGAACACGCACGCTGAAATTGCTCCTCCTTCGGCGGACAATCAAGCAAAAGCGTTGATCCAATTAAAAAAAGTGCAGCACAAGGGGCAGTGCGACACTCTGGCAGGACACGTTATAGCTAGCGCGTATAGCGAACGCGAGAGAACAAGTGCAGACGAAGCGCGCGCGCGTCCGTCTTGGCTAATTCGTATTCCTGTCGATTTTTAAAAACTTTTTGCTTTTTTTTCTTCGCTCCTGTTGTTTGCTCCTTTCTCTCGTCTACGGCTCCTTAAAGGAAACCGGCCAACAGTGCACACACTGCACACACCACCTGCAGTGACATATACCCACATACACGCACACACAATCACACATACACTACTCACTCACACACACACACATAAACACACGCGTGCGACGGTACACGAGAGCACCGATCCCGGGGACCAAACAGAATCCAACCACGCACCGAACCGAAGAGCCACAGTCGAAAAACTAAACTGAATTCGCCGAAAAAAATTTACCATGCTCCACCGTGTTGTGCGCTCGATCTATCCTGAGCCCACCAACACAAACACACATACACACACATACACACGCCTCAATCGCGCATTGTGTATGGGTGTTGAATGCGTGTGCGCTCCTCCTTCATACCCCGCCATGTAACGACACATTCGAAAACGACCGGCCAGCACCGGCTATGTTCTCCCTTCCTACATACTTTGCTTTGGCTGCAGCACAACATACCACCACGCATACCACTACAAACACATACACGCTTGAGCATCGCTAAGCCTTTGGTTTGAATGCGAGTATTTGTGTGTGTG
The DNA here is from genome assembly GCA_016170015.1 of Anopheles longipalpis. Lineage (NCBI taxonomy): Eukaryota > Metazoa > Arthropoda > Insecta > Diptera > Culicidae > Anopheles > Anopheles longipalpis. Next base: position 24,189,853 of record CM028106.1, read on the forward strand.
TTAGTGTCTACTACTAGGAGGCTGGGAGTCGTGGAAAAAATTGTGTATTGGTATGCCACGGAAAAAATCCCCGCACGAAAAGAAAAAAATTGCCACATAAACACACACACACACACGCACACAAACAAAGGCGAGCATTTTTTCTCTCTACATACAATTTTTATATTCACAGCACACCTCGTGCTGTCTCGCTCTAGCGTTAAATGGATAGTTTATAGCATGGGAAAGAAAAAAAACACCCTTCCTCCCATAGCACTTCACTCTCTCTCTCTCTTTCTCTCACACTCGTCTATCTACCGGATGCGCGCGATACAGCTCGCGCTCAACATAGCTCATGAGGTGAGCGAGAGCAACAGATATACACGCTGAGCGAGCGAGACGGCAAGATAGAAGTTAAAAATGTAACCCCCCCCCCACACACACACACACACGCGCGCGGCACGCATTCATTTGTACATACGCGCTTGTACACCGGGAAGCGCGGGATGGTGGTGTGTGTGTTTACGTCGCGCCGTGCACTTGACATCCGCTCTACCGCATAACCTGACCAACCCGTGCGGCCGTATAATATGCCGGTTGGTGAACAAGAGAAGAAAAAAAAATCGTACTGCCATGTCCGCGTTAACATCGGGAACGGTGTGTGTTGGTGCGCTGTGCGCCCCACTAACACACATCCAATCCACCAACATCGCATCGACTTCGTCTTCTTCAACCGTGCGAAACGGACGACTTGAATGCGCGGTGGGGAAGGGAGCGAACGGGTGTGGTGGAAAATCGGATCGGATGGATGGGACAGACACAACAATCCATCACACATCCTCCTACTTCCCACGAGCTACTTACGCATACACACAACCAAACACACACACACACATGTGTGCGATAATAGAAAAAAAAACCGATTGCCCTTGCTTGCTTTTAATGCATCGTGTGTGTATTATCCTTTTTACTTACAAATCATGTAAGAAGAGGGAAAAAAAAGTAGAGAACAACTGCACCACATATTTATTATGCTGCAAGTGCGATCCATCATCACACCCCATCACACAGGAAGCGACATTCAAACAGCAGCAGCGCGAAAGAACGCACACACACACAAACGTTTTCGCGGCGTCGTCTTTCGCTACCATTCGCACACACTGATCAGTGTCGTGTGGAGGTTTTCTTTTTTTTTTTGTTGCAAAAAATCCAAAAACCCCTCCAACGACTACAAGGGAGGGTGGGGGTGGTATTCTGAACCCCAAAAAAAAAACTACCCCAACACAAACACCGGGGGGAGAGCGCTGCTTCTGGTACATCGCTATACATCGCAACGACATATGACGTCGTAACGCACCTCCCGCGCGTACGCATACAGCGATAGGCGTCTTGTGCGTCGTACATTCGAAAAAAAAACGTACAAGCATTCCTCTAATGAAATGATCAACGAAATCGCACCCAAAAAAAAAGAAAGAAAACATACATTTCACTCATAAGCATTCGTGTTGCTGTCGGGAAATGTAAAACAGAAAAAAAATCTGCAAATACAAACACACAACACCCGGTGGAAGGGGGCGAGTGACTTTAAGGGATATTTGCAAGCGACGCGTCGTAATCGTAACGATTATGGACCTGGAGCGATCGGGAGGGTTTTTTTTTCGTTCGAAAATTCGTACGCAAAACATCCGTCTTTTCATTTACGAGATATTCCGTACATTCTGTTCCCAGTGTAGGTTTGAAGATTTTTAACGAACGCTCTTTCTCCAATAAAAACTCTCTTTCTCACGTCTGTCACATCATAACAGCGCTTACTTTGATTGAACAGTAATCATCATTAATATTTTCCTAGAAAAATCGACATATTTCGTAAAACAAAGAACAAGAAAGAACCGTTTCTAAAAGAAAAATAGTCCATCTCCATCTTTATTACATACGGTCACACACAAGCGCCAGCCGGCCGGCTCTCATTCAACCGGCCGCATTGAACCTCTGCAAAAAAAAACCCGAGAGGATGCGCTTTCGTGCACATGTTGCGCACATGTGTTTGCTGCATTTGCCATCCCCCCCCCCCCCCTCCTCACCACACGCCAAAAGCCAATTGTCGTTCGATCCTTTCCTAAAGACTTCCCATTGTGCGTACACAATTTAATATGTCTGTGCCTACTCAATTGAAGATATGAAAACAAATCATCAATTTGCACAACACAGCGATCCATGCCGCAAGAGACAAACGCATACACCTGCAAAACAAACACAGGGTATAGGATCAACAGCGAACGGGGACAAGATTGTCAAAAAATTTCTACGAAATTTCTCTATGGATAGAGGAGACAAAACAAAAAGAAGGAAACAACCCTCACGCCTCATCCCCAAAAAAAAGAAGCAACAAAAACTTCACACACGCTTTCTCTCCCTTATGCACACAAACACACACACATCCCCGTTTGTACGATGGATATGTACGTACACATATATTATTGTGCCTGGTCTGCACTCGCGCGATACGCGAGCTGCTCGATCAGCACACACACGCACGATGGATTCGCACACAACACACGCACACACACACATGCGGGCGCGTACACACGCAAAAGCCCATCCATGGGAAGGGGGGGGGGGGTACTTTTCGACCGGCGAAACGTGCACAATGACCTTGATTTTGGATTTTCTTGTGCTTGTTCGTTCGTTACGTCGTTCCTTTATTCCTTCTTCTTGAAGGGCAAACAGACAGCAATCACGAAAGGGGGTAGGGTATGGCAACCATTTGGGTAGATGTGCAGGCAGCCAGGCTATAACATAACGCATAACGACCGAAGGGAGCTTAGAGAAGAGAGAAGGAGGGCGCGCGCGCGCGTAATATTTACGCGGCGGCGACAAATCGCGCCATGCTTTTATAGACTAGAAGCTGCTGCTTGCATGCATGCTTGTGTTCTTATGCGTATGATTTGGCCACCGTACACCACCGGATGTCTAATGGTTTTTGGGCTTCCTCCAAGCAAAACCGAAATGGTTTCAAGAGCGAGAGGGGGAGGGGGGGGGACCGAGAGTCCCGAGACGACAAACGAGTTTAATTATTTGCATATGTTGGACATTCACCTTTTGCCTGACACGTTTGAAAGCGTTTGAAACTTCAAGAGTGGATTTTTTGTTGTTGTTGTTGGTGGTGGTGGCAATATTATTAACCAGAGCATGGCAAATTTTATATCTTTCCTTGATTTGATTCACGGAAAGGAAACGAATGCTCTATGACAGGAAAGAGTAAGATTTTGATAGTATAATTGTAGGGTTTTGTTATCTGTCAAAATTGCTTGACAATTTAATTTGCTATAAAAATACTTAGTTTAATAGTTTTATAGCAAGCTACACTTGGAAAAGTCAATCGCAATCAACACTAGCTTTTAATATCAAACTAAACGTCAAATAAAATAGCCACAAAACGCATGATTGAGGTGAGGCGAATTAAAAGTGAAACAAACAAACAAAAAATGGCTGAAAGATAAATGTTAACCTTGACCGAGGTTAACGATACAAGGCGTAGATCTTGGAACCTACCCGAGTACGAAACGCATACACACACGCGGTGGCATTGGCCTTTTGTAGTTTCTTGTGTGGTATGTTATGTCCGCCCGTTCTTAATACTCCCGGAATGGTTCAACCAATATCCCCCTTTCCTCCCAGTTCCCCATCTCTCCCTTTTACATCCTGCTTCACTCACATTAGAAAACTAGCTAAATTTTCACATTCGCCAAATTGCTGGCAGAATAGAACAGAAACCTGACGAAGGAGAACATTCACTACGCGTGGCCAAGATTTTATCTTCACGTTTCCTCTTCGAAATGATCAAACAGGGCGAAAACAAGGGGAAGGGGGATTCTTCGATTTGAAAGATTGTTGTTTTTTTACTTCTTCACGATGAAGAGTGATCGTGATTCAGGTTTATAGACAATTAGATTCCGATGTAGATGATAAGTTGCGTGACTTCTTTTATTGTATTTATAAATTTATAAATTTTAACTTTTAATTTTATTTTTTATAATTTTTATATTTATAAAATTTTTATAATTTTATAAATTATAACATTTATAAATTTTGATTTTTTTGTATTTCTATAAAATTACAGACACATGCAAGATATGGCATGCAAGATATTTATCGTTGCGAATTTACCGAATTTATCGTTCAACATAAACAGTTGAACTTGAACTAATGGCGAGATTAAACCTTGGAGAGAGAAAAAAATCATCAATAACGGGTAATCAACATTTTTCCCTTCAAATTGGTACCATTTTAATTTACCCAACAACTCTTAAGCTTCTGCCAAGATCGTTCTGGCCATTGTAAATTAAATAGCTTCAGGTAAAAGTGCACCAAATGGAGGTAAATAATTTTAACTGCCAGCTGTTAATAATACGGCCGCCCGTAAATGGTTATGGTGGGATATTTTGAGTTTAGGTACATTATCGACTGGTTGCAACGAGGTAGGTAAGTTGTACCGACAGTTAAAGGGATGAAACGGTCATTGGACAAATGTTTGAGAACTTGTAATTATACTGTTTTTAGCACCGATATTTCATCCTATCATGCTCTCTCTTCTCTCTCTCTCTCTCTTCTTGGCTTTTAACGACCTTACAGGTCACGCCGGCCATTTCTGGCTTACTAGACTTATTTTTTACCACATAGCCAGATAGTCAGTCCTTGCTACGGGGGGACGGTCCGGATGGGATTTGAACCCGGTCCGGCCGTGTGGACTGGCGCCGTTTATCACATGCACTATCGGGCCGCCCCATCATGCTAAAGGTTTAAATTAAAAATTGAATCGAGTACCAGAAATTATTTAATGAAATTGACATTATGATACGAACCATAGCTAGATTAATTCGTAGGATAAATTTAAATGACTTTTGCCGTTAAATAAACGAGCAAATGAGAAAAAAATGCAAAATAGGGCAAGCGCCAACCAACCAGAAGTTTGTACAATGTTGATTGAAATTAAGGAAAGTGTTTTAAGTTCGTAACAAGTTTTAACATTGAAGTTTCTAATCAAAGTTTCTATAATAAGTGATTTAAAATTTCTAACTTTAACAACCATCCACCCTAAAGTAAATTACATTGCCATTGTTTCCAACAGCACCTTTTTTTTGTTTTTTTGTATTCACCCTCTGCATGGAAAAGAGATCGTTTTTTTTCTTCTCTTCTCTGGTTTAATTGCAATTTCTCTAACTTTCTTCCGCACCCTTTTCCCCTCGTCGTACACCATCACCCACCGCAAAAAGCACCCGCGTACGCACTCGCGCACCCACTCGATTCTGCTCCATTTGCACAATTTGTGCTTATTGATTATTCATCCTCACATTTACACATTGGCCCTGCCCTGCCGGTGGCCACATCGAATCGATACGCGGATAAGGGATGAATAATGGAGCAGTCCAGTGTGCCCACCCGCCCCAAACCAGGGTAGGCCGCGCGCATCCCATTACCGTCCAATACTAACGAGACAACGAAAAAAATAGGGAGGGATGAAGGGGGGAGGTGGGGGACGGGTACAACAAAAAAATAACTCTAACTTAATTCAATTATACATCCTATTGATTTTTTGTTATGTTATTTTTTTGTATTATTTTTTTTCTGTGTGCCTGATGCGATTTCGTAATGCAAAAGCTAGACCCACCCAATACGACCATAACCAGCTCCACATCCAACAACAACAAAAAAACATGCAAAAAAGGACGATCTGTACAGTGCAAAAGAGAGGAAAGAGAGAAAAATCACAAACACACCAAATTGTTGCGATTGAATGGAGTAATAAGCGCACCCTCGCCTGATGGAGGAGTTTGAGGGAAATTAAAAAAACAAAGCTAAAACAAAAAAATGCAAATACTTTTAAAAAATAACACAGCTTTTATACATTTTTCACAACGCTACCCGACAGCGAATGTGTGTGTGTGCTCAGCAACAAAAAGCGAACGCCATCATCATCAGGGCAAGGAGTTGCCATGTTTCGGTCCCGGGGCTGGGTTGGTACTACCACCTCCCCCCCGTCCATGTTCCCCCTTCACCGTCCCGAAAATGGTGCCACACACCACTTGACACATTGCGCGTGCCTCTGTGTCTGTGTGGTGGCGCTGCTACTCTATATAATATGCACGATTGAAAGCTGTTCCGTTTTTTTTTTTTCAACTTTTCTGCTAGCGAAATTAAAAAAGCCTGAACGGGACACCCGAAGGACGTATGGTCGCCGCAGCGCATGGACTGTGGCGGGGAAGAATGAGTTCGAAAAAAAAGACCAACATCACGCAAAAGATAGCGCATTCCATCCTAAATAAACGATATCGCAGAGGAGCGAGTTCGCCAATGAATATGCGCACAGGATGAAACAAAAAAACATACAATAAGAGCAAAAAACAAAAAAAAAAAACAAAAAGAATCAGTTAAAAAGCATTCTTTTTTAACAACTAAAAAACTATTTCGAAACTAAAGTAAAGCGAACCCAAATGAGCGATAGTGAGAAAAAATGATATGAAACTCAAGTGAACGATAAACGATCGGTAAGAAGAAGCGAACACGGAGCTTATTTTATATAATTTTTTTTTCATTCTATTTTTCACACCCTTCCACTGGACGATGTCCTTTCTATGGTGATAACTGTAGGGGAGAAAGTATAGCAATAATTTGTGTTGCTCTTTTCTTTACTAACTTCCCTTCTTTTTTGTCTCATTAACAATGTAATTTCGTTAAGGTTTTCGTTTGATCTTCAAAGTTTGAAATACTCGTACCTACGTAAAAGGTTTTTTTTTGGCTCTCTTCGTATAAATGGATTACCGATCAAATAGTAGTTTCGGTAAGGGGAAAATTAAAGAACACGCGAAGTGTTGGTTCAAATCTCCATTCTAACATGCTCCTCCCTAAATTAATCGACTATTTGTCTAAGAGTAATTAAATTTACTAATTCCATGTCTGCTAATTCCTGTTTTTTTTTGTTATCTATTTTCGGAGGTCTTGATCTACCATTTCTTGTTTTTAGATGTCTGAATTAAGCTATTCATCAGTCGCAATCAGTAAATGATATGGACGGGATTTGGTACCGGTCTTGCCATGCGAAGACACTAATACTAAATCAACGGTGGACTCCCACATATCAGCTTCAGACATTCAATGAGTGGTAAGTCACATCATGATAGAAACACGAAATGATTTGAAGAATTTATGCCAGATTTCTTTGCTATTAAAGATATTCTGCGCCAGGGATGAAGACTTATCCTAGATCCTCTTCAAACGCGCATCGAAGAGGACGTTCCGGAATTCGAGGATGCAAACTTCAGATAAACTTCTTCAACAAATCAATTCAGATCTTGACAGAAAACATGGACTACATGGGGTAGGTAGTCGCACCTTTGAAGTATTCCAAAATTTCTCAAATATAGAGTGTGCAGTCAATACTCAAAAAAATTGACTTGAAGATACACGTAAAAGATCAGGCATTTAACCAACGAAGACCAAAACATTGGACAGCGAAAAAAGATGGTGATGTCATTAGAATGACACCGGACAACCCTGCCTGTCAAATTGTATTAGAGAATAGTGAGCGGATATTTCATACTCCAAAAATATAACGAACAAAGCAAGGATTTTGCTATTAAATCAGTAAATATCAATCTGCATAACTTAGCAGACACAAATTTGAGGTTAAAATCTTGATCTATTTGTTAATGTTTCTGTACAATTGAAGGTATTTTATATAATTTGCCCATTAAAGATTCGACACTGTAGAGACATTATTTTCCTTGTGTTTGGTTTGCAATTTGTTCACTTGCGCAAGAAATGAGACTGCTTCTACGAGGTAACAATTTCCAATGTCCATTTTTCCCAAAATTCCATACCTTTCCACACACATATGGTCGCCACAAAAAGACTCTCGAATTCGCACAGCAAGCAGCCTCAAACATTTTACCAATGTCTTATATCTTTGCAGCAACGACTCGACTACGAGCTACGAGGCAATGAGCGTGAAAAGCAAGACGTTAACAGGCACAGTTGCTACATTTTTTCCCTCTCATTGTTTCTCCTTGCACGTAAGCCACCACCAGCAATACAGGCTCGCCCCCAAAACCAAAAATTGCCAAAAANCCCTTTTACATCCTGCTTCACTCACATTAGAAAACTAGCTAAATTTTCACATTCGCCAAATTGCTGGCAGAATAGAACAGAAACCTGACGAAGGAGAACATTCACTACGCGTGGCCAAGATTTTATCTTCACGTTTCCTCTTCGAAATGATCAAACAGGGCGAAAACAAGCGGAATGGGGGATTCTTCGATTTGAAAGATTGTTGTTTTTTTTCTTCTTCTCGATGAAGAGTGATCGTGATTCAAGTTTATAGACAATTAGATTCCGATATAGATGATAAGTTGGGTGACTTCTTTTATTGTATTACATTTATAATTTTTATTTTTTTTTGTATTTCTATAAAATTACAGACACATAGATATTTATCGTTGTCAATTTACCGAATTTATCGTTCAACATAAACAGTTGAACTTGAACTAATGGCGAGATTAAACCTTGGAGAGAGAAAAAAAACATCAATATAGGGTAATCAACATTTTTTCCCTTCAAATTGGTACCGTTTTAATTTACCCAACAACTCTTAAGCTTCTGCCAAGATCGTTCTGGCCATTGTAAATTAAATAGCTTCAGGTAAAAGCGCACCAAATGGAGGTAAATAATTTTAACTGCCAGCTGTTAATAATACGGCCGCCCGTAAATGGTTATGCTGGGATATTTTGAGTTTAGGTACATTATCGACTGGTTGCAACGAGGTAGGTAAGTTGTACCGACAATTAAAGGGATGAAACGGTCATTGGACAAATGTTTGAGAACTTGTAATTATGCTGTTTTTAGCACCGATATTTCATCCTATCATATTGAAGGTTAAAAGGTAATTTTTTTAAGTATTAAAAATTGAATCTAGTAACCGAAATTATTTAATGAAATTAACATTATGATACGAACAATAACTAGATTAATTCGAAGAATAAATGTTAATGAATTTTGCCGTTAAATAAACGAGCAAATGAGAAAAAATGCAAAATAGTGCAAGCGCCAACCAATCAGAAGTTTGTACAATGTTGATTGAAATTAAGGAAAGTGTTTTAAGTTCGTAACAAGTTTTAACATTGAAATTTTTAATCAAAGTTTCTATAATAAGTGATTTAAAATTTCTAACTTTAACAACCATCCACCCTAAAGTAAATTACATTGCCATTGTTTCCAACAGCACCTTTTTTTGTTTTTTGTATTCACCCTCTGCATGGAAAAGAGATCTTTTTTTTTCTTCTCTTCTCTGGTTTAATTGCAATTTCTCTAACTTTCTTCCGCACCCTTTTCCCCTCGTCGTACACCATCACCCACCGCAAAAAGCACCCGCGTACGCACTCGCGCACCCACTCGATTCTGCTCCATTTGCACAATTTGTGCTTATTGATTATTCATCCTCACATTTACACATTGGCCCTGCCCTGCCGGTGGCCACATCGAATCGATACGCGGATAAGGGATGAATAATGGAGCAGTCCAGTGTGCCCACCCGCCCCAAACCAGGGTAGGCCGCGCGCATCCCATTACCGTCCAATACTAACGAGACAACGAAAAAAATAGGGAGGGATGAAGGGGGGAGGTGGGGGACGGGTACAACAAAAAAATAACTCTAACTTAATTCAATTATACATCCTATTGATTTTTTGTTATGTTATTTTTTTGTATTATTTTTTTTCTGTGTGCCTGATGCGATTTCGTAATGCAAAAGCTAGACCCACCCAATACGACCATAACCAGCTCCACATCCAACAACAACAAAAAAACATGCAAAAAAGGACGATCTGTACAGTGCAAAAGAGAGGAAAGAGAGAAAAATCACAAACACACCAAATTGTTGCGATTGAATGGAGTAATAAGCGCACCCTCGCCTGATGGAGGAGTTTGAGGGAAATTAAAAAAACAAAGCTAAAACAAAAAAATGCAAATACTTTTAAAAAATAACACAGCTTTTATACATTTTTCACAACGCTACCCGACAGCGAATGTGTGTGTGTGCTCAGCAACAAAAAGCGAACGCCATCATCATCAGGGCAAGGAGTTGCCATGTTTCGGTCCCGGGGCTGGGTTGGTACTACCACCTCCCCCCCGTCCATGTTCCCCCTTCACCGTCCCGAAAATGGTGCCACACACCACTTGACACATTGCGCGTGCCTCTGTGTCTGTGTGGTGGCGCTGCTACTCTATATAATATGCACGATTGAAAGCTGTTCCGTTTTTTTTTTTTCAACTTTTCTGCTAGCGAAATTAAAAAAGCCTGAACGGGACACCCGAAGGACGTATGGTCGCCGCAGCGCATGGACTGTGGCGGGGAAGAATGAGTTCCAAAAAAAAAGACCAACATCACACAAAAGATAGCGCATTCCATCCTAAATAAACGATATCGCAGAGGAGCGAGTTCGCCAATGAATATGCGCACAGGATGAAACAAAAAAGCATACAATAAGAGCAAAAACAAAACAAAAAACAAAAAGAATCAGTTAAAAAGCATTCTTTTTTAACAACTAAAACTCGAAACTAAAGTAAAGCGAACCCAAATGAGCGATAGTGAGAAAAAATGATATGAAACTCAAGTGAACGATAAACGATCGGTAACAAGAAGCGAACACGGAGCTTATTTTATATAATTTTTTTTTTATTCATTTCATTTCATTTTTCATTTTTTTTCCCTTCCGCTGGACGATGTCCTTTCTATGGTGATAACTGTAGAGGAAAATGGTATAGCAATAATTTGTGTTGCTCTTTTCTTTACTAACTTCCCTTCTTTTTTTCTCATTAACAATGTAATTTCGTTAAGGTTTTCGTTTGATCTTCAAAGTTTGAAATACTCGTACCTACGTAAAAGGTTTTTTTTTGGCTCTCTTCGTATAAATGGATTACCGATCAAATAGTAGTTTCGGTAAGGGGAAAATTAAAGAACACGCGAAGTGTTGGTTCAAATCTCCATTCTAACATGCTCCTCCCTAAATCAATCGACTATTTGTCTAAGAGTAATTAAATTTACTAATTACATGTCTGCTAATTCCTGTTTTTCTTGTTATCTATTTTCGGAGGTCTTGATCTACCATTTCTTGTTTTTAGATGTCTGAATTAAGCTATTCATCAGTCGCAATCAGTAAATGATCTGGACGGGATTTGGTACCGGTCTTGTTGTGCGAAGACACTAATACTAAATCAACGGTGGACTCCCACATATCAGCTTCAGACATTCAATGAGTGGTAAGTCACATCGTGACAGAAACATGAAATTATTTGAAGAATTTATGCCAGATTTCTTTGCTATTAAAGATATTCTGCGCCAGGGAGGAAGACTTATCCTAGATCCTCTTCGTACGCGCATCGAAGAGGACGTTCCGGAATTCGAGGATGCAAACTTCAGATAAACTTCTTCAACAAATCAATTCAGATCTTGACAGAAAACATGGACTACATGGGGTAGGTAGTCGCACCTTTGAAGTAATCCAAAATTTCTCAAATATACATAGAGTCTGCAGTCAATCCTCAAAAAAATTGACTTGAAGATACGCGTAAAAGATCAGGCATTTAACCAACGAAGACCAAAACATTGGACAGCGAAAAAAGATGGTGATGTCATTAGAATGACACCGGACAACCCTGCCTGTCAAATTGTATTAGAGAATACTGAGCGGATATTTCATACTCCACAAATATAACGAACAAAGCAAGGATTTTGCTATTAAATCAGTAAATATCAATCTGCATAACTTAGCAGACACAAATTTGAGGTTAAAATCTTGATCTATTTGTTAATGTTTCTGTACAATTGAAGGTATTTTATATAATTTGCCCATTAAAGATTCAACACTGTACAGACATTATTATCCTTCTGTATGGTTTCCAATTTGTTCACTTGCGTAAGAAATGAGACTGCTTCTACGAGGTAGCAATTTCCAATGTCAATTTTTCCCAAAATTCCATACTTTTCCACACATATGGTCGCCACAAAAAGACTCTCGAATTCGCACAGCAAGCAACCTCAAACATTTTGCCAATGTCTTATATCTTTGCACCAACAACTCGACTACGAGCTGCAGGCAATGAGCGTGAAAAGCAAGACGTTAACAGGCACAGTTGCTACATTTTTTCCCTCTCATTGTTTCTCCTTGCACGTAAGCCACCACCAGCAATACAGGCTCGCCCCCAAAACCAAAAATTGCCAAAAAAAAACCGAACCACATCCATCCATTTGGTGCCGGTGCTGGCCGACGACCGCAAAAACACTATATGGGAAGGCAAAATAGCAGCACCAACAAAGCTGTTTAAAACAAAAAAAAGTGCTCTCAATCGGAAACATGTGCCTCCGTCTCCCAATACCGGAATGTGCAAATGAAATGAAATTTGCATCCCAACCCTAACGGTTTCGAGAGCTGGCACTTTGGATGCATGGCAGGAAAAAAAGCAGTAAAACCATACTTAAAAGTGCTTAATTAAAAGAAGAAAAAACTAAAATTAATGTGAAAACAATTAAATTCAGTCTTTTAAAAAAATGTTACATACAGAAATTGTGAACGGAAAATTTGTTTCTTAAAGACATTACGAGTCCTTAAGGATCCTTAAGGAAAAGGGATACTGTTATTTGGAGAAGCCTATTTTTCCATGAAAAGAAGGATTAAACATTTATTTGTAAGAAAAGCATATGTTTACAGCTTTAATGACTTAGTGAAACAACGAAAAACATTGATCAAAAATCATGTTCTCCTACTGGAGAAGCTGGAGCTTACATCCCTGAGGTGATTTTCTCTTTTTAATCATCTTTTTCCCTTTCTTATTTTATCTGGTTAAATGACACCATTCATGTGTTTGTTTCGAGTTGTTTTTTAATACACAAAGTAAAATGATTTAATATATAGCGACAAAACCATGTCCCCTTTACTACCTTCACCACATCAGTTCAGCAGAAATTTTGCATTAAAACGACATACAAAACGTAAGTGATGGTGGATGAGCCTCACTCACGGGTATCTGTTCTGTTTTACCCAATGAAACAGCAATTCCGTTTCAAGCACCTAACTTTTCCATCACTCCACCCCCGGTGAGTTCCGTAAAGGATGTCTTCTTGGGTTTGCTTCACCTTTTATCAACTAATTCTCGCCCCGCTCGTAACTGGTATGGTCGGGAGCCACTACTACCAACAACCCGCTGGAATGGAAGATCAGTTAACGTTTCTTCTCTTTTGATGCTTTATTTTTTTATTTCTTCTCTTTTCACTTTGTATATGCGATTTGTGACGATGAAAAATGGAAAATCGGACGCAGGGTTGCATTGGCATTGGGTACAGCAAAATCAAGAGATCGGCACACTATCGGTTGATGGGTGTGTGTGCCTATGGGGAAGGGAGTATCACTCCTTTTTCCGGCTTCCTTTTCGCACTCCGGAACGCAATCATCAAAAGAAGAAAAAAAGTTGGATGGATTTGTCTTATTTTTGCGCCTCGAGGGCGATTGTCATTATAATTTATTTTCTCGATGACGTAAATACTTTTTTGCATACGCATCTGGGGTGTTTTGCTTTCTTTCACGCCTATCAATCTCTTCTTTTGTATCTCTCTCTGTCTGCTTCAATGAGTTAAATTTGGAATGTATTTCAACTCAAGTTTTTACTTCCTTGGTGAAAAATTAACCCTTGACAATATGGTTGGAATATTGTTTCACATCAAATCTTAAATGTGTTTTTAATAAAATATTTATATTTGAATTTTAATAAAGTTGAAGAAAGAAAATACAATAAACGATTATGAAAAAATAATTTTGCTTATAAGCAAAAAAGTGTAAATGTAAACTTATATTTTTATTTGAAATAAAAAATACTTTTTTCTTTTTTTTTTAACTGGGACAAATTGTATGACTCGCAATGGAATCCTTTATATATATTTTTTAAATACTGTGAATTTTCCCCAAGAGGGAACCACCCATTGAAGGGTTAATGCAGGACTCGTTTTTTTTCCTACATTTTTTCCTACAGCCACCGTTTTTTTCCCTGCTTTCATCCGTTTTTCCCGGAGGGATTTTCTTCCTTTGAACCAGAAGGTGGTTATAATCTCTCTGTCTTGCTATCGATCAATTGATGGAGTGCGATTAATAAGAGGACAAAACGAGAGCAAGACCGAGAGAGCAAGATAGAGATAGAGGGAAATAAAATCAAACGATAGAGTGAGCTAACTACTTCATGCTGTTCCCGATTGGCCGATTTGCATCGAGTGTTGGAAGATCGAAATACAACACACAGTAAAAAAAAAATCTAACAACAACCAACCCATCAACCCCGCACCAGGAAGCACCATATTGTCGAAGAAAATGGGAAAATATGCAACCAACTCCCTTATTGCAAGCCGAAGGAAAAATGTTGCCCAGGAATGTTGGAGTAAATATGGAGTTGAGAGTTGAAGGGTTTAGTCAGAAGAATTCATCATCTTTCGGAAATGGTACTTCATCTTCGAGGAAAACAAAAGCAGTTAAAGAAATAAGCGCTTTTTAGATTAATACTATTAATTCGACAATTAACACGTTGAAAGAGTTTCGTTCAATAATGAACTGAAACAAATTGTTTTTCTCCACAAAGGTCCTTAAATTTTCCCCCCCGTTTTTAAAAAGCTGAAATTCCGGTTTTCCGATTGTACTAAAAAGGATGGCACTTTCCTGTCGATCAAATGTTTTCACGTAAAGTTATTTTTGTTCCCCTTTTCTTTTCATTTTTTTTACGCAGCATTTGCCCTGTTGTAAGACGCTGTGTCCTTTTCTTCTTAATGATGCGCAATGGAGTGAATGGAGTAGGTGGTGGAAAAGGCTTCTTTTATTCTGTCACCATTTTCCCATCCATCTGGCATTTGCTTTTCAAATATCAAAGGATTCTTTCAAAAGTGCCCGGCGTAAGTATTTCCTTCGAGACTGGGATGGATCGGGATGTTTCCGGTGCGCTAGAACTGAAATAGGTTTTCATCTGCGTTGTGCCGCTTGTGTACTAATTTGCTCCCAAAGTAATTGCTTTTTTTTGTTTAACTGTATTCGACCGCTCGATGAAGGATGGGTTTTTGCGTGTGGAAAGGAATTGTGGAAAAAGGAGCAAGTTGTCCTTTCTTTTTTTTGCTGCTGATTGTGCGCCTTGTTTCTAGTGGTGTAAATAGAGAGTTTGGGGTTTTTTTGTACAATAGTCTATTTAAGGCTTGCGCAAATAGACAGTAAAGCTTAAATATGGGACCTTTTTTTCGATTACTTTTAGGAACAGGTTAATATAATTAGTTTTTACTCTTTACTATCCAATAAGTTATATTATAAACATATTATACTTGTGTCAAATTTCAACCAATTAAACCGACCTTAATACCAAAATGTTCACAAACATGACCAACGGAGCTTCATGCTGATTAGCCAACAAGCTGTTAGTTTTACTTCTTATTACACCAGCGTCAACGGTCGATGATAAAAGGAAAGGTTAAATTTAGCGACTCTCTTGCCACGGACACGCACTAACTGCATCAAAAAACACTTCAATTTACACACACTAACAATGCGCGAAACACACCAATAAAGACGGGGGGATTCTTTTTTTTTGGTTCGTCTTACTGATTAACCCCCCCGATATCTAAGACATCGACATCGAGTTTGAAAGGTTCTCTTTCACTCTTGCAACAGAGCTGCGTCAAACACAACGCGGCGACGATGACGGCTTTTCCTAACCGGCCGGAAAAATCTTTTTGCCTGACCATCGGACCAACATCATCATCGTCGCCGTCGTCGTAGTTGTTGTAGTTTTCGCGCATTTTCGTCGTGTGAGTTATGTGTACATAAATCGATAGCATTTATACTTATTTTTCCTTATCGTGCCTTTCTTTTTGCTTGCTTGCTTGCTCCTTCTTCTCCTTCGGTGCGCTTTCACGCTTGCTCGCTACCACCCACCCACACACACACACACACGTGCGCAGGCAAAAGTTTGACGTACTTGCCACACACAATCCTTCCCCCGCTTTCCCTATCTATTTCCCAACCTGTCAACCCAACGAAACGAGAAATAAAACTCATCAGAAAAGTGTGCATTTTTTCTCTGGGTTTTCCCAAACCACTCACCTACCACCAACCTTCCCCCCTTCTTGCCCAAAAGAGAGAGAGAAAAAAATGGTAGAAGAAAAACTCCACACTAGCAAGAGTAAGATAGTGCGTGTGCAGGCGGTAAAATAGAGACCGAAAGATGCTATGGCCTGGCGATGAAATAATAAGGCAAAGACAGTCGAAGGCAAAGATACACACTGCAGAAAAAAAGAACACTCTCCAAGATGAGCCAAATCAATAACCTTCCGGATTTTTTTTCCACCCCTCCATTCGCTTCTCACTCGTTCTCTCTCTCTCTCGCGCGCTCGTGCGCGCGGACTCATTTTCCCTCCTGCCCGGTGACACAGTCCGGTAAGCATTTCTCCCAGTTTTCTTTTTTTTCCTTAACCCACCATCCTCCGCACCACTCACTTGCCCCTGCTTCGCAAGCATTGCGCTCTGTTGGCAATTTTTTTTCTCCCCTCTCCCCGTTAGAGTCACAATTTCCACCGCCGGGAGATATTGGGGAGGAAACCCTGCCTCATCCTACCCCTGGCTACTACATTTTTTTTTCGCTCTACCACCCCCTGGCTTCTCTCGCACCCTGGGAAAACACATATATTATGTATTTTTTTTTCTTTCTCTTCCTCTCCCCCCTCCAGCCACCCACCCATGTGAGAGTGTGTTGGTTTCGTTGTGCGTGTTCCCCTTCGCGTTGGAAAATGCAGGAGAGTGTACGAAGGTGAGCAGTACAGTGTGAGCAAGCGAGAAAGAGATGTGAGAAGAAAAAAATCACTGTATTTGCTGTTAGTGCGCTGCACTCTTTCTTGCTTTGGTGCAGAATTTTTTTCCCGTTTCTTTACCCCGCCACCTGCTACCAAAACCGTTCACAGTCGCCGCTACTGGGGTTTTCCGAACTTTTTTTTTTGGTTTTTTTTTTCGAGAGAGGAAATGTGTGTGATGGCGTTGTGTAGTGCGGTGGCAACGAAACAGTTGATTTTTTTCTCGCTCCCTGCGACACCCTCGGTTTCGACTCCATCTCGTCCTTCCCTCACCCCCCCACACACCCCTGCGACACTAACCCGCATCGGACCATAACCACCCTTTCTTGCCGGCCCGCGGAGAACTTCAACCGACCCCAATCCATAAAAGCCGGAGCCGGCCGAGCGTTTCCGATTCGACGAGTTTTCCCAAAGTGATGGTGATGAAAGGAGGATGGGGAGGGGGAGTGGAAAGAAAAAATTGCTATCCCTTCCTCATGGTTTTCCACACGCCACCACCACCACTACAAAACCGCAGCACCGAAAGCACAGTGCTCTAGCATTCAACAGAAGAAAAAAAAACCGCCGCACACACAAGGAAAGAAAACTTGGCCGCGAGTGAGTGAACGCGGTTGGCATGGAAAAAATGGAAAAGCATGGTGAAAAGAAGAAAAATCCCCACCTTTTGGAAGGAAAAAAAATCCCTCCCACCTCCCCCCAAAACAGACACACACACATATAGAGAGGAACGCGCAGAACACACAGACACAAAATGTTCAGCAAACATACTTAGTAAGCCATCCTTTCAATACCCTCAGACACGAATCCGTCCCTCGCTTGTGTGTGTGTGTATCTGTGGGGGGATGAAATGCACGACAGCTCCATATATTCAAGTAAAAGGGCAGGGAAAACGGCAGGGATCGTTGTGACGAATGAAGCAGGATGAGGAAGAGAAAAAAAACCATAAGCAAACTGTCATTTCATTTTTCCGAATTTTTATTTTAACACGCTTGCCGATTTGTCCATATGTCAATGGCCACCGTCGACGGTGGCCATATATCTGTAAAACGGGAGCTGAAAATAATTGCTGTAGCAAGTTCAAACCATTTCGTGCCAGCTCTTGTTACACACGATTGCTATCAGCTGATGTTATTGGTTGGTGAGACTTTCTTGTTTTATTTTTTAATTTATTTTGGAAGTATTTTATATGATTTTGCTTAACTCAAAAGTAGTGAGCAGTAACAGTTTACTTCCCTTAAAAAAGGGACACCATTTCATTTAATTTTTTTTCTCCAAAAGATTTAAATCAATAGTAGAAGATATGCAGTAAAAAGCAGATCCTGATTACTGGTTGGCTGCTCATATAACTCGCCCCGGATTTTTTTTAGTCTTCTCCTGATGGGTCGCTCCGGTCGCTGTTAGGAAAAACTACTTCCGAACCATCCCATTATGTACGAATGTTTATGTATGTACCGGCAAAAGCAAAAAAAAAAAGCAGAATACATTCCAAACCACCGAACGGGAAAAAAAGGCGAGATTGCTTCATGATGGTTTGGCCTGTAGTAATTATCGATTTTGGTCGCTTCCAGGCAGCAGTAGCAGCGGAATACAACCATTATACAGAAAACTTTTTTCGTCTAATACCTTTTTTTTTTGGGAGAGCTGTCGGACCTAGCCTTGTATACCTAGCGAGAAGGAGGTGCTTTTCTCCTTCCCTCCACCACCGCGAAAAAGCACCCCAAAGCACGATTTACTTCTCGGTGGAGCACATACATATATATAAATGAAACTCGCGCATCCCAGCGCATAATATTTTTATTTTTGTTAAAGATTTTTTTTTGCGTTAGTGTGTGTCGCTGGTTGTGGAATATATTATTTTAACTTTTTCAAACAGTAGCTGATCGACAGGCACCCAAAAACAAAAACAAAATAAAAAGGCAAAAAAAAATCAACAACAGAAAACCCATCGCGAATTCCCATACCATGGTTAAAAAAAAAAAATACTCTGAGCATGGTCAAAATGACAGTTATGTTTTCCACTTTTGCACCCCCAACCATGCTCCAGTCCTTATTGAAACACTCCCCCAGCCTCCTCCCATCCATTCCGGATTTTTCAACTGAATGTATGATAGCGTCCACGCATACATAGCTTATGATAAAATAAACTACTTTTTTTTTGCTGTTTTGGTATATTGTCTTTGGGCAGAAAAAAGTATTTAAAATAACAAACCGGGCAAATGGGGATGAAATGCAATAGCATTATTTATGTAGCACAGTATTTATGCAATGCAGCGAGTTCGGGGTGGGATGCATTTTTCAGCTAGTGCAAATATGGTGCCGCTGTGATATGTATTCCGTATAAACATGGAGAGCCAATGGAGAGCGCACCGAGCCAATAATAAAATAAAAATATTCGTTGCGAACCAAAAAAAAATACTGAGCAGCCATTTTATGTTTAATTAAAAAGGAAAAATATCAGAAAGGGGGAAAGGTTTATAATAGAATAATAATAATTATAACACAAGAGATGGAACATTGTTTAACTCTATTTTGAGACGTACATGTACAATCTGAATCAGCTGATCTGCCCACGGTTACCAAACCTTGTTACGCAATGTGTGAAAGAAGAGACAGAAAAAAACAAAATCTTAATGTGTTTATGGTAGGAAGGAAAAAAAACCAAAACATTCACCACGTGCCACGTGCACACGGGAGTATACGCAGCCCGAATGGTGTAGCCCACGTGGTCCATCTTCTTCGTACAGCAAACATACACAAATACCAAACACTAACAACCTTCCTACTAACAAAATGCCAAAAAGGGACACCACAAACACACACACACACACACGTACCCGAAAGCGAAATCGAAAGCAGAGCAAACAACACTACACAGACCAGAATTGGTTGGGAAAAACGCCATGGTGGTCGGGTGAAAAGGGAAACGGCAAGAGCGTAAACATAAAGCGCATAGCATAACATCAAAACAGCATAACATAATACGCGTCCCGCCCGTCCGTTTGTCGGCGCAAAAGAACACGAATGAGGTGGAAACAAAACGCGCGAAGCAGAGAACGAGATGAAGCGAAGCAGGGAAATGGCAAGAGCACCGAACATAGAAAAAAAAAACAAGTGAAAAGTCAGGTCTCTAGGTCAAGGAAAAGGAAGTATAAAAGCTTCCCGAAAAGAAAGGAAAATCCTCATTTCACATTTTCATTTCTTTTGCCACCGTTTCCCGCTTGCCACCCCTTGCTCCTAACCCCGAGCTCCCAACACCACATATACAAACATCAAAACACATACACACACGCGGCCCTTCGAGGTTCTTTCTGTGCTTTCTGGTCTTCTTTTTCCATCCTTTTCCGAACTCCCCCTTTTCCCCCCTTTTTCCTTACACCCTGGCTGTCTGTCTGCCTTCCTTCGATTTTATTTTCCTAACGTTCTATATTCTCCCTTTCGCGGGCGTTTGGCCCTACACAACGATGTGTCTTCACATTCACACGACGCATGTTGTTATCGTGTTCGTCTTTTTTTTGTACAGGGAACATATTTTTCCATCTCGCGCTTTATTTTGTTTTGCCTTTTCCTCCCTTCCCCCGTTTTCGATTGGATTGCTTTTTGAATTGCTTTGCTTTACTTGCTCATCTTCATTCGTCTCTTTTTTGTTATTATTATTTTCTCGTTCTACCGACTTTGCTGTGCGAGAGTTTTGTTCGTATCTTTCGTATCTAAATCCAACGGTGTGCGCCTTGCAATCGTCGATTGTCCATTGCATAAACCGTTCACCGCACGACATACGCAAACGATAAAACGCGTGGACGACGACAACGCGCTCGTGGTGCGTGGGCTGTAGGGTTTTTGTGGCAAAAGGGGAAAATGGGATGAAGAAAATATAATAAAAAACACACGCACGTTCCAACCCAGAATCATCTCGTCCAAGGTTTCAAGGTTAGGAGGTTAGGTTCGGGTTCCAGTTGGTTCATCGTGGACTCTCGCTTTTGCACCGGAAAGCATGATAAAACGTGTGCCAGAAAGGAAAACATACGCCAGCGTAGGATATAGCGCACAAGGAGAAGATGTGGAACAACTAAAGCAAGGAATTGACTAGACCATGGTCCCCGTCCGTTCTGTTTTGAATCACCGTTTTCACGCGCCTCACGGTTGTCATTCATTTCATTTTCTGTCCCTTCCTTTTGCTCTACGTTTGCGATTGTTGCATTGGAAAAGTGCCAAGGCGTGGAGCATCCGCAGCACAAGGAACAGGGCGTTGAATGGTTAATAAATAAAATCGGTTCTACACTGGCCCAAACCAACAAGTGGAATTGTCTCTTATTTATCATTCTTTTTGTTTTTGTTTAGGTTTTCCTAGAAAATTATTTTCCATATTTTTGGTGAAAAGAAAAAATGGAGTTCCCAAAGAAATATTCGTGTTGTTGTAAGTTGTTTGGTCAGATTAATTCATGTTTTCCACAACTTAGAAATGTGAATATAATGAGAAAATATCCAAAATTCACAGCTAACATCCAAACTCAAATATGCAATGTGCAATAGTTATGACTTTTTCAAATGTTCATCAGCTGTTAATGGATGAATGGGGATCAATTCTCCTTCTACTTCACAATAAAAAAAAATTAACAACTTTATCCTAAATGCATTTTATTTAAATAATTTGGCAGTTAGTTGTCTAAGCTTAAATAAAATAATAAGTAAAAAAAACTCTAATGAATGACAAAAAAATCAAATAATCTGCTACTTAAATTATCTAACTATGTCATCTCAAAAAAAATGTCTAAAAATAGATAAAAAATACATTTCCCAAACTAACCCACGGTTTATAGATAACAGTGAACACGCACGTCCATGGCTAAAGATAGCCATTTATCCATACACCCACGAACGGGCGTACGTTTATATATATACACACGAATGTGATCGTGCTTGCGCGTACAGGAAAACACAGAAAAGCAGAAAAGAAGGAAATTTATTTTTTTACTATTTGCGACATCCAACCGTTCACGGTCGTCGTCGTCGTCGCCGACGTGGCCCAAAACAAATAATAAAACATAAACAGCTGTGAACCACTTTCTACATCAAGCGTACCAACCAGCCTGTTAGACGAAAGGTAAGAAGGACCCACCAAAAAAAAAGGCAGAAACAAGAATGTGCTGGCAGTAGGCCTCATAAAACCGAAACGCCGGTTGATACCGGCCACAACATCGCACCCGGCCGCAAAATATTGGCAAACGGTTGGCTAAGCGGCAAAGTGCACTCCCAGACTAACCGAGGCTGGTAGTTGTACGGAAAAGCAAATGAAACTAGGAAAATGGGTGAAGGAGGGGAGGAAAATGGCACGGAAAAGCGGAACAGGAAACACAAAGGGAGAAACGTTCTCTTCGCCACGCTCTGGTACGTTTCACGTGTGAGTGCGTGTTTTGAAAATTAATAGAAATGTGTTGGTGATGTGTTGCAGCATATGTGTGTGACGGTTTTCTGTGGAAAATTTCATGTTCAAGTAGAACATTTTTCTGTTACGAAAAAATGTGGAAAAGTGCCCTCAAATTCTGAAGGTTTTTCATCATGTAAAATAAGCATTTGATTTTGACTGAATTGTTGATTAAATTATTCTAAAAAGAATATTATTCTACCAGAAATTCAAAATACTTTGTATAAGAATTAAAAGATCAGACTTTTGTTTGGTATTGGCTTTCTAAAAATCTGTCTCTAAAACTCACGTGACAAACTCCCACAAACACAAACATTTTCCACTGTGGACGAACATCTGTTCGTCAACGTAAAATCATTGTACACACGACATCGAAAGAGAGCCAAAAACACACACCCAAAATAGGAGCGACTTCTAAAAACATGAATATTAGATCACCGTATGGAGAGAATGAAATGGATGCGAAACACACTGTTCTGAATAGACACAGACGTTAAAAGATCAACCCACCCTCGGCATAGGGGGTGGGGGGGGGGTGGAACTGGCGTTTGCGAGAGATTGAGAAATGTATAGAAAATGGGAAGTAGACAAAACATACCGGTTGATACATAAAACGCACATGGAGCGAACGGTTTTTCGATGCACGTCTTTCGTCCACGTGCCACCCACGAATCGGAAAATAAAGGCGACGGTAGCCACGCATACGCACGCACGCTAGCCCCGTAACCGGTATTATCGTTTGTTCGCTCTATGTTTGCATGTCGCGAAAATGCGTACATTTAGACGTGTGTAGGAAAACTAGGAAAAAAAATCCCAAAAATCTACACACGGGGATGCGTATACACGCGAAATGTTTTCTCGTAACGGTGTAGAGAGAGAGAGAGAGAGAGAGAAAAGAGGAAGAAGTTCTTTGTTTTTCTTTTTACACGCTTTATCCTTCCTTTCGTTAGTGGCACGCGTTTTTGGGGCGGCTTTCGCGTACGCTTCTCAGAAACACCAGGCGTCTCCATCTCGTGCCGCTTTGATATCATCAGCGCGCCACGTGGTTACCGTACATGTTAGAAGTCAAATAGTAAAGTCTACCAGCCTGGGTCAGAATGTGGTAAAAACGCGATACATTTTACACTGGCCTTTCGTTAACTCCAAAACGCATACAATCGGAAAAAAGGGGGAAAAAACTTTGACATTGCGTAAAGTGAAAAGTTGTTCGCGCGATGCGAATGTGTAAGTGTACAAAAGTGTTTTTACTGCGTACTGTGTACGAATGCTCTCGTGAATACGCATTTTTCTTCCTATTTCTTTTGCTCACCATTTTCATAACAATGATAAGTGCGGCACATGTGTTTTTTTGGGTTTCCCATTTCCATGAATGAATCAAGAGTGGCTAACGTACTGGGCTATAGAGGGTCGGTTTTTGGTTACACACGGGGTCTTTGAGTTTTCATTCACGCGAAAAGCTATGAAGCTGTTAGGATGTTATATATTGGCCTTTTCGATTTTAGTAAATAAATACAATTAAATCATCCTGTAAAAGCTTTTGAAGAAGATTTTTGTGCTTATATTCGAGCACATAAATTCGAGCATAAATAACAATATTATTTTGAGAATTATTTGTAAGTAAAATAAACGACTGTAAGAAAAAGAACTATAAAAAATTTCCGTAAAAAAATCAATATCTATTTACTCTGTACAGGGGATTCCACCACAAAGAAAGTTTCCCTTAACAATTATACATGAGCCGGTTCTAAGAGTTTCATTTTTAATTGTTATTATTGTTTAATTGTTTCATTAAAACAATAAAAAATTGTTGATAAAATTTTATCAAAAAAGTATAAAAATATTAGCAGGATTCCAAATCTATCTCAACATATTCCAGTTAAACTAGTAAAGAGTCCATCTCAAAGTGAAACGCCTGAGACAGCCAAATTGTTATTTAAATAAATTCTTTAGAATTCGTTTGTTTGACAAATGACGTCTTAATCATTTAGCATTCTAACTCAACCCATTGCCTTCATTAATAGCGGAATTAGAGATAATTCTTCTTTTGTGCAGAATTTGGTACAAGTATTACCGGGTCAAGACCGTCGCAATTGCAGGTAAAACATCTTTTGCATCATTCATCGTTCACCATTATGAATCGTCAATTATTTTCAGAAAAGCCACAAATATTCTATCTTTCTGCTCATCTCATAAAGCCGGCTTTTCTATTTTTAATGAATAAAGTTTCTTATCAAATGTTTAGGTAAAACAATTTCGTCAAGAAGGTTACGAACAGCTTTTTCTACAGATTTCGCTTACAATTGAGTTAAGACAGGTATTAATTGCGCAGAACAAAGACAAATGGAACAAAGAAATCATAGTAAAACACTTTCCAATGTTTTAGGCTCATATTTTTATTTCTAGCTTGAGCACCAGATGTGTTTGTCGCTCAACAGATTTGTTGAACATTTCCAAACCATCTTCTGCACAATTTAATAATAGCTTCCTGAAGATATTAATTATAACGTTAAAATGCCTTGTAAACCGTTTTTTCTATAATATTTTGATTACACTTTTTACTTAATATATGAGTTTAAAATTTTAAAACGGAACTTCAATGCGTTGCCACACCTTGCCTATATTACACTTCAAATAATATTGATATTTTTCTGGAGGAAAAAAAATTGTTTTTTACATATTAAACCATATCTCTTCACGTACTCTTCACAAGTAAAATCTTTGTAATGCTAAGCCAATCTTCCGTTTTCCGCGATAACAGTGAGACGAAAACCACATCACACAGGAACAGCACTGTGGCCAACGTTCGGTTGCGGTCGAACGTCTGTAATGGAGTACCAAAAATCGATCTCCAACCAAAAAAAAAACCTGAATGGTTTCGGATTAAAACCAAAATTCTCATTTGCCCATTTGCCATCCTTCGAGCCCCGGTACACACATTCCTCAACAAAACTCCAAATGTGCGCTGAACGAAGAGGAAGAAAAAGAAGAACTAAAAAACGGTTACCTTCCTTCCATACTCGACGATCGATCTTACGCATTCGATCGTACAAAACGATTCGGATTGGATTCGATTTGCTTCGTACGAAGAGCGTAACATACACACGCACAAGATGGAAGAAATCGTTTAATTCTTAGCTGTGGAGATTTCATGCGCCTTCCAAGCGCGTTAAGATACCGAATCGATCGCATATAACAAGCTGAAATCAGCCTACATTAATCGAGCGATCGAGCACATCGGAACGTATAATCCGTTCGAAATATACTTTTTCAAAGGCCCCAGAAACAAAATCCAATTCTTTTATATATTTTTTGTAATTCGATAAGAAATAAATTTAATCGATTTATAAAAATAAAAAAAAACCCCAACCCTTCAACGAACAAATGATCATGCAATGTTATGCTTTTTATGTTATAAAAAGATTAAATCTCTCGTCTATTCAAAAAGCATTCTACGGCTCGATCATCGCGCTCGGGCTACAGGTGTACAAAGGGGTTTGTTTCACCCCGAAAAGCAATAATGTGAGTTTGTCGAACCACTATAGCATAGAAGTGGAATTGTTCAAGCGTTTGCTGGCAGCATCGCAATCATACGCAGACATTCTAGACACTTTTTACTCACTAACATAAACACACTTTCGGGTGTCCAGCGTTGAAGCGGGCGCGTCTTGAGCCGCGGCGATTTCTCTTTCTTACGCACATCGCCGAACGCGTTTCCTCCTTTCCTTTTCCCT
>CM028106.1:24240909-24255917 GCA_016170015.1 Anopheles longipalpis
CACAACACTTATCACTAATAAATATTTATTTTACTTGGACCACTTCAGTTGAACGGGCCTCCTGCAACGGCAAACCTGTATCGCATAAGATTTCACAATACAAACACAAACACCTGTTTGGGTGAAAATTATTGTTTGTGAAATCTGGAAAATACTACTGAAAAACGGTACCGAAAAAGTAAAATTACTCCCATGTTATAAATATATTTTTTAAGCAATTATTGATAAAATAAGAATCAATTTGAAGTTATGTTCTATAATTTCATGTATTTAAAATACCCAATGAAATAAATAATTGGCAATATACATATTGACATTTTTAAAAAATCTTTCATAAAGAAAATATGACAAAACAAGTTACAGTATAGCACCAATGCATGGGATAAATTTAAACGCCTTACGTCTTTTCCCACAAGCGTTTTTCACCAGTGCAGCTGCTGCTGTTTGTGCTGCTTTTAAATGAACGATTTTTCCCATTTTCCTACTTTTATCCATTTACTACGATTGCACATTATTTTGTATCTATCGCTACTATCGTGTCTTTTCTCTCTCTCTCTCTATCTCTCTATCTTTCTTGTACGGTCTTCTCCTTTCCAATGCCGCCAAAGTTCCTCACAAACCAACCGCATGTCTTCGCGGAAACGCACAAAATATAGAACACACAGCGCAAAGCGCAACACCCACACCCAACATTCCATTGGCAAACAATTTCCCTGCTTCTTTTCCACCCACCAACCCACCCCCTCAGCAGCAACAACCACCCTACACTTTTGAACGGACAATCATTTTCCTTCGCTCATAAACAACACAACACAGGCGCACCCACACGTACAGAAAACAGTCTATAAAACGTCGCGGCATTTGCTTCCGCCAAAGCGCGAACTCGTCACAAAACGGAAGGGATGAACACACTAGAAATGCGCGTAAAAGCAGGACAACCAAATGCCGGCACCGGTGAGTGAGCGAGCGGGCAACAGGGGTTTGGCCACGAGGCCGAAAAACAGCATGTTTTTTTCGCTCTTTATTTTTAACCACCGTTCGCCGTACGGTGTGTGTATGTGTGTGTCTGTACATTTTATGCCATGCTCATCGAATTTGTGTACATGTGTGTGTGTGGTTGAGTATAACTGGTTTGTTTTTTAAAATAACATTACTTTTTTATTTTGCTCTATTCTCATCGCATATGTAGACCTGCGTGGAAGGAAAATTACACTGTTTCTCTCGCTCTCTCTCTCGCTCTCCTTTAAAAGAAAATGCTCCCACAAAAAGCGCATTTATTTTCGCTATTTTTAACACACACATTTTCTCTCTTTCTCACAGCGGTGAGTGACGGTATAGCGATGAGTGACCGCCGCGTTTCATCGCGAGCACTCTTTTACTCGCGCTTATGATATTTTTTCTCTCTTTTCCACACTTGTTAGAGCCATGCATGAGTGTGGCGATGTTTTTTGAAGCAATAACAAAAAAAAAAACAACGTACCCCTTTTATGTTGTTCCATTTCATTTACTCACATATACTAAAAATATTTGGAGTGTTTGAACTTAAAAAAGGAAGAAAAGAAAATACACAAAACTATGACAAAATCGGAATTAACAAAAATATTAAAAATACATACAAATTAGTACACAAGAAGGAAGGGAAAAAAGAGAGATTATGCTCGATAAGTGGTAGAGCAGAATCTATAAACTACCACCAAAAAAAGAACAACAAATTAATGAAAAGAAAAACAACAAACAATTTGACGTCTCAAAAGCGATGCAAAACAGATGCTTACACACGCACACAGAGAACGACCGAGGTTGTCCGGTAAGGGGTGTAATAATAAAACCAAAGAGTAGAGAAAAAAACACATCAACACACATACAAACTCATCACACGGGCAACGTGTGCGCGCTTCGAGAACAGAAGCGAATAAATAAACATGCGAATAAAAACAAAACTGATAATATATTCCAACCCCCTCCCGATTCCGGTAAACGTCGCGAAGCATAGCCCACCCCCGGGGGGGCGACAAAATACTAATTTCTATGTGTGTGAATACTGTTATCTCTTTCGCTCTTTCTACTCCGATGCGCTGTGTTTGAGTGCGTGTATGTGTTCATCATGCACGCAGTGATTTTCTAGCGCGACATAGCGTTTTGCTTACACTTTTGATTTTTCTATTTTTCTCCTAAGTAGGCTGTGGTTGCTTGCCCCAACCAAACCGTATGTTTCGTGCCCTTTTTCTGCTCTCCCTTTCTGTCTCTCTCTCTTCCCGTCGGTTTTCGAGACCTTGGTTTTCACCCATAACTTAATGATTCTAGCCGTTTGTTTGCCTTTTTTTTGCTTCCCTACTAACTTCGTTAGACTATCACGTCTTAAATGGTGATTTGTTGTTTTTTCTGAATTCCTTCCATCAAGCAGCAAATCGCCGATGATGTTTTTTTTTTGTTTTGCGTTGTTTTTTTGTGTGCATGTGCGCTGTGTGTTGCTTTGTTTTTCTCACACTAGGCCACGCATTTTGAGCGTTTGCTTTAAAAGTAGGTTACCGTTCGTAGAGCCACCCTACATCGTGGGGGGGGGGGGGTTGTTTGGCCCTACGAATGGAGAGTGTAAGAAACATTTAAATTATTCTTTCTTTTTTTTCGATACGCGATACGATATAATTAATACATGAGATACGAATGAAAAATTGCCCTCACTTAGTGCTTTTAAACGATAGCTTGGAGAAGAATAGAATCGATCATTTGGAGGTCAAAGCCTTCGATGGATGTTAAAAATACTTAGCCGAAAAGTCAGTCTTTGTGGGTTAACTTAATCGACTGATGTGTTTTATCTTTTCCAAAAGAAGATATTTTTTAAAAATTTACAATAAATTATTTTTTAGAATAATCGATGAATATTTCGATTTCAAAGCTTAGTTTTTCCAACAGTTTTTAACTCGTGAGCGAATATCATAATTTCGATGAAGTTTTTTTTTTATGTCAGAGTTGTAATACAATGTGAAAACAAAAATTTCTGTAAAGACTGCATAAAGTATGACATATTTTAATTTATATTTTTGGTCAGGCTTGACGAAAACTATTTTTGTAAAGATACTCTATCGTATAAAACATTTAAAAATAATAGCAAAAATTTAAATTCTATAGTATGCCGTGTGAAATAGCACTAAAAGCTTCAAGAGCTCATTATCAGTCAACGGATGAATGGAGACTTCTATTCTTCCGTTTTTACCTTTTACCCAGTTTTCTGACTAGCTATGGATGGAAAAGCGTAACGCATTCTATGAAAAGCTTTTTAGCTTCCAAACGTCAAGACTAATACAAAAACTGGCGAACCCCCATCATAGACCACCCTCCCTTTTACTTCGAAGGAATGCTTGCTGCCTTTTACCTTTTCTGTCTGAGCAAGAAAACAGATGCATGGAAAAACGATCGAACAATTTTTTTCCTGCTCGGAAAAGTTGTTTAAAACTTCCATCCAATTGCAACGAAAGGAAAATTTAATACAAAAAAATCCAAATAAAAACAAACCTAAGCATAAGAACCTATCTATGCAATAATAGATATCGACTCATTCATTGTGTTTAATATCATAATTTCCATCTTTTGGCACATTTCTTTAAACATTTGCCATATGTAAGGCCACACACTAGGAAAACAAGTACATCGTGGAAGGAAGAATGTTCGGGGAAGTAGCAGTCATGTGCATATGGCCTTTTTGCAATTGCAAATAACTCTTCGTTCGGAAAACTTCACTTGACGCGCTATACTCCGTACTGCAATCGTTATACGGCCTTTATATGCAAAGTGAACATTAGAAACATTCCGCCACACCATGGCACGCACAACGACACACACACACACACACACAAGGTGGTAGATTCATGTACATGCGACCAAGTAAGCAAAACAAAACGGCGAGAAAGGGAAAGAGCATAAGCAAAATCATAGAACAAAGGAAATGGCACACAGCAGACCGGGCAGGATTCCCGTCTGTTTGAAAATTTTTGGAGGAAACAACGCAGCATGGCCTACACAACGCAACCTTCGGTGGTACACTGTTGTGCACCTCCAGCGGCCCGGAGAAAAACCGAAATTTTCTAGTCTCTCTAGCTTCTCTTCTCCTTCCCCCGTCCGGCTCCTTTCCCGTGCGGTTGCCTTTTCCTGGGACGACAAATACCCCCACCCCCCCCCCCCCACCCTACCTCCCGCATAATTTTCCTTGTTTAGCCCCATACACACACACACATACAGCGACGCAGAAACACAGCGCCAAGCGTCATTTCTTTGCACTTTTGCACCAACGACACACGGCGACTGTTTTTCAACGCTTTCAGTCGGTTTTTAAACAACTCTCAGCCACGAGATCCTTTTTGCCGAGACCTTGGTGTGCAGATCTCCCCATTTTCTCCCCCCCCCCCCTTCTAGTGTGTGTGTGTGAGTTGGACCAACCATTGCGTGAATAGTGTGTGCGAGTGAACGGTACAGCAATAGGAGACGCGGTGCAAAATAGAACACCCCAAAAACCCCTGGCTTTTCCCACCCGGCCGCATCGGTCACATCTTCCAAGAGCAGTTCCCTCCTTTGCAAACCATTTTCCCAACTTTTTACCCTTTCTTTCGCCACCTTGCGCTTGTCTACTCGTACAAAACAAACTGCTGCAACTATGGGGTGGAAAAAGGGTCGAGAAGGGAGAGAAATAGAAATAGAAAGAGAGAGAGAGAGAGAATGAGCTTGCAGTTGATGTTGGTAAGGTGAAGAAAAGAAAGGAGGAGAGGGTGGGGAGACCATACCATACGCATTCACATACAATCATATACCGACTAAGTTGGCCAATCCTCTAGTTTCTGCATCCTTCTTCGGGCTCCCATATTTCTAACCCAGCAAGAGTATAGTTACAACAAAAACAAAACGATGAAAAACGATGAAAACGGTGTATTGCCAAAACGAGCATGAAGAGGAAAGCAAAAGAGAAAGAGCGAGAGAGAGAGCGAGAGAAATAGGNTCATATACCGACTAAGTTGGCCAAACCTCTAGTTTCTGCATCCTTCTTCGGGCTCCCATATTTCTAACCCAGCAAGAGTATAGTTACAACAAAAACAAAACGATGAAAAACGATGAAAACGGTGTATTGCCAAAACGAGCATGAAGAGGAAAGCAAAAGAGAAAGAGCAAGAGAGAGCGAGAGAAATAGGCCGGCTAGATGTTTGGAATGGGTGCTTCAAGTGAGAAAAGGGAGTCCGCGTAAAGGGGGGTGGGCGGTTTTGGTCTAGGCGAGGATTTGAGGTGGTTCTAGTAAAACAGCGGACTTTTCGAGGACTGTCGGAAACAGCACCGCAACAAAATACACACATACACAAGATCGAGGATCGCCAGCAGAAAGGGAAGATGAAACGCGATATGCGAAGGGCCTAGTGCGGCATAGAAGAAAAAGGGGTGGTGGGGAGTTGGGAGGTGCAGTACGGGTCCAAAGAGTGTCGGTTGCATGGTCGCTGGTTTCGTGGAACATAATACAGATTGGAACAAATATTCCTGCTCTGTCTAAACACTTGGACAGGGCAACGTGCGTCTCCGGTACTGCCTTCAGCACACCGTCGGGGCCCCCAATTTCTCATAGTTCCAATTCAATACAATGTGTCGATGTGGGAAAAATCTTCGATATTTTATCTTTCTTCTATCCTACCATCATATACACTATGCACGCATTTTTTTTTGTATTTGTTTTGCCACATTTCTTCCACAAGTGGTGTTGCTTTGTGTATTTTTGCTGGGTTTGTATATTTGGAACGTTTAGTATACTATATTTCTACTATCTTTATGGTAGTAGTGTTAAGATGAAAGTAAGAGAGAGAAAGAAAGAGAGCAAATGGATGTATATCTTCTAGAAGGCTTGTTCATGTAACGAACAACAAAGAGGCTTTGTTTGTAAAAGACATGTTTCTTAAAATTACTTTTGCGTTTTCCATTCACTCCCTTTACTATGTTCCTTTTCCCCACCCAAAAACTTTCGTCCTGTTGTGCCTTTTTTGGTTGCATTGTAATTGTTGAGAGCATGTTTGCAAACCCTTCCATTAAACAAACGGCAAAACAAAGGAAAATGTTCTGTTTTGTGGTTGTTTTCTGTTGTTGTTTTCTTAACTTTTCTTTTTCAAAGTGCATTTTCTGGTTTATCAATGCTTTTCTGCATTTTTATGGTTTCTTTTATTATTTTTCCAACTTTTTCGAGTTTCTTCTGCAATATTTTCTTAACTTACGCAACGTACTGTGAAGCTTTTCAGCAACTTGACGACTTATCAGTCGTGAAAAGGTGTATACAGAAGAAGATTTAATTTTAAACAAGATTGGGAATATTTCCATATTTACCAGAAAATCATCCAATTCAACTTATAAAGAATCTAGAAATAAATGCACAAAAGCAATAAATTACATTTATTTTCACCAAAGGACAAGAACTTAATCAGAGATGGAAGCATGAAAATTAATTTTGTATTATTCAATCTCAAATGCATATAACTGCTGGTTCATGGCTTGAATTATTTTTCCTTAATTATTCTTATTATACCGTTTTAAATATTTTGTACAGACGAATAGCTTTAAAGCCTCTTGCGTGATTTTTATCTTTCCTATAATTTTTTTTCAAGCTTCCAGATAGTTATTGTTATCTTAATTAAACATGCTTGTCTGAAAAAAAAACCGTATCTCCTAAATGAAAAATGATTGATTTTGCCAACCAACATCGAACGTAACTTGTTTTTTATTTTAATGAAAACCATAATAAACGAAGCGCACTATGATGCTTGAACAAACCACAAACGCAAACTAATGCGCATTTAAAACGCGTTTATTTTTACTACCAGCTGTGTTTGCAGTTATTTGGGCCAAAACGGTCCCGCGAGTAGCAAACCACACCAACCAACCAACAACAAAAAAGGGCTAGTTGTTGATTTAAAAGAATAGAGAAAAAACAACAACAACAAAACAATGAACAGGAAAATATATAAAAACAAAAGAAGCGCATGAAATAGATTAAAAGGGGGGGAAAGGGAATGTAGTAAAAAAAAAACGCTACGACTGCAGGAAAACAGTTCGAGCTGGATGTTAAAGAAAAAGAAGAAAGAAAAAAAACATATCACCAAAAGAAAGCAAAATGAAATGACAACAAAGAGACAGAGAACGGTGGGTGAAGAAGAAATAGAAAAAGGGGAAATAGGAACATTCAGAAGGGCTGACGAGGGTATTAAGATGGCAGCGAAAAGAGAGAGAGAGAGAGAGAGAGAGAGCGAGAGAAACAAACGAAAGAACAAACAAAGAAACCGAGTGGGTGGTGAATTCGTAGAACCGGTCAAATAAGGGAGGTTTTGTAAGGTGGGTGTGCTGGGGAGAACCTCCCATATACCACCCCACATACGCTCAGCTACATTCACACACACACACACAAACACATGCATTTTCGCGGGGCAACAACATGAAGGGAACCATATATAGCAAACGCGATGAGAGGGAAAAGGCCGCAGGAAAAGTGACTAGTGCGAAGGAAGAAAGTCGTTTCGGAGCAGAAAGCGAAGTAAACAGTGGCATCTAAAAAGGGACTACTAAGAGGAAAAAAGGGGTTGGGGGGGGGGTTGAGTGGAAGGCTTGGTGGAGCTGTAATTTGGAAACCCAAGGAATGTTGCACGAACGCGATTGGGATGAAAATTGCGCGCTTGTAAGTATACAGAACTGGGGTCTGGCGGCATGCCACGGAGCGTGGAGCAGAACAAGGTAAGAAAGAAAAAGCAGAGACAAACCATAGAAAAGAATGGAACAAGCGTGAAGATCGATCGAACAGCGAGAATACGACAAAACGGTAAAGGAAAAGCAAATTTCTGCTTTCCAGAAGGAAAAGCCGAACGAAGGATATTCTTACAATTTTCTTCACTTCTCTCATTGCCGCTGTTCATGAATATCGCCCTTCCGGTGGGAATAAAATGGGATGGGAAGGGGGGAAAAAAGCCGTCGTCGGATGTGACAGGAAATGCGAGAAATCGCGCTCGAGAGCTTATGGAATGGAATGACGAAAAAATGGGAAGAAAACGACGAAATTGAGAAAAAGAACGCAATTTTGGGTGAGTGGGGGAAGAAGGAAAGATTGTTGGGGGGAGGGTCTGTGTGGAAAATGTGTATATCCTAATGTTGCTTTTCCATCTTCTACGGGTCTAAGCCCACGTTCTAACCATACATAAACACACCCACAGCCGCAAACCAGCGACACAGAACGTATGGGGTAAAGATAGGGACCAAGAACGTTATTTCTTCCACCAGGGTGATACAGGAAGCTTTCCACTCGGGGTGGCGTCACCGGTAGCGGACAGTGCGCCGCTGGATGTGCAGCGCACCCTCAAAGCGGAAGGTACAAACATTTGCCGTCTTCCTGTTTTCTTTTTGGGTAGCTTAAGAAAGTCCGCACCACCAAAAACAGGCCAGGCACGTTTCCATCGGTGGCAACACAAAGCACATGTTTCACGGCGGGGGTGGTGATGGTTTGCTTCTGAAACAGTGTACAGTGCGTTCCAAGTTTTGTCACGATGATGTGATGAAAATTTGTTTATTTAAAGAATTAGAACTGAAGTATTATTACATACTTAATTCATACATTAAAAACATGTATTTGCATGAAATTAATCGAAAATGTTAATCTCTTTGTAGCTGTTTTTTCCTTCAGTTCATTACTCTTAATTTGTGTAATTCTACAAGTTAATTAACTACTCTAGATAATGCATCGGATTAACTTGATCTAGAGCAACTCCGTTTCAGTTCTCTCTTGAAATAATTCATAAAAGATTCTTATATGTACCTAATAGCTAACTTTCTGAAAAATAAATTTTCAAATATCCCAGCCAAAAAGAAGGAACGCATGATAATGGATCCAATAAAATAAAATTCTTTAATCCATATTACCCAGAGGAGATATTTCTCTCTCTTCTTGGCTAAACGACCTTTTTACCACGTAGCCGGATAGTCAGTCCTTGCAACGGGGGGACGGTCCGGATGGGATTTGAACCCGGTCCTGCCGTGTGGACCGGCGCCGTTTAGCACATACTCCACCAGGCTCTCTCTCTCTCTCTATCTGTATTCTTGTTAATTTGGAATAATAGGAAATGAAATTATTTTTATTTAATTTATTAAACGAAATTTTTATTGAATTAAAATAGCAATTGAACTGCGGTAGTAAGAAGAACTGATTATTCAATTTTGAGCAAATCAAAGTTCAAAGATCGCTCAAAGCCCACAATTACGCTGTGTTGTAGAACAGCAAAACTAAAAATTGAAAATTTAAATTCTAATGTAGATGAAATTATTTTTCATCACAAATAAGCAAACCTTCAAGTAAAGTGTTTGATTTTGATGTTTTAGATTAAAATTCTTTTTTACAAAAAAGTAATACTACTGTAGACAAAAATTTGCAACGTAGTGTAGTATTTTATCGTTCCACTTT
The DNA here is from genome assembly GCA_016170015.1 of Anopheles longipalpis. Lineage (NCBI taxonomy): Eukaryota > Metazoa > Arthropoda > Insecta > Diptera > Culicidae > Anopheles > Anopheles longipalpis. The sequence goes on from CM028106.1 coordinate 24,250,367, forward strand.
TTCCTCATTTCCTCACAATTTCCTCCATTCCAACCTGGCTTCTTCCACCACATAGCAAAATAAAAAAAAAAACACATTTGCTATTTTCGCTCTCACTAGGCATTGCTTTCGCCTTCTAGTGTTCTTTGCCTCACCAAGTTCTTGGCCCCACCACCCACCTTCCTCCCACCCCCTTGGTTCGCACTACTTTTTACGGCTCATCTCGCTTTTGTGGCTCTGTCCGTCTTTCTGCCCAACCGGTTGTTCCTGCTTCCTACCGCACACACACACACACACACACACACACACACACACACACAAACACACATATGCATCGGCACCGTTGTTTTTCCGTTTTGTTGCGTTTGACGCAATCACCAGCGCGCGCGCTAACCAAAGGGAGCTGCGGAACGGTGGAGCGGCGAACCTTGCGCGAAACGCCTTTTCGCCTTCTCTCTTCCCTTTTTGGAATGTGTGTTTGCTGTGTGATGCTGTCGTTTGCTATGTTCGCTTTTGCTTCCTTTCCACCCCTTTCTATTCCCTTTGATACACCCTACCCCTTATTGCTGGTTTCCTTTAGTTCCCCTTTTACGACTATACGAAGAATATCGCTATTGTGTACATTGCGATAAAAGTGAGTAAAAGCGCATTTGCTGGTTTCGAGAGCTTCACAAAACTAGCTATTTTTTATGTGTGTTTTTTCCCTTTCTATTCCTCGCTTTCTCCCGGTTTTGCTTCATGTTTCTAACGTTCCCCATTTTTTTTTTTTGTCAATCTTCATTCTATGACATTTTCCAAGCTTTTCTTCGTTGCAGGAAAACAGTAAAAAGAGAGAAATAAAACAAGTATGTACGTATTTTAACAACCCACACATAAACTCCTCCCGTGTCTTGCACCAATTCATCAGTGCTCCATCTTTTCCTGGCCATTCGTTCTATATTTTCTGTTTTCGTATCTTTTTCTGATGTTCACCACCCCCCAGCACCACCCCGGGAACCTTGCCTGCAGCGGCTGCTGCTGCTGTTGGGTTTTCACCCACGCAGGGTTTTGTGACCGTTTCCATTGGCTCTTTTCGGTGTTGGCTTTTGTTTTGTTTGTTGCTTTGCCGCTTTATCTACCGTACGAACGAACGAACGAACGATGAAGCTCTGGGTGTAACGGGGGGGAACCACAGCAAACGTGAGTTGGTATGTACAGCAAAACAGTCCCGCACACACACACATAAGAGGCCCGGGGGAGCCACCCTTGTGCCATCCCCCCCAAAAAAACCGTTCGTCGCCGGCACGATAACCGACGACAACAACAGGCAAATGGAAATGAAAATTCACCAGCCAGTCCTTTACCGTCTTTGTGTTGCTTTTCTTCCATAGATCCTCTTCTCCTCATCACCCTCACCCCCCCCCCGGGGGGTGCTTTGTGGAGCAACCTTCGGAAATTCTCTTGCCCTTGCCTTCGGGAGGTATTTCACAGCAAAAACCGTTTCCTTTTTGCCCGTTTGCCCATAAAATATCGATTTTTAGCTTGTTTTGCTGCTTTCCTTCGGTCTGCTCCGTCGCCGCGTAAGCTTTTCTGCTGCGTTTTACGTTTTTCTTTTTTCCACCCCCCCCCCCCCAACAATCCTTGGAAAAAGCCACCCTTCTCCTACAGAGGTCGTTCTCTCTCCCTCTCTTTTTCTCTCTCCCTCTCTTTTTCTCTCTCCCTCTCGCTCAAACACTTAAAGCCCCGCTTTTATTCGATGCCGCGGTACACAAGGCAAAACCAGGCGCACACTTGTCTTATTTCGAGCCCCAGCCACCCTCCTAATGCGAGCTCGTCGAGTGATCGAGAAAAGCAATCTTCCACTTCACATTCAGTTGTGTTGCACTATGTATACACACCAACACACAAACACATCAGTATCAGCAGCCCCAACGTTTTACCATCCGTTGAATATTCCACACAAAGTGTGCAGTTTTTGTAGTGAAATTAATTTCATCCTCTTTAAAGCTAGCATTTAATTTAGTTTTCTATCGTTTTGGTTCGTTGTTTGTGTTTTGTTTGTTCTATTGTTTTTTTGCAGGGTTTTCCAAAAAAACACATTACACTAATATGAGTCAAGCAAATGAAAGCGATTTAGATAAAATAGAATTTATTCCCATTCCATTAACAGCTGATGGAATGCCTTAAAAACGATGAAGGCTATTGTTATTCATTCTGCATTTTTTGAAGCCAGACTCAAAAGTGACCAACAGTGGGGTGATGATTCTAGATCTTCTGTCTAAATCTTGGGAATGCCAGTAAATCAATGGGAGATGATCATAATATTACCTCAGAAATATCCTTTTTTTGTATGTCCAAGCAAGGTACCGTTGGAGATCTTCATCGACCAACGACCGAACCCTTCGGTGTCATTGCTCATCCGATTTGTTCGTACAACTTTTTATTTGATTTGGCAGTTAAAACAATATTGAAATAATTTGTTTACATTAATATCGAGCAATTTTGCGTTTATACAAGCGAGTTCAACTTGACGGAAGAAGTCGTACACGACCATCCGACAGAATAATTTTTTTTTGATTTGGTCGTACGCCCAAAATCTTCGTCCGACTTTATCTTTATCAAATCCCATACAAAATTTTGAAAAAGTAGTATACGACTGACCACTGCCTGAACTGTGTATTAGAATACGTTTTGGAATGTGTTTTTTTTCTCCAAAAATTTCTTCGAGAAAGAGCAAAATACTGCCGTTTAATTGGTCTAACTACCAAGTTTCGAAAATGGTGCAAATGTTTAATGTATTTTGTCTCTAATGTGTGAATACTAATGGCAGCAACAGGCTATTTCAATTCAAAAAATTGGCACTAAATTCTAGTGAACAGATTCCTGACTAGGCGAACCCTGTAATACTATACTGACTTAGTTTACCAATTGTTTTGACCAATTGTAAGTTCTACAGTACAAATTGTATATTGTACAAATCATTTAAACTTTAACCTTCATTGTGTAATGTGCATGTGAATAAATATTTTTATTAAAAATATTAAAAAATGTTGAATATTTGTGAACACTATTTCACTTTTGTTTTTATTTTTTAAAGGCATGAAGTATTTAAAATCTACTGTTTCTCATTTCCTTACACTTCTGCTTCTACTCACCTTAATAGTTGTATGCCTCCTTTTCCACCGTTTTTACTACCACAAAACAGTGTACACCCCTCACCCTCGCGAGGTTTGCGGCACATTCGCTTTGTTTGCAAATGCAAAACTCTTCCCACCAACTCCCGCCCCTTCTATCACACACAGCAGCCACCCGTTCTAATCAACAAATCATATGGCAATCGGGTAACATTGTTAAGTTGTGTTGGTTAAATTCCACGATCACAGCTCCCTTCGGATTACACACATGTACACGCACACACACACACAAACCCCACATACACACTGATAAAAACGCGATACACGACACGCAGGCAATTTATTGTGCATTTGCTGCACCGGGCAAAATGCGTCTTGCCCACAGAACACACATTTGCAAACGAAACATACACACAAAATTAGACACAAACACTATCTTCTCCTTTCTCTCTCTCTTTCTCTTTCTTTCGCACACACTATGTGCAATGGCACAGCATCAAAAGCATTTGATTATTGCACACACCACGTGTTACGTCACAACACCGTTTTTCGCGCCAGTTATGATGATCTGTTGCTCACCCCTCTCACTCACTCACTCACTCACTCACATATGGACGCGAGCGCGCATATACCACTCAGCGAGAGACGCGCGTGCGCAACACGGTCGCGATGTTTTTTCCTCGCTTCGCCATCTAAGTAGCACGCGCACACAACATCAAGCAAGCAAGCAACCCCCCACCCCAACCCCTATCGCTTTTGTACACTGCCACAATGGAAAACCGCGCACGTACCTATAGAGAAGAGATATGAAAGATGAGTAAGATAGAGATAGAGCCGTGAGAAAGAAAGGGAAATGTGTAATAAATGGTACCGGATGATAACACGCACAGGTTAGCGGGGGAGGGGGGAGATTGGAGACGGAAACGGGACGATGGGTTCGCGCACAAACACACACTGCTGCCCTACTTAGCGCCGCCACCCTTTTTCCCCTTCACTCTTGCCTTCTCTCCTCCTTCTCTTCGTCACGTTTATTCGCTTCGCTCGCCAACCAACAACGGACGGACGGACGGACGAAAACACAATAATCATTTCCATTTGGCCTTAAAAGCGGATAAAAACAACACACCGTGTGTGTTACACACATACAGAAACGGACGATTTTCAGTGCGTTAGGTGCCGCCACCGCCTTGGAATGGAATCAAGTCTGCCTCAAGGTGAATATTTCGAATTGAAATCACTTTGCAACGCACATTTGCGATGATTTGGGTTCTTCTGTGCGATCATTAACATCATCTTCATCAATCGGTTGAAGGTGCAACAATTGGTCGTCACTGTCGGTGCGTTATCTGACACCCTAAGGGCGCTGGTCCCAATTCTATATCACACCATATGACCGCCTGGTTGGAGCTTGTTTAATGTTGTTTGGTTGGAGCTATTTTTCGGTTGTTCGCGAATGCGTTTTTCTCTTGACGTATATACAGCCTACTACTACGTTTTTAAACGTCATATGATGAGATCTAGCTCAACCCCACCGTGTTTTCACTCGTCCGAATTCGAACATCGAATATTTAAATTTTCTCCCAACACCAGTACTAAAAACCTTTTTTCTTGAGTGCATTTCATCAGTTTTGGAGATCTTCTCGTTCTCTTCCGGCACGCGCTGTTATCCGCTTCCCCATGCCCTTCGGTATTCGATTTCATCCCTCCCAAAAACAAGCACGTCAAAAATGCTCTTTGTTCTATCTTCATTCGTCTGTTCGAGAATTTGTTCTCTTTGAATTGGTTGATTTTGCGGCAGAAGAATTCTGGTTCCCTTCTTCCCGGTGGTCTTTTTCCGGTTTCCCTTCCTGCCCACCCCCAAAAAACTCGTGTTTCACTATCAAACACGCACAATTTGAGAGTATTCACCACCGTCTTTTCTTCCCTTCAGTATGTATCGCGAACCGTTGGGGCGCCGCGCTATTCGTTGTCATCCGATGATTCTTTATTTCGCGGCATTCGCGTTATTCGTTCGTCCTTTCGCTGACCCCGACCAGACCGTTGGGCAGTGTTGCTTTTGTTTGTGTGTGTGTGTCTGTTTTCGCACGTTTTTTCTCTTTCCCTTTCCATCTGTCAATGATGCATCATGTATAGTGCATTTGTGTTTTTGTTTTGTTTATTTTCTGTTATGAAGAATTCCTTTTTAGCACGTCTTCTCGCTAAAATTGGAAGACGTATTGTTGTTCGTTGTTTTCTTTTTTTTTCTTTAGTTCAACCTGTTTTTCGTGCTCAAATTTCACGGCCTATCATCACTTCTAGCGCATTGTCATGGTTAGCTGTTGCAACCCCTTTTTGTTTGCGTGGTATCATTTTTACACATCATCCCCATCCCTCTCTCTCTCTCTCACACACGCACACACTCGCTCGCTTTTTGTATTTTCAATCAAATGAAAGTAAAAAATAAAACCCAGTAGGCACAG
>CM028106.1:24256422-24316446 GCA_016170015.1 Anopheles longipalpis
CGCGCACGCACGCACAGCACACTGTTCTCGGATGTTGTTTAAAAATTTCGCTTTCGCTGCTGTTGGGCGATAATGGCCCTATGCTCGCGCTAGGCATAGATCCCCGTTTCTTTCCTTTCGTGTTGTTCGTTGTTCGCGCGGCTGCTGGTATACTACTAGCAAGCCGGAGCTAGAGCATAGCTTAGAGGAGCGCGCGCGCCTAGCTCGAGACACCAAAGCATAAGCGACCGAAACTACTCTGAGCGCTATAGCGAACGACACCGCGGACGAGAGTTTGCTGATTAGATGAAATAAATTCGCCTAGAGACTCTTTACCCATCGCCGCATTCTCTGCTCTGCCGTCTCCATTCATACCAAACCCACCAACCCCCTTTCTGCTGCTTCTTCTTCGCCTGTTTGCCTTCTTTTCATTTTGGGGGGGGGTGTTTTTCTCCCGTTAAGCATGCGAACGCAGAAGGCAACGACGACGACGAATGGGTTGAATGTTGAACGAAGCAAGCGAATACATACACACAGACACACCGATATCACTTCACAACGCGTGCGAGCGCGTGCTGCACGAGCGAGAACGCACGATAGGCAGGAAAGAGGAGCGAATATATGCGCGCACAAGTGAGAGAGTGAGTGCCATCACTCAGGTGGGTGGTGAAAGAGCAAGCTGAAAAAGGAACCACGTAAAAAAAGGGAAGATAACGTTCCACCGAGAAAGAGGCGCAAAAATATGCCAGCCTTGGGCAAGCGAGTGGCAACATGCGCCTTCTCGATCGCCAGAACGAATCTCAAAAATAAACAAAACGGAAAAAATAGAGAAAAGAGACAGAGAGAGAGAGAAAGAGACAGAAAGTGTTTACTAGAGGGTGTTTTGCGCCTCCGTTTTGCAAGCGGCTAAAGTTCTGTCGTTAAAAGTTTTTACACACATTTGTTTTAATAGAATTCTACGCTGTAAATTACTACAAATTTACCTGTATAGAGTTAATTAAATGTATAATTAACCCTACAGGAAAATAGAATGTAAAGAATGTGCAAAGAACAATGTTGCACCCGTTGCGAACAATAGTGTGAGAAAGAGACAAATGATTCAAGAACATTAAAGTATTATATGGACGTATTGGATCAACGTTTGTAAACGTGGATATTTCATCGCATAATAGGCCGCGTGTACACAACGCGACAAGGCATGGCTGTGCAATCTACATTTCAAATCAACCTGCAAATACATTTTACAATAATTTTAAATTTAATTTAATTAACGGAACTTATTTAGCAAATGAAATGGCTATTGCTCACAAAAAAGAAACCAAAATGCTATCGCTGTATGTACGTTTACAGGTAATAATCTGCTCATGTTAATATCTCAGGATGAGGCAAAACAAACCGGTATGGCTTTGTACCAGCAAAATATAAATTAAAGAAACGCGTTGACATTTATTTTAGAAGAATTAATTAAAAACTTTCAATAAATTTTAGAATAGATTATCGGAAAATATCTTCTTTTTTTTGTTAGCATTGATGAAAAATAAAATAATTTTCTTTTTTAGTTAGAATTTAGAATATTTTTATTTACATGAAATTTAGAGGTGATTCATGAGAAATAAAGATTAACAGCTGTTTAACAATTATTTTTTTTTGAAATCTTACCCAAACGTGTAACGCACACTTCAGTTACTGTTCTTCAAATGTCATTCTTTCAACGTGCGATGACCAAAAGCGTTACCATAGTTCAATGTGAGCAGTCCGTATAATCCGTGGGGGTTGAATATCCGGGACGGGACCAAAAGATCACGGATAAACGAAGGCGTATTGTGTATGTTTGTGATATTCGATGAAGACTGTGCTATTTAAGGTAAGCGCTTAAATTTATACAATTTTTCATATATTTTTAACTTATTGTACAATAAAAGTGAGACGTGAAGCAACGGGAAATGAAGGGTATGAAAGATTTTTAGTGCGCTATCGCGATAACAGTAGTGTTTTATGTTGGAAAGACGCCGCAACCATGAAAAGAGCATGGCCAAACTTGCCGATAGAGAGAAAACTAAATGCTCCGTACAATTGACCCTGTGCCGTCGTTGTTCTGACTGCAGCTGGTTGTATGTATTGTATTGCCTGAAAGGTATTTATTCCTGGCACGAAAAACTGTAAAAACATGATGCATCAGCCAGTGTGTCATTGCATCTGCCGCACGGCCCGAGAATGTGTGTGCGGAAGCTGTGGAAACAAATTTAAGACGCAATAATTTCTCAACCACAATCATGCACAGGGTCAAGAAGCATTATTGTAAACCCTTTTTGCCGCGACCATGTTACTACGACCACTACCCATGCGGACGGAACATGCAGGGGGTGTCGCGTTTTATGCTTGGTCATGTTCGATGCAGATTTCAGTGTACGAAACCGAATATAAATCAGGAAAATTAATACCTTTTTCTTGTGTGGTGCTGTCACAATCTTCCCGATCGTGCATCACACACCGCTACAAGTGTCAATGACAATGAAGGAAAATTCGAACCGAAATTTTAATAACAAAACATAAGCACTTTCTACGAGCTTCGGCAACGAAAAGTATGATCGCAACAATGCCCACAAAATTATTTGCTACGAAAAAACACAAAAATTCGTCCCACCTACGGCAGGAGAAAATATTCTGGAAAATAAGTGCCCCCGACCGCCATTTTGTTTTATGTTGGCTTTGTTCATTTTCGGAAAATCAGCCATCGCAGCAGGCGGCGGCGACATAGAAGTTGTACCGCGCTACGTTCGAGATGGGGTTTGTGTACGCGCGTGTGTGTGTGTTTGGGTTCGTGCGTATTCTCTTGATGATTGCTGTGACTGGTCGTGTGGTGCGAATGTGTTGGTTTTGTAGGTTATCAATTCCACACGAGCCCCGTTCCGATAGCGTTGTGTGCGTGCATGTGTAATGTACTATGCTCCTTATGTTGCGCTCGTGTGTGTTGGCGCATTTTGGATGTGTGCCGCTTTTTTTCAGCTTTTCTTTTCGCCGTTTTCGACCTGATACTGATTTTGTGTGTCGCATTATGAGTGTGTGCTTTTTGAGAGTGCACTTTTATGGAACCCTCGCAATTGGTGTGTGTGGTGAGCGAGGGGTAGCGAGGTGGTAAATTTGTCATTTTTTTTGGCTTGTAAAAAAAAAGCGGCCGGTGGATCATTTTCTCTTGTGCGTCTGTTTGATTGTTCAGTAAATGGATATGAAAATTGCTCGAACCCCGAATGGTGAGGAACCGGACGGTGATGGCTAAGTACGCATATTAGTAATGTTGATCCAAAACACACATACGCATGTCGAAAACGCGCATAGATACACAGATTGGATCGTGTTAAAAGCATCCCCGTGGCACGTACACTAGCATAAAACGGGGCATTACATTCTGTGCCGCAGCTGTGCGCGCGGGCACGATAGAGGATCGGTCGGAAAACACAAATATCATCGAGTAGGCACCGAGTGAGCGAGACAGCACACACACACACGGCTGCTAGATTGCTCTTTAGTAGACAAGGGTCATACTTTTTTTTTGTTTGCTTCTTCTCAAGCTTCCATTTCATGGCTTTTCACGCTGTCGATTTGACGCCATCATAGCAAACGTTGATCAATGTTTTTTTTTATTGTTCTTCCCGAAAAGACAAATACAAAACCTGTCATCTGTCATTAGTGATCTGTCGAAGGTACCGACAGGACAAAATTATTGTAAAGTGTTGCCGAAGCTTACTGCACGTGTATTTTAAAGCAAGTAACTTAAGATGAATAAAAATGGAGGGACATAATTTTCGAGAATGATCACGCCCTAGAAAGGATCGAAATTGCCACAAAGAAAGCCTTTAATCGCACGCATTACCTGCGCCTTTTCCGGCATGCGTTAGTATGCGTGCGTATATATAAGTGTATTCTCGCAGAAGTGAGCTGGAGTTCGACCGTGTGTGTGTGTTTTTTTTCTCTTCTCGATTTGCTTCCTTTATGTTCGGTGGCACAAACGATCAGAAAATAGATAGATAAGCTTTCCCTTTTCCATACCTTGCTCTTTCGCCCTTTTTCACCCCCAGAAAGGTCTGTCTGTACCTTCGTTTATCTTCTACCTTCCCGTCGTTGTTGTTGCTGTGCCACACACATAAACACACACCGCCACAGGGTGTCATCAACGGTTTTTCAAAAAAGCGAAATGGAGTGTGCGCATACTCGAGATTATATCCGTGTGTCCATTGGGGTCGTGTTCTCTCCCGTGTGGCAAAACACAAGGCAAAATCACGAACGCCGCCAAGATGTGTTCTCTTTCGCACACATCATCGGAAGGCTTCCAACTACTACTAGCTACTACTACTTAGCATTATGGTTGCTCCCTTCCACCTTCCCCACGAGGCCCTCCGGACCAAGCCCTTGAACGACAGCATACCATCAGCAGCTACATATCTTCACCACCCCACACAACAATATTCTCTACTCTAATTGGTTACGAATGGATGTGTGCGAAGATCAGCATTCGCTCTTCTGCCCATGTGCGCGACACAGAGCGCCATAGAACTGCCACAGAGGCTTCATAACAGTAGTAGTAGTAGTGGTAGTAGTCAATCGATCGTTCCCGTATATGTGTTGCCCGCAGGCCAACATTCGACCAAGGAAAAGCGGACAAAAAGGGAAAAATCTTCCGAGGGAGGAAAAAAGCGCATTTACTTGTATAGCTGTAGGTCCTGGCCTTACGAAAAACCTCGCATCAAGCAGCAAGCAGCAAGATCGGGCAATACCAGAATGTTCTTTTTTTAGAACCATTTTTCCACCTCTCCAGTGGAAAAGCAAAATCTCAAAACGAAGCCATACCATCTCTCGATGGTTCCTGCTTCAAGATCGGGCACTACTCCAACAACGGTGGGGCGATCCGTTGTGTGTTTTTTTTTGTTTGGTTTGGTTTCGACTATGGACCGCAAGTGTGCGCCTGCGCTTATGGAATGTTGGCCCGCCCGTGAAGGAGACGTTCGCTTTCCGCACCCACGAGCTTGGGCTTTTCTTCTTTTCCCCTTTTTCAGAATGGGCCCACCCCTCATCCCCTTCGCACGTTCGCAAGATAAATCACGTTCGCAACAACGCGGGACGCAAGGAAGCCAATGGTTTGCCGAATGATGAAAGCCACATATATCCCCACCAACAACCACCCACCTCCCCCCCCCCTGGGTCGGGGGTTGCTTCCCCGGAGAAAACGCGTTCCCCCCGCGTGCACACACACACACAGGCTTTTACGCCGGGGGATTGAGTGGATGCTGAAGTGTAGATATTGGATGGCCGCACGATGATGTCATCTTTCGAGTCAGTTCGCGCCACCAGGCAACAGAGCAACATAGCTTCTACCATTGAGGGAGGGATATTATTGCGAACCGTTTTTGGTACAAGTACAAGGCTAAGAGAGGATGGGAGAGGAGGGGGAGAGAGAGGGATGAAAAGGCGTACAAGATGAAGGGAGCGGCACGCAAACCCAACAGCTTTAGCAAATTCATTTTTATGTGCGCGCCGTGTTTTTTTTTCAAACACACTAACCAAGACAAAAGTGTCAGGAGTGAATATATGGGGAAGGATTGACGGGAGAGGGAACACATAAGGGCAAATTGAGGGAAAAAATATGAGTGTGTACTGTCAGGCGGATTGAAACATCGAACAACAACAACAACAACAACTCTCCCCAACACACACCCCAGAAAAGCTTACGGCGCAGCAGCACACGCCTTATTTATTTTTTTTTGCCCTCCCCGGACTTAACCGATGCCCTTCTCTAAGACGCCCGTTGTTGTGGGTAGTTGACGCACTGGTTTGGTGTGGTGAATATTTTTTTCTCTTCTTCATCACTATTACTATTATTGCTAACCTCCCCTAAACCGCCTACATTATATGTGGGCTCTTAGTTAGTGGAGCAGCGAGAAGCGTGCGCGCGTCACATACGCGCAAGTTCATGCTTAACCTCCGCCGGGGAGGGGGCGTGGGGTGGATGGAGGTGGGAAACCTTCCCCATCCACTACCCCCAGAAAACGCATACAGCTGCCCTTTTTCCGGTGCGATTCGACACCATAAGCATACTTGTGTTTGTGTGTGAGTAATGCGCGTGATCGTATGCGCGCGCGCGCACACGCTCGCTCGTATGTCTCGTATGGAATTTGCTTGCGTTCGATTAAATATATGGGGTGTTGTTAGTGCTGGGGGAGGTTTACGGGAAGGGGAGGTGGGGGAGGGAAAAAGCCCGCACGGGGAAGGGAGAGGGAAGAAGGGAGATGGGAAGGCACAGGAAGAAGGAACATAAATGGCAGAATGACGACGTCAACTACTAACTGCTGCTGTTGCTGCTGCTGCCTGTTCACTGTGCCCGCCACTACCCATCATGTGCCATCAACAAAAAAAAGGTACAGTTTTATGTTAATAATGTGTGCTACACTCGGCACTGTGTGTTGTGCATTTTATGTATATGAGCAGTTGCGGTTGGGGTTGTTCCGCGGAATGGAGCAGATATTTTTTGGTGTGGCTATTGTGGTGAAGCTTATCGTTTCTCTCTCTCTCTCACGCACGCACACACACACATTAAAACCCGCTTCTCTGCTTGATTGGTTGCTAGTCAACAACAACTTTTGCTTGGCCACCCTTTTGCTACGTTCCGTTCTCCCCATTAAGTGTTTGCGGGAGCCTTCTGAATCGGTTTTGGCTGCTTATTTTTTTTGCTGTTGCTGTAGCACTCCGTAGCTTAGTAGTTAGCCATAAACGGACACGAAAAGCGATAAAGAGCGAACGCGAGAGTGTGTGAGAGCGAAATCACTTTTCCCCCTCAATGAAAAAGGCAAAAAAACGGGAACGATGTGTCGACGGAAAGCATCATCAGGCGAGGAAAAGAGGGATTGATAGAGGGTGAGGGTGAGGAAGGGGTGAGAGGAAATTGGGAAGCATTAACTGACTAAAAAAGCACCCCCTCCACCTCCACTCCACTCCCCGGCCCATCCATATTCTGTTCGTTCGCGCTCGCCTTAAGTAGGCCGCACATTAAACGGCTGACTGAGTTTCCTTCTCGAATGAACTTTTTTTTTGTTAGTGTGTGAAGAAAAACATACTAACCCCCTCCCTCACCCGAACACATACATAAGTGGCAAACATAGTTCAAACATACGAACACAAGCTTGCATGTGGTCCCTGACGCCTCCCGGGGCTCTTCCTCTGCTCCCTTATAATACCTTCCCTGCGGACACGAATTCGCCGTCTACTGCGGCTGCCCGTGTGGTTCGATCGTTGCGCGTCATGCTCTCTCTCCCTGGAGTATGGTGATGCTGAAGCTCCCCCTCGATCCCCCAACACTCCCTCCCCTCTATCCCAACACATATGTTGGGTTAGTGTTGCGGATGGGCATCATCATCATCATCAGGTTTCGGTTCTATGGGAAAGACCCACATTCACAATTATGGTTGTTCTTGAATTAGATGAAAACGAAAGAAAAAAGCCACCAACGGAAAGCGTGAGTGCTTCGGTACGAGTCTGGTTCCCCAGTTCCCCAATTTTGCTGCCCCCGTTGCTGCCTACTGCTTAGTTGTATGGCTGAAGTATTTTTCGCTTGTAGGTTTCTCTTTCTTTCCATGCTGTGAATGCTAAACCCATCGGAAACCATCAGGAGTTTCGGTTTTTTTTTGAGTTTTGAAAAATAAGCACTACGACATATTTCATATTTTGCTTTTCGCGTCGTTGTTTCCTATGTCCTCTACGATTTAACATTAGCTTTGTGTGTGTAGATGACGAATTACGTCCACGATCTTCGGGAGATCGCTTAGTATATCAAAGGGAAGAAGAAAAAAAACCTGAAATGATGTTCTTTTGATAGGTTAACCGCATTGGTTAGCCGTTCGACAGGTGAATTACAACATGTGTTGTAATTCTTTATTACCAACATGATAGAATTGTTATATTCTTTTTCGCAATGATTCCGCAAGGGGGAGAGGATTTAAGTAAAAAAATGTTAAAATATTTTTTTAAGCTTTGAAACTTGTAAAAGCTTCTTCTAACGAACTGTTAACAAACTGTCGTGCAAATAGAAGTTTATAAGTTTGTTGGAAATAAGAAAATATATTATGAAAACATCACTTGATAGATTCTTGAGTAGAACAAAACAGGAACAAAATAAGATATAAACAAGATAGGCAGAGACTTTCTAAATGTTTTTTTCAAATAGTAAAAATGCATACTAGAAAAAAATCTAAATTTGAAGAAAATGAAAGAAATACAGAAGATTAATAATAAATAACAACATTAATAAATCAAAATAAAATGAAAGACATAAAAAACGATAAAAATTGACAGCAGGACAGGGGAAAACCAAAAACACAATCGAAAATAAAAGAGGAATATTTGTACAGGAACAGAGGAAAACATTTCTGCAGACAAAATTGAAGAAGTAGAAAATCAGTCAATGAATAAGAAAATAAAATGAATTAAATGACTCACATGTTGATCATGGTTAGTGGAATTCGAATAACGGCAACTTAATCTAACATCTGACGTCACCTCCATACTATGGAAATAGAATTTCCTTTAGTCAGCTGGAAGTTAGCTTCGATTTTTTGGGGTTTTTTTTCTAACTTAAACCATCATTTTAACATTTTTGGCTAAACATAACTGGTGACATTTATGCTGTTGCGCACGTGAGTTTTCTATTACACACATCATTTTGCGCTCGATCTCTCCTACCGCGTCGCGCTAGTTGGTGGTTTCGAGCCCGAGTTCCTGCACGCTAATGTGCCCTCACGCAGAGAATGAGTCTGTGGGTATAATTAATTTTTTCGCATAGCACAACCTTCGAAAAATCAGCGGCAGCTTCTCCTTTCAATGTCACACCGTGTTATCCACTACCCACCATGTGTGTGTGCGGACGATGATTTCTGAAGGCTTGAAGGCGCCGTGAAGAGCATACAGAGAAGGTGTCTGTGCGCGTTGTGTTGTACCATTTTAGGGGTGGCAGAGTTTTGGCTTACCNTCAAAACGAAGCCATACCATCTCTCGATGGTTCCTGCTTCAAGATCGGGCACTACTCCAACAACGGTGGGGCGATCCGTTGTGTGTTTTTTTTTTGGTTTGGTTTCGACTATGGACCGCAAGTGTGCGCCTGCGCTTATGGAATGTTGGCCCGCCCGTGAAGGAGACGTTCGCTTTCCGCACCCACGAGCTTGGGCTTTTCTTCTTTTCCCCTTTTTCAGAATGGGCCCACCCCCATCCTCCTCATCCCCTTCGCGCGTTCGCAAGATAAATCACGTTCGCAACAACGCGGGACGCAAGGAAGCCAATGGTTTGCCGAATGATGAAAGCCACATATATCCCCACCAACAACCACCCACCTCCCCCTGGGTTGGGGGTTGCTTCCCCGGAGAAAACGCGTTCCCCCCGCGCGCACACACACACAGGCTTTTACGCCGGGGGATTGAGTGGATGCTGAAGTGTAGACATTGGATGGCCGCACGATGATGTCATCTTTTGAGTCAGTTCGCGCCACCAGGCAACAGAGCAACATAGCTTCTACCATTGAGGGAGGGATATTATTGCGAACCGTTTTTGGTACAAGTACAAGGCTAGGAGAGGGTTGGGAGACGGGGAGGAGGGGGATGAAAAGGCGTACAAGATGAAGGGAGCGGCACGCAAACCCAACAGCTTTAGCAAACTCATTTTTATGTGCGCGCCGTTTTTTTTTTCAAACACACTAACCAAGACAAGAGTGTCAGGAGTGAATATATGGGGAAGGATTGACGGGAGAGGGAACACATAAGGGCAAATTGAGGGAAAAAATATGAGTGTGTACTGTCAGGCGGATTGAAACACCGAACAACAACAACAACAACAACAACCCTCCCCAACACACACCCCAGAAAAGCTTACGGCGCAGCAGCACACGCCTTATTTGTTTTTTTTTTGCTCTCCCCGGACTTAACCGATGCCCTTCTCTAAGACGCCCGTTGTTGTGGGTAGTTGACGCACTGGTTTGGTGTGGTGAATATATTTTTTTTGCTTCTCTTCTTCATCATTATTACTATTATTGCTAACCTCCCCTAACCCGCCTACATTATATGTGGGCTCTTAGTTAGTGGAGCAGCGAGAAGCGTGCGCGCGTCACATACGCGCAAGTTCATGCTTAACCCCCGCGGGGGAGGGGGCGTGGGGTGGATGGAGGTGGGAAACCCTTCCCCACTCCGTACCCCTACAAAACGCATACAACTGCCCTTTTTCCGGTGCGATTCGACACCATAAGCATACTTGTGTTGGTGTGTGAGTAATGCGCGTGATCGTATGCGCGCGCGCGCACACGCTCGCTCGTATGTCTCGTATGGAATTTGCTTGCGTTCGATTAAATATATGGGGTGTTGTTAGTGCTGGGGGTGGTTTACGGGAAGGGGAGGTGGGGGAGGGAAAAAAGCCCGCACGGCAATGAGATGTTCGTAGGGTGGGTGGGAGTGACGGGAGAGGGAAGAAGGGAGATGGGAAGGCACAGGAAGAAGGAACATAAATGGCAGAATGACGACGTCAACTACTAACTGCTGCTGTTGCTGCTGCTGCCTGTTCACTGTGCCCGCCGCTACCCATCATGTGCCATCAAAAAAAAGGTACAGTTTTATGTTAATAATGTGTGCTACACTCGGCACTGTGTGTTGTGCATTATATGAGCAGTTGGGGTTGGGGTTGTTCCGCGGAATGGAGCAGATATTTTTTGGTGTGGCTTTTGTGGTGAAGCTTATCGTTTCTCTCTCTCTCACGCACGCACACACACATATTAAAACCCGCTTCTCTGCTTGATTGGTTGCTAGTCAACAACAACTTTTGCTTGGCCACCCTTTTGCTACGTTCCGTTCTCCCCATTAAGTGTTTGCGGGAGCCTTCTGAATCGGTTTTGGCTGCTTATTTTTTTTTGCTGTTGCTGTAGCACTCCGTAGCTTAGTAGTTAGCCATAAACGAACACGAAAAGCGATAAAGAGCGAACGCGAGAGTGTGAGAGAGCGAAATCACTTTTCCCCCTCAATGAAAAAGGCAAAAAAACGGGAACGATGTGTCGACGGAAAGCATCATCAGGCGAGGAAAAGAGGGATTGATAGAGGGTGAGGGTAAGGAAGGGGGGAGAGGAAATTGGGAAGCATTAACTGACTAAAAAAGCACCCCCTTCACCCCCCGGCCCATCCATATTCTGTTCGTTCGCGCTCGCCTTAAGTAGGCCGCACATTAAACGGCTGACTGAGTTTCCTTCTCGAATGAACTTTTTTTTTTTTTAGTGTGTGAAGAAAAACATACTAACCCCCTCCCTCACCCGAACACATACATAAGTGGCAAACATAGTTCAAACATACGAACACAAGCTTGCATGTGGTCCCTGACGCCTCCCGGGGCTCTTCCTCTGCTCCCTTATAATACCTTCCCTGCGGACACGAATTCGCCGTCTACTGCGGCTGCCCGTGTGGTTCGATCGTTGCGCGTCATGCTCTCTCTCCCTGGAGTATGGTGATGCTGAAGCTCCCCCTCGATCCCCCAACACTCCCTCCCCTCTATCCCAACACATATGTTGGGTTAGTGTTGCGGATGGGCATCATCATCATCATCAGGTTTCGGTTCTATGGGAAAGACCCACATTCACAATTATGGTTGTTCTTGAATTAGATGAAAACGAAAGAAAAAAGCCACCAACGGAAAGCGTGAGTGCTTCGGTACGAGTCTGGTTCCCCAGTTCCCCAATTTTGCTGCCCCCGTTGCTGCCTACTGCTTAGTTGTATGGCTGAAGTATTTTTCGCTTGTAGGTTTCTCTTTCTTTCCATGCTGTGAATGCTAAACCCATCGGAAACCATCAGGAGTTTCGGTTTTTTTTTGAGTTTTGAAAAATAAGCACTACGACATATTTCATATTTTGCTTTTCGCGTCGTTGTTTCCTATGTCCTCTACGATTTAACATTAGCTTTGTGTGTGTAGATGACGAATTACGTCCACGATCTTCGGGAGATCGCTTAGTATATCAAAGGGAAGAAGAAAAAAAACCTGAAATGATGTTCTTTTGATAGGTTAACCGCATTGGTTAGCCGTTCGACAGGTGAATTACAACATGTGTTGTAATTCTTTATTACCAACATGATAGAATTGTTATATTCTTTTTCGCAATGATTCCGCAAGTGGGAGATGATTTAAGTAAAAAAATGTTAAAATATTTTTTTAAGCTTTGAAACTTGTAAAATCTTCTTCTAACGAACTGTTAACAAACTGTCGTGCAAATAGCAGTTTATAAGTTTATTGGAAATAAGAAAATATATTATGAAAACATCAATTGATAGATTCTTGAGCAGAACAAAACAGGAACAAAATAAGATATAAACAAGATAGGCAGAGACTTTCTAAATAATTTTTTCAAATAGTAAAAATGCATACTAGAAAAAATCTAAATTTCAAGAAAAAGAAAGAAATACAGAAGATTAATAATAACAACATTAATAAATAAAAAAAAATGAAAGACATAAAAAACGATAAAAATTGACAGCAACGCAGGGGAAAACCAAAAACACAATCGAAAATAAAAGAGGAATATTTGTACAGGAACAGAGGAAAACATTTCTGCAGACAAAATGGAAGAAGTAGAAAATCAGTCAATGAATAAAAAAATAAAATGAATTAAATGACTCACATGTTGATCATGGTTAGTGGAATTCGAATTACGGCAACTTAATCTAAGACCTGACGTCACCTCCATACTATGGAAATGGAATTTCCTTTAGTCAGCTGGAAGTTAGCTTCGATTTTTTGGGGTTTTTTTTTCTAACTTAAACCATCATTTGAACAAATTTTGCTAAACATAACTTGGGACATTTATGCTGTTGCGCGCGTGAGTTTTCTATTACACACATCATTTTGCGCTCGATCTCTCCTACCGCGTCGCGCTAGTTGGTAGTTCCGAGCCAGAGTTCCTGCACGCTAATGTGCCCTCACGCAGAGAATGAGTCTGTGGGTATAATTAATTTTTTCGCATAGCACAACCTTCGAAAAATCAGCGGCAGCTTCTCCTTTCAATGTCACACCGTGTATCCACTACCCACCATGTGTGTGTGTGCGGACGATGATTTCTGAAGGCTTGAAGGCGCCGTGAAGAGCATACAGAGAAGGTGTCTGTGCGCGTTGTGTTGTACCATTTTAGGGGTGGCAGAGTTTTGGCTTACCAAAATCATAAAAAAACAGCATACATACCTGCGAACCTGCTCGAAAGATTTTAAATACCACACGTTTCGTGCTCTTTTGTGGTTTAGCGCACCGATGAGGAGTATCTTTTGGCTTGCACAGCACGCTTCTGGTGCGTCGTTTTGGTGAATAATAATGTTTTAGCGGCGTGTATCTGTGGAGGTAGAATGCATAGAAGGCAAATGAAAAGTTGTGCGAATGGTAGAGAATGTGAGCGTAATACTAACGTGTAATGTGGCAGCATTTTGCTACTGTAAAAAGAAACTTTTCTTCCAATCCCGCAATTGCTGTTGCTTGCAAACGCTTGCGTTTTTCATCCTTTTGCTCGTATCTTGCAGTATTCTGCTTACTTATCGCACACATTCTTATCATCTTCTGGTGCTGCATATTGCAAATTATTACATGCTAATTTTTCCCTTATCTCGCAGTAGCAAGATGAAGGATTTTAGATGGAATCTTTTCCGAGGAATGTATTCACATTTTAATTGCCACCTTCGCCATCTTTCTTGAATGCAAAAGCTTACTAATCAGAAAAACCACACTCGCAATACAGAGATTTCTTTTTCTTCATCGTTCGTTCTATTACCCGCCTTTATGCTACTGTATTATACGCTGATGTCCACCTGATGTATTTCGCTAGCCAAAGCTCTCAGTAAAGAGCGCAACCCAACACACAAACGCTGTAAGCATCTTGGTAGCAACCAAGCACGTGGAATGACAGTGTGTGTTGCGCATGCAGCATGAAGCACATGCTTCGGGGAGTGTTGCTCCCCACTCCCCACAAATCTCCCCAATCACAGTTTTCCCTGTCCCGTGATTCCCCACATATCGGTCTCGGGGGCGCATAGTTGTGTAGTGAAGTGAGCTCTCAAGGAAGTTGACCTTGAAATGTATAGTTGTTGTTTGCATGTTATATTTATGATTATTTTACATGTACGTACATTGCCTCCCCCTCTTCACCGGTTTTATGTCAGATCAGATGAGAGGAGGCATCATGGGTGGGGTGGAGGAAGGGAGAGGAGGGGCGATAGTTACGATCAAACTCTGCGTTGCTGCGCCTTCTCGCCTTTGCCGATCGACTACCCACCCTTCCCACATCTCCCGCCTGCGCTACATGTTTTAACCTGTTTTTCCACCTCGAATGATCTACAATAGCGTCATGACCAAGAGCGACTAAAAATGGGTTTTCAATGTTAGTATTTTCCCGGTAATGATGAATGGAACAAAACAATCTGTTTGTGGCATTTCGAAAGGAATATTTTTGCGTTCGAATTAGTGTAATTTTAAGAAGTAAAAATTTATTTGATATTTTTCACTTAAGATCACATGGAAGTTGGAATGTTTTTCAGATCTTTTTCGTGACACCTATTTTATTGGATTAGCATTAGTGTTCGTGAGAAACTATACTTATTCAAGAAAAAAAATGTTTGAAAAAGGAAATCTCATTATCTTTATTATTTCATCGGAGCTTCTGTCTATTTCTTCTGACTACTCGTCAAATCATTAGAACTCAGGAATTAAAAAAAAATATTTAAAAAAGATGTTTTAATGTTGAACTATTTGATTGGTTGGATGTTGGAACATGGAGAAAAAATTCCATCTCCAGAAAAAAGGTAAATTTTCAGCATTCAATTTCGATATTTCCAATTATCGATGAGTCTACTCTATGGACTGTGACTTCGTTTGATGAAATCTTGACCGTCGAGAAATTGCTATTCAAGAATGATAATTATGTTGAATATGTATTGTGATTAGAAATAGTCTTCTTCTTTTTGGTATAATAATATTCTAGGCCCCAGGGGTCGGCAAAGTCCGGCCCGCGAGAAAAATGTTGTAAGTAAATGTTGCAAATCAACATCAACTATGCCGTATCTACCTACATTTTTCAAAAAAAAAAATCATCTAATCTCTTGGGTACTAAACCCTGTATCCACATGTTTCAAGATTGGTTTCAAGTATTTGACCCGCAGTTTCAGGTTAATTTTTACTGCGTGGCTCTTTTGGTGAAAACTCTGCCGATCCTTGTTCTAGGCGATCACTGCGATAATTGAATTACAAGAAATAATTCTATCACTTAACCGGTTGGTGAGCCCAGGATGGGATTTGATACCGATCCTGCCGTGTATAAAGTACGCTAGTACAGCACGAACCTTTAAAAATAAGATTTCTGTTTGGGGGATTTTATTATTTATTTTCCACAAGTGATCATAAACAGACGATCATCAGAATTCATGGAGTCATACAAAACTGAAAATCGTAATTTCTACTTATCCAATAGTAAATGCACCAAACTTGGTGCACTTAAACCAAACATCTTATCTATCACCGTGTCTCATAAAGCAATAAATTCCACACAAACGTTCTCAATATGCAATTTAGCTTTGAAGGTTACCTGTATGTGGACAAATGAGTTCCTTCTAGAGCAAAAAACACTCTTCGCCTTCGGGTAACTGGACCTGGCCGTCCAGACATGTTGTGAGCATTTGTGTGCTACTACTACCCCTCATTGGTGGTGTGTACAGTATTTGCATTAGCGGGCGCAAAAGCTGATCTTTTGATACGCGTGTAAACCTTCCACCAACGACATGTATGCACCTTTTCATACCTGTAGATCACTCTGTCTCTTGGTGAGTTTTTTTTGTTGTTGCCTGTGTTTGATAGGCGTCATAAACATTGAAGCAGAGAGGGCGAGAAGGGGCAGTTCTATGCTGATGGCACTAATAAACGTGCCCACAGTTTTCAGGGTAGCAAATATTCACTCGATGTGTAGTAGTAGTTAGTGGAAGTTATGATGGTTTAGGGTGTTTTGTGGAATGGGGGGGGGGGGGGGGGGGGTTTGAGGTGCATTTTGGCTCACGGCTAAGGCTAAACATGACGTTTGTCTGATTGCTCGAGCTCCCTCCACTCGCAAGGGAGGAATCATGGGTTGGTGGGGAGAAGGCAGGTAGCATGACCTTCGCCCAGCATTAGCGTGTTATGCTGTTTGGTTAATCGGTAATAGTCGGACGGTGTGTGTCGAGGGCACAAAACCACACATTATAAAAAAGCCAACCGGGAACCATCCGAGGGATGGTGGTGATTCGAGAGAGGCTGGAGGAACATTTAATTTTTTTTCCACTTCTTTTTCCATTCGCTTTCGCATACACGCGGTGCTGGAAGTGGAATTTTATGATTAATTTTTTGTTTCCATCGCTTCATCCAAAGCAAATTTGTATGACTTGTCGTTCCAACCCGAATGAATCTGTGTCTGTGTGTGTGCAGTGCATTTTGCCAAGGAGCGATCGAATTGCACTATTAATGTCTCTAGAAGCGCGAGAGGTTGTGTGTTTTGCAAGAAAAAAGGGCGCGATGGGTGAAGTAGGGTGACCGAGCGTAGAAGGGGAAGGAGTTTGGAAACTTGGCCAGGAAAAACCACACACATCGAAACAGGCTCGCCGCTGCATCACACGCAGCTCCCGTACGGATGCATTCGTCAGAGTGCTGTTGGTGGTGTTTGGGGTGTTTTGGCATATCAACGAGGACGCTCATGCACGCGCGCACCTTTTCTCTCTCGTTCTCTCTCGTTTCTTGGAAGTCTAGCTAGGTGAGGTTGATTAGAAGGGAGGGAGGACATCGTTGACGATCGCAATGAATTACAATTTTTTAGCGGAAAATAACAAACCTGCGCGGCGGCGGCGCCCGTCAACAAAAAACCCACCCTTCTGGGGTGGTACATTCATGAGAACTGCTAATGTGAACCTCTCCACTCTCTCTCTCTCTCTCGCTCGTTCTCTCCCTTCTATGTTTGCCATTCAGCAGTTCTCGTTGTAGGTTGATATGTGGATTTTATTGTATGTGTACGAAACACGCCAGCAAAATCGTTCACCACTGCCGTGACACATGGCCTTTTTCCGTTTTACAATTAAAAAGGGGGAGCTTTTATGTAGGTGTGTGTGTGTGTGCGCTTTTTTTGCACCCTTACTTTTCTTTGTGCAACGCGCTGAAATCACGGTCAATGATGAATGTAATAATAAAGGATTGTAATTTAGCTTTTCTTTGCGTAAGTCGTTTTTGTCTAGTAATTCTCTTTTTTTAAATAAATTTTCTAAAGTATGGATTCTTGTTAAAATTCTCTATATACCTAATATAGTTGTACGGTGTGATCGTCCTTGCGAGAATAAAAAATTATACAGGATATACTAGTAAACCCTGTCAAGGAACTTTGAAAATCCTTTAACTTTAGCATTTCTCGAACAAAAACCCTAGAAATTAATTTCTCAATTAACTAATGGATAATAATTTTAAGTATCCGGATTCTGGAGAAAAATGGGAAAATTTATTTCAAGCCTTGTTGAGTGATATTGCAAAAGATCGCAAGCTCTTCGAAAATTCTGAAACGCTTTCAAAAAAGATCGCAACTCACCACGCACACCAAAAAACAAAACTAATTGAGTGCTTTGCAAAAGCGATTTGAATATTAGCAAAGGTTTGCTAAAATCTGACCAAAGTTCTTATTAGCTCCATTGCAGGGATTTCCGAATTCTAGCGATGGAGTTGAAGTCATTTCTGCATTATTTCGAGTTGAATTAGAATATCATTATTTGTACCCGATTTTGTTATTAGTTTTTATTTTTAGCTGAAGTTACTGGGTCCGACCCAGGATTGTTTCGAATGGACATTGTAATTTTAATTAGATTTAATTATTAATTATTCTTTAAATATTTGATCATTCGAAGTATAAAATGATTTTTCATTACGTTTAATTTTAATAAAAATCCAAACAATTGTAATAAATGGGGGGAGAACGACTATTATGAAATGTTGAAACAAAAAAAAAACAAGTTTCCTCCCAACAAATGCCAGCTGTGCTACCCTGTCCCACCAGCTCCTACTCCACTATCGAATTTAGCTGAGTCGATTGCGATCATTTTCACCATTTCGTTTGGCCGCTTCTCTACATTTGGTACACCCGGCGGGGTCGGTCAGAAGGAAAATCAAGCGCGATATCCTGTTGTGTGGAAAAGCAAACATCTGTTCAATTCCGTGGCCCAAACGAAGCGGAGCAGCAGCATATGTGCATTTTTTTTGGTCTTCGGCCTTTTCTGCATTATCCTTTTTTCCATCCCTTGTGTGTTCTCCAAGCGTGGAGGGATCATTTCCGCTCTGTGGAGTGCTATGGGTGGAACTAAGGGCTCAGAGAGCATCGAACACACACACAGGGGTTCGTGTACCGATGTGTATAGTGTCGTTTGCGACGAACGACGGCACCCGCTTTTAGCTTCAGGGGTTCGAAACCCAAGCTTGGGTGGTGTGCGTGTGAAGCATATTTCCTTTCCAGTTGTTTGTGGAGCTTTGTTCGTAAGCAGCCAGTTGCACCGCGCCCCGCACCGCATCAATGCAGCACACCCTTATTGTGTGATGCTTTCAGTCCTATTCCGGAGCAGTGATTTTGAAAATGTGTAACTCCGGAGATTGTACGTCTCTGTGAGTGCTGTGCGAAGGATATGGGGTAAGAGCGGGAGAAAGGAAGGACACACCACCGCTACAGGACGCGAAAGATGGATCGTTAAAAGGGACGCTGCGATGCATATGGCAATTGGAGGGAGCGCATAGACCAAGGGCAAAATTTTTGTTGGGTAGCTAATGCTGGGCAGGCAATGTTGTGGAGTGTGTCAGGGCAGAGGAAAATGGAATAGAAACGGGAGAGCAAAAACAAAAAGAAAAAAAAGGTACAGAAGGATACAATGCGATCGAAGGAAGAAGGAAAAAAAGAAGTATGCACAGCTTTAATGCGTTGCTGCGCCAATGGCGGCCCTGTTTTCCCTTAGCTGGTTCCACGTCCTGTGATCCTGTGACAAGGATCGGGGAGAAAATGTACGCTCTTATCACGTGTGCTGCCACGGTCGGGTTTTCTGTTTCTCGCCCTTGTAAATTTTTTCCATTCCCTTTTAGTGTGCGGTTCGAATCGTTTTATGTCTGGTGTGGTGTGGTGCACTTGGAACCAAGCGAGGCTTTCCTTTTTGGGGTGCATTTTCAATACCAGATTTAGCTTCTCTTGTTTTTTTCTGTAGGTTGTTTTGGTGTTCTTCAAACGAACACAGCGAAAAAAAAATGGGAAAAGAGGTACACGTTTCAGTTGGGTATTGTAGTGATCCCGTATCCGGAGCCTTGGGTTTTGTGTTTTTCGGGAAGGGAATATTATATGTCCTGGGGGATATATTGCCGGGTTGTTGTTGCGGAGATTTGCTACCTAAACGAAAAATGGATGTTTGCTTCTCTGTCTTTCACAACCAAAAACATTGCCTCTGATGCAGCAGTGCGTTTTCGAACGTGATTTTGGATACAATTTCGGGGACGATCCTCTTGGAAATTGTTAATAGAGGGAGCGCCATTCGCTGTGGTGCGTGTTTCTGCTTGTCCTTTCGTCTAATTGTATTGCTGCGGCGGGTGCGTCTGCATGCATATGTATACCGTTGCAGAGAACCCACAGTCTTCTGGTGTGCAGCTTCAGATTTGTTGCCCCCTTTGGAATAGTAAGCGTTGCCCGTTTTTTTTTTGTTTGGTAAGTTCGTTTTTTTTTTCATAAAGCTTCACAGGAACCCTCGCACACACTGATGATGGATGACGTTTAGGGGAAGAGGGTAAAGACAAAGGGAGAGTATATGCTATTGGGTTGGGTTTTATTGGGGGTATCTGGATAACAAAAAGGGAACAAAAGAGAAAATCCAGAGAATTGCTCCGTGGCAAAAGTTCCTTTTGTTGTTTCGTCCGGGTGTCCCTTCCAGCATCGGGGATCACAAAGGGTCGAGAAATTGAACTTACCTGGTATGAAGTATCGTTGGAAATCATAGGGAGGAACACTACAACACAGATGTGCTTGGTATGTTCTTCGTGAACTTGGCTGTTACTGACGAACGAATGAATACTATGCTGATGGATCATGCTGGTCCAGAGTTTAGGATCTCTGATGATTTATGTTAGAGAATTGAACATTGTAAGGTCGACAACTACTATAAATTCAAATGGTTAACAAAATTTGAATTCTTGTCAGTAATTCAGTAGAGATATTAAATAGAATTGTATAATTTTGTTTTCATTTCTTTAGTACACTATTTGCTGAGTTTACGAAACAACTAGTAACAAAAAAAAGGTTTTAATTTAGCACACAGAGACCGTTCTGTTGGTTTAGTCTCGAGAGAGAGAAAAGTATGCGATCTCAAGTTTCAAGCGAGAAAAGTAGACATAATGAGGAAGAAATATTTAAAGAAGAAATAGACAGCAACGGATGTGGTATAAGGGTGGATGTAAATACTGAGCACCAACTGGTAATTGGATGCTTTTTTTGTAACTTGTTTCATTACCGGCGGACCAGTCCTTCGCCCGAACCAAAGCTTTTTCCATGTCGAGTTCACTAGAATTTCTTAAGGACTTAAACGTATGTCATGATCTTGCACCAAAGCTCATGGCTAATGTATTGTATATTTTACTTTTAGTAATTCTGGAAAAATAATATGTTATTAGATCAGTAATTGATATACCATGGCATGTTTCTTGATCGGTTGTGTTAGAATTTTCCTCTTGAAAGCTGTATGTTTTTCACTTCATTGCAAAAGCAGCGTATCCTTTTTTTTCAATAATAATACACACACTATCACAAGATCAATTTAAAAAAAACATAGTTTCAAACGAATAATTGGTGAAGGATCGGATATGGCGTAAACAAGTTCCGCTTGATTTCGTGCTTGTGGGGAACATACAAACACCAAACCGTCAATTGACGCTTTCTTCGTCATCGGAAGGATGTTGGATCGTGTTGCCATACGGGTTTGTGGTGTCGCTACCAAAAGAAAAGAAGAACAGAACAGGGAAACCCAAGGGCTTTCGACAGATGCGTCTATCTCCCATCCTGTGTTTGTCAGCTTTGTCAATACGAGTTCGCTTTTCCTAGGGAAGTACCTCGTTTTTCGCTTGCTGTTGTTTTTGGTTGATTTAGTTTCTCTTTTGTTTATTTCGCAAGGGGAGAATGAAGGTAAAATAGGGGAGCATTCTACACCGACACGATGGGTTTGCTTCCGTTTTGTTGTCGGTACTGTACCTTTTCGATTCAACGCAAGCACGCTGTGAGCCATATGCATCCCGGTGACG
Organism: Anopheles longipalpis; assembly: GCA_016170015.1. Lineage (NCBI taxonomy): Eukaryota > Metazoa > Arthropoda > Insecta > Diptera > Culicidae > Anopheles > Anopheles longipalpis. The sequence goes on from CM028106.1 coordinate 24,277,753, forward strand.
CTATGACTCCTTTCCAAAGGAAATCTCCTGAAGCGATGAAAAATCCTTGAGGGAACACTGTAATACAACTAAGCACACTCCTGCTTGTGTGGATGTGTGTGTATGGTACGTTTGAATTGCGAACATCGTCATCATCATGTGAAGCATTTGTAATCGGGAAAACACGGATCCTGGATCGTGTTCCATCGTCCTGGTTGGTACCCGCCATTTACCTAACCCCCACAAACACACACTCATATTACTCACCCCTCCGTTTCGTTAGCTTTTCTCCTCCTTGTGCCACCGCAAGTCCTGGAGTGTGTTTCCGTCCCCGTTCGTATTTGTGTGCGTAGCGTCGTCGCGCATGCAGTGGAAAATATCAAGGGGGAGATCGTACTCCGGAAAGTCCGGATCCTGTGTGTTGCGAATTTCATTCGTTAGGGGGGAGATTTGTGTTTGTCCGTGTGTGTGTGCCTTTTGTTACACGGTCCGGTCAATGACGCAGATTGCGCTTGTGTTGTGTGTAGCTGCACAGGCGATATCCTGTATGACGCATCAACCTTTATCTACTGCTAAAGATCACATATAGAGCTACAAGATAAGCTATTTTTCCATTTTCTCGGTTTTAGTTTTTTACATTTTTCTAAGTGATCATCGTCGGGGATAAAATAATAAACATATCATACACTGCACACAGTCCCAGTAAATGAGCAAATACGCAGCGAATGCTTTTTTCCACCATGTTTTGTTGTTGTTTGGCTGGTTGTTTTTCCTTCTCCCGGAGCTTTTCTTCTTACTTGTGCATCGCTTTTTTTGTTGTTTCTTATTCTTTTGTGTGCATCAGGTCACGTATGCAAAGGGAGAGAGGATCTACACACGCACACAGAGACATTCAAACTTCGATTGCAAAATGCGCTCAAATGCTCATGCGCATACGAACACGGCATGTACGGTGGAAACACGATGCCCACTGATGGTGATGATGATGATGGTGATATTGCTGCGCTGATGACGATGATGATATTTTTCCCATTACTCGCTCTCTATCTTTCTCTCTTTCTCTCACGAAGAAGAGGTGTGTGTTGGGTTTGTGGGGGGATTAAAATGAAAACGCAGCCATTTTATGCGCAGCAGCATATAATACAAGCAAGCACCATCAACAGGATACGGGACCGATCCTGTCGGTGGTGTGGTATTGTGTTGGTTACATATTATGGTTTTGTGGCCGTCAGTTTGTCCTTCCGATGTCGTCATCGTAATAATGGTGGTTGATCTGTTTTCCCTCGATACAGGAAATCTGTTCGTTCGATTGCAATTTATACTGATTTGCTGTTTTTTTGGCATAAAGGATACTACTAGTACAATGTAATGTCGTTTAGCTATGTTTTCTTTGAGATTTGACCTGGGTTGAATAACTATAGAATATTTAATTATTCATTTGAATTCTTAAAATTAATAAATTTATAAAGCCTAATTTATTTTCGTCCGAGAACTCTTTGTCAAGAAAGTTGTCATCGATTTTGGAGATGATCTGTCACAGATCATCAGAGATCTGTCAAAGCTGTCACTTTTGAGTAGCACGGATAAACAGTGTACCGGTTGAAAGAAGTCCTGCTAAACGGCCTTAACTCCCAGAATGGTATTGGAGATGTTCACGTCCAACATTGGTTATTATGAGATCTCAGGACTCAAAAAGATTCTGGCTTGATCTTCATGTGAATCTGACAATTCCATGTAACACGGTTAAACGGACATTCGGTTAAACCGTACTCGGATAAACGCTGCTAACCTTAAAAGCTAACATTTCCTGCCAAAGGCAAAGAAGGAATTTCCTTTTAGACAATCGATCCACGAACTAAGATCGGTAACAAATTTTGCAAGTGCAAATTTAAATCTTGTTTTATTTAACAAAAGCCATACAAGACGGAAACAGACGAAGAACGAGCTATAGATTGATGGATCGATTTCAGTTTAGTGTGGTCTTGGAACCGGGGAGTCGTATAGGAAGTGGCAAAAGAGAGAACCAGATTTTAAACCAGGTGCCTTTTTTTCACTACTCTTATTTCGGGGTGTCTGTTTGTAATATTAAGTCTCCCCTCAAAAGTAGCACTGAGGTTCAAAGAGGAATGTGTGTGACGGGCTGTGGTTTTTTTTCTTTCGTCTGTTTTCTCTTTTAATTTTCAACCCCCTACCCTTCGTTTGCTTTCGTCTGTTATAAGACGTACAACACCTGCGCACACCTCTCGGGTTGATACCCGGGTTTGTGCTGCTGTTTCGCAAAATATCACCTTTCCAGCACTTACCTACTTCTCGGCCCTCTGGGACATGTTGTGCTTCCCGGTTGATGCCCGGGACCCCAAAAATGTTTGTGGTCAAGAAGTGGTGTCGCGCGCAAAAGAAGGCTTTTCGTGTTTGGTTCGAAGAAAAGAAGCTGCAAATATAGTAGTGTTGTGCTGGGGTGGGGTAGTAGTGTACGGAAAAAAGGGGTGAAATGGAAAAAGGCACAGCAGCGAGTCATTTTTCTTCGAAGGTATTGAGGGTAAAGTTTGGGGAACACACACAAAAAAACCCACAAGCACCAATCCACATCTCTTTCCAACCCCGTGTTGTTGGTTTTTTGGTCATATGTCGTTTACAGTGGTCGCATTAAGGAACGCGCAACGGAGGGTGGATCGATCTCTCTTCGAGGAAAAGATCATCAACCCACACACAAATCTCATCTTGCCGTAGCATACCAAAACCAAAAAAAAACGAAGTCCCAAATCGCTTGCAATACTATATCTCTCCATCCTTACTTTTTGGGTCTCTGCCTCTGTGTCTCCTGTGTCTTCCTTTCTTCAACATACCCACCTACCCCGTTTCGGTCCTTTTGCAACACCCGGTCCTGTCACTTCGACGACGTTGGACCCCCTACTCTACACCACGACCCATGACCCACCCGTGGAGGCCTATGCTGTGTGCATGTGCGTGTGTGCGTGTGTGTGTGTGGGTAGTTGTTTTCGTCTCGGCCCCTTTGTGTGTTGATTTTTTTTTGTTGGGCGAGTAAGCTTAACGAGAGCTTAAGCAGTTTTTTCTTCTCCTTTCGGTTCGGTATTCATTTTGCCTTCTCTTTCGGTGNAAAAAAAACCCACAAGCACCAATCCACATCTCTTTCCAACCCCGTGTTGTTGGTTTTTTGGTCATATGTCGTTTACAGCGGTCGCATTAAGGAACGCGCAACGGAGGGTGGATCGATCTCTCTTCGAGGAAAAGATCATCAACCCACACACAAATCTCATCTTGCCGTAGCATACCAAAACCAAAAAAAAACGAAGTCCCAAATCGCTTGCAATACTATATCTCTCCATCCTTACTTTTTGGGTCTCTGCCTCTGTGTCTCCTGTGTCTTCCTTTCTTCAACATACCCACCTACCCCGTTTCGGTCCTTTTGCAACACCCGGTCCTGTCACTTCGACGACGTTGGACCCCCTACTCTACACCACGACCCATGACCCACCCGTGGAGGCCTATGCTGTGTGCATGTGCGTGCGTGTGTGTGTGGGTAGTTGTTTTCGTCTCGGCCCCTTTGTGTGTTGATTTTTTTTTGTTGGGCGAGTAAGCTTAACGAGAGCTTAAGCAGTTTTTTCTTCTCCTTTCGGTTCGGTATTCATTTTGCCTTCTCTTTCGGTGTTCCTGTCTTTTCTTCTTCTGTGCACAACGCCACCACCGTTTGGGTTTTTGGTGTGCCTATGTGACCGCATACATTTTCGGGTTCGTGTTTTATCTCGAGCAGAAAACGAAAAACACAACGCTTATGCGCTCCTTTTTCCTTAAACATTTTTTTTTCGTTTTGCTTATCTGTCTCTCGCTTTGTGTCGCCCTTTTTCCCTCGGTTCGCTTTCTTCTGCTTGCGATCGAATTCGAAGCTAAGTGGTTGGGTTTGTGTTTTTGTTTTTTTTTGTTTTTCTTCTTTTAGTGTGTGTGGTCAATTGAAATAGTAGTGTGCAATTTTTTTTTCGTTTCGAAACTTTTTGGCAGTTTTTTGCTTTATTTTCCCTTTTTTCCCCCGTTTTCTTTAAAGCCTTTTTCCAGCGCAATCCACAAATGGGGTGTTGTGTTCCTTCTTTTCCGCATCTCTCGGTAGGTTCACTACGGAGAATGGTTAATGTGGGGAATGGATCTGTTTGTCTTTCCTCCTTTGGGTCACAGGTATAAACGATTGATCGTGACACTATAATGACTCACTATGGCGCTATATGAAAAGTTTAAAATATTTTTATATTGTAAGTAGTTTTTTTTATTTTTATATTGTAAGTAGTTTTTTTTATAGTTTTTAAAAGTATCTCTTTTTCCATTATTTAGTACGTTTTGCCATTTTCTCCAATAGTTAATGTTGAAATGAATAATTCCATTTTACAACTGTGTTGTCTGTCACATTTTCATGTTGTTTGTTTTCAATTTCCAATTACTTTCTTGCAATCTTTTTCACAAGAAATCTTCTTTACCTGCCGGTACGAGAAACGCTTATGTAAAAGTTGACCCGTTGATGGCTTTGTTGTCCTCATCTCGCCTCTTCTTTACCGATGTGCCTGTGCGGTTTTCCAGTGCGCGCGCCGTCTTCCAGTTTCCCCCGGAGGGCGGTTTTGGGGTCTTTCCATGAAAAGCTCATCATATTATCGTTTCCTTTCCCTTCTGCTTCGGTTTTTGGATGTTTTATGTTGCTTTTTTGGTTGTTGTTTTCTTTTGTAAATTTAGCCTCTACCTACGCATTCCTCGCTTAAGAAGCGGACGTTCGATGGAAATTTCCTTTCTCTCCTGACGATCGACTAACATATGAACGCATACACACGTACGAAAAACCTTACCACACGGCCAGATGGGTGTAGTTTCCTGCAACACACACACAAACACATTTATGGGTTTTGTTTTTCCTTTCCTGCTTTTCATTGTAACCAATGTGGGTTTGGTAGCGGATCGTCGTCGGTTTCGTCGGTTTTTGGCAAGAAGCAGCAGCAGCAGCAGTAGTAGTAGAGTAACATATGCGTAAGCTAGAGCGGGAGCGCATGATGCACTACTCTTCTGTCACACTGGGTTTCCGTTTCATGCTTCATCTCAGCGTGTTTTCCGTTTTGTTTTTTTTTTCCTTTGACTACTTGGATCTGAGATGTGCGGCGGGTCCACCGTATCAAGTTTCACATTTCCTTTCCCAAAAAAAAACTTATGCAGCACAGCACACGAAATAAGCTGTTAAAAAGGAGAGAAATAAAGCAAAATACCAGGGGGGTTGTGGGTCACGCAGGTAGAAAATTTTGAAGCAACTTGTTTTTTTTTGGTTTAAAATTTCCATAAGAAAAGGGGATGTTTTTTTTTGTTGGCTATATCAGGATGGTTTTTGTTGCTTTGCAGGACGCATTGGGGAGAGGCGTTGATCTTGTGGTTTTTGTGACTGGATGGGGATGTCTATATGATCGGATTGAGCGATCGAAAAGCCTTTGTTTTACTTCATTGAAATTATTTTTAAAATTTGTACTACAATTTATAATTTATCTCTTTGTCGTATGATCGTTAGTTTCGAAAATAAAAAAATAAATAGATTAAACAAGAAATACGCTTTTTGTAAGCATTAAATAAGCTCCTTTTCATCAGTTTCTAGAATGGGTAAGCGTTAGCGTTACGCACGGAAAATATGTAGCGTAAAGTGTTAGTAGAGTGGCTACGCGAGAGATCCCATCAGCAAAAGAACATAATGGCTGTGCCGCATTTAGCTGGGCCCGTACGGTTGCGTATGGTCACGCACACCATTACCATTAACGTGTTCCCCGAAGGTTGTGAAAAGCAAAGGAAGGCAAAGGATAATGAAGAGGGAGGGAGAGGAGGGAAGAGAACCGCGCGCTACAGAAGAAACGAGAAACGTGCAAAGGATCGGTCGAAGGATGAATCATGCTGCTATGCTGTGTGTGTGCGTGTGGAAGAGAGAAAGAGAGAGAGTGTACGATAGATAGGGAAGAAAAGGAACGAAACGTTGTTTCGCGCAGGTATAGTGAACATAGGTGTGAGTGAGTACATTTCTACCTACGGAAGAAATAATGAAACACTACAAAGAGGAATTTGATTTTCCTTCCTTTTTATACTCGAATCGAAGCTTGTTCTTTTACGCCACTATATCAACTGATGTGGCAATCCTTCTTTCTTGAGAAGCTTGTTTAAGCTCCAAGAATGATCAAACGTTCTTTTGTTTCTTTTACTTGAATGGGAAAGCTGGATAGTTATTTTAGAATTGCTTTTGTTTTGTTTTTTCCCCCCCAAAAAGCTTTGTCTTTAGAATGGTTTTTTCCTTTTATATAGTGTTGTAAGACTATATTGCCTTGAATGAAATTATTTGCCCTTTTGTGTAATAATTACTGTCGAAGGATTTAGTACCATTGGAATTGAAAACATCTCAGTCGTAGAATAGAAGATATTAGAGCGCTAAACTGCATTTAAAACACTCCGCGCTAAACGCTGCGCATAAGCATATTTAGTGTATTTCTCAAGCATAGTGAGAGAGAGATAGAAGAGGGACCGCTGATGCCTTCTGATGATGTTGTAGTATCTGAACAAAAAAAAAAGGTCTACCAGCAGCGTTTATTTGTGTGCGTTTGCTCATCGAGAAGAGGACATTATTACATGAGGGTCATGTTGCCTGCGTCATCTGTCACCGTGGAATGGGGATCCAATTGGGAAGATGTGTTGAGGATCTGATGGGTAGCTTTTATTGCGTGTAGCATTTGTTCCGAGCTGTGTCCATTTTGAATTCTTTACAGGAATGAACATACGCGTAGAAAAGGTGTGAGATGTTGGAGTTTATTTTACTTCTTCATCTCCTCCAGGAATTTTTGCAGTTGGTTTGCTAATTGCGTTACTTTATGTATTGGGAGAAACAAAATGGCTCTTTGTGTCATGCTTACCGATGAGATACAATCCTTTATGATGAAGATTTACCACTTGAATTTCTTGTAAAAAGAAATGAGTCTTGGAAAAGAACTTGAGGTGTGATTGTGTTATTAAAAAGTAGATCCTCGCTCGTAATTTCGACTGAACTTGTTTGAAGAAGAAGGACCAACAGATCGTCGCCTTGTGTGTTAGTACTAAGAGTAGTGTACATTGCGGTTGTATGTGTGTTTTTGATGATTTTCCACATACACTTACACTACACTATGGTTGCTTGAAGCGCAGACATGATTGAGAAGGATCTGTTTCCCTTAGCAAAAAAGGTGGCTTGCTTGGCGTCCATGTCGCCAAAATGGCGTAGTAACGTTTTGAAGTGTTGTGTGTGTGTGCTTGCGTCTACCCTTCGCAAAGCACACTACGATTTGGGTATCGACGACGGGCTAAAACCAACTGGTGTATGGTTGTGTTTGTGCACGACTAGCGATCACCCTTTTTTCCATCGGTCCATGGTTTTTAGTAGGGCCCGCGGGAAGTTTTTTTTTTTTGAGCGTTTTTAGGGTGATGGTGGAGCGAGAAGGGTAATGTATTTGGCAAGTTTTGAAATTCTCCTCATCACTCGCATGGTACCGGGATCCTCCAAAAAGGAGATTGTGTTTGTGTGTAAGTCTCTGTTTGTCAAGCATTAATGCGGGGTATTCGCACTTTCCTGCTTTTCCGGCGATTCCCCTAAAACCCCTGCCGTTATTTCCTTACCCGTCTCATGCGTTTTTTTTTTGTATTTGTGTGCTTTGTATGACGCACACTACTGTGCCGGGCTTTACAGGCTTTTTTATTGTTTCTTTTGCGATCGCATTAGTACAATTTTCCTCCTTTTTCAACATATGTGCAGCCGGATGAGGGGCCGTCTTCATAGTCACCATCATCATCATCATCATCGTCGTCGGTGTGTTGTCCGGTGTTCACCCTCAGCACAACACCCCATACGCACGTCTCGAAGCGGTCGAGGTCGCGTAGTTATTTCACGTGCCCAGTAGTGTGCGTTGGTCACATAAATTGATTGGTAGGGGGGGGGAAAGCCAATTCGTTGTTAAAGCCCAAGCATCACCACTAAGTAGGCGGTTGTTTCTGGGTGTGTGTGTGCAAGTGAGTAAAATATTTCATTTCTCTCTCTCTCATCACTCTCTTTTTGCTCGCTTTGCGTCGCATTCTTCGTTTAGTGTTCGCCATCTTTTTCACACCCGTGCAAACGAGCATTCGTGCGAGAGTATGTGTGTGTTTGCGTGCTCTGTCGCTCATACGCACTAATCGCACTAGGTTCGCTCTCCTAAAAGCGAGCGAGAGCGGGAGCGTGAAAATGCGCGATGCGTGTTTCGGTTTTGGGCCTTTGTGTGGAGTTGTCGGGCAGCAGGCTTTTAGTTGCCATCGGCGCGTCCATGAAATCGTGTCGCTTGGTTCGTGGTTGCGGCCCCGAAAGCGGCGTGTGAAGTGCGGCGCACATATTTTGTAAAGAGAGAGTGAGAAAAAAAGAAGAAAAAAGCGAAACAAAAGCGCACAACTGTACCGACCCTCCAACGGTAGAGTGTTGTGTGTTCGTGCGCGCATTTGTGTGTGTGTTTATATGTGTATTGCAAGCGAGAGCGAGAGTGCCAAACGATATTTGTATATTAGCAGCGCACAGTACCACCCCGTGTTTGATGGAAGCGCACGCAGCCGACCAAGCGATCGTATGCGATATTTAACGTGTGAGGTAAAGTTTTTCCTCGTTCTGGAATATATTTTCGGTTGTTCGTTTAGAAAGGGTGGGGGTGGAGGTGTTGTACGTTCACTGGTTTTGTGAGATATGCGGTGTGTGGGTTCTTTTCTTGTTGCTTTTTTTTCTCTGAGGAGGGAAGAAAAGGTCGTCTCTTGCTGTGTGTTTTGTGCCCGTTTTTTTATAGAAGCATGGTTAAAAAGGAAAAACTAATGTGAATTATTTGCCGTCTTTTGATTGTTTCTTTCTATTTTGTGGAGTGCAGACTGTGTGTTTGTGTTGCGTTATAAATACGAGGCGTGCGTGACAGCCATTTTTATTTCGGCGCCTTTACTACTATCGGAAGGATTATACTCTCAATGCGGATTACAAATTACTTAATGGTGACGCACGGAAAAAACACAAACGTGTGATTTGCATTTGCATTTCGACTGCGTTTTTGCGAAGGTTCTAGAACGAAAGTGACATTGCATCTTCGGTCCCTTCTTCTTCAGTGTCGCGTCAGCATAGAAGCTTGTGCGCCTCTCTTAGCAACATAGTGTGCGATATGATCTTGATGGAAAATCAAGTATGTGTACGTGACTTCCTTTATGACGCTCTTTAGAATGTCGAAAATAAGTGCTTTACCAGATATACTGGGATTTTTGTTTCTTTTTGCTTGTTGTGTGATGACATTTTACTCAATTTTATATGTGGATGATGGAAAGTTGTATTTTTGGCAAGAGAAATATGCACACCTTCATTTAATATTGTCACCATCAATGGGGGTTGCTGCTACGATAGAGCTCGAAAAGAAGGTTATGCTTCTTGTGTATGCGCGCGCGTGTGTGTGTGTGGTAAGCCTGTGGATGCATGTGTATGCTGTTTTTGTGCTAGCGTGTGCCTACGGCGGCCGTGTGTGTGTTCGCATTTAACGCTTTTAACCTCGTCGGAAAGTCGGAAAAATGTGGTGCGGCAAGCAAGCGCAAGGGAGAAATCGAAGTAGCAAGAGCAATATGACACCCCGGAGCCGTGCCGCGGCCAAAGAAGAGTAGTTCGCTCTACCCCCCCATATATACTACAGCCCGGTCGTGTTATGGTGGTGTGGTGCTTTAGTTCACCGTCACGGGCTTGCCTGACTGCTGTGTTAAACGGTTGTGTGTATGTGTGTGTGTTGTGTGGCACAAAACGCGCGCGCCTCGAGGGTGACTATTGAAGAATAGGGCAGATTTAAGAACGGTCAGACAATGGAGAGAGAGAGTGAGAGAGGGATAGGAATGAATGATGTTGATGATGATGGTGCGTGTGTTGGTGGTGATGATGATGATGATGATGTTGAACGAAGTCGATCGCTCCCGCTAGGGGTTGAAATGGAATGTACGAGTGTGTGTGTTTGTGTGTGCTCTCCCCATCTCTCATAAGCCTTGTTTGTGCCTGCGCCTGGTCTTTCCCATACATACTAGAGTGTGTGACTTGGTCGCCTCGCGACGACGACGACGGCCCACGTACTTTTCGAACCACACTCTCTATGCTGTGGTGTGTAGAGGGTGCCTTTTTTGAAAACTCAACTCAACTCATTTCTCAAGTGTAAACGTCGCTTGTCTCTTTCATTTGTTCTCGTTCTTATTTTCCTGCTTTTTTTGTGAACGCAAAGGAAAAGCGGACAGTTGCATCGAACAGCAGCCCCACACAAGCAAACAACAGCAGCCGGGTGGCAGCAGAAGCGCGTGAATGAAACAAAAGCGCACCCATCAAAGCAAGGGGAAAAGTGGTTGAGTTGAATAATACCGTAAAGGGGGAAAAATGGAAATATAAAGCGAAATTAACCTTTCGCTGTTTTGTTTGTTTTTAGCAAAGAATATGGTTTGTATCGAGAGTGCTGCAAGTTGATTGCTTTGTGGGTGTGTGTGCGCGGGAAAGGTTGTTCGCGGTTAAAAGGGGCCCTTTAACTTTCTGTTGGTTGAAGTGTTATTTTTTTATTTTTTTGAAAATGATCTTCATTCACTAAAAACGAAGATGAGCAATATTTTATGAACGCCTGTTTGACGCTGTTTGAGAGTTTTGAATTTTAGTCGATTTGTGACAGATGATATTTTGACAGATGGTATTTTGACAGATGAATATTCTTCCACCTTTCAAAACCATGGCAACATTGATGCCATTTCCAGCATATTGTTCCCGTGTACACTATGCTGCATAGTGTGAAACCGTGCGAAAGAGACAGAGCGACATTGCGATCAATCATCGTCGTAATTTTTTATGCTCACGTTCTCCATTTTCTAAACCTTCATTCTTACGACCACGTTTTTCGGTTTTTCCTTTTTGGCTCTCAGCCGCCAACTGTTGTTGAACTGTGAATGTGATTTTTTTTGGCAATGGAAGAAAAGCGCGTCACTCTCTTGCACATACTACTTAACATGTGTGTTTGCTGGTAGTAGTGATGTTTCCGTTCGTCGCTTTTCGATCACGATGATGGGTAGGAAAAGCGGATTCGGATGGTGTGAAGTGCTTCCCTTCCCTCCGATGGCTGGTGCTGCTGTTGCTGTGTATCATCATCATCGTCGTCGTCATGCTTGTATTTAGGCTTATCGTCTTTTTCCATTTTTACCCCTTTCAATGTGGGTCGCCATTTTCTCTTCTTGTCTTGTCTCTCACTCTCACCGGTTTGGGGGGAAGTTTTTCCCCCGTCGCGCAAGTCTCGGGGGAATTCTTTCGCGATCCAAGTCGCTTTCGCGTTCTTTCCGGTAATAAAGGTGCTGCCGGCAACCCATGGAAGACAACAATGGTGGGGAAGAAATGAAAGTAGCCCCGAGAAAGCAAGAAGTGCTGGGATATGTACATTTTCACGTATTCTTTTCACTTTATTTTGCACTCTCCTTTTTGTGTGGAAAAGCGAATGCATGCCCAGCCGCGTGTGTATGTGTGGCATAAGATCTTCATGGATGGTATTGTCTTTCTATTTTTTTACTTAAGAATATTTCATCGTTCGATCGCAAAAGTGCCTCTTTGTAATGCGTGTGTGGAAGGTAGTAACAATGGCGGCCCTAACATACACGCGCAAGCTTCTTGGTTTATGAACTTGTCATTCCACATAACCGCGAGCGTCTGTGTGGTGAGTTTGGGTTTTTCCATTATTATTTCCCGAAAGGATCGTGAAGATATTACTAAGCTGGTGATGATGATTATTCCCATTTCATCGGATGATCTTGTGGATTGAATTGAATTTTTTCGTTAACAAACATTTTCAAGGTGCCGATAACTATCCGATTGTGGCAGTAAATGTTTTTTTTCCATTCCACACATTCCTTTATGTATGCGTAAAAGAGCCATAAAAGAGCACTTATTTCTTATCGATCAACTTCGTCGCCTCGCTGCGCACATACCTGGCAATAATTTATCGATCGATTACCAATTTAGCTGCTTCTGCTGGGAAGCAGCACGCACAACAGCTCCGTTGTATTTCACAAGAATGTGGAAATAGTGGACGGCAGATGTGTGTGCACGTCGCCGCCATTACCATCGTTGTGACGTTTGGACGCACTTTTATGCTGTAATGGCTCCACTGCTTGTGTAGTAGTATCGAGAGCACGGTCGCTTTTAAAAGAAAGTGATCCAAAAAATGGTGACCAAATTTTTGGTTGATCATCGTTTATTTGTGAGTTCTGCGATTGGAAGAATGTCACATTTATACTGTGGAAAAATCCCGCGTGATGAGCTTTCATCATCACACCATCAACACCCCACACGTGATCATTTAGTACATCTGCATGTGGGGAATTCGTGTGTGGTGAATTTCTTTCTAATGACAGATTTTTATTCCTTTTTTTGGTTTGGAGGAAAAGTTTAGTTAATTGACCGTGTGTAACAATTTCACAACGATCCATCAGAGGGGATTTATACAGGGTTATACTTGATCCAGCGTTCAGGGTTGAATGGTATTTTTCTTCTTTCGATTGTGTGTTGTATAGAATTTATATTTGCGTTGGCCCCCGTGTGTGTCGTCGCTTCTTTGTTGTGTCGTGTGACAGCATTGAGCATTCGTCGACCACAACAAAAAACGGTAGCCTCTACTGTGCGCGCTTCCATGCTAATGAACTCCACCCTCTCCGCCCCGTGCCCATAAATCGGAAGGGGGTTTTGTGCGTGTTTTTCTTCACCCCGCGTATAATATCGGGGTTTGGTTGGATCAAATACCTTTATGTGGGTCACAAGTAAATATTTTTAAGCTTTCATTTCACGCATACACACACACACACGTCTGTGTCAGGCCGCGAATGGTCGCGGGTTATAGAACGCTGTTGGGTAATGAGTGAGATGGAATGATCGCGAGAGACGTAAAGAGGGTGAAACGTGGTTGCTTCTTCCTCTTCTTCGTTTGATCGCGTACGTCATCTTTAATCGAAAAATACACGGGTTTTTTCTTCACTTGACAGGAAAAAAAGAAGAAAAAAAACGGGTGTGGTGAGACTGTTTGGGCTTGCTGGTGAGGTTGGGATCTTTTTTTCACTATGATTTATGTGTGGTGTAGTAGTGTGCGATTTTATGTTTGAAAAGCGCCAAACGCTTATGCTGTGCGCGCGTCTTATGTTTTTTGTGCTCTTGAAATGAAACCTTTTGTTGTACTACCAATATTCACGCACAAGAACGCACGCGGACATTTTTGTGGTGAATATTTGCTCGCTGTTTTTTTGTCCAAATATGCTGTCCAGAAGCTGTGTGTGCTTAAATTTTGCATTGAGAAAATGATTGGTTTGAGTGTGTATGTTCACAAAACAAAAGGAAAGGTGCGTGAGATGGCTAGAGAAAAGGATCGCTAACTTGTATTTTGTCTCTTCTGTCTCTCTCCATCCGCTTTAACACGGTTTCCTACGCGTTAATAAATGGCCCGAGTGTATACAGACCCCACAGCGATGATGCCTTGGTATGTCATCGCTTTCCTTATTAAAATTTGGTGTGATGTTTTTTTTCGCGAACCTTCTTTCCATCCTGATCATTAGCCTCGATTCCCTTTTTCCATCGATTGTCAGACGCTTTTTTGTTTGTTGGAACCTTCTTTTCCCCATCGTTCTTCACATTGAAGTAGGCTGTGTAGGGAAGAGCGCACAAAAGCTTCTCGAACGACGAGTGACAGATAAATTGCTTCTTTTCCTTCAAACTGAAGGTGTAAGTTGTGTGGGATAGTTGTGAACGTTTTTCTCGAAGTCGATTGATGATTTAAAGGGTTTTTTTTCCAATGCCGTGATTTGGTGATGAATAATTTTTGCATTTTTTCCATGCAGAATGTCATTTTTTGTTAGTTTAATAAGTTCCCACGAAATTTCTGAAGTTTTAAGATTAGGAGGAAACTCACGTTTCAAGTTGTCTCACTTTAACTTGTTAAATTAAATATCACCTTTTTTGTGATTGGTAATCATTAACTAATGCATTTTTCATTTTCCCGTTTTTTTTTACAGAACCGACACGCATAAACAAGACAAACAAAATTAACACAGCATAAAACACAGTCCACGGCTGAAAGAAGGCTCACACCATGGACGATGATCAGCAGTTTTGTCTTCGATGGAACAATCACCAGAGTACGCTGATCTCGGTGATCGACACACTGCTGGAGAATGGAACACTGGTCGATTGTACGTTGGCGGCCGAAGGAAAATTCCTGAAGGCACACAAAGTTGTTCTGTCGGCATGCAGTCCCTACTTTGCGGTATGTACAACTAAACCTCTCTTTATTTTCCAATTTTATTTTTGTTGTGTCTGTGTGTAAAAGAAGCATATTTCTGCAGTACATTAAACTAATATTTGCTACGCGTTTTTTCTCGTTTATGTCCGTTTTTTTAGACCCTACTCTCCCAACAGTACGACAAACATCCAATCTTCATACTCAAAGATGTAAAATTTCAAGAACTGCGCGCCATGATGGATTACATGTACCGTGGCGAAGTAAACATCTCCCAGGATCAGCTGGCTGCCCTGTTAAAGGCGGCCGAATCGCTGCAGATTAAGGGTCTGTCCGACAATCGCAGTAGCTCGTCGGCCGGCACGGGCGGTGGTGCGCAAAAAGGTGACGCAACTGCCGTAAAATCACTTCAGCCTCCCGTACCTGCTAGCAAGGTAAAGCGATTGTTAATGGCCTTTTTCGCGGCCTTAGGTTTCTGGTTTAGGAATACATTAAACTCATGTGGTATTTTCTCTTTCTTTCTTTGAACATGATCTTCTCTCTCTGTAGGCATCTGGTCTGACGATTGAGAACAAAAGGAGCTTGAAGTCGGAGTTGCACGAGTCCGATATGTCCGGTTCGCGGGAAGGATCATCTAGTCCCACGTCGCGAAAACGTAAAAAAGTTCGCAGACGGAGTGTAGATACGAACAACTTACTAATAGGTGAGCATAAAAACAAAATCCCATCGGAATCGGAGTGTGTGATTCCCCCTACTACCCCACCGTTTCAAGCTCTCGCTTCCTTCAGACTAATGCAACTTTTGAAGTCGTTTGTGTCTATATCTTATCTTTTGCGAGAATTTGTGTGAATCGATCACAGCCCAAGCTCACGGCTCTGTAGGTTTTTGTTTCTTATGCTGTGTTCGGTACACTCCGCGCACCCTATCATACGGGGAAGGAAAAGCCTAATTTTATTAACACCATGTCGGTTTGTGGTTGTTATCTGAACACGCACCCTTTACCTACAGCTTCTTCTATTGTAGTTCTTCGTAATTGATTACGAGTGGTGATGAAATGTTTCACCAAGAATGTGGTGCAATCGGCTCAATATCAATAAGGGAACTTCAATGTACTTGTGAAAAGAGGTCTATGGTGTTTTCGTGTCATTGTTCTCTTTATCGGATAGATTTTCGAGCTTAAGTTTCCTTAAGTATCTGATTAGTATCTGATTAGTAAAATTGCTACAAAAAGAAAGTTGCGAAACGATTCCTTTTACATTGGATAATTCACACTGTTACTTTCAATCACATTGATTTTCCGCATTTTAACATGAGACTAATGTTTACGTTTTGTTTTCTATCTTTGACCAATTTCTCGCCCATCCAGATAATCATGACCAGCATTCAAATTCCTCATCACATTCAATGCACACCGGCAGTGGAGCGAATGTGGCTGCACTAGCAGTCACCGGTACCACCGCCGCCAACGTCGCCGCATCATCTCTGTCCTCGTCGTCGTCCACGGCAGCCGCTGGTAGTAACAGCAGCGCTAACGTGCTGTCGGTTGCCGCCGTGGCCGCTGCCGCCGCACTCAAAAAGACTGAAACCGTTCAACAGGCTGCCGCGGAAACGCTGAAGCTACAGAAGCAGCAACAGCAGGCGGCCGCCGCTGCCGCTGCCGCCGCACAGTCCTCCGACGATGATGAACGATGCGGTGGACCGGGCAGTGTTGCCACCGGTACGGAACACGACGATGGAAACGATCTTTCGGACAATGAGCACGATGGCGATGGTGGTTCTTCGGTAAAGTCTGGCTCGCGGCATCACCACCTGCGAGATGGTAGCCGGCGCGGTAAAATATCCACCTCGTCGATGGGCGAAATGATGATCGAACCGAAAAGCGAATACGAAGATGTGCAGGATGAGAATGTGGAGGATTTGACAATGGACGATGAAGATTTAATGGATGAACTGGACCAGCCCGGACCGAGCCACGGTGGCGATGTATCTAGTCAAGGTAATGCATAGTTGTGCCAGAGGGCGCATACTCTTAGACCGTTGTGTTAAATGTAAAGCTAATGAAAATTTTCACTTTTTATTCTATTTTTCGATCCGGCCTGGAAAACTTGAACTCTTGTCAAATGTCACACACTTGGTACGAATCGGGGGAAAACCATGAATTTGGATCCATATAATCGTGCAGGGTATGCACAATGGCCGATGGAACGTGAGCAGAACGAAGCGTTTATTGCCGCACAGGATGCAGTCGGTGGACAACATCGAGACGCACAAGGTAAGCGAGCGTTTNGAAGCTACAGAAGCAGCAACAGCAGGCGGCCGCCGCTGCCGCTGCCGCCGCACAGTCCTCCGACGATGATGAACGATGCGGTGGACCGGGCAGTGTTGCCACCGGTACGGAACACGACGATGGAAACGATCTTTCGGACAATGAGCACGATGGCGATGGTGGTTCTTCGGTAAAGTCTGGCTCGCGGCATCACCACCTGCGAGATGGTAGCCGGCGCGGTAAAATATCCACCTCGTCGATGGGCGAAATGATGATCGAACCGAAAAGCGAATACGAAGATGTGCAGGATGAGAATGTGGAGGATTTGACAATGGACGATGAAGATTTAATGGATGAACTGGACCAGCCCGGACCGAGCCACGGTGGCGATGTATCTAGTCAAGGTAATGCATAGTTGTGCCAGAGGGCGCATACTCTTAGACCGTTGTGTTAAATGTAAAGCTAATGAAAATTTTCACTTTTTATTCTATTTTTCGATCCGGCCTGGAAAACTTGAACTCTTGTCAAATGTCACACACTTGGTACGAATCGGGGGAAAACCATGAATTTGGATCCATATAATCGTGCAGGGTATGCACAATGGCCGATGGAACGTGAGCAGAACGAAGCGTTTATTGCCGCACAGGATGCAGTCGGTGGACAACATCGAGACGCACAAGGTAAGCGAGCGTTTCTATTTTTTCAAATTTGGTCAAGATTTACGATACATAAAACGTGCAACTATCCTAAATAATGATTCTAATAATTCCTATATGCTAAAAACATGCATATATTCGTGCGTTTTACATTACCTAGCAAGGCGTGAGCAAATCATATCGAGAAATAATAAAATTTACAGAAGCAAATTTATAAAATAGTAAATCAATATAATAAGAAAACGAAAACGAACCTGTCTTTAAGACATTCATTTCAAATGTTTTGCTTATTGTCTTTTAGAATAAAATTAAAAAATATATCTCTTAAAACTCTAATTTCGATAAAGCTTTAAATATTTAAATATTAAAACTATTAAGCGTAACTTCATTTTAATCTCTCGATATGCATTTCTCTTCGCGGTGGTAGGCGCTTATATATTTACCGGTGATTTTTTTTTATTGGATAGTGTCTTATGGATCGTATGTCTTTCCAAAAAGCCGAAAAACCTCCCAAAGAAAAAAAGACATTGTAAATTTGTTATCTCTTTCTCTATCTCTCATAGTTTGTTTGTTTGGTTTTTGTATTATTATTACTTGCAAAATTGATCTCTTTTTTTTTCGTTGTTAAACAAAATATATAAAGGTATAATCACAATACAACACAAGCAAAAATAGAACAAAAGAGCAATTTCAAACAATCTTAATCTTTGCCCCTTAGTATTAATAATGTTAGTTTTGTTTATTACCTTCTCTTTACTAAACTACACCACCTCATTTGCTTATCCATGACCAAAGTAAAAACGATGCAAAACATTAATCCTTTCCCAACAAAATTAATATACTCTGCAACACATTCCCCCGCACCCGCTCTCTCCTCCAGCTGCTATTACACGCAACGTTGTCCTTGTGTGTATGTGTGTTAATGTTAACTAAATCACAAATAAGTAGTAAGCAAGAGAATACTCATTAGCTCTAGTGGCCTATGTGTGGACGGTTGTGAACAATTATGGTGTAGCGTTTGCGTATAGTTAAGGAGCTTTTAATTTATTTTATCCTCTTTGGGACGGGTGTGTGCGCGCGCGCTTGTAAGGCTAGCTTTGAGAATTGTCATTATGAAAAATAAGATGTTAGCTGTCTCTTTTCCAACAAACACACAGTAATGGTTCACAAGAAGGACAACCCATCCCCCCTTTTTACTAACTAGCAACAAGTGACAGTCGAATATAAATGTCCCAATAGGAACGATATGATGGTTTCTACCTACCGAGAAAATGTACTTCTTTAACGACAATGATCACCTCCTCTCCATGATCACCCTTAGTTACGGGTGAAATCGGCTTTAGTTCGTGTCCCCCCATGTTGGGTGTGTGTAGTACACGGCATGATGGTGTACACCCTTCCGAAGGTGGGTGGCAGTTTGAATTGATGCTGCTGGTGGTGCGTAGCTTGTGTGTGCGTCATCGCTCGCTGCTGCACAAAGAAGAACGATGATGAGATGGTGGTTTTCTCAGCACGGCCAAAGCCCTGCAATGTTGTGTATGTTTTATAAGTCGCGTAATATACGTGTTTAATGTCCACCTACACGGATTTTTCTTCGCCGTTGCAATGTGTTGCTGTGCTACTTACAATTGCGACGACGACAGGCAAGATGTGGCCTTGTTCGAAATGCACAGAAAAATGCACGAGAAAGAACCTCGTTCCGTTTGGAAAGCATCAAGTATTATGGTACTGTGGTTTGTGTGCTTTCAGATGGTAAATTTGTTGTTTTTTTTTTTCAATAAGAAGATAAATGTCTGTATCCTAGCGCAAATGCTACTTTGCAAGAATGACACAAACTATGACTGTGTTTGGAATTTGTTTTTAGAAAAAAAAACCTCCCGCTACCCGGTACCAGTAGTTGGTCTTGCATGCCATAATATGCTAAAGGGTAAAGTGGTGAGCAAAAAAAAACGAGTTAAGAAATTATATTGCATTTTGGAAGCAGGAAGGACACACACAAAAACCGCGCGTCGTCAAGAAGAGAGACGATCGCGTGTGTCTCGCACCGAGCCGGCGATGCAGCGATATAAATGATCGGTGTTAATAACCTTCGCCAAAGTTAAGTTAAAGTCATCACACACACGCGCTCGTGTCCGCTCGTACACTTGCGTCAAAAATCCATAAAAATACAGCACGTTGCATTTATATTGCACTGTTGCAATGAGATATAGAAAAAATCGCGCGTATGACTGACCTCCCGACAACAAACCGCGCCGCGTCCACAACCTTTTTTGGACGATCAGGAAAGGAGAGGGACTAGAGAGCTCTTAAAACATGTGGATAGTGGTTTTTTTTGTCGTTTGTGTTTTATTTGCAGCCATGCACTCTTTGTCTGATCCCTCACAACAACACCGTATTTATGACTCCTCGATCGGTTTCGGTCGCGCGTGGGCGAAAGGAGTAAAACACATCGCGCATGCAACCCCCATTGAGTGAGCGAGTATAGCTGCCTTGGTGGTGTCCTCTTCACATTTTCCATCGCCGCTGTAGGAATGACATTTAACACGGACGCGCACATCAGTTGCAGTTGCGCTTGTACCTACTACCTGTCCTTCCTTTTCTTTTTCCCTTCGCATCAACGCACAACGTGTGTTTCAGTGCCTTGATGCTGGCGGAGGGTTTTTTTGTGTGTTCCTTTGCTTAAATCTTATTGTAAATCCATACACGTCTCACCGATGATGATGGCCATCATCACGCTCCGTGTATTCACACTCCTCCCCTGTGTGTGTGTGGCCAGTTTTGCGTTTTAAGAATGCATCCGATCATCATTTTCACAATGGTAACAGCGACTGATCATGAGGATGGTGGTGCACTGCTCTTGAGCAGAGGGAAAATAAAATGTAATTCTCCTAGGTGTAGTTTTTGTGACACTTACCAGCTGCCCTTTTTTGCGCACTGCATGCTATTTATTGTTACTGCACTAGCGAGATCCCCAACATGGCATTGGGGATCGTTTGAGATGAGCTTTGTGTGGAAGTATATGTCAGGTTCAGTGGTATTCTTGAGTGGTTGTGTCCTTCCTTCTCCTTAAGCGGATCAGCAACACAATCCCGAACGTTTAACCGTAATCTGGCTTCGTTTTGTTGATGCCTGTTGACTGGTGTGTGTTTTGTATAGGGCGCCATGTTTCCTTTTTTGGGGATGTTTTCCGTTCCCGTTTTCGCCACAAACGACGCACAATAAATTTAGGTTGAGGGAAGCAAGAAATACAGAGGAGTCGTTGCAGTGTCTTCACTTCATTGCTAAAAGTGTACAAACTGATATTTTTTGCGATCAATTTCCCGCGCCATGTAACACAAGTTTGAATGTACCTGTCATGCGCGTTGTCCGCTCATCCGGCCCATTGTGCCCAAGTATCTTGATAAGCATTGATAAAATGGCGTAGGAATTGTTGTTGTTTGTTAGGATGTGGATGAAAAAATATTAACCAGATTCCTGTCACACGAGGATATAAATGTCCCTAAATAAGCTAATGATAATGATTCTCTTGCTTCTACTTTATACGGTATTTCATCCTCTTGATGAATGCTCCCAAAACAAGCTTATAATCAGTAGATTTTAATGATTGTTGTAATACAATGTGGTTGTATACAACCAAAAACGAAAATATGTTCCTCGAACATCATATATAATGAAGTAATTATTTTCTCTATCGCATTTGCGTATTGTGTACATTGCGTATTTGTTTTATTTTTTTTAGCAAAATATTTTATTTAGTAATTGAACAATTGATGAATATCTATTTTTGGTGGTTGTGTAGTGTTGTGTTAACTTATTCCTTTTCCCCAGTGTTTGCAAATACCGTGTTATGCCGTAGCACAATTGTGACTAGAAAAAGTTTTTATTTTAGTTCATGAGATACTTTAGTTAATGATATGATTAAGTTGTTTTTTTTTAATGCATTATTTTAGTAAAAGTATAACTGTGTTTTGTTAAGATTCTCATCCCTCTTTCCCCATTCTTCCCATTCAAACGATCCTTCTCATCATACACAACTCATCATCCCTTTTTCACCTCAAAATGCTTTTCGTTTATATTTTTTTTCTCCTTTACACATTTTTATTTATCTTTAATATCCCTCCCTTGATGCACTGTTTTACCCAAACAAAGAAAAAAAAGCACACCATCCGTGTTTTGTCCTGTGATCTATCACATTAATAGCTTTCTTTAATTTAATTGAATGTTTTGTATATGGCTTTAAGACACAACTCTAAAACCACTTTGCCCTAGTGCTAAGCTTTCGTTAAAGCGCAGAGATGTTTTTTTTTTCTAATGGTAGCTGCGTGGCGTGGTGAATGGGGAGCTTACTAAATTCCAATCTTAGCGTTTGGTGCACTTTTTGTTTTATTGGTGAATCGTAAATATGTCCGGGGGGGGCGCCTGCCTTGATGCAAATTTGTTGCTGTCGCGTCATATATTCGTTTTATTTATAATGGGGTGTGGTGGTGGTGATGGTGGTTGCGAGTCGAGATGTGTTTTGTGCCTCTGAGGCAAAAACGGCCTGTTTGTCGCGTTCCTTTTATTGCCATTCTACGTTTGGCAGGTTGTGGATGTGTGTTCTCTCACTCTTGCGCGGGGTAGTTTTGTTTGTTTCCCTTTTTTGTTGTTGTTGCATAAAACATTATCGCCAGAACCATCATCAGATGAAGTACATCTGAGTTTGGGAAGGGAGAACAATATGATGATGGAAGTATATGTACACGAGCGCGCACTGATTTTGCTGCTAATTTCAATTGCTTTTTACTTAGTTTTGGTCTCTCTTTGTGAAGGTACTGGTGACCATTACGATTGGGCTATGAATACAATGATCTAATCCTTAAACTTTTTAAAAAGGAATCATTGTTACAATTGATTTTTTGCGCTTCCTCACCGAATGTGCTGTAGCAAACTATATGATTAGAAGATAATCATTTTGAAATATGTTTTAGATAATAGGTAGATAATTTTGTAAAGCAAAATAGATAGCTTGTAGAAACGACGTATGATATATGTTACACAAAGAGTCGCCCAATGAGCCATTGAAACATGATTTTTAATTCCTAAATTATTTCTAAACCGCCTATACCTCTATACGCTTGTCCTTTTCTCCTATAAATTAAACATGATTTGTTTCGCTCTTACATGCAAGTAGTTTAGTTTTAGTATTGCTTTTTTGTTTTACAACTTTACAAAGCACACGTTTTGATTCATATACTGTAGCTTGTCATTGTAAAAGTTTTGTTGCATGTTTCTTTTTTGTTACCTTTACAAATTGCAATTCGTGTTATGTTGAGTAATTTTTTATTTGATTTTTTTTTAATTTTACAATTGCACAAAAGATGGGGAGGGTCACGATTATCTGTTCTTTTTTTAAAGCTAATTGTTCGAATATAATCCCATTTTCCGCTGTTTTCATTACAAACACCGCCCAATGCCTGTTTTTCACTTCTTCCACTACTGTCTCTGTGTTTCATTATTTTGCAAAAAAACAAAAAATCTGTTTTAGTTTCTATTTTCCTTTTTTTTTATATTCCAACACTTCTTTTCTCCGCGCACTTTATTCTACCTTTCATATTACCCTATAGCGCATATTACTTTTAGTTGATTTTGCTTTTGTGTTATACAAAGCAATTGTTGGGGATGGGAGCGCTTATGTGAATCTTCACTCTTTTGTAAGGTTTTCCACTCCATGGTCGTTGTTCGTATGTGTGTGTGTTACATTGTTGTTTCGAGTCCGGCGTCGCAACTGTTGTTAATTTACTAGTTTTTCGATTTTTCAAATGTTTATTTGGCGTTGCTTTCATTTTGTTTGCATCAAAAGCGCATCGTCCATCGAGGAAGTGGGGAAAAGATACATTTGTGGTGAAAAGCCACTATCTACTTACTTTACACCTTGATTCTCGGGGTTTCGTTGCATTCATTTTAGTGTATTGACATGCGAAAGACGATTCCCCATAGAGTTGTATGACAGTTTGTATAACAGTTGTATTGCCCCTAGTGGCTAGTAGTGTTTTGCGATACTCTTCTAATTGTTTTTCAGTGCCTAAAGAGTATCGGGGTTGATATATAATCATAACCAAATTTATCAAGTAGTTCTCACTTCGCATGCCTTGGTAGAGGAAGGGCATTTCTTGTTCTACAAGAAAAAAAAGGCGTGATAGCATCAATAATATGTGTCTCCACATCTTTAACGTTTAAAGAGTGTGATTAATATGGGCAGCAATTCTGTTTAGCATTATAGTTCTCCCGTAGTTGTTTAATCTTCAGTGGAAGGAATTGGCGATATTCGTTGGGTGTTGTTTCGGATACGTTTCTTCTTCTTCTTCTCTGTCTCTGGCCGTTCTTCTCACTGTGTTTCTTCATTGTTTCTCTGTCGCTCGTGTAGGTAGTGGTAGAGTAAGTAACGCCGTGGCGTGCCTGTGTTCTGTCAAATCTGTCAAAATGTAAAACCCAAATCTCCGCGGTCATCCGATCGTGTTCGAATGCGCGTTCATTTCGGTAACCGGTTATTTCCCTGTAGTTTATCGTGTCTCGTTTCACATGTTCTTTTAGTTACTCGTGCATGTATTTATCGCGTACCGATTTTTGGTTGATCATGAAATTCCGCGATCGTGCTCCGCGACCCCCGGCGGTACCTCATATGCCTTTTTCGATGTCAAGATCGCGTCTCGCGTACCTTCGTTCAGGTCTTACTGTTTCCTGCCTACCAACAAAAAAAAATCATGCAAATGAGTTCACATCTCATTTTGAGTGTTGCACACACTCTCCTCTTCCCGTTTTATGCTGCTTTTGTGCTGGCGCGTGAATCGTTCTGTCAATAAATTGCAAGTGCGGTTTTGTGTTACAAAGAAAACAAGTGTCTGCTGGTGCGTATCGGCAGAAAAGAGTGATCATGTTGGTGATTTTTCGTTGTGGAGTTGGTTTTGTTCGGTACCTTATAAAGAGTGTGCTGTGTGATCAGTGTGATATTGTGTTAGTGGCTCTCGTTGTATATCCGGTGTGTGTGTTGCGTGATTGTTTTTGAAGGTGAAAATGGAGTTGATTTTCAAGAACGCGGGTCATTCAACTTGCACCACCCCCCGTTTGTGTGCATCGATCGCATCATCAGCAGCAGCATTGGATGCAGCCACAAAATCAACGTTACTCAGCAGAATCTGCGGCAATTCATCTCCTGTGGTTATGGTTTGTAGCTGCAAATCGGCATAAAACCCGGTTTGCAGTGAGGTAAATGGTTCTTTGCATACGACGGAAGCACAGTGGAAGAAGGATGTAAAAAGGTAAGATTTGCGCTAAATTGAAAGTGGTGTACGAAGTATTGCGGAACGGATGAAGACGTTGAAGAGGTTTATACTTCATGTTATTTTAACCTACTTGTTTTACCAAGATGGGGGAAAAAAGTGTACGATATATTTTATAGTTTTGACATAAATTATAATCGAAATTAAAAATTGATTCGGTTGTATCAGTTTTTTTTTCATTTTAAGTCTGTATGTATGTAAAAAATCTTCAGAGATAAACCTCTTGTCTACTTTCCGCATTACTTGTATAGACGACTTTCTATTTGGCATATGCGTTTTTGAATACACCTTCCAATTCTATTCTGTGGCTTCGCAAAGAAAGGTTGTGAAAGTGTTTGTCTGTTGGAGATTCGGCAAAGTAGAACGATGGCAAGAAAACTGGGAACGAGAATGCAGGTAAGTATGCTTCCTGATGCAATAGTATCGTTGCATGGGAACATTGTATTAAACTTAAGATAGTTTATGATTTATATTTTTTCCATAAATATAATCCTTACTCTCCCCTCCAAAAAACACCCTTCCAGATCATCCATTCTTATATATTTGTCCTTTTGCTTGACTTAAAATTGACACAAACTGGAAACCTTTTTCCAAGTCCTACTGGACACACGTTCATAAACATAGCACAAATATTACAGTACTTTCGACTTGACGTAGACACTGATGAAATATCAAGATTTATACTACTCTTGAATCTTTATTCATTATTTGTTACACTTAAAGTCATCAAGATGTTTAAATTTCTTTAAAATGTAAAGAACATTAATGGGGATTGTGTTGCAAACCCAATCAATGTTTAGTTTATTTAAAATTTGAATTATACTTGAATCAATTTGATTTTGTTGATGTGTTTATCTTGGTCGGCGATCATTATACAGCAAGCATTTCCCACATACTGACAAGACACTGTTAATTGTTAAGCTCCTTCCAAATTCCTTCTCACGAAAGACTTGTGTGACTTACTTTGTTGGTGACATGCGTGTATGGGATGAATGAATGTGGTAATGCAAGTTTGGTATGCGATACGATCATCGTTGTACATCGACGTTTTGCTTTGTTTAACACACGGCGTTGGAGGATTCCGTTCCGATTCTGATTTTCGAAAGAATTAGACGACGAGCATCTATTAAATAAGGCACAATATAATGTAAGTATACCATGATGCTCTCACACTCACCGAGACTGGATATGGTTGCCGATGGTACACATTTCAATAGAATATTTCGAACATCAAGTTTATTCGGCAATGAAAAGATTTGTGATAGATTAGCGTCTATATTGCAAGCAAAATCAGTTTCAAAGTATAGAGCGCCATGCATTTGCCATAAAATTACAATCATTTCGTGTTACAGGTGCAATTTTGTTTAGAAATCATTGCTCTTGTTGCATTATTTTCTTGTTTTCAATATTAATAATATTATAATATTTTTGCGTTACGCAAAAGTTTGTATTTGTTGGTATTTGTGAAGATTTATCTTCAATTTCTCTGCCAAAATAATAAAAATATTTTTCGTTTGTGCAATAATGAAGGTTTTACACGAGCGTATTTTTGTTAAACTTCTGTTAAACTGGGCTTTAATAGGACATATGGCATCATAATATAGTCAGCTAGAATCAAATCAATTTTTTCCCTTAAAGTTTACAACCTAACTTCTGGGAAACAACATGAAAAGTTGACGGATGAAATACTCGTCCAAAACCAATCCAAACTTGAATTATAGATTATTATCAAAATTGACACGATAACGTTGAAATATAAACGATATTGCACTCGGATTCGTCATTCTTAGAAATTCTGGATACGCAAATATCCGTGATCTTCTGTAACAGTATAGCTCGTCGAATATCTGTATATTTTACCCAAGAAAAGTTCTTGTGGAAAATCAGAAAGTTCTTTTTTTAGAAGGATATGAATATTTGTAATCTTATCTTCAAACTGTTTAAAACTCCCATTTGACAACTATTTTCTAAGTACCTGAAATTGCAAGGTACGCTATCGATGAAGGTCCGTTCGGATTTTGTGTCATCGCAACAATTTAGTTGACGGTTTGGTGACATTTTTAATGTTGAAGGGATGCTTCCATGTTGTGTACGACAGGTGCATAAATCTACGTGAATTTATAGCCGTTCGCTATGCAGATGTCTATTTCTTGCAGTAAATTTATTAAGATTGAAATCCTTTTGCATGGTGACACACCAGGAATGTTTTTTTTTGAGACGTGCTCATTATTGCCAGCAATTGTCGCGCTAAGCCTAGGCGTTTCATATGCGCATTAGCGCACTGTCTCCATGCCAGTGGGTTGCCTCCGCTGCCAGTGATCACCTGTTGGGGGTCGTAATGCTTTCATTGGAATATGAGGACGCGGTAATTGAAAAGATTTTTATTTTGAAAACTATGCCCGTTTTCGATCGTAAATTGTGTTTCAATTAACGTCATCAGGTATGCAAATATGCATTCGAAGCGTAGTGTAGTAAAAAAAAGGGGTTGGTTCTCTCCCTAATGGTGTTGTGACCCCGCCGATTTAGCGTGCCGTGTGCATTATAGTACCCGATGCAGTCCCAAACAATAAATAACATACCTTTAAATATTTACTTTTATTTGAAAATCTTTGTAAGAAAGGAACTACCCCCACAGGGAAGGTGTGTGTGTTGGTTGGTAATTGGCGATCANAACGGCCTGTTTGTCGCGTTCCTTTTATTGCCATTCTACGTTTGGCAGGTTGTGGATGTGTGTTCTCTCACTCTTGCGCGGGGTAGTTTTGTTTGTTTCCCTTTTTTGTTGTTGTTGTTGCATAAAACATTATCGCCAGATTAATCATCAGATGAAGTACATCTGAGTTTGGGAAGGGAGAACAATATGATGATGCAAGTATATGTACACGAGCGCGCACTGATTTTGCTGCTAATTTCAATTGCTTTTTACTTAGTTTTGGTCTCTCTTTGTGAAGGTACTGGTGACCATTACGATTGGGCTATGAATGCAATGATCTAATCCTTAAACATTTTAAAAAGGAAACATTGCACCAATTGTTTTTTTTGCGCTTCCTCACCGAATGTGCTGTAGCAAACTATATGATTAGAAGATAATCATTTTGAAATATGTTTTAGATAATACGTAGATAATTTTGTAAAACAAAATAGATAGCTTGTAGAAACGACGTATGATATATGTTACACAAAGAGTCGCCCAATGAGCCATTGAAAAATGATTTTTAATTCCTAAATTATTTCTAAACCGCCTATACCTCTATACGCTTGTCCTTTTCTCCTATAAATTAAACATGATCTGTTTCGCTCTTACATGCAAGTAGTTTAGTTTTAGTATTGCTTTTTTGTTTTACAACTTTACAAAGCACACGTTTTGATTCATATATTGTAGCTTGTCATTGTAAAAGTTTCGTTGCATGTTTTTTTTTGTTACCTTTACAAATTGCAATTCGTGTTATGTTGAGTAATTTTTTATTTGATTATTGTTTTTATTTTTACAATTGCACAAAAGATGGGGAGGGTATTCACGATTATCTGTTCTTTTTTTTAAAGCTAATTGTTCGAATATAATCCCATTTTCCGCTGTTTTCATTACAAACACCGCCCAATGCCTGTTTTTCACTTCTTCCACTACTGTCTCTGTGTTTCATTATTTTCCAAAAAAAAAAAAAACAAAAAATCTGTTTTAGTTTCTATTTTCCTTTTTTTTTTATATTCCAACACTTCTTTTCTCCGCGCACTTTATTCTACCTTTCATATTACCCTATAGCGCATATTACTTTTAGTTGATTTTGCTTTTGTGTTATACAAAGCAATTGTTGGGGATGGGAGCGCTTATGTGAATCTTCACTCTTTTGTAAGGTTTTCCACTCCATGGTCGTTGTTCGTATGTGTGTGTGTTACATTGTTGTTTCGAGTCCGGCGTCGCAACTGTTGTTAATTTACTAGTTTTTCGATTTTTCAAATGTTTATTTGGCGTTGCTTTCATTTTGTTTGCTTCAAAAGGGCATCGTCCATCGAGGAAGTGGGGAAAAGAAATATTTGTGGTGAAAAGCCACTATCTACTTACTTTACACCTTGATTCTCGGGGTTTCGTTGCATTCATTTTAGTGTATTGACATGCGAAAGACGATTCCCCATAGAGTTGTATGACAGTTTGTATAACAGTTGTATTGCCCCTAGTGGCTAGTAGTGTTTTACGATACTCTTCTGATTGTTTTTCAGTGCCTAAAGAGTATCGGGGTTGATATATAATCATAACCAAATTTATCAAGTAGTTCTCACTTCGCATGCCTTGGTAGAGGAAGGGCATTTCTTGTTCTACAAGAAAAAATAGGCGTGATAGCATCAATAATATTTGTCTCCACATCTTTAACGTTTAAAGAGTGTGATTAATATGGGCAGCAATTCTGTTTAGCATTATAGTTCTCCCGTAGTTGTTTAATCTTCAGTGGAAGGAATTGTCGATATTCGTTGGGTGTTGTTTCGGATACGTTTCTTCTTCTTCTTCTCTGTCTCTGGCCGTTCTTCTCACTGTGTTTCTTCATTGTTTCTCTGTCGCTCGTGTAGGTAGTGGTAGAGTAAGTAACGCCGTGGCGTGCCTGTGTTCTGTCAAATCTGTCAAAATGTAAAACCCAAATCTCCGCGGTCATCCGATCGTGTTCGAATGCGCGTTCATTTCGGTAACCGGTTATTTCCCTGTAGTTTATCGTGTCTCGTTTCACATGTTCTTTTAGTTACTCGTGAATGTATTTATCGCGTACCGATTTTTGGTTGATCATGAAATTCCGCGATCGTGCTCCGCGACCCCCGGCGGTACCTCATATGCCTTTTTCGATGTCAAGATCGCGTCTCGCGTACCTTCGTTCAGGTCTTTCTGTTTCCTGCCTACCAACAAAAAAAAAATCATGCAAATGAGTTCACATCTCATTTTGAGTGTTGCACACACTCTCCTCTTCCCGTTTTATGCTGCTTTTGTGCTGGCGCGTGAATCGTTCTGTCAATAAATTGCAAGTGCGGTTTTGTGTTACAAAGAAAACAAGTGTCTGCTGGTGCGTATCGGCAGAAAAGAGTGATCATGTTGGTGATTTTTCGTTGTGGAGTTGGTTTTGTTCGGTACCTTATAAAGAGTGTGCTGTGTGATCAGTGTGATATTGTGTTAGTGGCTCTCGTTGTATATCCGGTGTGTGTGTTGCGTGATTGTTTTTGAAGGTGAAAATGGAGTTGATTTTCAAGAACGCGGGTCATTCAACTTGCACCCCCCGTTTGTGTGCATCGATCGCATCATCAGCAGCAGCATTGGATGCAGCCACAAAATCAACGTTACTCAGCAGAATCTGCGGCAATTCATCTCCTGTGGTTATGGTTTGTAGCTGCAAATCGGCATAAAACCCGGTTTGCAGTGAGGTAAATGGTTCTTTGCATACGACGGAAGCACAGTGGAAGAAGGATGTAAAAAGGTAAGATTTGCGCTAAATTGAAAGTGGTGTACGAAGTATTGCGGAACGGATGAAGACGTTGAAGAGGTTTATACTTCATGTTATTTTAACCTACTTGTTTTACCAAAATGGGGGAAAACAGTGTACGATATATTTTATAGTTTTGACATAAATTATAATCGAAATTGAAATTTGATTCGGTTGTATCAGTTTTTTTTCATTTCAAGTCTGTATGTATGTAAAAAATCTTCAGAGATAAACCTCTTGTCTACTTTCCGCATTACTTGTATAGACGATTTTCTATTTGGCATATGCGTTTTTGAATACACCTTCCAATTCTATTCTGTGGCTTCGCAAAGAAAGGCTGTGAAAGTGTTTGTCTGTTGGAGTTTCGGCAAAGTAGAACGATGGCAAGAAAACTGGGAACGAGAATGCAGGTAAGTATGCTTCCTGATGCAATAGTATCGTTGCATGGGAACATTGTATTAAACTTAAGATAGTTTATGATTTATATTTTTTCCATAAATATAATCCTTACTCTCCCCTCCAAAAAACACCCTTCCAGATCATCCATTCTTATATATTTGTCCTTTTGCTTGACTTAAAATTGACTCAAACTGGAAACCTTTTTCCAAGTCCTACTGGACACACGTTCATAAACATAGCACAAATATTACAGTACTTTCGACTTGACGTATACACTGATGAAATCTCAAGATTTATACTACTCTTGAATCTTTATTCATTATTTGTTACACTTAAAGTCATCAAGATGTTTAAATTTCTTTTAAATGTAAAGAAGATTAATGGGGATTGTGTTGCAAACCCAATCACTGTTTAGTTTATTTAAAATTTGAATTATACTTGAATCAATTTGATTTTGTTGATGTGTTTATCTTGGTCGCCGATCATTATATAGCAATCATTTTCCACATACTGACAAGACACTGTTAATTGTTGAGCTCCTTCCAAATTCCTTCTCACGAAAGACTTGTGTGACTTACGTTGTTGGTGACATGCGTGTATGGGATGAATGAATGTGGTAATGCAAGTTTGGTATGCGATACGATCATCGTTGTACATCGACGTTTTGCTTTGTTTAACACACGGCGTTGGAGGATTCCGTTCCGATTCTGATTTTCGAAAGAATTAGACGACGAGCATCTATTAAATAAGGCACAATATATGTAAGTATACCATGATGCTCTCACACTCACCGAGACTGGATATGGTTACCGATGGTACACATTTCAATAAAATATTTCGAACATCAAGTTTATTCGGCAATGAAAAGATTTGTGACAGATTAGCGTCTATATTGCAAGTAAAATCAGTTTCAAAGTATAGAGCGCCATGCATTTGCCATAAAATTACAATCATTTCGTGTTACAGGTGCAATTTTGTTTAGAAATCATTGCTCTTGTTGCATTATTTTCTTGTTTTCAATATTAATAATATTATAATATTTTTGCGTTACGCAAAAGTTTGTAATTGTTGGTATTTTTGAAGATTTATCTTCTATTTATCTGCTAAAAAAATCGTTTGTGCAATAATGAAGGTTTTACACGAGCGTATTTTTGTTAAACTTCTGTTAAACAGGGCTTTAATAGGACATATGGCATTATAATATAGTCTGCTAGAATCGAAATTATTTTTTCCCTTAAAGTTGGGGAACAATATGAAAAGTTGACGCATGAAATACTCGTCCAAAACCAATCCAAACTTGAATTACAGATTATTATCAAAATTGACACGATAACGTTGAAATATAAACGATATTGCACTCGGATTCGTCATTCTTAGAAATTCTGGATACGCAAATATCTGTGATCTTCTGTAACAGTATAGCTCGTCGAATATCTGTATATTTTACCCAAGAAAAGTTCTTGTGGAAAATCAGAAAGTTAATTTTCAGAAGGATATGAATATTTGTAATCTTATCTTCAAACTGTTTAAAACACGCATTTGACAACCATTTGAAACTAATGGCTTAGTACCTGAAATTGCAAGGTACACTATCGATGAAGGTCCGTTTGGATTTTGTGTCATCGCAACAATTTAGTTGACGGTTTGGTGACATTTTTAATGTTGAAGGATGCTCCCATGTTGTGTACGACAGGTGCATAAATCCACGTGAATTTATAGCCGTTCGCTATGCAGATGTCTATTTCTTGCAGTAAATTTATTAAGATTGAAATCCTTTTGCATGCTGACACACCAGGAATGTTTTTTTTTTGAGACATGCTCATTATTGCCAGCAATTGTCGCGCTAAGCCTAGGCGTTTCATATGCGCATTAGCGCACTGTATCCATGCCAGTGGGCTGCCTCCGCTGCCACTGATCACCTGTTGTTGGGGTGGTAATGCTTTCATTGGAATATGAGGACGCGGTAATTGAAAAGATTTTTATTTTGAAAACTATGCCCGTTTTCGATCGTAAATTGTGTTTCAATTAACGTCATCAGGTATGCAAATATGCATTCGAAGCGTACTGTAGTAAAAAAAAGGGGTTGGTTCTCTCCCTAATGGTGTTGTGACCCCGCCGATTTAGCGTGCCGTGAGCATTACAGTACCCGATGCAGTCCCAAACAATAAATAACATACCTTTAAATGTTTACTTTTATTTGAAAATCTTTGTAAGAAAGGAACTACCCCCACAGGGAAGGTGTGTGTGTTGGTTGGTAATTGGCGATGATCGGCCATCGCGATGCTGCTAGGCCTCTGCTGCGGATCATTACATTTCGCGGACGGAAACTAAATTTATTGATCATTATAGAAAAGATGGCTTAAGCTTGCTTAAGTATAAAGGAGGGTGGTTAAGGAACGCACATGCGTATAAATATGATCTTCGCGTGGTTTTGCTTAACCGATGTGTGGACAATTTGCATCTCTAGTGTTAGTTATGCATGTAATCTTCATACCTTGCGTAGCCTTTACACCACCGGTATGATTGCAAACACCCTTTACATGCAAATGATCATTTAATGCGTTGTTGCGCGCGAAATGTGATGCTGTCTTTGGGCGAACTTTTCCCTATTCACATAAAGCATTAGATAGAAAAGTTTATGGCCTCGTTTTGTAAGGCTAAATAAAATAAAGTTAGGTGTTTTGATCAACTTCAAACAATTCAAACGTAAATCACACGGTTATGTGTAGTGAGATCGTACGGATAGAAAGGACAATCACTTATCGTGTGTGTAATTTTTTTTCACATTTGAAAAGCAAACTGTTTGATGTTCCAAATATTCTATTGCGCCGTGTGTCATTTTACAAATTAGCCGCAAAGTGCGAATATCTTAAAAGCTAATCGAAATAAAAAGGATTTTTTTCAGTAAACTGATGAGCAAACAAAGTTTTTAAAGCGTTTGTTCAATGGCACATAATAAAGAAAGGTAATATCACATTATGAGATTCTTTCGTTTCGTTTGTTTTGCGTTCGTTTGTCGGTCCATCGGAGGGTAGAGTTCTCTTTCGTCCAATTTCTGCCGCTTGAATTGAGTTTTGGCCAAATTCGTTAATCCTTCATAAAAAAATCAATCGGTTTCAGTTTGTTTTTCTTAAGGGCTAAGGTGATTCAGATCATTTTATGGTTTTTCAAAATTTTCTGTTGCTTTTATGTTTGTTTACTGTTTCCATCCACACTACCCCCTTCCGCTCCCTCAAACATATGTTAGCATATAAAAGATTTCATTCTATCATTCTTATTAAAAATTTGAAAAAAATAAGCAATTGAAATTGTGAAGCAGCATTTGCTGTTAAGAAAGCTTACAAAAGTGCAAAGAAAGCATTGCTCGGTGCGCGTACATAGAT
This sequence comes from Anopheles longipalpis, assembly GCA_016170015.1. NCBI lineage: Eukaryota > Metazoa > Arthropoda > Insecta > Diptera > Culicidae > Anopheles > Anopheles longipalpis. Next base: position 24,311,520 of record CM028106.1, read on the forward strand.
TCATAATTTTGTTTTGTGTTTCGTACCAACATTCTCGTGAGAGAAAAAAGGTGTAATATTTTCATGGTTAAAATTGGCTGTTGTGTGTGTGTATGTTTTGTTGAAGATTTTTATGCTTCACGTATATAGGGCGCGCTACAGCTTAAATTGTTTTTGTTCGACACAGTTTGCATCTCCGTCACACACCCCCCACACCCCTTAATTTCTTTTGGTTCAAAGTTTTTAATTGTTTGAAAAGTTTTCCTTTTTGTGGCAAATCAAGTATTGTTCTCATAACATTTCAACATAAACTATTAAAGATTAAGGGTTTTACAAGTGCTTCTCAGGTTCTCATGTATGTAGACTCAAGTTAGTTACATGGAAGAAAAAAAAATACAAGGCTTGGTATAGAAGAGATTGCTAATGATGGATTAAAGGATCAAGAGCACACAAGAAATAATTAAACATTTTCCTAAGAACATTTTCCACCGGAAGAAGTGTCCTGCACATCCTCGTTTTGCTAACATTTTTCATGACATTTCTATATAGTTTGTGACTAAGTAACTTTTAATTTTTATTTTCGGTTTGTTTTAAAGTTTTGCGAAATATTATCGAGCAACGTCTGTAACACACACGATGTGTAACGGAATTGGTTTCGTTTTCTGCTGCTCTTACCCCCCACTCTCTCTACGGTTGTTATCAGCCCAGGTCTATCATCATTCCGTTTGTTCGATCTTCTTTCTTTCCACGCCCCGGGAATCGGTTGTGCGAAATCCGTGTCGATGGTTTTCTACTTTCAGCGCTCACCATGATGGCCAAGTCAATGAAACANGGCCTCTGCTGCGGATCATTACATTTCGCGGACGGAAACTAAATTTATTGATCATTATAGAAAAGATGGCTTAAGCTTGCTTAAGTATAAAGGAGGGTGGTTAAGGAACGCACATGCGTATAAATATGATCCTCGCGTGGTTTTGTTTAACCGATGTGTGGACAATTTGCATCTCTAGTGTTAGTTATGCATGAAATCTTCATACCTTGCGTAGCCTTTACACCACCGGTATGATTGCAAACACTCTTTACATGCAAATGATCATTTAATGCGTTGTTGCGCGCGAAATGTGATGCTGTCTTAGGGCGAACTTTTCCCTATTCACATAAAGCATTAGATAGAAAAGTTTATGGCCTCGTTGTGTAAGGCTAAATAAAATAAAGTTAGGTGTTTTGATCAACTTCAAACAATTTAAACGTAAATCACACGGTTATGTGTAGTGAGATCGTACGGATAGAAAGGACAATCACTTATCGTGTGTGTAATTTTTTTCACATATGAAAAGCAAGCTGTTTGATGTTCCAAATATTCTATTGAGCCGAGTGTCATTTTACAAGTTAGCCGCAAAGTGCGAATATCTTAAAAGCTAATCGAAATAAAAAGGATTTTTTCAGTAAACTGATGAGCAAACAAAGTTTTTAAAGCGTTTGTTCAATGGCACATAATAAAGAAAGGTAATATCACATTATGAGATTCTTTCGTTTCGTTTGTTTTGCGTTCGTTTGTCGGTCCATCGGAGGGTAGAGTTCTCTTTCGTCCAATTTCTGCCGCTTGAATAGAGTTTTGGCCAAATTCGTTAATCCTTCATAAAAAAAATCAATCGGTTTCAGTTTGTTTTTGTTAAGGGTTAAGGTGATTCAGATCATTTTATGGTTTTTCAAAATTTTCTGTTGCTTTTATGTTCGTTTACTGTTTCCATCCACACTACCCCCTTCCGCTCCTTCAAACATATGTTAGCATATAAAAGATTTCATTCTATCATTCTTATTAAAAATTTGAAAAAATAAGCAATTGAAATTGTGAAGCAGCTTTTGCTGTTAAGAAAGCTTACAAAAGTGCAAAGAAAGCATTGCTCGGTGCGCGTACATAGATTCATAACTTTGTTTTGTGTTTCGTACCAACATTCTCGTGAGAGAAAAAAGATGTATTATTTTCATGGTTAAAATTGGCTGTTGTGTGTGTGTATGTTTTGTTGAAGATTTTTATGCTTCACGTATATAGGGCGCGCTACAGCTTAAATTGTTTTTGTTCGACACAGTTTGCATCTCCGTCACACACCCCGCACACCCCTTAATTTCTTTTGGTTCAAAGTTTTTAATTGTTTGAAAAGTTTTCCTTTTTGTGGCAAATCAAGTATTGTTCTCATAACATTTCAACATAAATTATTAAAGATTATGGGTTTTACAATTGCTTCTCAGGTTCTCATGTATGTAGACTCAAGTCAGTTATGTGGAAGAGAAAAAAACATACAAGGCTTGGTATAGAAGAGATTGCTAATTATGGAATAAAGGATCAAGAGCACACAAGAATAATTAAACATTTTCCTAAGAACATTTTCCACCGGAAGAAGTGTCTTGCACATCCTCGTTTTGCTAACATTTTTCATGACATTTCTATACAGTTTGTGTCTAAGTAACTTTTAGTTTTTATTTTCGGTTTGTTTTAAAGTTTTGCGAAATATTATCGAGCAACGTCTGTAACACACATAATGTGACGAAATTGGTTTCGTTTTCTGCTGCTCTTACCCCTTTCTCTCTCTACGGTTGTTATCAGCCCAGGTCTATCATCATTCCGTTTGTTCGATCTTCTTTCTTTCCACGCCCCGGGAATCGGTTGTGCGAAATCCGTGTCGATGGTTTTCTACTTTCAGCGCTCACCATGATGGCCAAATCAATAAAACATGGTGCTACTCCCTGCCTAATGTCGCCCGACGTCTGCGGGCTTAGTAGTGTCTGTCCGCGTACTAACACCCGCCGGCTACTGGACGCTACGTTGCGGGCGGCGGCAGCAGTCGCTGCTGCTGCGGCGTCCAACTCGGGAAGCAATACCATTTCCCAGTCTACAGCACCACTACATCCAGCTGCGGCGATTAGTTGCTGCAACAGCGACGATTCCATATGTGCCGGAAGCGGTAGTATGTGCGGTGGCAGCAGTAGCGGCGAACCGATCGATGAGCATGGAAGTTGTGAGACAACCGTTGTCGTGTCGACTGTCGCTGCCGCCTCGACCAATGCGTCGTCCGCATCCGCTGCGTTTAAATGTCCGCGGTGTCCTCGTGCTTACGCACTGTCGTACACGCTCGAGCGACACATGAAGTATGAGTGCGGTGTGGCCAAGCAGTTCGGTTGCTTCAAATGCGGGAAACGGTTCTCGCGCAAGGACATCCTAAAGGCGCATATATCAAACACGAGGCTACATTGTGCCGCTGCTGTTGCGGCAGCAGCAGAGGCGGCAACGACGGCGACGACAGTTGCCAGCAGTGTTACGTCCGAGGACGGCCTCTGTCCAACACCTTCGAATTTTCGTACCGACGACGAATGATGATGAATTCTGCTCCGGCAGAATGCATATAATTAACGTAATTTTTTGTTTCATACCGTATGATGTCGTTTAAAAAAACAGAAAGTCGTAACAATCATTCCACATTATGGCATTATCTTTTTAATGCATAGCCGTTCATACTTCGACTGTTGTTACCTGTTGCAAGGAAAGCTGTTTTGTTGAGACACTTTGTAATGACTTAAATGCGCAATAAAATGAAGTTACCCTAAAACGAATGTCTTTTTCTTTTTCTATTACTCATGCAGCAATTATTTGTAACTCCCCGTTTGGGTAAACACACTAGTGTCGATTCTCTTTAAATCCCTGTCACTCTCTCCCTGGATGAAATCTTCGTTGAGGTTCCAAGGTCCCTTTATTACTTTATTGTATTTAAATCCCCCCTTAAAAATGTCTCAACATAGATTAAGCAAGAAAAACGTATATGTGATAATAGAAAAAAAACAACAGGTGAAAAATTATACTTGTGTATGTACAAAGAACGATATATAATAATTATGAGGATAGGAAAACAGGCCTTTGCAAATACTGTAAACTCGTGGTGGTAATGCTTAAGAACATCCGTAACTGTTTTGCATCTTTTTTTTGTTTTATTTTCTAAAAAAATTGGAGCACTCACAAACAATCACAACACACCTCTTCTGTGGGGGCGGATGATGGCAAATGATGGCAAATCATTTTGAATAACTTATTTCCCATCTATGTGACCACTTGTGTTTTATGGCTTTTTTTTTAAACATGAATCAATGAATATATTTGGTTTTAGTGCTAATGTTTCTTTTATTTTAATGGTGAACTTTCTTCTTTCTCATATAATTTGCACTCGCTGTTCTCTCACTTGTGTTGGTATATCTATTTTTTGTTGTTGATCTAATTTGTTTAAAAACATTTAAAAAAAAAGGACGTAGTGCGCCTGGGTGTCTGTATTTCTATTAGAATGTTACTATCCTAGTTCCACTACACATTGACTCCTTTTGTTTGAGCGCCTTATAACTACTTTTTAGCTGGTTATCGAAAAGGACATTTGGTGCAAACGAACCGAACCGAGTGTGAGAGATAGAGAAAGTTATCAAGCCAATAAAAAAATAGTTGCATATTTGACCGGCACGTGGCGGGTGTCCATTAACAACCTTTTTCCCGTTTTTTTTCTGATATTCAACGTGCTTATTCCGTTGCTTATTCCGAGCCCCATTGTATGGGTGTTCTTTTACTGTTTTGATTTTTCTTCGATAGATGCACTTGCAGGCATGATGCTGTCCGCCTACAACCGCCATCGCGATTCATCATCATTATCGGAAGAGCCTATACCAATGGCCCCGGCCGAGGTGCTGTTGCTATCGTTGTCTACCTCACCGGTACCGTCCGTAGCACAGCAGCAACATCAACCGCACCAGCAACAACAGCATCAACAGCATTTGCTATCAGCCGAAGGTGTCGATTGTAGCGGTAGCTTTAGTGTAAGCGCTTCTTCATCGTCTGCCCATACGGACGGGCAGTGCGGGAAGCAGCCGGGACACGATTGGATATGCTCGAAAGAAGTCGCAGGTCGTGATCGAG
>CM028106.1:24316471-24398747 GCA_016170015.1 Anopheles longipalpis
CGGTAGCTTTAGTGTAAGCGCTTCTTCATCGTCTGCCCATACGGACGGGCAGTGCGGGAAGCAGCCGGGACACGATTGGATATGCTCGAAAGAAGTCGCAGGTCGTGATCGAGCTTTGGATCCATTAAGGATCCGTGCGATCATGCCGAACCATGGAAAATCCGGGCTACTAGCAAGCGCAAGAAACGAATATTCTATTTCCTCTTCGTCTATTAAAAACGATGAGATTAGTCTGGTGCGACAACCAACACCGGGTGGACGATCGTCACTTCTTGCTACTAGTCGTGGAGGTTTGTTGCGTAATGAACGCGAATCACGCGGTTCGGCCCGTATTGCTACCAGTGGTAGGATAACGGTTGCATCTGGCCTATTGCTACAGTCTAGCCTACAGTCTAGCGCAGCTAGCGATTGCAGTACGACTTCCGGCAAACGGTTCCGGTGTGATTATTGCCCATTCTCGTGTTCCTGGCGCTATGATTTAAAACTTCACCTCAAACAAAAACACGGCATTCACAAGAAGAATGTCTGAAGGTTCTAGTGAAGAAAATCTGTTAATTATGAATGCAAAAGGATGTATGAGGTATTACAAAATACCTTTCAGTTGTTTTTATTTATGTTTTTTTTTTCTGTAACATTAATTGTTCCTTAAGTGCTCAAGTAGCAAGGAAGAAAGGCCCAGGAAGATAATAGTAAAAGTACAGGAAGATAATAGTTTTTACAGTAGTAAAAATTGTAGGAAAGAAATTGTTTCGAGTGCGGATCCGTCTTTAAGCTAGAGCAAACTATTTATAAAACAAATTTGTGCGCAAATATGCAGTTGCGCATCAGGAAGAACATAAATAAAATCATTCGTTAAGCTTGAATTAACAATGAAACGATGGAATAGGCCTATAATTCAAAGTAAAAATGTGTAATATAACATACTTCACACATGTATAATCGTTTTCACCGTTCAATTTCTATTATCGAAATATGTTTGCACTGCTTTTTCTCTCTTTCGTCTGTTTTTTCTTCTCTTGTCCCGTCTTCGTTACATCACAAATGGGCCAATAGGTTTCTTCCACTTTTATTATATCGTGAAAATCGTTAAAATCAAATAGTTGTATTATATGTTAATCTTTTGTTTTGCTTTTGTTTTTGTTTTATTATTTTGAAGTTATTAAGTAGATACATAATTATTGTATTATATTTTGTCACCTATTGCACGATATATGCAACGTCAATTAGAAATCGTGTTGCCTAGAATTGTCTCGCCCGGAAGATGAATGTTATGTATTGGCGAGAGAAATTGTTGTTGATACATGCCGTACTGTTGTTGCCCACCGCCCCATCGGTATATGACATGAAAAGGAGATACCATAGTTTACGTATTTAGTTTAGTTTCGTATTCCGTTTTTATGTTGATTATGTTTTAGTTTAGTTTTTCTTTTGTGTTTAGTATGTTGTTAGGGGGCCCCGTTACATTTGGGCTTCTGTTTAGTTTTTTTTTCATCTGTGTTTATCTGAGGAACTATTTTTCCCACCCTGTGAATGGTTCTGTTTGCGATAAATGGAATGTTACTAGATGGTTACTAGAACCAAATCTAGGTTAGCAAAACATGAGAGATATAGTTTTTTTTAAACTTCATTTTTGGAACAGCTCTACTTAGTGTAGTTGGTTAGGGTAGAGAGCGCGTGTAGATCGAATGAGATAAAATAAGTCAACTGCGTTTTCGTTTCAATTGTAACCTCAACTCAACAACCGTTGGTATCATTTCGTCTTTTTTTTCTTCTCTTTCCTTTCGGTATCTTTCTTTTCCGGTTATGTACGCGTGACCTGTTATCATTTCAAACAAAACCAAATTGTTTTGATTATTGTTTCTGCCGTGGGGGTTTGTATGTGTGCGCGGGTGTGTGTGTACAACCACAATGATCTCATCATCATCATCATCTTCCATCATCATGATCATCATCATTCGCATAATTACCAAACGTCGGTCCTGATTCGTGTTGACCATCATCGTCATCATCGTGTGCCCCCCATCTTCGTTGGTTGCAAAATATTCGCAAACACCACACAACACACTCAAATGTTCGGTATGTTTGAAGTAGATTATAAAATGACAAGCCTCCTGTACAGTAACTTTCTAGACATAACGATGCAGCGGTTCCGTTGTGCGGTTTGCGATAAAAGCTATCTGCGCAAGCGGCACCTGCAGCGACATATGCGCGACGAATGTATCGGTATACCGCCACGCTTCCATTGTGACCATTGCGAATCGAAGTTCCGGCGCAAGTACCATCTGGTGCGCCACATGCTTTCCAAGCACGGCATCCAGATGGAACCGGGCCCGATGAAACCGGGCGGTTCTGCTGCGAACGGCAGCGGAGGTTCGGGCAGTGGTACCGAAGGTGGCGGTGAGGTAAAATATTCCAAACGGGAAGCCGATCATAATGATGGGGCCAGCGATCTGGCAACGATGGCGGCGGTCGCCGCCGCTGCAGCCTCAGCTACGACGAAGGGCAAAGGTAAAGGTAACCGGATCGGAAACGGAACAACGGACAGTCTCGATGAGAAGTTCTCGGTCGATGCGCTTATGGTGAAGCAGGAAGAGATTGAACCGGTCAGCTCCTCGCAGTCGATGATGTACCAGAACTTTAAGAATCTCTTCTTCGACTATGCGCTCAAGAACGTACCTGCCCAGATGCAGTAGTGTAAAAGGATAGAGAGAGAGAATCCCCGAAAGATCTGGACAGCCAGGAAAACAGTGTGCCATTTGTGTTATATAAAGACCCCCTTTACTATCTTCAGTTGTGTGTCCTATTTCGCATTCGTTCCAATTTCCTTGGGGAGGGGGACGTTGCGAATTTCTTATGTACGTAATGCGTGTGTACTTCATTTTATTCATCTCTTTTACGGTCGTTTAGTTTATTTTCCTCTTCTGTAACTTTAATTATGCTCGAAGCCCTTTTTCTTTCTTACGGCTTACATCACCAAGAAAGGAAAGCCTTTAAGAGACTTTTTCTTTTACAAAGTTTGGAAGATTATGTCCTTAAACGTGTAATTGTAATTTTTAACTTGTATACCTCAGAATGTTTTAAAGCGCGCATGTCTTGCGAAATGAGACGAGAATGCATTGGAGTTAAGGCAACACATTGCATTTTTTTTAACAACTTGACACGTCGCCAAAGTGATACGGAACTACTATTATTCCAACGTGCCTATTTCTGCACAAAACTTTCCTGTACTTCGTTGTACCTATTTTGTATTGTACTTTGCAAGCAGAACAGTATATCAATTTTACCAAAATTGAATGAAAAAGAATCATTATTCCAAATGTGTGGTGTCCAGTGTCCAGCAACAATCCATCCAAGCGAGAGATTGATCTCACTTTGTCTCTTTTGCTGGTGATTGTAATCTGGCGCACATGATTAGGANACCTGATGAAACCAAATTAAACGTAATATGCGCCCCCACAATCGGCTATGTGTAGGGTTAAGAATTGCATCAAAGAATAGTATTTAACGCAGCAGCAAAAGTTAGACGAGAAAAAGCACAAACCGAAGGAGGAGTGATCAGATATAGTAGATATTAGTATTTTCTTTTATTAACACTGGAGGCTCTAGCGTAATAAGATTTTAAGTCAGATATTCAGGACGCGCATCAATACATACAGAAACAAATCATTCGCGTTTGTTGGCCATATGTTTTTTTTACTAGTTATGACGAAAGGGATAAACTAGCTTCAAGTGATTTGCGGAGGTTTAAAACTCACTTTGAAAATTTTTCATTGGGAAGAGACTCCTCTCTTCCACCAAGGTGAATAGAAAAAGATTTGGGTAGAATTCGTAGGAGGTAGGAGAGAAACATTCAGCAGTCTATATTTAAGGTAGATAGGGAACAAAACTATCCTTATCTTATCCGTTTTTTTCCCTCTTTTGTACCACTTAAGGTTTTTGATAATTTCATCTAATGCCAAGACACGTCATAAGTTTAAGGATCTTTTGTTCTCAAGTTTTTTTTTACTATCGGACGAATCAATGATATTTTAGCGTTAGTGTTGCTATGAGAATGGAGACTAAAGCAGTAGAGAGTAGTTGGACACAGTATGCTCGGGTGTCTCTTCATTTATGATACTTAGACATATATAAAAAAAAACCCGCGCCATCTCACCATTACTCCGCAAATGTCGTAAATGAGAAACCATACCAATAAATATGAGCCAAATTATTTTACGATAATACGTAAATTGTGACTAACAGTAAAACCAAACGAAAAACAGAGGCCGACTTTTATTTTAATTTTAAACCCTCTTCGCTACAGTGTGTGTGTGTGGTTCGCTAGTGTTGAAAGTAGAAGTCTCGACGTGCGCTCTGCCAAGTTAGAAAAAAGCTGGGAGAAAAAAAAAATGTTATTGCAGTATATTGTAGTAGTTGACTAATGTACCCTTTCTTCAGTTTCAGCCGATTCGAAACGTTCGTCGTCCAAGATTCCTTACATCATTTTTCATTTATCTTGAAAAAGAAAAGTATTCCGCACACGAATCGTGTTTCAAGCGCATCTCACTCGCACTTATCCTCTCGCTATTTTGATTTCACATTTATGTGGAGTGATTAAAAAAGCCAAGATTTATCTATTATGTGTTTTTTTTTGTGAAAGCTAAACAAATCCTTCCCGCGCCCTCAGATTTACATATGCAAATGCCTAGTGTGTGCGTGTGTGTGTGCCTTTTGTGGAAGAAATGGAAAAGCTTACAAGAAAAGGAGCAAATTCTTTTTAGCAAAAATGGTGGAAAAATAATTTATATATTTGTGATGATATATTTCGGATCTTAGGCGCGCATGTGATCTGTCGTGCGTTTGTGTGTGTTTGAGTGTTGTCGTCCATTATGCAAGAATACATTTCAATTTAGTGTCTCCCTTTTTTGTATAATTTTAACCTCATACGCTAGCAAACAACAACCAAAAACCCTTGATAACAAGTAGCTTTTATAAAATAAAAGATTAAAACATTGTCTCACATATACACGCATATATGTATTATTTTTGATCAGACGACACACAAACACACTTTGTACACTTATACGCTTAGAATTATTTTAATAGTGCCCAATAATCGGGAGCAATAGAAGATTTAGACGAAAGAGCATAGTGAGTGAGGTTTGATTAATGGGGACCATTTTGTTTTTGTTTCAAAATGTTATATATAGTTCAAAATTGGCAAAGATCAACCTCCACTACTCTCTGTTTAATATCCTTGAATGTGTTTCATTCATTGTGTCGCGTGTGTGATATGTTACGTGTTTATTTAATTGTTAAGTAGCGTGCTATTAATGTGTGTGTGTCGTTGCGTGTTCAACACGTGTTTCGCTCAAAATGTGTTTATCCTTTACATAGTGTCCCTTGTTCGTTTTTTGCGTTATCAATCACGATCCTCCCTAAAAAAAANATACACGCATATATGTATTATTTTTGATCAGACGACACACAAACACACTTTGTACACTTATACGCTTAGAATTATTTTAATAGTGCGCAATAATCGGGAGCAATAGAAGATTTAGACGAAAGAGCATAGTGAGTGAGGTTTGATTAATGGGGACCATTTTGTTTTTGTTTCAAAATGTTATATATAGTTCAAAATTGGCAAAGATCAACCTCCACTACTCCCTGTTTAATATCCTTGAATGTGTTTCATTCATTGTGTCGCGTGTGTGATATGTTACGTGTTTATTTAATTGTTAAGTAGCGTGCTATTAATGTGTGTGTGTCGTTGCGTGTTCAACACGTGTTTCGCTCAAAATGTGTTTATCCTTTACATAGTGTCCCTTGTTCGTTTTTTGCGTTATCAATCACGATCCTCCCTAAAAAAAATGAAAACAATTAAAAAACAAAAAAATTCGATCGTCTCTAAACAAAACCACACACAGACAAAACTCACCACACAATCAACTCATATATTAAAACACACTCTTTCCCTGTGCGTGTGTATGTGTGCGTGTACGTTCAGTGTTTTGCGCCAAAACAAAAAAAAAAAGGTTTAGTTGTTGAACATGTGTTCCTCCGGATTCGTTTCTCCTCTTGTTGCCTATTCAGGTGGTTCGGTGGTACCGTCATCTACGACCTCATCGTCGTCCTCGCTGGCGGTTGTTGCTGGGACGACAGGGGTAGCAGGAGGAGGTCGTCGTGGTGGAGGGCCCACCAGTGCATCGTTGTCGGACAGTGGCCGGCGGAGTCTTCTGCAGTTGAACGACTTCCTGTACGATGTCAAATTTTCCGATCTGTCCAAATATCTGAATGCCGTCGGGCGCTACGAGTGCCCGCGGCGTGATTGTGATAAAAACTACAAGGATGCCAGCTCGCTCCAGCGACACATCAGGTGAGCCTTGACCCAGAGCCTGACTGATCAATGTTTTTTTGAGTGTCCCTTTTTGTGATGTGGGCAGGAGGACAGGTTATATAGCTACCTATACTAGCAAAGGTTTACACCCGTAGCATATAAGCGAACAATTACCGAATGTGATACATCTGTTTTGTCTCTATCTCCGTTGCCGCATAATTGTCTATTTCGCAGGTACGAGTGTGGCGGGATGAAGAAATTTCGTTGCGTCATGTGCGGGAAAGCGTTCTCACAGGGATCGCACCTGAAACGTCACCTGGAGTCAGGTGTTTGCATTAAGTACTACTTCTAGCAGCGTCAACAGCAGCACCAGCAGCAGCAACAGTATCTGCACCATCAACCCCAACAACATGCTGCGTCAAGTGATCATTGTGGGTTCAGTTTAAGTGCCAACCACAAGTGGACAAAGCATGACTGTAGCGAGAGAAAATGAACAAACAATTTAGGGAAGCAAAACATATATACTTCGGTTTTCGATAATAGTGCGACCGAGGCCGTATAGTTCGTACACGAGGCAAACATTATTAACATGATTATACCCCTTTTTGCTCTAGTCGTTTTAGGTTCTAGTTGCCGGTTGCAAAGTAAACTTACGATTAGCAGCTCGATCTGCGCTGAAATTAGTATAACAAATACTAAACAAAACAAAAAAACACATACATCGGTTAAGATCGGTTAACTTACATATCATTTGTGGGGATGATCGGTGGCGCCTTGTGGCGAACACACCCACAGTTGTTATTTATTGTTTAGGTCAATTATGTACTGATATGAAGGAAACAGAAGACAGCATTAGCTGCGGGGGTAGCGAATGGTCTCACATTGGTTTAATACGGCCAATTTTACGCACATAAAATGACGATCGTTCTTATTGTGACTTGTCAAACGGTCGAGAGCCCCAAAAAGGGAAGCGTTTTGTTTACGATTAGTTTTTTTTTTGTTCTTTACGATCGTTACGGCACGACCGTGTGCGAAACGGAAGAATGTACTATGCTTGCGTGAAAGACCGCACCGTAAAAGATATACCTAGTAGAAGAAAGTGTGATATATATCATAGAGAAGAAAAAAAACCTCATTAAGTCGTTTTGTCGGTAGAATTTGTGCCAGACAGTTGTTGTTGTTACGTTTGAATAATGTAGAATCAAGATAATCATCCTTTTGAAAAACAATGAGGAAACACAGTAATATAGTGCAATCGTTAGGGAATGAATTGATGCCAAAAAAAAAAACAAGTGAAACTTACATTACGACGCGATTCGTTCATATGAAGAGAATGATAGAGAGAGAGGGCAGCTAGAACAAAATAGTATAATGTCGAATAATTAGTGCCATGCGGTTGAGAATTCAAATACAGGAAACAGCTGATGCTGATAAAACAAAGACAAAAAATAGCAAAGCTATATACTTAAAACGAAATTTTTATTTACTAATTTAAATTTTTGTTTCATTTGTATGTAGTACGTAAATGTGTGTGTGTGTGGTTGTCTCACGAAGCGAATCGTGTCTGACTCGGATGTCCGTCCGTGGAAGGGGTTTGTATTGTAAGATGTTTTGTAGACGCGCTGTAATTTGTTATTAATTTTAAATAATTTTCCTATACTTCTTGCAATATTGCTGAGAAATAACATTTTTACTTTCTTTTTTCTCTTTTTCGGTACCCATTATCTGAGTGTGTGATTGAACCTATTGCTGGAGGATAATTTGCTTGGAAAGCGTTTCTACATTTCTCTTAAGTATACGGAAGCATCTCAACGAATGAACTGCATTGGGAGTATTTGGATTTTACTGTAAAATCCCAAAAGGAAAAATTTTCCATTCAAACTGATACCTTTTTCTGATATGTATGGTACGATGAAGAAACACAGAGTTCCTTACTGCCTATGATGGGTGAGGTTTACTGTTAACGATCAGACCCGTATTTTGATCTTCAATTAAGTTAAATTATATTGCTAAAAGAAATGCCATCCGATAGAATCTATACAAGTGTTGCATTTTTCATCAACCAGCACCAAGAGTTAGCAAGATTAATACATATTGTGGGTTTTGTGTCAAAGGTAGGATAGGTAATTGTGCCAGAAATTGTAATACAATTGTTAACAATTCTTTCAAATTGCTTATAGTTTCAATACAAATTTTATAATGCTTTCTTTTAAAAATTAATAGCTAGTTTTGCTACTACCGCATTCTCAAGATTTTTGAAAAAAGCTTAATTAGAAAAAAACAGTCTGCCATATATTAAATAGCTTTTATGTTTCTCAAAAGCAAATGAATGAATCTAATAAGAAATAAAATCGCTTCTGGGAAGTTGCTTGTTAAATTTCGTTGTTTTTTATGTATATCTGTTTAAAAAATGAAAAAAATATTGCGCCCACACTTAGTTCCTATTCTTTTTGTTAATGTATATACATTTTTATCTTATTCAATTTAAAAATTCTTCATCCTTCATCTCATTGGCTTTTAGAAATATTTTTGCTTTAAATGGTTTGGCACTAATTTTTTTTTAAGAATATTATCCTAACAAAATTAGCTTAGATATTGCAATATTAATAGTAACAAGGAGTAACTGTGGGATTTAAAGTAGGAAAACGTCTGATAAAACATAATTCCAAAAACTTTAACATGTCTGGCAATTTGTTTTTCTTTTTCTGTAAAATAATTTTCAAGTTAAAAAAAAGTGTATGGAGTTAGAGCAGAGAGATCAACAAACAAAATAGGTATTTTGGGGGGAAAGTATTGAGATACATAAAACTGTGCAATAAAAAATAATTCTTTAAAACCCCTTGTTTGGCGTGTATGTGTGTGGTGTTGTGATGTACATATTTGTTCATATTAGCAAGTATTATCAGTTTTTATTCTACATTTCAGAGAATACAAATACCGGTTTATTAGTACAAGCGGATATGGGGCTCTCTATCTCAATGTGATGGATACACGAAATGTGTCAGCTTAATTTATTACGGTGTTTGTGTCGTACAATATGCTTCTTTTGCCAGATCTGTTTTAAAATTTGTTCGTATTTTTCTCTTTTTCTTCCTTTTTATTATCATTCATGTAATTGTGCGCTCTGCAAGAAATATTGGTTCGTTCTTCTTTAGCTTTGTATTTTTGGATAAATAATAACACCCAAATTCTATGTTACCAAATCCAAATCGTTTTTTGCACTATTAGCGTAAATAAAATAGTGGTTTTATGTTCAAAAATTATAAATGGAAACTTAAAAGTTACACACAAAAGTTAAATCTTCATTTTGTACCATTAATGTTCAATAGTTTTTTTAATAAAACAAAAACACATAAATACGTAATATATCCATATGCATGTGAAGTGTGTGGAAAACATTGAACTGACACATGCAAGCAGAGTATATGTATGTTTAGCAAAGGAAGTTCCTTCATGTAACAGTGAAAAGTTAGCCAAACGCAATTCGGTTAATAAACCGCAAAAAACACATACAAAAACATCGCACACAAAGTGAACATAAAGTAGAATTGGTGAAAGTAGCAATTGGATGTACAGTACTCGATGGGCGCGAAGAAAGCATCAAGTGTTTCTAACGTATCTCAACCATCTTTGTTTCGTTGCAGGCAAACGCAAAGTCGTGATACTGTCGTCGAAACGCCTGGCCGGTGGTTCATTGAGTGAGGCTGGAAACGGTACAACTGGAAATGTGACCGGTGCGAAAAAGATCAAAACCATTACGGTTACAACGTCGGAACCTGCACTGTTGGTAGATGAGAGTGATATTCCTATCATTACCCACCATGAAGAGATGCGATTACGGCAACCCGAAAGGGAACAGCAAAATGAAATGCTAGGGAACAATGTTTTGTGCGGTACGACGGTTTCCGGTACGTCAGCCGGTACNAAAACCTCATTAAGTCGTTTTGTCGGTAGAATTTGTGCCAGACAGTTGTTGTTGTTACGTTTGAATAATGTAGAATCAAGATAATCATCCTTTTGAAAAACAATGAGGAAACACAGTAATATAGTGAAATCGTTAGGGAATGAATTGATGCCAAAAAAAAAACAAGTGAAACTTACATTACGACGCGATTCGTTCATATGAAGAGAATGATAGAGAGAGAGGGCAGCTAGAACAAAATAGTATAATGTCGAATAATTAGTGCCATGCGGTTGAGAATTCAAATACAGGAAACAGCTGATGCTGATAAAACAAAGACAAAAAATAGCAAAGCTATATACTTAAAACGAAACTTTTATTTACTAATTTAAATTTTTGTTTCATTTGTATGTAGTACATAAATGTGTGTGAGTGTGGTTGTCTCACGAAGCGAATCGTGTCTGACTCGGATGTCCGTCCGTGGAAGGGGTTTGTATTGTAAGATGTTTTGTAGACGCGCTGTAATTTGTTATTAATTTTTAATAATTTTCCTATACTTCTTGCAATATTGCTGAGAAATAACATTTTTACTTTCTTTTTTCTCTTTTTCGGTACCCATTATCTGAGTGTGTGATTGAACCCATTGCTGGAGGATAATTTGCTTGGAAAGCGTTTCTACATTTCTCTTAAGTATACGGAAGCATCTCAACGAATGAACTGCATTGGGAGTATTTGGATTTTACTGTAAAATCCCAAAAGGAAAAATTTTCCATTCAAACTGATACCTTTTTCTGATATGTATGGTACGATGAAGAAAAACAGAGTTCCTTACGGCCTCTGATGGGTGAGGTTTACTGTTAACGATCAGACCCGTATTTTGATCTTCAACTAAGTTAAATTGTATTGCTAAAAGAAATGCCATCCGATAGAATCTATACAAGTGTTGCATTTTTCATCAACGAGCACCAAGAGTTAGCAAGATTAATACATATTGTGGGTTTTGTGTCAAAGGTAGGATAGGTAATTGTGCCAGAAATTGGAATACAATTGTTAACAATTCTTTCAAATTGCTTATAGTTTCAGTACAAATTTTATAATGCTTTCTTTTAAAAATTAATAGCTAGTTTTGCTACTACCGCATTCTCAAGATTTTTGAAAAAAGATTAATTAGAAAAAAACAGTCTGCCATATATTAAATAGCTTTTATGTTTCTCAAAAGCAAATGAATGAATCTAATAAGAAATAAAATCGCTTCTGGGAAGTTGCTTGTTAAATATCGTTGTTTTTATGTATATCTGTTTAAAAAATGAAAAAATATTGCGCCCACACTTAGTTCCTATTCTTTTTGTTAATGTATATACATTTTTATGTTATTCAATTTAAAAATTCTTCATCCTTCATCTCATTGGCTTTTAGAAATATTTTTGCTTTAAATGGTTTGGCACTAATTTTTTTTAAGAATATTATCCTAACAAAATTAGCGTAGATATATTGCAATATTAATAGTAACAAGGAGTAACTGTGGGATTTAAAGTAGGAAAACGTCTGATAAAACATAATTCCAAAACCTTTAACATATCTGGCAATTTGGTTTTCTTTTTCTGTAAAATAATTTTCAAGTTAAAAAAAGTGTATGGAGTTAGAGCAGAGAGATCAACAAACAAAATAGGTATTTTGGGGGGAAAGTATTGAGATACATAAAACTGTGCAATAAAAAATAATTCTTTAAAACCCCTTGTTTGGCGTGTATGTGTGTGGTGTTGTGATGTACACATTTGTTCATATTAGCAAGTATTACCAGTTTTTATTCTACATTTCAGAGAATACAAATACCGGTTTATTAGTACAAGCGGATATGGGGCTCTCTATCTCAATGTGATGGATACACGAAATGTGTCAGCTTAATTTATTACGGTGTTTGTGTCGTACAATATGCTTCTTTTGCCAGATCTGTGTTAAAATTTGTTCGTATTTTTCTCTTTTTCTTCCTTTTTTTTTGATCATTCATGTAATTGTGCGCTCTGCAAGAAATATTGGTTCGTTCTTCTTTAGCTTTGTATTTTTGGATAAATAATAACACCCAAATTCTATGTTACCAAATCCAAATCGTTTTTTGCACTATTAGGGTAAAGAAAATAGTGGTTTTATGTTAAAAAATTATAAATGGAAACTTAAAAGTTACACACAAAAGTTAAATCTTCATTTTGTACCATTAATGTTCAATAGCTTTTTTTAATAAAACAAAAACACAAAATACGTAATATATCCATATGCATGTGAAGTGTGTGGAAAACATTGAAGTGACACATGCAAGCAGAGTATATGTATGGTTAGCAAAGGAAGTTCCTTCATGTAACAGTGAAAAGTTAGCCAAACGCAATTCGGTTAATAAACCGCAAAAAACACATAAAAAAACATCGCACACAAAGTGAACATAAAGTAGAATTGGTGAAAGTAGCAATTGGATGTACAGTACTCGATGGGCGCGAAGAAAGCATCAAGTGTTTCTAACGTATCTCAACCATCTTTGTTTCGTTGCAGGCAAACGCAAAGTCGTGATACTGTCGTCGAAACGCCTGGCCGGTGGTTCATTGAGTGAGGCTGGAAACGGTACAACTGGAAATGTGACCGGTGCGAAAAAGATCAAAACCATTACGGTTACAACGTCGGAACCTGCACTGTTGGTAGATGAGAGTGATATTCCTATCATTACCCACCATGAAGAGATGCGATTACGGCAACCCGAAAGGGAACAGCAAAATGAAATGCTAGGGAACAATGTTTTGTGCGGTACGACGGTTTCCGGTACGTCAGCCGGTACAACCATGACCATAACGGCAACGTTGGCCGAACCGAGCGATGGTGGTGGTGGTGATGGTGCAACACCTGGAACACTTATCACACACGCCACGCCGGTCGTATTGAACGATTGTTTGCTGGAGAGTAAAAACATTGTGGTTACGAAAAAGGACAACAACTACATTCTCTTTACGGCCGATCCAGATCCTTCGCCGGAACCACCGACCAGCAGTAGCACCGGTACGACAGTGATGTTGCCTATGCGTGGTGCGACCTTAGTCGCAACAGGTGGTGGAACTACGGCAGCTGGTAACACCACCACTGCAACCATCATCGATGCTATGCGGATAGAGGATCTGCTGAAAAAGGAAAAGATTATCAAACAAACGGAACTGCATCCGGACGGCACCACGGCGACGACGTACATATTCGATGAGTGCGGTAATACAAAACAAACACAAACCACACAAAACATATGCTCACACGAAATTGCCAAACCAATCTATACTCTTCTATATTCGTTCGTTTTGCACATAAACTCTCATCTTGGAATCTTTTTTTTTGGATTCGCTTAGAAACACTTACATGGTTTACATGAAAATGTCCAGAAGACATACACGCGTTGTATGATAATTTACTTTACACATCATACAAAACCCTCTTACTTTTTTGTATGTATCATCTGTATTTTTTCTCTCTTACCACTTTACACTTGATCGCGATCGTTGATCGTTAGCTAGCAGTTATCAAACGTTAGTTTGTTTGTAAAATTAATTTAAGCGGTAAAAACACGACCGCTCAAGAACAACATACACTTACAGCACACTTCACATCACGTTATATCATTCTTCATTCTTATCGAATTGTTTTATCATGTTATTTCTTCCTTTGAAGCTATTGTTTTGTTCTTGTTACTTTGTTCTGTCTGATTTCAATATTTCCAACATCTGTAGCTTATTAATTGTACCCTTATTTTGTGATATTGTTATTTGAGAACAAGTTCCTTAAAAAAATGCAATAGAGTTTTATCACTTTCTGAACAGGAAGTTAATTGTGATGTGATACGTGCTAGTACATGTTTATAATTCCTTTTTTGATTTTAAGATCAAAACGTTTCGAATCAAGAAACGTGTAAAGCAAATGTTCCTTAATATTGCTAGTTTGATAGCCATTCTTTTCTCACTAACAATAATTTTACCTACGGGATAGACAGTTTATGGTTTTGATACATTGATCGGTGACTGGCGGGGTTGCAGACGAATGTTATTTCATCATGGTTTAATGATGTTTGGCTACGTCGCGCAACTCTCATTGCTTACTAATCGATGAGTAAAAGCCGGGTGTACTTCAACATTCTAATTAAACCTCTTTTCATAACATACTCTCTTCATATAATCATTTGCGTTTCGAATAGTTTCGAGCGTGCGGGAATTTTAAGTTTCCCCCCTTTTTTAATACTAATTTTGTGGTGGTTTCCCCCGTTTCTCTCTTGAACGTTATTGTGTATTTTTTTTCTCCTTCTCTCCTTCTGTTATTTCCGAATTCGTTCTCTGTTTTCCGTTTTTCGCACTTCACTTATTGACTACTGTTTTTACTGTGTTAGGTGATTTGTTTAATGCATTAATTTCTTTACTAGTCGGTGTTCCTGTGTCGGGCAAATAAAACATTACATCGCTGGGGCATTCTGTTTTATATTTATTCTTTTTACACATTTTGCGTTTCTCCCATTGGGTTATATTCTATGGTTTCTGTGGTGTTGCGGTTCTTTTATTTATCTGCGAATATTTTACCCGGGTTCGGTTTTCTCTGTTTGGGTTTTCTTCTAATGTTTAGTTTATACATTATTTTCTCGAGTACTACTTACTAGCTGATAAGTGCAATTAGTATTATTTAACAAAACAGAAGAAAAACTTACGTTGTTTTGCCATGCAATAGTGAATGTTTGAGATACGATAAATCGATTGCTAATATTAATTTGGTTATGTTGATGGCGATACTTGCGTTGCAATTAATCTTTTCGTGTGGTGTGTGCATTTTTTTTGCTTTCTTTCGATTTTCCGATAATATTGTATTAAGGCGCCTGCATAGTAATTGAAAAACAAGCAGTTTGATTTTTCTTTATTGGTTCTAACATTTGTTTTTCTTTTCCTTATATAACTATTTTCACATCTATTATTATTACTATTGTTATAATTATTATTATTACTCTGACTGTGTTTTCTAAAGTATTTGCAGTAACATGATTAACATATGGCTATCAATATATATCTTCTTTTTTTTTTAGAACTTTCAATTAAGAGTGACTTTTTTATAATTTTGTTTTTCTACTTCCCATATGTTATCGTGTGTTGGCTTGTTAAGCTGTTGTTGAATCATCGCGTTTTCACATTTTTATTTGTTTG
The DNA here is from genome assembly GCA_016170015.1 of Anopheles longipalpis. NCBI lineage: Eukaryota > Metazoa > Arthropoda > Insecta > Diptera > Culicidae > Anopheles > Anopheles longipalpis. The sequence continues at coordinate 24,331,893 of CM028106.1, forward strand.
ATTTGAACATTTACACCTTTTTTCACACACTTAAAACAAACGAAGAACATTTTTCACACGTACACAATGGTTTTTTTCATAGATATAGATACCTGCTTAGAACACAAAACAACAATTTCAACGTACATTCATAATTCCTTCGAAGAACCCTGGTACAGATGATTTGCTTTACGAAAAGCATAGCTCTGTGTCATGTTATTCTCGAATGGAATAGTTCACAATTAAATTATGCCAAATCTGTTCCTGCCACACACTACAAACTACGGTTGACATTTTCTGTGCTCTTTCAAGTTGCTTCAGGGAGTGTGCGAGAGCTAAACATTCTCGACATTTAAGTGTACGATTGTAAAATGTGGCATTGTGTGTGTGTGGCAGTGCATGAAAGTAACATATGTTTTCTTCAGATTATATTAGATATGGTGCTAAAAAATGTTTGTTTCTCAATTTCTCCCTCAATAGAGTTGAGAAGCAAATAGCCAAAAACCTGAGAAGATATCGTTTAGTACATATATATTCATGGTCCTTCTTTTTCTTTCTTTTTTCCTCTCTCATCATTCATTGGCTTCTTGTGTACCTTGCGTTAATGCGGCGATCGATCGGCTAATGTAGATATCTTGCCGATCAAAACAACGACCGGTACTATTGCGAAAGGAAACGTTACACTATCACCCGGCACAGTCGGTACGGCGATGGTTGGCAAGCGTGTGTCGACCGGCAATGCGTCGTCCCCGTCGGGCACCTTAGCAGGAGCATCAATCGTCAATTCTGCCGGTACCATTGTAACAACGCCGGTTGCGATCCACAAGCTGGATGCTTCCCCCAGCGAGCTTATTGTGCCGACCGTAATGAAGAGTGATGGCGGTGTACGAAAGCTAACGCCCCACAGTACGCTCGGTGCACCCGGTAAACCGTTGAGCCATCCCCGTATCAAGTATTCGCGTGCGAAGAACCCTTACAGCACACCGGCTAATGCTAGCATCACGTCAACCACCATAACGATGCCGATCTTGACGATCCCAACCGTAACGCCATCGCATACTAACGCCGGTAGCAATGCAACGGTACAGCTGCAGGAAGTGTCGCAGCAGCTAGTTCCATCGACGACAACCACCACTACGGTGACCGGCACAGAGAGACAGCTTTTAAATTTTTCCCTCTCACGGAAACTGCAACCATCGCAGCAACACGTCACGATCACCGGTGCGGGAACACCTGGTTTGACGGCGATCAATGCTTCGGCCATACAGCAGATCCCAATAGCAGNCGACGACCACCACTACGGTGACCGGCACAGAGAGACAGCTTTTAAATTTTTCCCTCTCACGGAAACTGCAACCATCGCAGCAACACGTCACGATCACCGGTGCGGGAACACCTGGTTTGACGGCGATCAATGCTTCGGCCATACAGCAGATCCCAATAGCAGCAATAAGTGCTAGTGCACGTGGCAGTTCTGTCACCACACGGTACACGGTTAATGAGTATGAAACGTCCGGATCGAATACGTCCCAGAGTGCCGACTTTCCGCCGGGAATGATCGACGATCTTGACTATTCGGTGATCGAGGATATTGATTTATCTGACGGCGTGACGGCGAATTTTAGTAACGTTGTTGCAGCTGCTGCCGCCGCTGCTACCACACTGACGTCCTCCGGTCAGCAGCAGCAGCAGCAACAGCAGCAACAGCAACAGACGACGGGGACGACGGCTATGGCTCTCGTTACCGGGAGCAAAATGTCATCGGACGTGGATAACAATGGATCTCAAAGTGACGACGACGATCAGGACATGATGGACGAGGGCGGTGATGATGGTAGTGGTGACCTCGGTCCGGATGATGACGATGACGACGAACACATCACAAAGTACAGTACCAAGATGCTGAAGCTGAAGAAGGATAGTGGCCAGCCGGGCGGTACAAAGTTGCTGAACGCTTCGGCAGGTGATAGCAAATTTGCGCTGCTAGCCAATCCAAACATTATGCGTAACTTCGAGTACACGGTAAACGAATCGACAGTGGTAAGTGATACGGACGATGGGGAGGTACGCCAGTATGTGTGCAGGCATTGTGGCAAACGGTACCGCTGGAAGTCAACATTGCGGCGCCATGAAAACGTCGAATGTGGTGGCAAGGAAGCTTCCCATCAGTGTCCGTACTGTAGCTACAAGGCTAAGCAGCGCGGCAATCTTGGCGTGCACATACGCAAACATCATGCCGAGATGCCGCAGCTCGAAAGCCGCCGCAGATCAAACAAATCGCGCCATTCGATGTAACCGATCAACTAATGTTTCGTTTTGCGGTCTGCTCGTATCTTTCCCCTCTTTTTTTAGCTAAGCCATTTCCAGATCTCTATTACTTACCTTCGATAAACAGAGACCACCCCCAGTGAATTTTAGGAATTGGTGCATCAATGCATTAATCTGTCTTGTTTTTGTGCGCACAGATACACTCTTTAAATTCGTTTCGTTTGGCTTTCGTTTGGCAGTGCAGCCGTTTGCGGTCTTGACATTCTGAGAGTTAACGAATTCATTTGCGATTTGGAGGACGGCTCGATGCAGGTTAGAGTTTAACCGAAAAAGGGCTATTGAGAGCTGCCTATTTGCATTCGGTCGGCACATCTTCATTTTTTTACTTTCATCATTTAAAAGTCAGACATGGAACAACAATATGGAAGGAAACAAAATAGGTTTTTTTTTAATTATTCCTCCTCATATATTTAGGAAGAATTTTTCATATTTGAATTTGTTGGTTGAGGATTGCGAATTTGCATACAGACAATTTTTGCTAGCAACGACGAGAGTTGGATCCATTCCAGATATGGTTTCCACGTCTGTGATATTTGAACCAAACACTTCATTAACTGACTGTTTAACAGGTTTCTGTGTGTTGATGGGAATGTTTTAAATTTTCCATCATATTCCACCTTTCGTCACTTGGATAAATGAATGAAGTTCCGTCGAAGCTCAATGTTTTGTTAAAAATGTTGTATCTCAACCGTACGCAGTCATAGGCAAGCCGTATTTGACGGTTTTGATCAATTTATCATATGATGCTGCCTAATCGCAATGGCTTAATGTCAAGATTTTAACCCAGATCGCGTGTTGTTAAGTCGAGCATATCATTGCTCTTACCGAAAAATTTTCCATGTCTCCACGCAGTAAATGCGCGGTTATATAAAACTGTTTGGTTTTGAAAAGATGGGTTTTCAAGTATGTTTGTGCTTTATTTGTTGGTTTTTTAACATTATGACTTAACTGCTTACGTATTTAACGCAAAAAAGAGGAAACAATAGCATACGAAAATATGGAACATACATTTTTACCTCCTTTTTTGTTTTTGTCTCGACTGTCTCTGTTAGTTTTTGTGTTTATCTATTTATATATTTCCGGCATATATGTATGCATACGATACCTATCTGTGCCACCTTATCATTTATGTTAGCTACAGCAGCACCTAGAAAAGTTAAGGAAATTCCTTGATGTTTACGTGTAATACTTGAGATTTTGCCATCATTATAAAAAAGCGTTTTAAGGAAGAAAAAAAAAACGACGGAGCCAAATTAAGGCGACTGTTTCCGAGGTTGGTTTGTGGATGCTCTTTTTGAAAGGATATTTTTTCTTCCTTTTCTCAAAAGAAGAGAGCGGTCATATTTCCGGTCATAGTCGTGCTACATTGAAACGAAAGTTTTCTTTTACGATAAGTGAGTAGTGGTTTAAGGCATAACATAATTTAAGTATTTTACTGATTGCTATTATTCATATGTTTGCTCTATACGTATAAACAAGTGTGTATGTGTGAATGTAGTGTGCGCTAAGTACTAATGAACAGGAGGAACATTACTAGTTTCCCATTATTGCGATGCAATTTTGTGTCACCATTTTGCGTTTTCTGAGTAATGTAATGGCGGTCCCATTTCTAGCTGCTCTCAAATTTCGCTTTCAAAGAAGTTCTCTTGCATAAAAGTTTTTACTAAAGTGTAGTATGTAATCCATATTGAATTGTAGCCCTACTCTATATGTACTTTTGCGTGTGTTGCATTAACAGAAAATCGTTTGAATGCATTTGAATGAGTTGCTTTTTGTGAGCTAAGAAGAATAGCGGTCTTAATTATCGTTATACGATAACCGTACGTCACGAACATAGACGATCATACATCGGAGTTGCTTTTATGTGTTTGTGTGATATCAACTTACACCGATACTGCTGCAATTTAATGATGAAGATCGTACAACTAGTACACCACAACCTGCATTTTAACAAGGAGGAAGTACACGATTAAATAACATAACTCTACATAAAACTATCGAAAGGTTTTTCGTTTTTCATCATTAGTATTGCATACTATTGCCATCTGCATTTTATCTTTAATGTTTAAGTTGCATTCAATTACACAAACGATTTGTCTTGCTTCCCCTTTTGCGCGATACTGGTTTTTTGATTGATTTCAAAGTTAATTTGTGATACACACAATTAGCGACCGCGAGTATAATGAATTGTGTAGCACTTGTGGTAATTCAAACGTCAGTCAAACTTTAGAGCAGAAAGTAATGCAAAAAAGTATTTGAGCTATAATTAATGTGGAAACATACAAATTAGATTCTAGTTCTGCTAAAGAGAGGTGTAACGGGCGATGCTTAGCGGATGTCAGAGAACAAATATTTACGACATTTAGTGTACGCCAGTGTTATATACAAAAGAAGAAAAACAAAATCATCATCCTTTATCACACGACGGTGAATAAAAAAAACATACATACATAAAATGTTAAAGAACGATATTTTGGCCGAATGAAAATTATGAATTGAAAAAGGGACAGGGAGGGAACACAAACAAAATGCACCAGTTATTAAATTATGAAGTGATGGAAAGAGAGATGTACTAAAGGAAGTTGGAATCAGTTGTTAGTTTCACACAAAAAAAGCGCATTAAAGTTAAGAATTTTATAGATTGTCCCAATGTTTGCTCGTGTCCCATATACACACAGCTAAAAATGCGTGTGTTTGTAAGCGAACAGCAGAAACTTATTTTGTGTATAAAATAATTGTCGTGCGTACATATACATTTTATATATATTAAAAAAACACATACACAGAAAACAAACAGCAAAACGAAGCCAAAAATATCGTCGAGTCGTGGCCAGCAATGAAATATATGGCACACGAACGTGGAAGAATTGAAAACGTGCAAATAGTTGTAATAAACCTAAACAAAAAAAAGAACCCAGAATAGAGCTATTTTAAAACTCATAACATGTTAGAAAGGTAATAACATTAATGGTAAAATGGAGAAGAAAACACCGGTCATAATGAAAAATTTAAACTGATTTAGTTAAACACACACACGCTCACACAACCATACACAATACATATGAAAACAAAACAAAAAAAACATTAGGAGGAAATGCAAAATACATCTTGTAATACGATTCACCGGTACATCTAACTACAACTCTATTGTGAGTACAAAAATGAAAGCAAAGTAGATAAAATAGAGAAGGCAAGAAGTAATATAAACACACAAGAAAAAAAAACGGAAGCAACATGATTTGCTCTGTGTATCGCAATAGTAAAGCAAAAATCACACGAAGAAACGAAATGGAACAAATATTTGCGTAAGGCTCCTAAAACACATAATATGAAAAACAAAACATAAAAACTGAAAAATGAGTTATCACAGAACAAAAGCCACCCGATGGGGTGTGTGTGTGTTTTTTATTGTATTCAGTTTTTTAATGTAAAATCGCTTATAATAATGTGTGTATGTGTGTATATAAGAGAGATAAGCCAAAGCAGAAGAAATATCACAAGCCTTTTGTTTCCATTTCGCTGTGCGGAAGGAGTGACTGCTTGGTGCGACTGAATGGCAAGAATGAATGGATTCGAACCTGTGTGAAAGTGATCGTCAGCAAAATGACATCCCTAACGTTTGAAACAAAAAAAAAACGGGTTTCGGAAAAGTGGACTAAAGGACGGAACGAAAACATTTTATAAATGGTCAATGTGCTCTGTTGTGAATGTGTGCCTCTGAATATTTTTGTTCGGCTATCATTTATCATGTGTTTTTATTTTTCATATGTACGTCTGTGCCTGTGTCGATGGAAACATAATACATCTTCCTCATATATCCCTTCCAACTGCATCCTTACTCTATTTCCCGTTTCCTAAATAAGACGAAAAATAATGCAAAGCATTTGCTTGTATTGGACGTTTTATCTGTACCGTAGTTGTTGTTATTAAACAATTTTACTAACATAAATCTTTTCTCTTCTTTTTCAGGTAATCCATAAGACATGGGCAAAAGAGTGAATTTGAGAGAAGCTGGCTAGAGATGTTTAATGTGTTGTAGAACCATGGCAAACAAGTAGCGATCGCCGATATTGTTGTCAGAGTTATTGCGGTGCTCAGTGGAATAAACAAAAATGCTCTCCATTCTTTTCTAATTCATATTGTTCTGTTTGTTTCTGTTTCTACCACAATCCTTTATTCCTATTCCAATTTCCCACTTCCCAATACAACCATACATCCTCTTTTCTAGGACATTTCATAGAAAACCCATCCAATGCCGCAATGGCAGCAGCCGCAGTAGCAGCAGCATTTGCAACCGTAGCCAATAAGTCCTCATTCGCAACGAATACCACTACGGGCAGCAGCTTCCAAGAGGACGAGGATGATCAGCACCCATTACACCAGCATACAAACCAACCCTGGTTGGTGTGGAAGTATTTAGAAAATAAATATTCCCACACTTATGCTAGTGGAATTGGTAGTACTGTTGGTGAAGTCGGTGCTACAACAGAAGCGGCCTTTTACAAATGCCGCCAGTGTGGCAAGCAGTACCGTACCAAATACACTTGGAAGCGGCACGAGCGAAAAGAGTGTGGCGTTAAGCCCCAGTTCCACTGTGTGCACTGTGATTTTGCTACCAAATATAAACATAATCTTAAAACGCACAACCGCATAAAGCACGGCGAAGAGGAGTGTCCACAGTCGCATAATCTGACGTTTGATATCCAGCCGATATCTTCCGGTGCGGTCCATTTAGTTGGTGACAACAGCAGCGTTAGCAACACCGTCACCAGTTGTAGTAATGTTAGAAGTAACGATGCTCGGAATCTTATCGACAGCGATACTACGACGGTCCCCATACGCATCATCTCAGCGAACGATGATAAAAACATCGACGATCGTGATGGTGGTGCTACTGATGGGGTCGCTGTTAGTATTGTTGAAGATAGTAACCAAGCGATCGTTAGTACAGGTTACGATCTTAGTGCTGCTACTACTAGTACTACCACTGTACCATTTGGGGATGAAAGTAATGATAGCAGTGAGGAAATGTTAGAAGCAGACGCGTTGTCCGAGAATATTAGTGCCTTGTGTGTCGTTAGCAGCAACATAAGTTCGAACAGTAGAAGTTGAATATTCTAAAAACAGTGGAAACTATGGTAAAATTTAGAGATTCTACATATAGTTAGCTCATTCGCATGTTAGGTATATTCATGTTTCATTCTTATCGTTTTGATTTATTTGAGAGTGTTATCACCGGAGCATTAGTTTTAATGCAGGCTTTTGGTGAAATGCGCTATCTAGGACCATTCCTTCAAAGTATTTCATTAGATTCAAACACTTGTCAATATCTAATCAGAGATAATTCCATACATATACTTTCGTAAGTTTGTTAAAGTGCCCGATTTTATTGCGTTGTTTATCTTTTTTTTCCTATTAATGCAACAATGTTTGCTTTTTTATCTATTTTATAATGATTTATTAGCGTGAGAAATTCCGCATTATTTTTTGTTAAATTTGTGTGTGATATCTGAAAATAATTCTTAATTTTCAATGTTTGTTTTCTACTCAATTCAATTGTGCAATTATAGTTTGTATAACACTATTTTTGACTGTTAAGAACTGTTTGAAAGGATAGAAAAGAATGGTTGTAAGGTGAAAAGAAAAAGACCAAACAGGAATTAAATTCTACGAACCAAACTATTGGAATTTTTAAAAACCGAGTGCCAAATAAGTTTGTACTGTTACCAAAGCTACCAACAGTCTTAGCGATATTTAAGAAAAATAGCAAAAATTCTTCATTTATACATGATTCCCCAGTTAATTGTGTGAAAAGTTGTATATTTTTTAATTTTGTTTAGTCCGTAGTATAAGGACTGTCTAATCGCCTAAATGTAAGTAACTAATTGTAAGGCATATGACCAAACTAAGTCATTTGACCAAAAAGGAAAAACACATACAGAAAAGAAACATGAGAAAACCATTGTATTTGGATAGGACAAATGAAATTTGAATGATGGAATAGAAACAGAAAAAAAAGTTTAACTTACTGAATAGAATTATGTGCTTATCTTATTTTTTTTTTCTTTATCTAAGCTGACTTAATGTGCCATTTAGAAAGTGCTTTCGAAAAACTTTACTAATACACTGTTTGCTTACAATTTCAGGTGATGTACATTATTAATTAATTGTTCTGAAAAAAAAAAAACATTTAATGTGTGCAAACACAAAACCAACAAAGCTGTATATATAGTGTACTTTAAGGGCTTTTGCAATGAAGGCAATAACAATAATAGCTATTGAATTCATGGTCTATTTAGCGGTTAAGCAGAGGTGGTATTGGTGAATCCGATCGTCAAACTAAAGGAAGAAGCTTTTTGCATTGTTTTTTTTATCGGTTTTCGGTTTTGTAAGGTATTCTATGATCAACTAATACTTTCTTGTTGTACATTCTGTTTGGTTATCCAACTGTTATTAAACTCTTTTAATTTCATGATAATGCGAGCCATTTATAAATTTTTCGATCGTTTTAAGTTTTTTCTTTCTCACTATTGCTCCTTTGATTTTGTTTGTGTGTTATTGTGATGTACTTAAATTGAGTTTTGCTTTTTTCTCTCTCATTTTTCCTCTTAATATGTTAGATATAATTTAGCTAGAACATTTTTACCCGTAGCATATTATTATCCTTTTCTAATTGATGTTTTCTTTTTTTTTCTTTTACTTTTTTGTACCGTTTTTGTTGCGTGTTTGTGATGTCGATTGTTTTTCCTATGTGTGCGTGTGTTTGTGTGTGATATTTGTTTTGTACGTTGTGTTGTGTGTTACCGTTTTGGCCGCGCCCTGTTGGATTGTTGCCTGTGCCTCTTGGTTGGAATGCTTTGTATTACGCATATCACGCGGATGGGTGTGTGCGTGCGCAGCGGAAGATTTAAGCATCACAAAGCTAGCAGGCTTGACCTGGGACCAGCTAGACGCGCGTCTGTCCGGATCACTATTGAATGCGGCCGGCGGTGCAATGCCACTCGTGACTACGCTGCGCGAGGGTACCAATCCGTTGATATTTCCCCGCGATCCTTCCGTTAGTCCGGTCAACGTGAAAAGCTTCTCCTCGGTATCGTCCTCCTCATCGTCCGGTGGTATCGGGGGTGGCACCAGCAATAACGGTAGCAATAGTGGCATAAATATGCTGAACAACAACAATAATACGACGAGCAACAACAACAACAACAATGATCGAGGTGGTGGTAGCGGTGGCGAAGGTGTCGGCAACAGTGGCAGCAACAGCATGAGCGTCTCGTCGCTGCACTGTGCCGATCTGTGTGCGTTCGCCTGCCCCGACTGTGGCCGTACGTACAAGCTGAAGTCATCGTTGCGCAACCATCAGAAGTGGGAATGCGGCAAGGAGCCCCAGTTCCAGTGTCCTTACTGTATATACCGGGCGAAGCAAAAGATGCACATTGGCCGGCATATGGAGCGGATGCACAAGGAGCGCTACTTCAAGATGGAAGGCGACAAGGTGATAGCGCTAGAGGATCCGGCCAATTTGAAATTGGAGCTCAATCATACGGTTTGAGTGTGTGTATGAGTGCGTTTCGGATGGTGGCCGCGGAGCGAACAACTCGCAGGAACATGTCGCCTGGGAACGTGCGACATGCAAGGTAGGAAAGCTACCCAAGCACCACAACCATTAAACATTTAAGTGACAGAGTACCGCTTGCTGCCGGGACGTGCGGTAAACAGTGAACAAAATGCCATTAACATGTTTGTTTTTGATTCAGCAGGAAAAAAACAGCACCCATTACAAGCGGGAGAGAAAGTTTGTCAGGGATAAAAAGAGGGTGTGTTTGTGGAGTTTGAACTACATCGGAAGCCATAATAACTTTTCACAAAAATTTTACTAATCGATTACAGTTAGGAAGAGAGAGAGCAACAATAGAAGTTTATATATATAGATATATATTTTTTGTAATAATAACGACATAGAACGAATCGTCGATAAACTTCTCGGATATGCGCAACATCTTTGCGAGAGATGTTGTTAATGGAGATGCGTTGCTATCATTGCCATTTTGAAGGGAATGAACAAAACAAACATTCAAATAGGAATAGTAACTGTCGACGGCCATTCCTAAATATGCTGTAGCGTGAAAACATCGCATCCGCAAAGAAGTGGATTCAAGTTGAAATTTGCATTTAGTCATCAGTATACTGTTTGGTTTGATGAACTGTACTCATAAATTCCCTGTCACTGTCTTCCCCTAGCCATATCACGCTTAACCCTTTGGCGTGTGGGTGCTTTGGGGTGTTTTTTTTGGAGGTGCATATGTTTCAGAAAAAGACATATGTTCTGTTTTACGGATAGAAGCATTACACGCGTTATGGCCATCGTGCTAAGGAAACTGTTAATAGACGAACGCATAAATTACTGTGCTTCTTCTGGTTTTTGTTTTTGGCAGAACAGGGATTTGCTCATAATGCACAATACGCTGTAACATTAAACTTTACACCAGTCTTCCAGATAGTGCAAAACTTGAGACAAGCTTTTCTTATTGCAGATAGTAAACGCGGTGGGGATAAAAGACAAAAAAAGCAAATGGAAATAATTCATACGTCGTGTGTAACTACGGGTTAAGTAATTGTAATTATTCAGTTGTGTATACATTTACATTTGTTATCATTGTAAAGAATTCTAATTCTGTGTCAAGAACTAAATCATTCCATAAGCAATTTGATTGATAAACAAAAACGAATACGAAAAGATGAATTAAGAAAATTTTGATAATTCAAGTTGAAAAATTGTAACATGAACCGTTTGAGGTGCGTGCATGTGCGTTAGGACAATATTATTTTTTTATATCGTGTTTAGTTGGTTGGTTATCAGTTTTGACTACTAATAAGCTGCATAGGACAACAATGCACAGGTGGCAAATGGAGATTTCTGATTGTAAAGATATTATCGTGCTCTACCATTTCCATAAAATATAGGATATGAACCAACGAAAGCGATATTACTACAAATACAAAAAAAACATCAATGATACAAACTATTAAAAAGACAAGCATTAAAAAAAGACACAAAGCAGCAGTTACAGTTTGAAAGTTTATAAAACTTTTGGTACCGTTTTCAATTCAATACATTCCCTTTTATCTTGTTGTTGTTAATCTTGTTTCGTTATATCATGTACAAGACAAGACAATCGTTCTATTACAACCATGTCGATATGCTTAGGTTACAAAACAAAAATTTCCGCAAAGAAAAGACATTTTGAAGGTAAATACAGTTGATCGTTTTTTGTTTGAACAAAGCTCTTGAATTCGCTCTTTTTATTCCCTTTGGAAGACGATAGCTTACGAGAAATTTTGTTATGTTGAAGTTTTCGGAACATGCAATATTGAATCAAACCCCTTGCGGGGGTGACAAAGTAAAGTTTTAGCATGAAATCTTGCTTACATATATGTTATCAGTATTTAGTATTCAGTGTAGATATTTTTAAACCTACTTTTACTCATATAGCTCCATAAACCAATGCAACGGGCAATGAAAGCGAACGAAATTAATCGTTGAAATTTTGTTAAAAGAAAATCAATCATTCTACGGAAAACAGTTACGCGACTATAACAAAGGTAATGAAGTTGTACCGGAGTTTTTTTTTAACTGAAGATAATGCATTTACAAAGATATGTTTTTATCATATCAGCAAGCAAAAACGAAAATTCGAGAACTTCATACCCATGTGCACATTGGAAGCATTTTTAAGGTAGTAAAGACGGGGGTCGCTGGTTGTTCATATAGCGACCATAAAAAAATAGTGAAACATGTGGTTTAACATTTCCATCTGTTTTTGCAACACTACAACACACGCAAATTACACTGTCAGCTACACGCACTTTGCTGTAGTCTCGTGCGCTGCGCTGTGATAGGCATTAAATCATATTTAAAGTGGATTTTATGAAATCAGAGTTTGAACGAGAAAAAGAAAAAGAGAGGACAAACATACAAAACTCACACTAGTTCAGATAATTAACACTGTTAGATTTAGTATATCAGAGTGGATGTGCGCGCGCACGCGCCGAGAGATGCACAGGAAGTTTTGTTGAAAATTTGTTACCGTTTTACACAATTTGTTTTTTAAAATAATGTTTACATCTTTTCTCTCGGTACGATAGCGGCAAATTAGCGAGAAAAAAAACCTACAGAAAAACCAGGGCGAGGGAATTTAAAGTTACGAACAATTAATTTATAGTGCGATACAAGTTTTGTTAAGAAAATGAAAGAAACAACGTTTTACCTCAACAATTATGTAATGGAGTAGGCTTATTACCTTATTATCATTCTCTGTTTTTTTTTCTTTGGTTCTGTTTTTATACTTTTCCATCAGCTCTTTATAACTTTGCGCATTAATGAATTCTGTGGCTTAGTTTCACTTTTATATACCTCTTCCTTATGCAATGAGTGAATGAAAATGTTTTTAAACTACAAGAAACAAAAAAAAAACAAAAAAAGCATCAAATTAAACAAAAAAAAAGATGATGAAATGAGAGAAATATCGTAAGAAGTGTCAATAGTTTATTGGAAAGTTTTTATTGATGTAAAAAAAACGATTATAAAACGTAAAAATGAAAGGTTAGTAACAAACGTTTAGAGAAGTGTTAGAAATTTGCAAAAAAAAAACGAAAGTGCAAAAATCTTGAACACAATTGAAAAAAACAAACACCAAGACAAAAACAAAGTAGATAAAGAATTTAAGAACAAACAAGTTCAACGAGGATATGTGAAAACATACGTTAAAATTTAAGCAAAACAAATCAATCTATTTGTGTTTTGTTTGTTTGTGTAAGCCTTTATGTGTATACAGATGTTTCCTACCATATGTGCCTTTTTTCTTTTATTCGTTATTTGCATTGCATAGGTTTTATTTTTTTTTATAGATATCTAAACGTTAGTCTGGATTAAGGGAAAACAAAGGGTTAAAATCTCCTTGCAAAACGTTAAGCATAAGATTGCCGGTCTAAACATTGCAATGTTTAGGAACATTAGTCTACGTTGTGCCACAGAGGATCACAGTAGACATTCAGGTGTCGAACACAGAGCGGTGTGTTAGTGGAAAAGTAAAGCGGAAACAACTATTAAGCAGGAGATTCAGACGCATCGTTATTGAGATTCCAAACCGATTCCCGCACAAAAAAAACAAGAAGGAAAAGCACGTGTTCATTTGGACATAGGAAGGAAGAAAGTATGATATGTGTAAAGGGAGGAGGATGTTGTATGAAAACGTTACGACGCTGCGCGTGTTTCGTTTGTTTGCCATGATATAATAGTTGTGTAAATGTGTAGTTTAGCTGGAACGTTTTGTGGTTTTTGTTTCGCTTTTCGATCTTAAATTCGACCTCTAGGGTAACCGAGACCGATTATCAAGACCGAGCTTTGCCTCATTCCTTTGCTTTACTTCTTACAGTAGAACTACCGGATTGGAGCCTTTCTAAAAAAAATCATTCCATTTTTTATGTTGTTCAAAATTTTCCATTCCAGTTTTGTTGCACACTTACACAATTACCTCTCCGCCAATTATTCATCACTCAGTGAAATCGAAATAATATACGTAGTATTAAGACAACACGCTAAGCCCCCACCCACCCAGAGATATCAACAAAATGCACAAATGTGGCGTAGAAAAGTGCAGTAAAACTTCAAAACAAAGTATAATCAATCGGGGAGCGAAAAAAAGTGAAAGACAGATCGTTATGATGTTACGTAGTGTTAAGTATTTGTAAGAAGCGTTTTATATAGCATCAATGAAAAACAGTAAACCCTCGAAGGGAGAACGATCGTGCCGGAACAAAAAAGAACACACGATAATGTGGTCTGTAGTAAGCAAGCGAAGAGAGTAAAGTAGTTGAAACATACCAGTTCCAAGTGAACAACAATTTCAACTTGTCCCCCTTCAGCCCGTATCAATAGTAATCGCGCTAGATGCGTGTCCTGTTGCAGGTAATGCGTGCAGTTGTGGTTACTTTTATGTCGTTTTGTAACCCATTTTTGCTTGTTTGTTATACTGTCATGTTGCATAAATAAGAAAGCGTTTTATTAAAACTTTGTAATGATTGAAAATTTGCATAAACAGGAGAAAAAAAGCGACGAGTGTGTAAAAAAACGCACAAAGAGCGGTTGTATGCCATAAATAATTATTTTGTTTGTTGTAAATAAAACCATCGGATGAAGAGAGATAAACATAGTAGAAAACAGGGATGAAGAAAAAAGGAAAACAAAAACGCAACAAAAGTCCGGTCGAGAAATGTTTCAAATTTGCACTATAGTTATTAGTAAGACAGATAAAAAAATCAACAAACAAACCATCTCAGGCAGAACAATATAAGGAACAGATGTAAGGGCGTTTGTGATCGATTCTTGATCCTGGTTTGTGCTATTAGTATTGTCATCTGTTTTAACACTCTACGGGTGATAGGACATATTTTCACATATCACGTTCATTTCTCCTCTTGACATTTTCTCGTTTCAATTAAGCGATACACATTATTTAATTTGTTCAAAGTGCGATAAATGCTATAAAAAGGGAACGAATAAAAAAACAATAATTGGCATCTCAAACACTATGCGATTAAGAGGGATCATCAGGCCTTATAAAATGGGATTCATGTTTAGGCGGTTTTCATACAGTTTCTCATATGCGCGGATAATATCTTGTGGAGCAAATTGCGTCTTGTGAATTTATCCTGCAAAACTACAGATAACAACAACAAAATTTCACGAACCATTTACCGTTGAAGAAGCTCAAAAACACACAATGTTATTATTAGCGAAAATTTGATGCGAAAGACAAATATTTAATACAACACTCCTATTATTGTGGTAATCGCGTTGCGATGCGACACAGCGTACTGCAAAAAAAAGGAAAGGGAAAAGTTTTAAAACCCCTGAAACAAAAACATACACATCTGCGTTAACAGTAAAACAAACTAATTCATAAGCGAACGAATGGTAAAGCAATATATTCATGCCTCGTATCGGGCAGCAGAGAAGGGTGCCTCTACTTCATATATATTTTTTCCATCTTACTCTAGTTGGTTGCTTCCAAGGCAATGGTTATCTTTTAAACTCTTATTTACTATTGTATGTTTCATTGTTTTTAGGTACGCGTATTCTGAATACTCATTAATTTAACTAAAAACGGTCGATCGAGGCATGAACAATTGAGCAAAATGCAACACACATACACACCGACATAATTATTTAGGGAAAAGAAACACACACAAAATTTAAATAACAATGTCTTTTTGAAGGTTACAATTTCGCCAGAACAATTCTTCATCACACCATACTTCTATGAGGGCGATAGGGCATCTGAAATGCAAAAAGACGAACCATATCGAAACCACCAGCAAAGCAGAAAAGAATTCGCAAAAGAAAAAGAAAAGTCTTTCACACATATCATTCCATCACAATACAAAAACAGCGCGCCGTTAAAAGCAAACAACGATTACGTTAGGGGGCGTAAATAGCCATAGTAGTTAAAGTAGAAACGAACAGTGAAACGAACGATCGTAACTGACACGATCGTATGTTTTTTTTATATTACTTGTAATACATCATTACCATTTTTTAGGCCGTAAGTTGTTTTATGCATTATAAAAATATAAAAGTAAAATAAAAAAGCATTCAACGTGATGTATAATTTTATATGAATTCAATAAACTTTCTTTCCAGGTACACTTGTCCCCTTCAAGGAAATGGGAAAGAAAAACCGGATCATAAGTTTCATTTAGAACGTCATTTTTATCATCCATCCATTAACTTCATCAGTGACAAAAGTATAGAACATAGACTTTATAATCACAAACACAAACAACAGAACATTGGGTACGATACTGTCACAACAAGGACTTAACGTTACCGTACGAAATTCCAATCCATTTTTAAACATCAAACCCATCCTTTCCTTACTCCTTTTGTAACAATCCAATGATATCTTCTTCCACATTTGACACAGAGCTAAAGGCACTTCTCTTAATTCCTTTTATTAACATATTTCTTTTCTCTCTTTTCAGGTACGGCAGACGGCGGATCTTTATCAGCAGAGATGTCAGTGCAAAATAGAAATGGGGTGCAACAAACCTGCTAACTTAAAGGAGATCAGGGTGTTGTGCATACAGCGCGATTGGTTTACAATGTGTGCCAGTAACACATTCATTACTGCTTCCCAATCGAATGTCAAGGTTGTGAGAATAACGGCAGCAACAGTGATTGTGAATGAAAAAAAAAACTGGGTGATCTCTGGATTCGAAGGAGTGTCCCTGGCAATTCGTTTCCATTCCTGTTGTTACTATGCGTTCATACCTTGATTGCGATATGAAGAGCGTTAATGATGGATGATCACAATATCATCAACGTGTTGTAAAAAGGCACACAATGTATACCAATCATTTCACCGCCCCTTTAGCAGCGTAACAGGGAAAAACATTCTTCGGACGAAGTAATTCGTTAGAGATATGATTTTGAAGGTAAACGGAAACATACACGAAACCCCCTCGACACGTCGACGGAGAAGGGATAATGATTTTAACACAAGCTCCACTGCCTTCCGAATTAACCTCAACAACACTATTACTAGCGAGTGATGGTTTATCTACTATATATGGTGGCTGCAATTAACACATCTGTCCAGTAGAGGATGCCGTAATTGATGCTAACAATTAGTTTGAAAAATAAAACAAAAAAACCCCAACACAAATTGTAGGTTTCTCGGTTTTTTGTTGCTGGACCAGCAAGAAACTAGGGAAATGTTACGGTTTACACACTGCTTACCTCTAGCTCGATTTGTTTTACTAACACCGACTCATATTGGAATGTGGTTAGCCAAAAAAAAAAATCAACGAAAATGGTAATACTGTTCAAATTTAGCGTTTGTTGGGAATTATATAAGGGTTGAAAAAAAAAAGATCCTCATGAGTTAAGGAAAAAAAAGTATAAAATTTCACCAAATTCGAACAGGGGCAAAGTGTGATCGTGTTTGATCATATCAATCAAATTCCATTCCAAAAAACATTACATACGGTTGCGCAAGTCTAGAGTCGCTTTCTTCCTTGCTCGCATCTAATTACATCAATGCAGTTCCGTTTGCACTGAAAACATTTCAACATCTGCGAAAGAGAGAGACTGGTGTGTCCTATTTGTAGCAGAAAAATCCTTTCCATTATCGGGTGTTATTTTTACTCTACTTATCATATTCATGTTTCATGTTGTGCACATTCTGTATGTTTTTTGTGTGTGTATTAAGTCTACGACAATCAATTTATGTTTTTTTTGTGAGTGTGTGATCATTAATTTATTGTTTTCCGTGTTTTTGTTTTGCCCACCTTGTGTATGATCAATTTGTTTTGTGTTTTTTTCTTCTTCGATTGGTAAAATTGTTTACACCATATTTGAGTGGTTTAACCATTTTTAGGCTTATGTTGGTTTTTTTTTCTCTGTCTTGTTTTTGTGCTGAAATTAGTCATTTAAGTGAATGCGTACTAATTATAATAATTGTAGTAAAATCAACTTATACATATTAAAAATATATATACATAGTATTATTGGCACTAACGGCAACTAACCATAACATTTTCTCTCTTTCTCTCTCTCTGTTTCTCTTTTCTCTTCCTTATTTATCTCTACCGAAACCGTGTTAACGCACTTCCCGGTGGACATTTATCTTCGATTTGTGTATGAACTGATATAACACATGTATTTACCGTATGGTTTCTTCGTCGGCACAAACAAACAACGAAACAACAACAAAATCATCAAAATTAAATAATATTTAATATGTTGTTGAAAATGAAAAAAAACACACACACACGCGATCCCGCGGATATATATACAAACACAAACAACTAACAAACGAATTGACTAATCCGCATAATGGTTACAAAATTGTAACTACGTATTGATATTGATATACGATTAACATGCACTTATAAAACGTTTCTAAATAATGTGTTACTTGCGATCCGTACTAATCATTCGATCATGATATTCCCTTTTGATGCTGTGCGTGTGTGTGTGTGCGCGTTTGTATTTGTACGTCATTATTAATGCAGAAGACCCAGAGGACAGTAGCTCACTTGGTGGTGGTATTACCAAAATCAAACTGGAAAACTTCTGGCACGACAATGATCTGATCGCGTTTGCTGAACCAGTACCAAACCATGGAACGGCTGGAACGATCGTAACGAAACCTGCACGAAATATTACCACCACCAACGCAACCACCATTCCGGCCTGGCGCTGCAAAACATCAAAGTCAACCACAAAGATAGCTCTTGCCCCGATGGTAACCACGGTCGGTCGCATGATGGTGGCCAAAAAGTCATCCCCTTCGGGTGGTGGCGGCAGTATGGTTGCGTTCATGAAGCCATTGAAATCAACCGGCAACGTGATCCTCACGTCCGCCGGCTCACTGATGGCAACGACAATGTCCGGCGGTACGATCGGCGGTGGTGGTGGCGGCGGAAGTGCCAGCAGCAATGGTAGCGCTAGTTCGATGGGCAGCCGCAAGGAGGACAAGATCATGTTTCAGCACGAAAACGATGCAAAGCCGTGGAAGTGTAAGAGCTGCGGCCGGAACTACAAATGGAAGAATAGCCTGAAGTGTCACATCAAGAACGAATGTGGCGTGCCGCCGAAATACTTCTGCGAGCGCATGTGTGGCTACAAGACGCATATACACAGCAACCTGAAGCGCCATCTTAACTCGAAGTTCTGCAAACCCAACTGAGAGCTGGTGCTGGCGGCGACCGCGACGACGACGTCCGGTTCCGGCGGTACTGCCGTTGCCTCCACCTCGTCGTCAACGTCGACGTCCTCTTCGTCCTCCGTCTCCTCGTACGCTCCTTGCTCAGCCACGTTTATCAGTAGTAGTGTTAGCAGCACTGGCACCACCGTGGCGGATACATCTGCTGCGGAGGAGATTACGCTCGTGTCACCGATCGGTTCGTCCGGTACAAGAACTGCGACCATTCTTGTGGCACCCGCTGCCATCACGGAAGTGGAGGTCGAAACGGAAGATCATGATGAAACGCAATCACCACGGACGAGACTCTCGCGCAGACGTATCCGCCGTGTGGTAGCGGGCACGGGTATTGGTGGTGGACAACGTGCACACATAATTTACTACTAAACGGTTCACAGTGTACTTGCGCTTAACACCCTACATTGGAAAGGTCAACAATTCGAAACGGTCCGATTATTACAAATAATTTGCCCGTAAAACAGTGAGGGGTGGGTGATGTGGTTTTTACATGTTACACGAGCAACGTTGTAACTGTTTATCTTAAAAAAAAAACAAACAGAAGAAACAGAAAAAACACCTTAACTAATGGTTTTGGGTTGTTTTTCTTAATTAGCTTTGATTTGACTACACAATCACATAATTTTGTGGCGAGCCGAAGCAACATGTGTGACGGAGAGGCAAAAGGGACACAAAGGTTGATTAGCATTATTTGAATACGTTTAATTTAGCTCAATATATTTTTTGCCCTATTTATTCTACTAGGACTAGTGTTTGTAAACGCAGCAAGGGTTTTTTTTGTCTAGTATTGTAATGTATATTGTGGGCGCGAAGAAGGACGAACACAAATAAGCAAGAAGAAGAAAGGGAAAAAAAGCAAAGCAAATTGATACCACCGCTGTGCTGTGTATTGATAATAGAGGCTTTTACTATCCCCCCTTAAGGTATTGATTTAGTTTGCTTATTTATTTCAGATTTATTTGCTCCGTTAATTTTCGAACAATTGTACAATTTTGCTTTTCTTTTTTGTTTGGTTAAAATGTTTAGACGACAGAGAGAGAGAGAGAGAGAGGAAAAAATATTGCTCAATCCGATAGAATTGGATTCGCGTTTTTTGTTCATTTGTTTAATTCTTATGGCTGGGATAATTTAAATGAAAAAAAAATAGAGTTTAGTTTTTAATTTATCATACCGCAAAAAAAAAGATGAAAAATGCAGCAATTTCCTTACTGAAAAAAAGGCATTGGTTTTTGCAAAGTAAATTTTGCAGGATGTACTTTTTAGATTGATAAGTTATCCTGCAAGAATCGGATGTGCAATCAGGCAGTAGTTGGAAGTCGGATTGATGAAACCCTTCCCCATTCACAAGTGAACGCCATTAACGGTTTGCCATTACTCGAAGACTTTTACACTTACATTGCATTGTAACGTTGCATACAAAGAACAAACCAAAAGAGGGAACGGAAAACCTTTACCCCATTTTTCCAGTTCGTGCCATACACTGGGTGGTGACTGTAGTCAAAACATGGAACGTAATATATAAATGTAGATTTCTAATATATGTTTGTTTTATCAACCAAAAACAAAGTTGACTAAGTAAAGGCTGAGAGAGAGAGAGATAGAGAGAGGGTTTGCTAATTGCAAAAAGCTATAAACAGTTTTACTAACTTATCTAGTCGGATGTACTTAACTTTATGATGTAATTATAGTACTTTTTTTTGTTTGTTTCTTCGTACGGTAGGAGCAGAAGGTCGGTTCTATTTTTCTTTAAGTGATTTAGTTGTGTATTCTCTTCGCGCCCGCGGTTTTTTAGTTTTTTTTTANTGCATACAAAGAACAAACCAAAAGAGGGAACGGAAAACCTTTACCCCATTTTTCCAGTTCGTGCCATACACTGGGTGGTGACTGTAGTCAAAACATGGAACGTAATATATAAATGTAGATTTCTAATATATGTTTGTTTTATCAACCAAAAACAAAGTTGACTAAGTAAAGGCTGAGAGATAGAGAGAGATAGAGAGAGGGTTTGCTAATTGCAAAAAGCTATAAACAGTTTTACTAACTTATCTAGTCGGATGTACTTAACTTTATGATGTAATTATAGTACTTTTTTTTGTTTGTTTCTTCGTACGGTAGGAGCAGAAGGTCGGTTCTATTTTTCTTTAAGTGATTTAGTTGTGTATTCTCTTCGCGCCCGCGGTTTTTTAGTTTGTTTATCATTTTGTTGAACGTCTACCATAAGTGAAAATGAAACACATTCCCAGTAACTACACATTCCGGCAAACCGAAACAGAAAGAGCAGTGTAAATATCTGCGAAGCAAAAGCGTTGGATAACGTTTCTCCAACTTTATTCCATTT
Organism: Anopheles longipalpis; assembly: GCA_016170015.1. Classification (NCBI taxonomy): domain Eukaryota; kingdom Metazoa; phylum Arthropoda; class Insecta; order Diptera; family Culicidae; genus Anopheles; species Anopheles longipalpis. Next base: position 24,353,325 of record CM028106.1, read on the forward strand.
CTCACCCCATATGAAGTGTGGTGTATTCTGTATTATAGTGCATAAGAGTATGATAGAGTACGATAGTAATGCAGCAAAGCAGCTAGAATGGAGACAATTTTTTTCCTGCAAAAAAAAAAACAAACTTGTTGTAGACCAAAAATTTGAACAAATATATGAAGGTACGCATGCAGCACGAACAAGAGCAAGAGCAGGAGCAGATTGGAATGAGTAAGACAAATTGTTTGCATAGAATAATATGTAACGTTTCCGATTTCCGAACGATAAGGTGTGTGGTCTATTGATGAATAATTGAAAACAAATGGTATAGAAAAATAGGGTAATTAGGCCACGTCAATATTTCATTTGTTTTTTCATAACACGGATTGTAATATGCAAGAAGAGGTTGTCTGACGCGAAGATACACCTCTATCGTAGTTGAAACTTTCTTTCGTGAGTAATACAAGACAGAACAATACATCCGCATGGGAAAACAATGTAACGCTACATCACAGCAGCGAAGAAAAAACAAACAAACAAACAGCTTAGATATATCAAACATTCCACTGTAAACATGGAAGAAAACATTCCGTACACCTGTACATCACACAAAAACACAAAATGCAAGGTAATATTAAATGGTAAAAATACACATATATTGAAATAAGAACTATTTATCAGCTGCCTGAAATGGGAAAATCGAAGATAGAAAAAAAAACAAAGAACAAAAAAAGCATGTTGGGGTGAGAGCAATAAAATGGCATCGTAGTGTAAAACAGCAAAAGAAAACAAACATATAAAAACACACACACATACAAAAGAATGGAGGGAAAAATAATATGTTCAGTTTGCTGAAGTTAATGAAAAAGAAAAACATAGAACTGATAAATAGAGAAACGGTAACTGTGCGATGCGAAAAGGATATAAAACAAATAAAGTAAAGCACAGTGCAGTGTTTGCATTTCATTTTGCGCAAATAAGCAACTGTCTCGTATAATTAAACGTTTAAACTGTGTTGATCGATATATTATTGCTAACTAACAGTATGGGAAAGTAACGCACATATATAAGGTAAAATGGTAAACAAAAACTTATTGCTGTATTAAATCCACATTTGTGTTTCGTAATTGTTGTGAAAAGAAGAAAAAAGAAAAAAAGAAATTATGAATGTTTATTCAATTTTATTAACATGTTTCATTTTCATTTTAGGTCACCGAACGGTGCTGGACAGAATAGATGTTTGATGAGCCGTAAATGAGTGGCCTCGGTACTTGGAAAACTGGATTTTTCTGTTTTGTTGCAATATATATAAAATTTAACAACGCATGCTGTTTACACCCGTGTATGGACAAATGCTAATGAAAACCCCAAATGAGAGAGAGAGAGAGAGAATGAAACAAAGCATACAAGAGCCAACGTATTGATCTACGCTAGATACGCATAAAATATGCAACACATTGCCACAGTCGCAATAGTGTCAGAAGAAAGTTGCACAGGAAATAATGAGACGGATAACCTTTGTATTATAGAGATTGCTGTATCGTTGTATTGGTTGTAGAATTCCTTAATAAAAATACATTCGTCCTGTTTTGTTCTTATTTTCTATACAATCGACACCGGTACACACATAGGAAGCAATTTGTGCGTCTGCAGTTCATTTATTTGATATGATTTCATAATTCGTTAGCAAGCTATTAACAAACAGTTTGGCAAACATTCAGATTAGCAGATTCAGTTAAAAAAGCAACTAAAAAGTAGTAACAGAACAATGTGTTACAAAAAGCTTAATAGAAACAGTGCAATGTGTGAGTAGAAATATTCACAAATAGAGAATTAAAAAACATTCAAAAGATCAATCAACATACGCTGATAGTACAGAACAGAAAAGTTAAGGTAATTTGATGTTTTAGTAGGGATATAAAATACAAATATGTCAGGTATTTTGTTGGTACGGGCTGCGAATATCTTTAAACACTGCTCAGTTTATCAATGATTATACCGTGTACTTGTGTGTACTTTACGTGGTACGAACGAGCGAATATGTGTGTGAAATGTTAAATTTCATCACAATTGCGCTTTCGTTTTTCCTTTCTTACTTTTGTTTTCCAACTTACTATACACATTAGCTTTATTGGGGGGAAAAGTTGAAGCAAACTTGAAGCTGCTTTAAAGTTTAATAACTTAGAGAGAGATACAATGAAAAAGAGCGTTGCAACACAAATCAAACATTCCATTCACCCTGCTATATATTCATCTCAAAATCACTACCAAGCGCGCACACACACATTTTGTCCTTTTATCTATATATTATATCTTTTATGCAAATCTCTCTATGCAAATCATCGCATTTTCTGCTCTCATTGCAATCTACACGCAACTTAAATGGTGGTGGCAAGATGTGGTTTTCCCTATTTACCTACTATAAAATAACTTTACTTTTGCGGGGGTACATCCCATCCAAGTTAATCGTGCTAAAAGGCGATCTTCTCCATCTGTATTACCGATAAGTTTTTATGTGTTTTCTTTTTTTTTTGCTGTTTGGTTTACATTTCAGTTTTTGTTTTCTCTTTCTCTCTTAAATCCTGCTATAAATGTATTTGTTTGTGTTTTATATATGTGTATGTGTCTGTATCTGTGTGCGTGTGTGCGTGTGTGTGGGAGGATTAAAAAGGCGCAAGGTTTTTAGAAAGACCTTGGTGTTCAGGGGAGGGAAGGATGTAATAGAAGGAACTGCTCTTTTTAAACACAAAATTGTGATAAAACCCCATCAATATTGGAAGCGCGCGTGTATTTCCCTTTATGCGTGGATGCGTTAAAAACATACACGTGGCTTTTTATGTTTTAGCAATTTGTTCCTTTTGCTGCAAGCTCTCGTCGGTTCCTTAAACTTTTATAACGCGCACCCGAAGCATAACGAACATATTTCACCTTCATGTTGCATTAGTCACATGATCAATGGCACAGCAGAGAGGTGTATACATGCACACGTTTAACTATTGCAGTACATATTCGTTGAAAGACAAACTGGACATAATATAAATATAAACGATAGATAAGGCGCGCCCTCACACACCTAACATCATAATAAGGCGATGTACAACTTATGCGTTAATTAAACAAAAAAAAAAACAATATTATGTGTAAGAACATAACAGTAGACTCTATACCTTCCCGTGTGGTCGGGTATCTGTCTGTCTGTGCACCGGTTTGGCAGAATTAGTTTTTTTTCTTCTATTTCTAAATCCTGTTTTGCGTAGTGTGTACGCCTTGAAGCTTTTGCGTACAAAAACGCAAAATTAAAAAAATGTCTGTGTGCATATGTACCTTCTTTTATGTGTGCTTATTTGTTCTGTTTTTGTTCCCTTCTTTTTGCTAATCACGTGTATCTATGGTGTTCTTTTTAAGTATTAAAAATGTTAGCTTTAGGAACTCAAAATCATAACTCTCTAGCAAAAGTTACACTAAACGTGGCCATATCATTTAAGACGCAAATGATCCATTTACGATGAAGTGGTTTCGTTTCGAATCAAATTTTTCTTAATGCTCTGTTTCTCAAACAATGGAAGAAGTATTTTCGATTACAAAAAAAACAATCACCAAAAATACTAATAATATTAACAAATGCAATCTTTTTAGTTCAAAATTAAAGAGAATAAGAAAATTGATAAGCAAATGCTAAAAAAAAGAAGTAAAACAAAGAAGGGAATTACTAATTGAACTGTGTAAACAACTGCTTTGATTGAAAACTCATCAATAGTGAAGAAAAGAAAAAAAAGAAATCATTTTAAAGCAGAAAAGATCATGTGTGTCATGAAAAATATACAAAAAAAAACATTTTAAAAACAGCCAGGCACAAAGAGATAGAGGAGAGAAATAGAGGAAGAGATAAAATGAAACAAAACAAATCATTTAATGGTTCAAAACACAAACACATTAAACTTCAAACATTAATTACTTTTTACGCAATTGCCAATATGCCACTACCACTACGGGATAAGGGATAAAATTAAAAAAAAACAACAACAAAATCAAAATGTTTAAACGTCGGTAGAAATTGTTTGACCCTAAACCATAACTCTACTTGTTCAGTTTCTGTACCCGTAGGTGAAGCCGGTGACATCGATGGAGGCCGCCCGTTAGTTGGTGGTGCGGAGGGAGCAGCAGCAGCAGCAGCAGCACCGGATGAAGATGATGAACCTGGGAACGAGCCCGGTCATGATGAGGGAGCTGCTGCCACTGTATTAGCAAATGCTGCTGCATCCGGCAACCTCGGAAGTGGCAGTAGTAGCGTTGGTACAATCACGACCATTGCTAACAGTGGCATGGCGGGCAATAGTGTGGTTGATAGCAAGGGTGCACTGATACAGGGCTGTACCGGCAGCAGTAGTAGTGCGAGTAGTAGTAGCAGCACCAGCAGCAACAGTAGCAGCGCCAGCAACAGCAACAGTAGCCACAGTTGTGCTGGTGTCGGTAGTGTCAGCGCCACCGGGAATAGTGATGCTGCGGCAGCAGCAATAGCCATGGCGCTGAATCAGCAGCAACCCGCTAACATATCGGTCGGATCGTCGGCAGCGGCCGCCGCAGCAGCGGTAGTCGCTTTCGTTGGTGGACCACTGATGGCCGAATACATCAAGAGCGATGTAGGTGTAACGTTTCCCTTATCTGCTACGCAACCATCACCACCGATCGGTAGCAGCGGCGGCGGTGGTGGTGTGGATGCGGGCGAAGGATCATCCCACAAACAGCAGCAGCTAGTGTCATCGCTGAAGCTTCAATCTCAAACGCAACCCTTGGCGCTGCAACACCATCAGCAGCAGTCGCAAACGGCGGCTTTGCCATTGCTGTCACCGAAATCCCCACCGATCGATGAGCAACCGTGCGATCTGCGCATGCTAACGCCGGCCACCTATCTGCGCGAGTTTGCCAGCAGCGTCAAACCGGAATCGTTTGCGGCGGCTGCAGCGACAGCGATCAAGCTGGCCGCAACGGCTAACACGGGCAGTGCGAGTACGACCGCCGCATTGCCCATGCCGATGTTTAAGGGCATCAGCATGACGACGCCTCCGCCACCGCCGATGGCAATGCCGTCACCGATCGTCGGCGGTACCTATTCCTGTACGCGGTGCGGCAACTCGTACGCCCGGCCGCACAGCCTTAACAGACACATCCGGTTCGAGTGTGGCGTCGAGCCAAAGTTCGAATGTCCCGTGTGTCACAAAAAGTCGAAGCACAAGCACAACCTTGTGCTGCATATGCGCACCCATCAGCATCGATGATTGAGCGTGGTGATGCTGTGATGCATTCTGTACAAGCGGGAAAGTTGATGTCTGTGCGGGTGGGTGGGTTGGTTTAGGGAAACGTTTTGAGGTCACATGTCGCAAATCCCGGATTTCCCGTTTGGAAAAACGCTTAATCGTGAAGGGAGAACGTTTATCGAACGTTTTTTTTTTGCAGCTCGGATGGAATTGTATTCCTATCAGCCTAATTCCACTAAACACCTGGAGTGTAATATGGGCGAATACGTAGAATATCAGGGTGGAAGCATTGGAAGATGGAAGCGCAAAAACAAAAACAAAGCTAGCAATTTTCCGAGGGCGAAAAGTGGCGAAACAACCCAATAATGTTATAAGTGTTAAATTTTTCCTATTCTCCCTGCGCGCGACCCTTACTTTCCATCTTGTTTTTTTTTCCTCCCACGACCCTCTTATCTATTTGCTGCGCAACCGTTGTTACCATTATCTAACGTTGTATATTTTAGTTGCTTTACTTATTTTATTTCATCCCCTTTTTTATTATTATTATTATTATTACCATCTAAATTAACGTAACATGAAATTGTTTGTAGTCAGAAATAACCAAAACCAACATATCCATTCTGGTGTCAGGAAAGGTTCACAGCACACAAACACACACGAAACACGGACAAAAAAGAGAAGCCAGATGTGTAACACATTGGAAAATACCCGTTTTTTTTCTTGTGTGTTTGTGAACCGACAGACAGCTATGGATATCTTTGTCTTCGTGTTTATAGTCAGATTCGCAAGTGGATTAAAAATCACATTATAATGAAGTAACACAATCCTAGCTGGATGTAAAATTGAACTAATCAAATTGGATTGACAAAGAGAGTTGAAAACTATTGAACTGTGTGCGTATATGAAGGAAATAGTGTGTATCGCTCTACCGGGGCTCATGTGCCAAGCAGCTGAGCATCGTTAGAACATGCGACACGATCGTACGTTAGGTGTAAGAGGGAAGAAGCGAGAGAGGAATAGGTAGTATACTGCAGGGCAGTGAAGTAACAGTAACAAGTAACAAAATTTGGATTAGAAGTGAACAGAGTTTAGTTTACATGCGATCGTATGTATCGTGTATCGTGTAAAGTAGTATCAAAAGTGAAAATTTAAACTTGAGTGATTGGGACGAGCTGCTTTTTTTGTTGCTTTTTAAATACTGGTACTAAGTACACACAAACACACCAAAATTAAGGCGCATCTTTCATGAACTTAACCGTGCAATATAAGGCGAACATTAATAGGCATCCAGATTTGCCGAAACAATCAACAAAATAGTGTGACAAAAGTGTGATGGCGAAAATGAAGCGAATAGCGCCACAGCAGATTAATTACGCTACTAGTAACAGTACAGCAGGGGGTTTAACATATATAAATATATGCATTATTTTTAGGTGGGTCAGTTACTTAACATTCTTATTTTACGGTTTTCTTAAACAGGTCTAGTGAATTTGCTTTTTCCTTATTTTTTTTTGCCGCCATATGTACACTGTGTAACACAGTACTAGTTTCGAATATCATTGTTTCGTTAAAATAGTTAAACGTTTTCTTTTCAATAATACGCTTTCACATCATTCTTGAGCTTTTTTGTTTTGCAAGCACAAACCGTAATGAATTATTCGCAAAATTCGTAAAGTCAATGGATAAAAGCGTTTTTTTTTTGGTTTTCAAATTGTTTGAACTTTTTTCTACTTCTCCACATTAAAACTGTGAATTATATTTGATAAAACTATACTGAAATAATTGTTACCTTCACTCCCTCCCTCCCTCCTACAAACACATGCACGCGTTACGCGACATGCAAAATAATGCCCAAACGGGCAAATAAGCTAACGAATTCGAGTCATTGTTTTTAAAATATACGAGTAAGAGTTTTCTGTTTTCCCCCCAAGAGCAAAAAAAAAAATTCTAAATCAGTTCTTTATCAGATGCCATTCGGGCAAAACCGAGCAGATATGCGCGTTGAAAACGAATATGCAAGTGAAAAAGATTTTTTGGGCAAAGGATTTTTACTTCTTCCAGTTTTTGGTTCTTTCCGTTTTGTTGTTTTTTTTACTATTATTAATCATGCGTAGCGTATTAATGATAAAACCACAAGTAAAACAACAAGGGCGCGAGCCAAGCTCGCATTTACCAATAATCTTGTGAGGTGATCAGTGAAACTACGGCTAGATTGTTAATGCAAAGCAAAGTAAGAACATACATACCCCCCTACACACACCCCCAACATAGTTCACCACGTGTGGTGGCAAAGGATGATTAATTTGGATCACTGTTAATCTCGTTTGCACAATAACTGGGTTACCGGAGAGTAATAGTACAGGAAGAACGATAACATAGATACAGATAAACGATACGATAACTACACAGCATAAAACACGCGCACTTACACCAATAATCAAGATGATTAGATTAGAAAGCGTAATTAGGAACGGGTTAACAATATTAAACATAGTCCCTATAACGCGGGTATAGGACGAGAGGCAGGGCTTTATTACCGAAACTACGGAAACCGTAGATGTGTGTGTGTGGTACAGATTATTTAAAACCAGCTTCCGTTTTGTTTTGATTTTGTGACAATTGGATCGAATCGGTATTGTGTTTCGCGAGTGATACTAGACGTAGACTGTGTTATATAGTCTGAGTTGATGAGAGCGCGCGTGTGTGTGGAAATGGATAAGGATATTTATTGAATGTACACGGGCACAATTGCTTCGGTAAGAGGATTCGTAATGGATTGCCGCGTTCCAAGAACCAAGGAAAATTCCCATTATGATGAATCACTCGGCGGAAATTTACTTTCCGTCCCGGAGCGAATCAGAAATGCCGCATGTGATTTTGAACATTGCAGTGCAATAATGAAGATGTAAGATGTAATGTAAGCGAAACACAAAAGCAGGGGGAGACAGGATTAGAACAAAAAACTATGTATTTCCATCATACATCAGGATGTAGCTTGGTTGATTCTTAGTCTGTTTTTTTTAAATTTTCTTCTCATTTGTTTCCTTTGTTGAACGCCAAATCACTTTATTTTTGTTAAAATATTTGAGTTTTAAAATTTCAAAATACGTTTATTATGTGTGTTTAGCTTACCTTATTATCACCTGTTGCAATTTTATTTCTTAATGTCCCAAGAGTTTTTTTTTCTCCCAACCGAATAGAAGTCTTTCGTACAGTAAAAGAAAAAGAAACAGAAACATGGTTACCATTTGCTAGCGCTTTATATTCTGGTGGGAAGGACACAACACAAACACAATTATGTTGGATTCGAATGGAATTCTAAAGTATCCGGGAGCGGGTCCTACTAATTGAGCGAAATGTAGTGTTTAAGAGCTGTTAGATAACATAACGAAATGAAGGAATGATAGCTTATGCATTTATTGAATGAAAAGCATAGGCCCTATTTAGTGGTAAATAAGCAGGAAGATCCGAATGAAAGGGATGATGCCGTTGAAAGATGGTGAAAAAAGGAAAAAAACTGAAAATAATTGGATTGTGATATTTGCAAAAGAATATAGTCGTTCTTTATTTAATTTTTTTTTTCGAGAGAGAGAGAGAGATAGAGTTTGTATGCGAATGTGGGTGTAAGGTTAACTTCAGTGTGTGTGTGCGCGCGCGCGTATGTGTGAAGGAATACTTTAAATTACACACACGATAAGCTTAGAATTAGACCCGATCGCCAATAATTTAATTCGCATGTTTGTAATGAAAGAGGTCAGAGGTTTAGGAGTGGAAGTGATCTTTAATGGGTGAGGTATACACGGTTGGGATACATATATAATATATTATTAACTCGCATAATACTTACTAGCAAAAAACGAAAAAAACGAAACAGTCGACACCTAATTGTTGTAGATACGACATTAAAACGATCCGCACGATCTTTACATCCGTGTGTATGTGTACTAATGACTTCGATTAGTTGTAAATAGAGGGCAATCAGCAATCATTGTTTCCCGGCAGTAGAAATGGCGGTTTGTGTATTAAGAAGAAAAGTACACACAAAAGCGCTTTGCCACGAACGGGGGGGAACAAAACATCTGGACGTTCCCAATCCTAGTTCTCAACATAGAACCACAAAAATGTTTGAAAATGACAAAAAATTCGGTACAAAATTCGAACTTCTTATATGGTGTTTTGGGGGGTTCTCTTACCATCACTACCCTCACAGGGACAGGATTCTGCTTCCACCAGGCATAACACATACACACCACTAGACAAACCATAGATAGATCACACTTCAATGACCACGGAATGGCCGCACACGTTCTCGCCAGAACGTCCTGTAAGACTATCGCAAAACTTCATGGCAGTTACTTAAAACACGAACTACACGAACTACCGTGCAAATTGTGATGCAAAACGAAATGCTTTCGTCCAAATCCGCTTGTCCAAAACAATCGATCTTTGGGCGGCATTTTGTTGCTTGCATGAAAGATATGGAGTGTAACGATTTTGTTAGTTTATTTTACTCTTTGTATGCAGGTATTGTTTTTTAACATTTATGCTGGAAAGTATAAATCGTGTGTGAGAACTTTAGAAATCGATGCTACCGATGCAAACACAATGCTGAATTACGAAACGATACGCAACAAGAATTCTTACCGTTCGGTTATAACAAGAGAAAAAAAAACTGAAAAGAAGTTAATATAGAACAACAAAAAGAGCAAACAAGTGTAAGAAGGTTAAAAATGGATGAAAAATAATTGCGCTGTGAATGGAAATATTGATGTGATTTTTTGTGATCGTTATTGTTATTACGAAAAAAAAACCTAAAAAAATAATGAAAAACAAACGTGAAACACAGGAGCTTGGCGTAGGCTCGAAGGAATCATAAGGATAAATTATATATGTATAGAGCAGGGGAAGAGAACAAAATCATTGCCGAAATGTGTGAGCTTGAACGTTTAGTCGAATCTGTAAAAAAATGTGTATAAAACATACACGAAAACGAATATATCTATATATGTATATATATACACACACACACATGTGGAAGTATATTTTGAGCATGTCGCAAAACAAAAAACAAGCATATCTAAAAGAAAAGATATTGCACAAGAAAGCATAACAAGCAAACAAAACAGAGTTAAGAGTGTAGAGTAGGAAAAACAAAACAAAACTGTTTGAAAAGAAGAGGAAACAACGAACGATTTAATTGTTCGATTGCACTTCCACAACAGCTTCAGTGTGTTTGTGATGATCGTTGTGCGTTTTTGTGAATCGAACAAAAAAAGGCCCCAGTTTTGTTGTGTTTGTCAACTTTAATTTCACCACAATCCATATTTCCCGTCGAATCTTATGACAATTGCATTCGGAATAGCAGAATAATTCTAAAAGCGAAACTTGTTTTACTCACCCCCAAAAAAAGGGTGAAAGCATTTTAATGGTTGGAAGTAGTGGCGCTTTTGACGCGTAAAGAGAATTGTATCGATTGGCCTAGAAGGTGTAGTAGTCAAGGGAACGCTCGCTTCTGTGGCGGTTAAATGTTGCGTTTAGTAACCAATATGTGTCAGAACTGGTGTGTATGATGTTGCGTTGGAAGGAAACTAATCTTACACTAGGAACAAAAAAACGAAACTATATCAACTGTGGTTGGGTTTTTGCATGCATTGCCTGGGACGAGAGGGACACGTTTACTTAAATCAGCAGACATAGTAACGCCATTGTACACAAAACAAAAGAAAACCAACGAATTGGATCTCCTTAAAGACTGTCGTGCAAAGAACGACAGATCGCTAAATGTTAAAGCAAATGGTCCAACTCACGGGATCCGTATGGGTGTTACACGAATAACAGATAAGTTGCACCTAGTTGGACCTAGTTGGATCTAGTTGTTTGGGGGGGTGGGGAAGAGGGAAGTATAAATAGATTTCATGCAGAATATCTACTAGTGAACCGTAAGTTACCGAAAAAGAAAAGGATAATAATTCAGTACTAATATTTATCCTTTTACTTCTGTGTTATCTGTTATCTGCCGTAAAGGAATGGGGAAATGAATTATAGCGATATAACCGCTACCCGCCAATAGGAAAGTTACCATGCAGCGAAATTTAAGTGTTTTTTTTGTTGTTGTTGTAGTCCAGTGTACTTGTGAAACGAAATACACACAAAAGTTACCACAAAGACGAGGATATATGAAGCAAGTCGGCCATATGTGTTTTTTTTCTTCTCTATTCTTCTCTTTTGGGTGTCAGGACTTTTGGGGTGCCATTTGCCACCGAAGTTGAATAATGTGCAAGTTTTGTGTACACGGGCAAATAAATAAGAAGAAAAAAATGTTAAGAACAAAAAGAAACCCGATCGTCTGTGCGTGATCATGTGGTTTAGCACCGCCAGCTTAAACACTATCTTTACGGTAAAGATAATAATCATCTGGTGAAATATGTGTAAGACAAACATTAACCCATACTAAGAGAGAGATAGAGAGTGTCGAGAGATACGTCTGCGGGGATAATTTCGTGCATCATTGCTTAAAAGTTAATCGTACATTAAGGATGCACTATTAATGAAAGGCCGATAGCAAAGGAAGCGAAACCGCAGATACGTGGCAGACATGCAAATATGTTTAAATTTGTGAACTGATGCAAACAAAAGGTAGAAAGCAAAACAAAACAAAAAAAGAGAAAACGAATCAAACGGCAAAACTAACGCGCGCGCTTTTGCAAACCTGCGTCTGGCAGGTGGTTTAGTGAGAGTAGTGTACATTTTATACCAAAACTAATGATCATTTATAATTTTGTTTATTAACCTGTTTTCTTCTTCTTCTTCTTCTCGAGACTTTAAGAGTAAACGCCGGGCGTGTAAAAGTCGAAGAAGCAAAACAAAAGAAGAAGAAGGAACTAAACGATAAATCTATTAATTAAAAGAAAAGTGAAACATCTTATATATTATATATATATATACACACATACAACAGAATGCGAGAGAGAGAATGTAACATGCATATGCGCGAAGAACGATCGACCTCTAAACTGGCACTACTAGTCGAAGTCGACCAAAAGAACGTTTTGAATGTGAAAACCTCGATCGATCGATATCGATCACAACACGTTGGCATAGATATATGTATGTATGATTTTGGGGGGGAACAAAAAATAAAAAAAATATATATATATACATATATACATAGCTATATATTTATATACACATATTAAGCAGGAAGAGAAAGGAAACGACAGATCATTTAGCGGAAAGGGGAAGAAGAAAAAAAACACGATCGAGTGCCGGTGGAAAAGTTTAGAAAGCGAAAAAACCATATACATATAGTTGCTTGTGCGAATCTGAATGTTGGAAAAGGGATATTGAAACATTTGTTGAAAAGAGAATAATAAAAGAGGAAAAAAACGTAACGTAATCAAACACAAGAGCAACATCAACAAACAGAAAAAAAATCCCAAATGTGACCGCCGGGAGAGCATAAATAAGGAAAATACAAAAGCGAAACCAAACTGGAACCATCACGTACATTAAAACCCACGTACTCTTATACACTCTACAAGATTATGTTCCGCTGTTTCGCTGTTCCATGTGTGTTGTGAATGGTTTTTGATGGTTTGAATGTTGCCGCATGATGTGAGCCGTTTTTCAACACACATACCCAGCACTGTTTGCTAATAATGTTTGATCCTCGAGAAACCAAAAAAAAAACCAAGGCTAAACATTCCTGAGTATGTTATGCGTGTATGTGTGTGTGAGAGTGTGTGTGTGTGATCTGGTCTTTTGTGTTTCTTCGTTCTTAAAGATCAGATTCTGAGACTCAAAGACTCCACCCCGACCACAGTGCTCCCAACATTTACATCTACAACAAACGCACATGATCTCCTTTCATCCTGAACATACAACCCTCTCCCCCCCCCCCAAAACAAACCCTTTTATTCAACACCCTTCCTCCCTACCTTGCCACCCACCATTATGTTGAATGTATTCATAATACTTTGATATTTTGTGTTAATAGGCTTTTCCTATGTTGATATCATTTGTTTTCCTTCTCTCTCTCTCTCTCTCTCTCTTTGTTCTGGGCTTTGGAATCGCTCCCGTGGCGAATTTGGGAAACAGTGTCATCTATCATCTAATAACCATTTTTTCTAACATATTGTTTTTCTTTCCTTTTTTGCAGACATCCCATGTGCCGAGCTGCTAACATCGGACATAGTGAAGGAAGAGGAAAAGATAACTGCTTCCGTGATGATGGGCGAAGATCACGGCACCGGCAATGAGGATGGAGAATATCCTGACGATGCGCAAACGCTCGAACAGCAGCTGGGTGCCCATTTGCATCAGTTCGGTGGTGTGTCGGCGCTGTGTGAGGAAACGTTAGGGCTTTCGTACGACGCGTCCATCGCAACGATGACCGGAAGAGGAAGTCTTCCAGCCCAACACCAAAGTTCGTTAAATGATGATCTTGCCCTGTTGGTGGGTCGTCCAGACGAGCGTGGCTACTTTCACTGTCCGGCGGATTCTTGTGATCGAAAGTATGAGAGAAGTTGCTCATCCCCCACTTTTGCCCCTACCCAAGTACCCCTCAATTCTCTCTCTCTTATTGTCTCTTCCCCCTCTTAAGAGCTAGTCCAGCGGGATCCACATCACATGGGCAATGTGCACTGGTGGTCGACATACTGGAATGTGAAATGGAAAAGAGTAAATATTCTTCCACTCAAAAACCCGGAGAATCCGCCCTCTGTTAAGTGTCTATGCGATCGCATGCTTCTTCCTTCCTACGCAAGCTGTCCATAATTCAACCTTGCCGTGGGAAGTGGAAGTGAGTGATATGAATGGGGCCTTACGTTTGTGCGCACCACCGTGAGTTTTGATGAAGAATGTGTCTATTTTCCTTAAACCGTCCAGTGTCCAAAACCGGTTGTCACCCTGAGAGTGGAAAAGCTGGTCCAGCTCCATCCGTAAAGAGAGTAGAGGGGGGTCTGGGTCCCCCTCCCCCCCAAACCCTTTTTCACAGCGAAATGTGTAAATGTTTATTTGTGTTTTTTTCTCTCTTCTTCTCATCTTTTCTTCTTCTTTCATGCTTGCTTGCTTGTGCGCGCACCATCTTTACAAACCTTCGGCATTTACTTACGCATCTGCTGTACCATCGTGTGTGTGCCATGTGATTTTCTGCTCCGCATTCCGCCCTTTCTACCCCAAATTCTCATTATTTACAGGTACAAAATCAAATACTCGCTGCTTCGACATCTGCGCAATGAATGTAACGCTGACCGGCGCCACTCATGTCCGAAGTGTAACAAGAAATTTTCCTACGCATTCATACTGAACCGACATCTGCTGAATGTGCACAAGGAAAATCCTGGCTTTTACTAAAAAGACTGTTGGGGAAGGGGAAGGAGAGAAAAGGACTAGTGTGTAGCCAGAGGATTAGTACATCGTTAGCCAAAAAAAAAAAGAAAAATAGCAGAATGAATTGTGGAAAAGGGATTTTTTTTGTCTTTTTGATCCGGCTTGTTGCTGTTACATTCCACATAAACCAAAAACAAACACTTATGTATGGATAGCGAAGAAAAACATGTACATATTATTCATACACTAATGCTTTAACTGAATGTTGACAAGATCAGGACCTAAACGATGTGGTTTCATCGATGCTTCTGTTCGGCTATTAATCATCAGAAAAATCCACTAAAAATGTGATACGATTAAACAGTTACTAATCAAAAAGCATTAGTCCTATTATTCGTTTTACCGCGTTTTTTTTTTGCTTGTAAAAGCATACAAGTGAAACATGAAATAAGAGGTCCGCAGAAACTACTGTAACTAAATGAAAATGGATGAAAAGGATTTATTTATTTCTTTCTTCTAAAATGCAGGGCAAAGGAAATGAGAAATAAAAGTATAATGATCACCACACAGAGTTTGTGTGTTTGATAGAAAAAAAACACAACAAAAAAGATGGAAAAAGTAAAAGAAATTTATTTAAAAATACTCTGTACCCTCAGGTTGTGTTCTAGGGACACAACTGTTTGAAGTTCGCTTAACAAATTACTCTCTCAACACACGATTGCGTGAATGCTGTTAGTTGGACATATTTTTGGTGATGGTGAATTATAGTAAAATGGATACTTTTTCTTAAACTATTTTATCCCAATAGATTTTACGCAGACAACCAGTTTGTGTATGTGTGTCATTTCGTTTATGCGGAATGAAAGTTCGTAGACAAAAACAATTAATTATGGGGTGGTAGTTATTTTATTAGTTTCTTTTGTTTTGTTTTTCATTTTTATCATGTCGTCACACTTGTTTAGCCATCTTTTGATCCGTTTCATCTCACTAGTGAATAAAACAATCCAAAATTTGTTCGAGCATGACGGTTTCTGCTAACGGATTAGTGTGCGGATACTACCTTTAGCAAGTACGTTACACGGACGTTTAGTAGCATGAAAGGGAAAAAGAGAGACAGAGAGAGGGAGAGTGCAAACAAACGTGTTTTATCGTAAGCGGATGACAAATGTTTTATATGGCACATTTCGTATATATGTTCATTCGTTGCCGGGACCGTGTGCTGGTTGTATTTTCTTTGTTAACTGTGTAGCTGCAGCCAGGTTTTCTGCTGGTTTAATGTGTTTTCTTTAGCCCCTTTCCTTTTAATTTCACCCCTTCTTTTTTCCTTTTTTTTAGCCAGTATTGTTTTTTTTCTTCCTTTTTTCCCGTATGCTGTATTCTGTTTCTCGCTGTTCTTTTCTTTTGTATACTTTTATCCCGTCTTTTGTAGCGCTGTTCTAGCTTTGGTCTCGTTCTAGCTACGAATGTAAACCTTATACTCGGACTTGTAGTTTTGTGCTTCAGTCCGAAGGTAATTATGATTATTGTCGTTTATCTGTTACGTTTTGTTATGTTTTTGTTTGTTTTATTTATTTATATATTTATTTAATTACTTATTTATTTATTTATTTATTTATTTATTTATTCAATTTCCGCCCATTCGTTATCCCTTTTCCATCTTCCTTTTTCTTATTCTACATTTACATTCTAAACCGATTGGCCTTCTTGTTTTTTTTTTCTTTTTTTTTTCTTATCATCTATCAGCTCTAGTGTGATCATCCCTCTAATATTATCTCCCGTATCCCTGTTCGAACATGATTTCGGTATTAAGTTATTTAGATTTTTAAAATTATTGTTTGAGGTACTCTGTAGCTTATATATATATTGTTTCCTCCGTTAAATCAGTTTTTTCTGTTATACAATTTCTTCTTACGTTCAAAATTATTGGTTTTCTACATTAGCTTTTCATATATTTCCACCAAAAAACAAAACAAACACACTAATGCAATGGAACGAATGTGTTTTGCAGAAACTAATCATAAATTTTCTTTTTCGTTTTTTTTCTTTCTCTTCTCTTTTCTCTTCCTCTCTTTTTCGGCTTACCACTACTACGCCTCCTGCAACACACACGAATTCACCACCGGGGGGTTGCTCATACGTTTGTTTGTGCGTGCGTTTTTGTGTGCTGCATGCCAAAACAAAAAAAAAAAACGTTTGGCATCTTTGTCCAATATGTGTGTGTGTGTGTCTTTGTTGCGTGCGTTTTGGATAATACATTGTAGATTGCATCGAACTGCTGGAACCGAAGGTAGTCATCATGGACGATGGCCTAACGCGTTACGTCTGTCCGCAGTGTGGCGTAAAGTACAAAAAGCTTAGCGCACTGCGCGGACACATGAAGGAATGTGGCAAGGGTGCGCAGTGTCCGCTGTGTCCGAAGATTGTCACGCAGCGGCGCAACCTGCCAAAGCATATGGAGCGTCACCGTCGCGATGGTTTGCTGGAGTTTCATCACTTCATTGACAACTTTCCGACCAACATGAACTTAATCATCTGAGCAGTTAGAACAACCACAGGGCCAGGTGATGAAGTCCCCGTCGATGGGCAGGACGAAGAGAGAATGGAATCAGCAGAAATCGTAAAGAAATTACTTTAATCATACGCGTGTTTGCATGCTCATTGCAAAGAGGGTCTGATCGATTTGTTGCACCGCGTTGCAATTGAAATGCTGATAAAAGTAAGAGCGAGAGAGAGAGAGAGGGAGCGAGAGTATGGGCGTTATATTTTTTTTCTCTATGTTTCACGTTTCATTTTGTGTTTAATTTTTTAAAAAATCTTTTGTACCCTACTTTGAATGCGTCTTACCTACTTATTAATTGCTTTATACATAATTAGATTACGCTTTGCTACATTCGTGTTAAGTGTCTTTTATCCACTGATTTAATTGCTAGCTTAGAATTAACGTTTCTTCTTTCATTCCAAGTATTAGTACTTTTTGTTTTTAATAAGTTTTGGACGATAGTTTGCATGCGTCTCTCGATAATGCGACTTGATGAAAATAGGTATGATTTTAATCTGTTTTGTTCGTACGAGGTAAGAAGATCATGCGCATATCATTGTCACTGTGAAGGAATGTATGAAGAAATGAAGTGTAGCAACAAAACAATTTAAAGCAGACAAGCGATAAAGAAAATATACAAGGATAATTATGAAAAGTGTAAACTACCTCCCCTTTTGTAATAGTTCTGTTTGTCATAGTACACAATCTATGCGCGATACACACACACACACACGTACACAAACATACAAACACAACGATACGGATAAGGTAATCTCTGCCGCGACAAAGGAGTGTCACGCGTGAATTTAAGGGCGTTACGTTTAAAGCAAACAAACAAACAAAAAAAGAGTAGGATCTTTTGTACAACTTAAGTAAGCGATACACTCTACTAGCACAAAGTAAGCAAGAACTGATCTGCGTAAAAAACAGATAGAATTATGATCGCGAGTGCGCGTACGCTTCACAAACTAAACTGATCGTAAATATGTGTACGGTAAATTCTCTATCAAAATGATTGTTAGGGTGTTATAGGTTTCTTTTTTTTTAACCAGGCCACTATGATGGTGTATGTGATAAACGGCTCCTGTTCGACACGATAGGACGGGGTATCAAATCCCATTCGCACCGTCCTCCCGGTAGCAAATAATTGACTTTCCGGCTACGTGGCAAAATAAGTCTACTAAGCCAGAAATGGCCGGCATGACCTTAGTACAGGCCGTTAAGCCAAGAAAAAGAAGTTTTTATGATCGTGTTTTTAATAACCCGTCTATAGTTTTGTTGTTAAGTCCGAGAGATTTGATGGTTCATTTAACATATTTCTTTAATTCTAAAATGGAGGACTTTTTTTCTTAAAATTTTAATTTTCCTTTTTAAAACATTTATCATTCAATAATACTAATTACTTGAATTGTGAAATGAATGTAAAGGATCTATTTTCATACCTAAAATGCAATAGTATAATTGCTGCAATGATAATACAGTTTTAAATGCTGATTTTTATCCGATAGCAATCTGATTCCCTTGAAATAAGATTTTTTTTATCTTGTGCAAATAGACAGATCGTGGAAAAATAATTATCAAAACTGATTGAATGTAGTGCGAAAGGGTTTTTTTTTGTTCTGTCCATAATTTATAACTGTATCCAGAAAGCATTTTAAAAACTACTGTGAAAATAGAACCAATTGAATTATTTGATAATTTCAACGAGAGAGAAAGTGAGTTGCCTCCCGCAAACCAGTGTTGGATGGTAGAGAATTTACTGTACTATTATTTTCCTAGAAGGGCATAATTTCATACTGAAATATTTTAACGCCAAACAGCAGTTTTCAGTTTAACCAGTGCCATAAGCAGGTGATTCTGAGCATTCGCTGATGCATCATTAAATGTCCATTTATGCGTGACACAGTATACTACTTTTCTCCTGCGGAGTAGCTTAATCTTCATTTATGATTAATGTACGTTTAGGTTGTTATTGAAAAAAACAACACAATAACAACAAACAATAAAAAAACTTCTGTGTCAGAGGATTTGATCTGCAGGGCCACTCTACTGTATGTGTGTGCGCCCTCTTTTCCAAATCGGATCTATATGCACCCTTAAGTTAGAAGGAAGAGATCTACTCTACATCCTGCAACACAATCTGCTGCTTGATTTATATGCGTTAATGTAAGTTTACTTTTCCTAAATACTACCTCATTGTTCTGGTAGTTATTGCACGATAATGCCGAATTATCAGCAAGGCTCCTCTGCACAGAGGGCAGCCAACAAATTCCGTATCTTATTGCGCCGAGATTCGGGAAGAAAATCCCATTGAAAAATAAAGAATGCTGTTTGTATTTTCAGCAAAACATGGTGATAGAAGCGGAAATGGCAGCAAGCTTAACACTACATAGTTTTTAACTATTTCTATACGAAGGCTCACACACAGACACAAAAACCACAAACCCTCTCAATCATAACGTGCACCACAGATTTTTACAAGTGAACAATTTTTCAATTTAGTTTTGTATTTTGTAACTTTTAGTTTATAAGCAACGGAAAACCTGTGACATAACAACGCGGGCGAAAAAAAAACAACGCAAAAAATGTCCAAGTGAGAGATGAACAAGAGAAGGCGAATAAACAACAGATTAAATTTACTGTTAGTTGCTAAGCTGCTGCTGCGTTAAAAAAAACAAACGTTTTTTTTTTTGCAAGCGTTAGTATGATAAGAAGGAAAAAATGGAGCATATTAGGATGTAAGCATTCAAAACGAAGTTGCTCACAAGACAATTGTTACGATGCGTTTAAGATAAGTTTAACGGTTTACGCAAATAAAGTGACAAACACACAGTACACGAGATGAAATAGAAGGTAGAACGATTGAGTGCTGTAAAGCTAAATGAAAAACAAAAAAAAACTAAAAACAAAGGACAAACTGTAAACAGGAGTGCATTTAGTATTATATCAATTTGTATCAAGGCAAAGAAGATAGTGAGTGCTTTCGATAACAAAACAAAAAAGTTTTCCGATTGCGATAACAAATGTGTTATTTGCATCTTTTTTTTCTCGTCTGTTCCGTTCAAATGTAGAAACGTTTTCTTTTTGTTTGTTTGTTTGTTTGTGGCAAACTTCAGAATTATATTGAAACTATAGTGTTTTGAGGGAAGTGTTAGGATTGTTAAATCACCACCAAGGTGCAAAGGTTTGAATAACCGGCTTGTGAATACTTTTGTTTTGTCTTTCTTCCTTTTTTTTTTGATGAACATGTTTGATTATAACTTTTGTTTTTTTTTCCTAAATGACTAATAGTGTGACAGTGTTGGCTTGATTGATGGTTTTTTTTATCGAAATATCTCGAATGCTTTGAGCATGAGAAGATGATCGTTTGTTTGTTGCTACACCATACGGATAAATACATAGAAAGTAAAAAAAATCACAAAACGATGCTAATAAGTTGTTAAGCAAATACTGTGCCAATCGTTTGTTCAATTGTGAGGACAATAAAAAAGAAACGACTACTAAAGGAAAAGTGCGGTGGGGATCATCAAAACCCATTCCCAGCAAGAGGAAAATGGAAAGATTGAAAACGGTCAGTAAAATTCGTTCGTATACTGTAAAAGCATTTATTTGGTCCCTATTTCCCTGTTCCATCTTAAAATTTTTGTTAAAAAAAACCTACAATATGAAATGTCAAAAAACGTGTAAAAAGAGAAAGTAAAAGGTTCGAGTAAGCAAACAAAACAAATTGTAATGTAAAACTAAAACGCACACAAGTGAATAGAGGTAAAACCGAGTTGTAAACAATTGTTGATCAACAAAACAAAATTGTTACACAGGACAAGAAATTCGCTTAAGTTGACAGAAGGGAGAAAAAAAAACAAGAAACAAATTTAAGGAACAGAATTTAAGAAAGTTTCACTCGCGAAAAGTCGCTCTTATTTTCCTTTTTTTCTACAGCTGTTAACAAAAAAAAAAGTGTTAGAACCTGAAAAAACGAAAAAGAATTTAGAACAGTACATAGACATTACCAAATTTGCGTCAAATTTGTGTATAGGATTGTACAGAGAGACAGAGATACAGAGTTGTATGAAACACATGCGTATAAAAAGCAAAACAAACACACACACACTTTAATGAGCAGCATCCTACAGTGAGCGAGTGAGACGATAATGAAATAGAATAACTAAGATTTGTAAATCATGTGTCGGTTTTTGTTTTACTCCTGTTGTACGGATTCGTACGTGTAGTTTGTAATTATATTTGATGTCCTTTTTCACTATTCTTCTATCATACAGCAAGAGATAAACAAAACAGGTAAAATTTTACAGCGTTATTGCTTCAAATGTTTGTGAAGCTAGCGGAAATAAATGTATCATACATAACAACACAATGTACTAGGAAAAAGTTCATATTACACTAACATTGCTTTTTTGTTTTCTTACAGGAATGTGTTACGGCAAACCTTGTGGACAAACGCACTGGAAATAATTCACAAAAATCAACACAAAAAACAATCTTCAACGAACGGTTAAATTGAACAGTTGCAAACCCCACAGCGTAAAGGACAAAACGAAACCGAGCGGAGATAAAAGTTGAGTTTAATTTTGTACCCTTTTTAAATGGAACCTCTGGAGCGATCATCACAATTTATGAAATCATCACAATATATTGGCTGAAATCTAATGTGTCTATATCATGTGTTCCAATTCGATGTACACCTGGTCGTCCTGTCTCTCTTTCAAAAACCCTTCCTTGTCCACTGTGACTGTGTTTTTTCCGTCCTGCTGTGTGTGTTTGTATGTTTTGTTGTGTAGTTTAAATTGTTTAAGTGTGCATATAAATAAAATAAATCAATCAAAAAGAAAAAAAAACAATCCCAAACACACATTTTAATCGTTCATGCTTGATGCATCGGCTTTGGCAGTTGTTTAATTAAACAGCCCTATCGCCATTCAGGCCGCAACGCGCCGGTATTAAATCGTATGTCTTACATCTACCACGCCATTGGGAGATAGTGTGTTGATAAGGAAATGTTTTTAAAAAAATTTGTATATTTCTTTCGTCCTTAATTTCGCTAGCATACGTTCCAGTCAGCACTGAATGAGGAAGGGGGGCAACCTAGTTGTGAGTGAGTGAGTGAAATTGGGCAATCGATTTAGAAGAATCGCATTGTGGGTGTCTACAAATATCCTTTTTTGCTCAATTGTTCAACATGTTTTAAAGGACAGTTTTAATTTTCATTCTAAAGCATTTTCCAATTGCTTCGGTGTTTTGTTTGTTTTTTTTTTTATTTGTTTTGTTATAATCATTCCTTTTGTGCTGCGGATTTACAACAAAAACTGGTTATTCTTTCGTTATCTTATCTAAATTTACTGTGCCTGCCTGCGTGTGTGTTTGTTGTGTGTTTGATTTTTTTTTCTGCATATAGCGCATACGTTTTTTTTATTCTTCCTTTTTTTTCTTGTACATAAAACACCAATGTTGACTAACATGCCAAATGCAAGATGGAGATAACATTAATTTGCAAATGATGATTGATTAAATATCAACACAAATTTAAAAAAAAAAACCACACTACTAACGATCCATACATATAAATACAACAGAATGTTAATAGAATTGAATGACATTGAAAAAAAAAACTTTCTTCCCCTGTTTTACGCCTGCAACTCTTAATGCATTCATTTTGTTTATGCTCTTTGTCTGTTTTTTCTTTTGTTTTGGTTTCATTTTTTCGTTCCTTTCAATTCAATCTATCTTTCATTGATCATTGAAATTTTTGAAAAAGGATTATACAAACCCCTGTTCAGCTCCCAACCTTTCAACCGGACAACCAACCTCCACTTCCCCCCCCCAACACCACCCCACCCAGTACGCTGATTAATGGTTTGCTAATGGAAAGAATATTTCTTTTTATTTTCTCTTCCAAATTCTATCTTTTTTCTCTTCTCTCCCAATTTTCCGCTCTTTTACAATATTTTCCTATGTGAAATATAAATGTTGTTTTTTTATGATTGTGAAACATAAAATCACACCCACCGACACACACTGTCTTCTTCCCTATTTTGGCCACCCGTCTGGTGTGTGTGTGTTTGGATTACAAATTGCAGAGCTGTGGAGTGATTATTATAACTTCGGTTCGCTGACGGACGATCTGTACGGCCGGAGTGATCCTTCGCGGCAGCTCAACCAGGCACGGTTGATGGCACGCAAAAATGGACAAAACTTTCCCTGCCTCAAGTGCGGCAAATGGTACTCGACGCGCAGCATCATGCTACGGCACATGAACCACGAGTGTGGCGTAGAGAAGAAGATCCAGTGCAAGTTCTGTTACAAAAAGTTTCGGCGCAAATGGAACCTTGAGCAGCACATCAAGCGGTTACACATGAGTGAAAAGCGCAAACATCATTTACACCACCAGCAGCAGCAACAGCAACAGCAGCAACAACAACAACAGCAGCAACAGCAGCAACAACAACAGGCCAGTCAACAGCAAGTGTCCAACAGGAATTGACAGGAGTCGTCGGTGACGGTGGTACGGGTTGGAGAGAATGAATCGGAGCAAAACAACACCAAGACAACGTTAATGCTTAGTGGCAACGGTTGGGAGCTGTAAAACTGTGTGTCCTTACCCCGCAGTACAACACTACCAACAGTGCGGGAGAGGCGAACGCCCGATCGCCACCCGATCGTCGGACAAACCGTGGCGACGAACCTACGTTTACGCTCGTTTTCAGCGCGTTCACGCATCACGTTTTTGGGTGTATTTATGTTTGTTCGAATTGTTTTACGTAGTGCTTTTTTTTTGTTTGTTCTACAAAGTTCTATTTATTCTTCCTTCGTGTAAGGATTTTAGCAAATTTTTCATTTTAATAATATTTTCCTCTTATTTATTTATACCTGTGTAAAGCAAGCGCGCGCCACGTGTGTGTTGTTCGTGTGGATGGTTTAATAAAAAAAAACAAACAAACAAAGCCATATGCTATGTTAAACATACAGTTTAAGTGAAACAAAATGAAATGATGAAAGTGGTGCTAACAACTTGAACATAAATCCACCACACGAATTCAACACGCACTCAAAATGGCGCTTCCAGTTACGGAGCTTCCAAAAGAAAACAAAACGGTTAACCAGTCATTGAGTTAGTAGGTTTCTCCAGATAAGGATAAGATCATTATTTGCGAATCAGTTTCACGTTTGCGCAAGTGGCTGCTGTTCTGCGGCCCATATCGTGTGTAGGTTTAGTGTATCTTATTTGTGCGTAAGTTTAACTTTTTTATTTTTTTTAAATCTCTGCTGTTACGTACTTTAAACAAAAAAACATTGCGTGTGAGTGTATGTGTCTGCTTTAGCGTTTAGTGTGCTATTTATCGTCACTAGGATGGTTAGGAGGTAAGGCGAAACATAAAGAAAGAGGAACGCGTGCGTATGTGTAGCGTGGAGAAAAAGAAAAAAAAAACAGCATAAAACAGCATACAAGTCAGCAAACGCCATGTTGCAACAACTTTGGCAGTACACTAAACAAAGTGTCCTTTTTTTTGCATTAACAAAAGAAAAAAGAAGCAAAAAGAGAAAGGAAAATGTAAAGTATGCGTAACGGACCATACAACTAGATTCACTAACAAACGCAACATGATCCTCCATTGATGCTGCAATCTAACAATCAGCGGGAAACTAACCAAATCGAACAAAAAACTGAAAAACAACAATTACAACCGAAAGCCAAAGAGTAACACCACATCTATTAACAAAATAATTAAAACACACGTTAACAAACCAAATGGCCAGGGAAAGGTTTTGTATGCGAAGCAAACATTTTAGAAATTAAAAATAATCAAACATACACACACACACACACTCACAGACCATTACAACACACGTGCGCATCTAAAAGATGGCCGCCGCACGAGAAGGGACAACTCTCCCCATGTTGCAAAACTAAAAACAAAGAAGGAAAAAAAACCCGTGTTGTGTCATAATACAATAGTTTATATACATTGCTATTTATACACCTATACAAGTTTTATGGTCGTACAATGTAAAAATGTTTTTTTTTATATACACGTTAGGGGAATGTACATCACGATATGAAAACTTTGTGGTGCCCATGGTTAAGTGGGGGAAAAAAGGATGAAATTATTTAGAGTTTTTTCTTCTTCTCTCTTCATTACTATATTAAAAAAAACCAGGTGCAACCATTTTGTCTGCACAGGGAGGGAAATTGGAAACTGAGTGCCAAAAGAGCGGAAGACAAAAAAGGAAAACAAAATAACAAACATAAAGTGTTGAGTCGGAATGAATCTTTAAACCCGAATGGAGAGTCTTTGAATCTTCATTGTTGGAGGTTCAAGAATCTTCATAGATTCGTAAATCTCTAACGGTTCGGTGAAAGAATCTTCAAAGAGTCTGCTCATGGCTCGAATCACTCTTCATATAAGATATGAATGACTCTTCTCAATATATTCATTAAGCAAACTACATTTTGTGAGCTTCGAATCATGGATGTTTTAGTTTCTCATCAAATGACTAAAACAACACAGCAACTGTGTCTAGTGTTCAGGATCAGGATCACGAGCTAATTCTTAAAAAGGATTCAAATCAAAAGAGAAAGAGAGAGAGCGCGAGAAAAGTAATCGAAACATCTCACAAAAAAAACAAACGCACACACACATACAACAATAACCAACCAATGTGATCGGATGATAAAGTTTTGTAATGTTTTGTTAATCGTTTCTTTTATCACTGTTGAAAAGCAATTACACAACAAAAACCCGGAACTGCCATACGTTAGAGCAAAGCGAATAGGTGTATAACCACAATATCTGTAATATGTTGCCATAATGCAAAAGGGAAATGGTGAATATGAATACTCCGTGCGTGTGTACTATATTTTATATGTAAACTCTACCACATCAAACCTGTGTGCCATGCGAATCAGAAACGGGCAGAAGACGGTGCTAACTGTGTGCCGTACTCAATTCAGTTTTGAATTCAGTTTTGAAAGTCCCTTCACACACACAACAAACCATTCAATAGCGTAAGGATAAAGTAAAATGAATCCTTTAAACGTTGTTAAACATGTTCTACATTACAAATTCGACTGTGATGCAATGAAAATGCCCAAAAGCGCGTAACCCTCTACTACTACTACTAAAACTACTACCACTGTTACAGAATTGATCATTAGTACACTCTAGCGATAATAGGGAAGCTTAGCGAGAATGTTTTTTTTGTTTGTACAATTGGCCATTTTTACAAAACATACACACACACAGAAAACTGAAAGTAATTTCTTTTGCATTTATAAAAAAAAGGAACGTGGCCAGTTAGACGCACATCTCGTGGTGTGTGAGCAAAATGTGCTCTTTAACGCCTTCAAGCATTTTACGTTTTCAAGACTCGTTTTCCACAAGCAGCTTACTATCACCCACCAGTTCCAGTAATCATTAACAGTACAAAGCATCTTACATATATACTCAGTAAAATACAAATCGATACAGGAAGGAAGTGGTTACGTCGGATAGGGCATTAAATACTGTCGGAAGTGAAATCGCATGTCATCTTTGTTGAACTACTATACGATACTCAATGCATCCTTCAAGGGATGCAAATACGTATTGCCGATACGAAAAGAAAAGAAAATTAATTGTTCGATTTCGAATATGGCAAAAAAAAAGTTGGTAGGGAAAAAATATTTTCAAAGCAAAATTGTGTGTGGTTTACATATATACAATATTACTCAGGAACCAATTGGGGAGAGGGAATCAATTTAAAAAAAACACACACACACAGGGGCTAAAAATGCAGCAAAACGAATGAAAATGATCTTTTATGAAAAGGCAAATTAACAACATACATGCACACGCACACTTTACTATATGAATGTTCGTTCTTGGCAATCAAAATTTATCGGTATACATTTAAATATATATACATATATATAAATTAACACATTTAACATTTAAAAAAAATGCGAGATGGAATCGAATGAGTGAATGGGAACAGCAGCACCGTAATTACGTTCACTAATGTTAGCGGATACTATTTATTTCCTTGTAATCCAGTGTCATTTATTTTGCTATTAACTGTTTCTATTATCTAAGCGTAATATAATGATGCATCTTTAGTTTATTTGTTTTTTTTTTATGTTTCGTTTTGTTTAGAAGTAATGCAATTACTAATGTTGCCAAAGTATAACACAAAGTCATAACTAATATATGGGTAGTACGAAGAACAGTGAAAAAGAAAAAAAGTGCGATAATATGCACAAACAAACACACAAAACCGTATGACAACCGTTAAGGTATTTTTGTTTTAAAAATAGTAAACCGAAAAAGCCATCTCTTCGTTCTTTTTTTTTTTTAAGTGCAAGTTTTCATTGCATAGTAACTCACCAAAAATAGGTAAACAATAAATGGACAGCAATGAGATGGAACATAATAGAAAGCTGTTTCACGGTATGTGCTGCTAAATATTATTATGTGTTACACCGTACTACAAAGCCGTACCACAAACTGATCTAGTTCATTAGTGGATAAATAGGGCAAGAAAGAGAGAGAGAGAGTCACACCTGACACTAGACAGTGCTACCCAACTCACAGGGAAAAAGAAGATATCGTTATTAACGATTGTATCGTTACAAGTTACAAGTTATTCGTGTGCCGTCTCCTGGCAGATGGTTTGATTGAGGTGACTGTTTATTTTTGTTTTGTTTGTTTGTTTAATGAAATAGAAAACAGTTTTCAAATGCAGAGATATACAAGTAATAGTACACATCACACAACACTCACAACACAAACAGGTGCTTCTAATCGTTTAGTCTATATAACTGCTCGATACGATGTAACACATAACACAAGTACAAGTTGCACAAGTCTAACAAGAAACAATCAATCAACAACCTGTTTTACCAATGCTACCAAAGCCTAGTGGAGATGTTTTGGAAACAGTACTACTAATCAAGCTTTTAAACTTAAACAAAGAGCTAATAAACCAAATAAAAACAAAAAAACCATTACAAACCCAAGGGAGCGATGGGGAGGGAAAAAACAATCGCAACAATCAGTTACATAGGATGACTAAAAGTAAGCGAATTGCAGGAAGTTTGCAAACTGTATGTATAAATATCTAGTGTGGATGATAAGGAAAGATCATCATTATTTTTTTAAGAAGTGTACAGAAAACAAGAAACAGTAAAGCGAGCGAATGAAAGGAACGAAAGAAGATAAGTAAAAGCTTCATAAGCTAACACGAGCGTTAGACAAAGCAACACAAAGGCACAAACAAAATGGAGAATGTAAAGGGTGCGCGTAAACTATTTAATAATCTGCTGAACGTTATTTCTTTTATCGAAATCGATTGTGCAGTTGTGAAAGTAAAGGTGTAAACGTTACAAAGTAATGGAGGAAACTCTACCGAACAGCTTTATGCTGTTGCACAGAAATAAAAAAAAACCGAACAGGTGGAGAAGAATATATAAATCAAGGAAACGAATTTTTTGGCAAAGCTGAAACAGTTGAACAAGTAATTGAAATCAAACTGGAAGTGTGTTTTTTAAACATTTTATATGCTGTTTTTAAGAAAAGAGAAGCTATATCGAACCAATTGTCTGAGAAAAACATAAGAAAAAAAACAACAAAAAACACAGAAACATGAAAAAACGGTTTTCCAAAAGCAGATGAACAATTAAAATATAAATGTTTCCTAAATATAAAACAAGTTCCATAGTATCAAAGTGTGGACGATAAGCAGCTAAAGATGGAAAGAGTAATTTCAGTAATGTTCAAAACACAAGAAAAAAGATTAACAAAAAAACAAGAAAACAGCAAGAAATGTTCACAGTTGCAACCGGAAGACTGTTTAGGCAGAGTTCAGTAAACGCTGACACAATAGAGGTAGGAAAGGAGTCCGTATATTTACAGCAAAACTGAACAGCACATATGTAAGGAGCCGACCAAGCGTTCCAGCAACATATGACGATCTTCCAGCACAGCAGGGTGTATGTCTTTTTTTATTTTGGATTGATATTATTAAACGAGGGGAAGGAATGCGGTGCGAAGTTATCGCATTAGAAGATGCACTCATCTGCAATACACGTGTTATGCGTACCAGTAAAGAATTAGGAGAAGAAGGATGCAAATTTAATGATGAAGATGTGGAAAGAGGTTCGAGCGAGGTGTTTTTTTGTATCACTTTTACTAATTCGAAATATGTTCGAAGGGGATCCCCGGGTTTGGGGTTACGAAATTTTGTAATCAGCGTGTAAAAACAAAAAGAACAAACAAAGCGATCGTGAGGTGTTTTATATATTCTGTGTGCACAGGAAAAATGCAGAAACATTAACGAACAAAAATAAAACTCAACCAAGCCATGATGAGGATGCGTTTTAAGTTGGGAGTAATGAACATATGTCCCAGTTGAAATATCACACGATTCCGCCCAGGGGTTGAGAAAAGACGAAAGATGTCACGTCAATCTTTGAAAGGTCTACTTCAACTTGCAAAGTGTTAAGAAAATGGCCGAATTTATTTATTGAAACTTGAAATTCTTTTCACTTTTCTCAGGATTCCTTAATTTATTATTGTAACGGATCTTCGACCAGCTTTGAACCTAAGAACACCAACTTTTACCCAAATCGGAATGCTAATGATGTTATCATATTACATTCCCTAGAGGTATTAGACGTATTTAAATTGCAGGTCCTTCCACAATGGATATCATGTATGTCAACATTCATTAGCAAAAATACTGAATATCCACAAATTGCTATTTTCCAATCCTTCTGACCATGTGTTTCGTTTTCAAAGATCACAAAACTAATCAGAAGTGCTTTTTGGAACATTTCTTTTGTTGTCAAGAATATCCTGATTTGCTTCGTAATGGAAGCAAACACGGAAGTAATCGAAATTAAAACCAGTTTCTATTAAAATTTCTGAATACATATTACAAATGTATTTTGTATACGAAATAGTCATTACACATATTCTTCGTTGTGTAACTTTTTTTTGCTAACAGTTTTTCTTGTTTCCAAGCCATGTTGCACAATTTTCCCTTGCTACATTGTAATGCATGCGATGAATGAAATGTAATTCCAAGCAAAGTTGTTGAAAACTCATTTGCACAGTTTTATTCATGGTTCAGTTAATGTCACATACGGTCGAGGCATACGGGAGTGAGTAAATTCGATTTTACCAAACAAACTAAAATAATGTGGTACAACTTGCCATGGACAGGATTCAACCCGAAATGAAAACAAACAAAAAAAGTTAATTAACACCACCGAACCAAGCGGAATGTGCTAAAACTTTTCAGTTTTTGTATCACAGGTGGGGAAATACTAGAATCCGAAATTTGGATTTGGATAATTTGTTTTGCGACCAATATTAAATCAGATTGTTCCTATGAAATTGTTAACCAATTCCAGATTTCGGAAATGAAATATTTCATACATAAAATTTGAAGACTGAAGAACATATGAGTTCTTCGCATGAATGTGCCGTAATACGTACCTTGATGGTGGTTTCTCTTATCCGTATCTACGATTTAAAGATCCTCATTTCTTCACCGATAATATTGATCAAACTAAAAAGCTAATCTTCGCAATGCGTGACGTCGTAGACACTCCTTATTGAGGTGCGTACCTTAAAAGATATCGTATCTTTAGGAGGAATGTAGAAGACTTTAACTATTAGGATTACATATTCATTAACGTAAATGTGCGTCTGTCTGTAAAGAGAATCAATAGGTCATTGCTTCAGAGATGCAAAAAGTCATGATAAAGCTGTTTGAGCCTTCATGGCAGTAACAAACGAATGAACATTTTTCTTTCCTGTAAGCGTACTCGTATACGGAAACGAATTCGTGTCACTAAACCAGAGCTTGGTTCGTCGTAAGAAATGAATAAGTATGTTAATAATATTCGATTGGTCTCAGTAAAACTGGAATGACTAAAGGTGGGGGAGCATTTGGCGCTTATGTAAATGAAGCAATCCTAATTGTACCCTTACCCGACCGCAACATTAATCACAATTTCAGGAAAATTCTTCCTTCTTCTGGTGGACCCCTTTTGCATTACATATGTTACGTTAGGGAAGCATACGCAAATGTATAAAGTTGTTGTGAATTGAAATTTATTACCCAAAAACATACTGAATTCCAACGTAGTTTACCCGTACCTATACCTTTACCATTTACTTTTAATGTTTCTTTTTTTGAGTCTACGAGTGTCATCATGCGTAGTAAGAAAGCAAATATTCCTGTCAAGTCCAACATTTGTGTTTATTCGTTTCAGCTTGGTACAAGAATGATCACATTAAAAACAATTTAAATACTTTCATAAGTTGTGGTGACGTGTATATAACATTAGAGGTAGCTTTGAATGGCTTCGAGCCATGTTTTATAGACATTAAATTCAAGCGTGTTGTAGGTTAAGGCTGCGGACGTTTGTGCAAGTTTCGCGAGTGTTAATATTTGGTCGAAGTTTGAAGTTAATGCTGGCGATTTTCGATTTACACTTTAACCGTTTTACCCATAAACAAAACTGTTCCTTGTGAATCGCGCAACGCGTACAGGAAGGGATGGTCTGCCGCAAATGTTATGGACATGGGTATTATCATCGAGCACGTCATTATGAGCATCGCTGTATGAATGATAAAAATAAACACGCGTGTTTTTTTTGGCTAAATTAGTTGAGTGCATTACGTTTGGAAAAATGATTTAAGTTTAACCCTTATTGTTTTATAAACTAATTTCACAAAAAAGGTGTCCTACTCTGTGCGTGTACTTGCTCGTTGCAGTTAGAACATTGCTTCTCAAAATTGATTTCCGCAGCATGTATATAAACTATTTTATAACATTTTACATGCTTTTCCAATGAAAAAGACACTCTTTTCCGGTGACATTAGCGCGTAAATAAATGGATGATCAGCCACAAATTTCACCGGTTCGGAGATGATCATACAGAAAGTCGCCATAATCATGCCTAAAAGGAAATACAAAATTTGGAAATAATGATCTCATCGTTCGGCAGAGGTGAGGATCATTTGGAAAAAAATGGCTAAAGTATACATGCACTAATGTAAAGCGAATAGTAACAAAGCAAAAACACACAGATAGACAATAGCTTCATTAAGCAGGAGTTCTTAGTGTTCTATTGCTTGTTCCCCAAAGAAAAAATCATTTATTAACTTTAGGCATCTTCATGCTCTGGAAAAGTTCATTATCTGATGTTTGAATTATTTAATTTTAGAAGACATACGCCCATATATTTCTCTTTAAGCATATCTGGGGCTTGGGTTGCATATTTGAGCTACCCATTTTTTGGAAGGCTTGGTGATATGACTTCATTCAGAGGGTCTAGAATTATTTACGTCCGCATTCCATATTTTATAGGCGACGTTTTTCTGGTTTGATCCCTATAATATCTTTTCTATAATAAGGTAAATGGCCTACTATGTCGTGCTGATTGCACTGAGAAGTTCGAGTGATCCACTCCAACAATCTTTGGAATCGATTCTGGACGAACTGCAGTTCATATATTTCAACGATTAACTCTCGTAAACTACGACTTATGGGGATTTGATTTTGTGAAAAGAGGACAGTTCTTGCTTACAGCAAATCGACAGATACATTCGAGCATTTCCTAGACGTTAAGAACAATTTGTAATCGGTGAAGCACAGAGGTCGATTCCCGAAATACCTTAAAATAGAAGTGGCATATCTTGAAGGTCTTTCATCTCCGATCGATACCCAAAGAAGCATTGATTGCTTCTATCTGGGTTCTTTTGCAAAAGAAAAGCAGGTCCTACACAACAAGAATAGGTATAGGCACACGCTTAAGCAAGAGGACTGTGAATATCCTGCTGTGGGTAAATATCATCAAAGAAAGCTAGAAATGGCATGCCACAAGACCTCTCTTCAGGTTACGTTAGAGTTCGACAAAAAACGAAGAAATAGGTTGTTATTATTTCGCCACAAACGAATACTATCGAAATTCCGTCAGCAAATTAATGAACTGTCGGCTGATAAAACATCGCTTATCTCAGTATTTGATTCATACATTATAATTACGTGTGACGCATTTGGAATGTGTATGTGAAGCATCGACGATAATAAATGTGTCACAACGCTGATAAAACTGAAACCATCTGTTTTGCCAGACAGACAATGATTTGTGTTGAAATCGAATCACCGTGTGAGTGTAAAACAGGCGATCTACCTCAGAACTGAATATTGGTTGCATACAAAGAAGCAAATCAGCTAAAAATAAAATGCTCGATCAGGTTTGGGATGGTACCTAGAGGGGTAAAATGGTCTGAGAAACCATTAAACAAAAACCAGCACAACAGTGCGAGAGTTATTTGTTTACTCAAACGCCAATTAAGCTGTAAGTGATGTGTTGCATCGCTCTCCGAAACTCGTTATGGGTTTTTTTTCGTTTTCCATTAAGGTGAATGAGATCATTCTGTGTGATTTTAATATCAAAAGTGTTTGCGTACCTTAGTTCCATATTTAGGTTAACCAGATTCAAAAAGGTGATGTTCTCCATCTTCTGTCGTGTTAATTTTCCCGAACTTGGTAGACAATAAATGGATCGATCATTAACTTTGCACACGGCAAAGTTAGTATCATCAGCAAACAAACGACTTATCGAAGCCCGAAGCATTAGTCAACTGAGATTAAGCGTTTGTGTGTGGATTAAAGAAAAAGCATCCGCAACCCCGTCCAGGTTGCATTGTTGTGCAATGTGTTCGTCACCAATTGTGGCAGTGTGCGACCATCACTCACATGTAAACTGGGTTTATAGGAAATCCACCGAATCAGGGCCGTAAAAAAATCAGATCGATAAGTACCAGGCGCTTAACAACGCTTCCGTTTCTGGGAGGGAAAGGATTATATATTTATGAGCCAGGCAACACATAACGTCTACAAAGTCACCCGTCGGAATGACGGGTACATAACAACAAAGTGAACCCCCAACCCCAATTTGCAATACACGAGAAGCTCCAGATTTAAAAGGGGTTTACACACTTGTATGTTTCATTTATTTGAGATAAAATTTCGATTAATACTAACTGTGTGTATCACGTGTGCTGTGCAGTCGTACAGTCTATCGAAACAAAAGAAGCGTACAATCGCTAACCGTCTCTAGGCATCAACCTTCGCGACGCGTCCCACAAAGTAGATCATCTGCTGATGTCTCAAGAAGTAAACGAACGGATGATCAACCGTGAAGTAAGGATGCATCGGCATGCAGCGCATCATCATGATCATACCTATGTCCGGCGATGTGTGAGAGAGATGAAAAAAAAAACGGAAAACGATCAGAAAGACGAACTTTTGTAGTTGGATTGGGAATCGAATTCCACAACGGATTAGTACGGGACGGAAAGGCGGAAAATACGAAAGTGTTATTTCAGTAACGAACAAGCAACTGGTTGTAAATTAGCCATTACATTACTGTGCAGAAATGCATTCGACAAGGGGTGCAGATAAAACAGTCAACCCAATATAACAAATGGCTCATATAGTGCTTTCGCTTACAAAAAAAGAATCGAGCCCTTGTTGCAGCTGGTTGTAGATAACGAATGGACGCGGTGACACGATTTACAATTCATCGTGGCGATCGACTCGCGTGACGTGGTCAGATGGATCGGGTTTCATAAAACGGCCGATAAAAGCTGCCTGGCGTGGACTGCCCATCAGCAGCACGTACAAGTACGGATGGTCTAGGCGTACTTTGAGCCGATTTATGAGGGCTCGCTTGACGCGTACTACGGCCACTACAAAAAGAAAGTAACACCGAAAGAATGATAGAGGAGCGAGATGACTGGATGACGCATGCAATGGGTGTAACAACCATACGGGGGGTTTTAAGTGACAAAGATAAAGCGAAATGCTTACCTGTGGCTGCAGCCGCTTCCGTGCCTTCCTCGTTTACCTCGATGAACGCTTTGTGGACGACTTTGGACACTTTGAGCGGTTCGTTCTGTTCCAACAAGTCGGGAAATTCGGCCGAATCAGTAAACATCCTGCCCATACCGAGCTGTAATATACGAAAAAGGAATAGAAATCATGTAAAAAAATGGTTTTTGATGCCTTTTCAATAACTTTTCTCACTTACCGCCTTTAGATCTTCGTTTAGATCGCGTGAAAATTCAATCTTAAATTTGGGCAGAAAAACTTCCACTTCCTGCTTGTGCATTTGGGTGGTCAGTTCGGCCAGATTAAGGGTGGGCAGCTTTTCTTCCAGCGCTGCCAGCCCCATACGTTCGTTCGGCAGCAGTATCAGCATGGTCATGTCACTGCCACCGTACGTTAGTTCCATCGCGGAAAAGCCATGCTGTTCGAAGTTGTTGTATGCGAAATGTTTCTTAATGTTCATCATCGGTACGTTGCGCGACTCTTTATCGTTCAACCAAAACGGCAACGGACGCGTCAGGCTCGGATCGAACTGGTACGTCCACGTTCCCTTGAAATGTACCGCATTGACCAGCACCATCCGTGACAGCTCGTCCAATGCATCCGGCGAAATGAGATCCTTTATCTTGTTGTTCGTTTTGCCCTCCACCCAGCCGTTTATCTTTTTGGCGGCAGCTGCACTCTCCGCAAAGTTGACCGGCTCCGCCTCCGACTGGAAGCTGTCCGTGGCGATTGCATTGAACGTGCTCTTGACGGCATAGTTTTGCATCACGTAAATTTTGTTCGCCACATTCACCGTACTGTCGGTAGCGAGCCGTGCCAGCAGGCGGCGATAATTGTCGGCCACTGTTTGCTTTTCCTTCGGCGTGCCGAACTCCAGCACGGAGTACATCTCTTCCTCGGTAAGGCCCGAAGCGCCCATCGCGGCAAGTGAAAGGCACGCACTGATCGAGAACGGTGAAATGACCACATTTTCGCCTGCATTTTGTGCACTTATTTTCTGTAAAACAGCAACCAAAAAATTCCTTCACACACTGCACCAAAACGTTTGGAAGCACTGGTCCACACGAAACTGAATGTGACTCACCTGGTACAGCTTGGTGGCAAAGCTGTTCGACTGTCCGACAAACTGCGCATCGAGATTGTTGCTATCGGCCATCGTGTGTAACAATTGGTTGGTTTCTTNCGTTTGAAAAAACTGGTCCACACGAAACTGAATGTGACTCACCTGGTACAGCTTGGTGGCAAAGCTGTTCGACTGTCCGACAAACTGCGCATCGAGATTGTTGCTATCGGCCATCGTGTGTAACAATTGGTTGTTTTCTTCCGGTTGATTAGTGAACTGTGCTTGAATCGATTGCGTACTGGCTAGCAAAAGTAGTAACAACACTGTCCGGGCTGGGAGTGGCGATCTAAATCGTCGTGAACCGTACACTGCGAGCGGGTTGAAGGTTATTTTGGGACTGGAATTGAATGCTGCTCAACATACGCGCTATATACTATGGTGGGAGTTGGCGTGTGCATACAGATGCACGCTCACTTACTTGCGTACGATGACTCATCGGTCCGATGGTTGAGTTGGTGATATCGAATTTTGGTATGCCGGTGGTTTTGTGATTGGCCCGGCAAATTTGGCTGCTTTTTTTTGGGGATGCGTATACGAATGACACCAATACTGCTACACAGGAGTTATGCTTATGTAGAATATGTTGAAAACGAAAAGAAGAACGGATGATGTTAAAAGCAAACGCACACCAAAAGCTGTGTAAAGCCGTATGGCGCGATAAGCAGCACCGCATATGAACGGCCGCTGTGTTCGTTTGTTTGTTGTTGTTTATGCTGCGATGTGACGTTTTATTTTGTACCGTGGGGTCTTTCGTTTATACCGCTGGTTTCAAAATTGTACAATTTTGCACAATGGTCGTTGACCAAGCAGTTTTTAAAAATTCACAATTAGTAGAAATGAGTAAGTAATAAGTATATTTTAGAAGTTAATATATTTAAAACCAGTCAAAATTTCACTCGCGTGATGCACAATGTCGAAATGTAAATAGTTCTTTATGGCAAACGGGAAAGATACAAAAAGATCATGATCTTGTGACAACAAAATAGAACATAGCAGTTAATCTGCTAAGATTGCATCCATCTTATTGAAAGAATTTATTTAGAGATGTTTACAGACATCGCAAGTTGCCATGTGCAAAGTTGATAGTTTCCTTCGGTGATCTACAATTCTACCAAATCATTCCGAATGTTGAAGGAACAATTGATGCAACTGAGACGACATATAAGTAAATCCTCAATTATGAATTTAAGAAAATAGGATTTTTTTTTATTCATAAAGAACGGCCTGGCCGTATTGCTAAGAAAATAGGATTGATATTCAAAGATTAACATGGATTTTCACACATTCTCAATGGATTTCTTCAAGTCATTTCCACACTTAGAAAGTACCTTTGATGGAAGGTAACTTCACGCCTGTTAAAGTTTATTTACTCAATAGCTCGAATCTAAGTTGGATGCTTTCCGCAATCTTCGCTTATGTTGGCCTCTTCCTTTGGGAGAAATTTAGGATGCGGCTCGTCCAAGAAATTCTATTGAAAACGTCCTGCTAACAGTGTGATTGATATTTCAGTTAAAGCTCCTCGAAAATAATGCTAAGGCTCACACATTGAGTCCTTTTCATCCATCTCCTTGGGTCTGGCCTTAAAGTATCTCGATATTACGTATTTGGTATCATCTAGTACAATGTTAGCTTTCAAGCCTGCGTCTTAAAACGATATTATTAGTTATGGCGAGGCTTTTTCTAATCGGCCGGCGTTTTTGACCTGCTTTTTTCATGACAACAATTATAACTTTTTTTTTACAAAAAAGTGAACTTATTAACACCTGCAAACCACCTGTAAACCTATTACACATTCGAAAATTAAGTTTTTTTTTAATATAAAA
Organism: Anopheles longipalpis; assembly: GCA_016170015.1. NCBI lineage: Eukaryota > Metazoa > Arthropoda > Insecta > Diptera > Culicidae > Anopheles > Anopheles longipalpis. Next base: position 24,391,278 of record CM028106.1, read on the forward strand.
TTTAACAACAATTTTGCAAATAAAAATCGACACGAATTTGATGGCTTGGTTATGTCTCAAGAAAGCTAAAGGACGATTAAATCCTTTTTTTATATGTATAATGTTTTTGAAGTTTATTTGAATCTGTGCACTTTAATCATGTACAAATATATATATATTTTCCACATACTTTTCACCCGAGTGATGGAAGTACATATACACAGCCGTATGTGAGAAAAATAAATGAAAACGAGCGAAAAGAAAAGTTGTTGGGAAAAGTTTTAATTTACGTTACAGGAAATATAGGCAAGGGCCAGAATAGAGTCGCCGCTATCAAAACAAGCGCAGTTTTTGCAGTTTCTTAACGAGACCGTACCTTTTCTTGTCTGCTCCACTTATCACAAGGAAGTAGCGATGAATCGTTCGGTTTCGCTCTGTATATCGCTTATAACAATGTACGTACGTACGAAAGAATGTTGTAAATTTAGCAAAGCGAACTTTTGCAGCCTAATTGCCAGCAATTGATGTACCTACACTGCTTTGCGTTTGTGTCTCATAGCCAGCAGCATCAATAGACGTTACTTTTCTGTTGCTGTTGGTGGAATCAGTTAGAGCGCATGGTCTGGTGCGGTTGTCACGGTAACGTGGCGATTTTACAGCGTATCTCCCGGTGGAAGAATAACGAGGAAAAACAATACCGCCGAATGTTAAACCGGTCGGGGCACCAGAGGGGGAAGAGGGGCCGGGTTCACATTCAAAGGATGTTTGCAAAAGATCTTTCCGATTCGCGCATAAAACAGAGACGAACCACGGGTCTGGATTGTTTAGATCATCTGGTAAGAAGTGAGATAAAATTAAATGTTACCCATGGAGTGTAGAAAGCGAAGACATCAGCCAAGGGAACGAGCGTGCCGCGAGGGCGGCTTGAAGCGATTTTCTGTCAAAATTTTGTTTGTATCTTCGTTCGCGTACGTCCGGGGTTTGGTTTGTTAAAACCAAACAAAAGGAGTTGGGAATTGGCTTCCCGTTTTGCGCGTGTGGACCAAGATTTTTGGCTATTCCATCCCCATCTACACGCACGCTTATATGTACGTGTGTATCGTTAGCGTTGATGTGATGGAAATGAAACTCAACCAAAGGGAAACGGTGTGCGAACGAGCTCACACGATGATTGCGATAATTTGGCAAATAATTGTAAGCCGAGTACGAGTGAAAGCTGTAAATGTGTTTATGCTGAATCGTGGGGAAACCTTTAAAATACAAACAATAAGGATAGCGAGGTGATTGAGGAGTAAAACGAAAAAAGGGACATAAAAATCATTTTACATATTATGGCATCGTGATTTAAGTTCATTGTTAAGAATAAGCACATGTATCGGCACATTCGATGATTGCATTACGTTTGCCTTTTTATTTCCGATTCTTATTGTTTCGTGTAAAACGCTTTAGTGCACATTCCATGCGCGTTTGAGTGTTTTGTAAGTGTTCTCATTCTTTTCTCATTCGACAAGCTGTTTTCAATCGGTTTTAGTAATAAACATGAAATCGTACAAGGATGTTCGATGAGCTTCAAAAGCAATATGGCTAAGTTTAAGGAAACATTCATCATTATTTTATTTTACAAGCTTTTGTCTTACATCCTTCTAGAATGCTCGCGTAAAAAAGATCATTTTTATTTCTTTTTTTACTCTGCTCTTTTGAACGAATATAGGTAGTTAAATAGTAGATTCTAAATGTGGATAAGAACTAGGCATAAACTAGTATCCTTCCACTACATAATATACTCTTGAAGAGGCTTGAAAGGCTTGCACTTCCAAACAGAAGAACATCCTGGCTGAGGCTTCAATCATAACTTATTGATCGGATGTTCCGAGTAAAGTATGGATAATGTTTACCTACCACAGTTCTCTAGCAGCTTGGAAGCCCCACATGAAAGTAAACTTAGGACTATTGCTGTTCCTGACAAGCATTAGGTTGGAGAAAAAGAAATCCATTTTTTCGTCAAAAATGTCGAATAAAGTTACAGAAATAATCGAAATTGAATGACACGATCGGCAATAAAATAATTTTTAAACCATTTGCCTTAAGCTGCATTCAAAGAATAGTTCAATGCTTTGGTTGCCACATTAATTCACATCAATATAAAAACTTGATGACCCCATTGATTAAATGTATGGTGATTGATACAGAGATATCAAATACCGCAATGATCGTGATCAGAAGCTAAGTGAAGTAGCTCAAACGGTGGGCAAGCCAGGACGAACTACTTGGAAGGTTCTACTGTGTTTTCGGTTTTAGTGGAGAGGGAATCATTTATTTAGAGTTTGCTGTCTAAAAGTGTTAATAACGTAATAATTGGGGCCACCCTTTATTAATTACATAATAATTTGGACAACACCCCCCGTCTTTAAACAATTTTTTAATTAGCTTTACACTTATTAGAATCCCGTAAATTACAAGACACTATAGCCTCCTGATCTTTGATCGTTCTTCGATCTTCGATCTTCGAATTTTCTTCATATAATTTTTCGCTGGTCTGAGCCTTAATGCCAATTCTCAAAATAACGAAATAACTCGTTCTTACGTACCTCCACATACTAGTGATGCGAATTTGAAGGTGGATCAGTTGATCTGATCTGATCAATGGCTAAAACATCTCATCCGATTCAATAAAAAGGGATCAAATGATGCGGGATCACTTTTGTATGGCGATGTGATCCATAAATCTCAGTGGCTCCCAGTAAAGGGCGCTATAAACGATTTATTTAAATTAACAAATTGTAACGCTGGCAGTAACCCCCAAACTCTGTCAATATTATGCAAGAAATGAAAATTTGATAAGAACAAAATCTGTAAACAATAATGCAAACAGAAAGAATCAATAAAAATCTTCATAATATTTGATAAAGAAATATTATTGTAATTAAGCTAGGTGATTAAGCCGTAGTAATGAATTATAAATAAATAAATAAATTAATTAACATTAAAGTATTATTCATAATACGATTTGTTTACGATTTCACAATCTGCATGGATTTGTTTTGAGCAGAAAAATGTGGAAAAAAATGATTTTGATTTTGAAAAAAATGACCTGAAAGAAATAAAAAAAATCACTACTGGAGTATACTCAACTACAAAAAAAAAACATACTACTCGATCAATTTCTAAAAAGAAACTAGAAAATACTTTATGGCACACATATCTACTATTACACGCGTGTAAAAAAATGTACATTCTCTAGTACGTACTTGTACTCCGTACCATTGTTACTTTTTTCATATTAATTGTTTGTTGTTCAGTTGCATGTAGACGCACATGTTCACATGTTTTTTTTTGTGTAGTGCAATTTTCATTACACAGACTGCAGAACGATAAAACGAAAATCGAACTGCCCAAAACAAGGCAACAAAAGAAATTGGTGTGCTTTTTTGATGTGTTGATTTTGATCGGTTTTATGAGTGAAAATGTTGTCGAAAAATTCTCGCCCGGTTGCATTTTTATTGCATTAGAATCGTTTTTATTCGAGCTTGTGCACCCGAAACCAAATCTTCGGGATTAGATCCATTGTACAGGCGTCCCCCGAGTTACGACTGTATTTGGGACCGAAAAAAGAGCCCGAAGTAAGGCGTAAGTCGAAATCGTCGTAAGTCGAGAATACAACGCTTATAACCATTCGTAGAGAGTTAAAAGCTTTATTTAAATATTTTAGAGGAAAAAATAATCTAGAAATCATTTTGAATAGTATATTAATTGATCTTTTCAGTATTTCCTTAAAATATTTATCGAAAATGTATAAGTTTATTCCAACAATTTAATTTTTATATTCAGTGGAGACCATGGTATTTTAACGGTTGCCGGTGAAAATAAAAAAAACTGACAATTTAAGCAAAATAACAACTGTCAACTGTCAAGATTTAAAATCGTCGTATCTGCGAATCGTCGTATCTCGAGGGGGTCGTAACTCGGGGGACGCCTGTATTACGATTTTTATTTTATTTTTCGAATTTATGGCACAGTTTTTATTTATTTAGAAGATAGTAGAAAATAGAAGCTTCAGCTTATTGAGTGGTTGAAATTTTATTTTTGGTAATAATATATTATTATTTTATATTTTATCCTTTCTTAAAATTTCCTTTCTTCTGTTCTAACATATCGTAAATATTATTCCATCGTTAACAGCAAACCGTAACGCATTAAAAATGTAACGCTTAGCTAAATAAAGTCCCTTCTACCGTGCAGTGGTTGTCAGTGTGACAAATTGCACTAGCCTTTAGCATATCCTGCCAGCCCTGCACTGCAGAGTAGTAGCCAATAGGTTACATAACGTCGGTACGCAACCGACCGATAAGAAGGGGACGCAACGTCCCAGAAAGGGACTATGTTTCAATATTTTGCGTTAGGCTGAAACCATGCCTAGATGCGAAGATAAAACCGATGTTAATGATATTCTTTTATGTTTATGAAATATGGGTGCACGTGTATGTGTGTGTGTGTTACGTTATCGATGTCGGTAGTGTGCATGGCCAGTCGGTCCCGTGCTGTCGTACGGCATACGTTCCATCTGGCAGAGAGCAAGAGTCGTTTACGTCCAATGCATAAAGTGCAGCAATAAAGCAATGCACCTTTTAGCGCCGGATCGACCCAATTCCGATACCTTCTTACAAACGGCTGAGCGGCTGAGCTGATCAGTAATTGAGTTTGGCATGGCAATTGATACCCTGGAAAAAGGGGCTGATATCGTATTACCGTATATGTTTGGTTAGGTGAAAGTGAATCTTAACGTTACTGGCAGTAATTCCGAACTGTGCGAGTATCATGTTAAGTTATTTAGTTACTTAGGTGAAAAGGAAAATATTAAGTTTTTGTAAAACTTTTTATCGTTTACCAATTTTATAGTTCGTTGAAATTTGAATAGGCCGTTTTTATTTTATTGTAAAATTTGTATGGCATTATGCATAAGTTAACATCAAGTGTAATATTAGTATACGGTACACTAGCTGTCCGTAGTGATTAGAGTACAAGTTTTCAATTACACTGTGTAAACAACACACACACACGCGTTACACCATCGAAGGTAAATAACTGCTCGTTACACCTTTCGAAGTCCAGTGCCAATATTGATGATTATGGCTAACATGAGCATCATCTTCCCTTTGCTTGTTGCTAAATCTGTTCAGAAATCGAACAACCATTCAAAGGAGTCCCTTCGCCAAGCAGCACAAACGTTTTACAAACCTTTGACTGCATGTGGTGCCGGGTGAAAACGGGTGAATCGGGTGGTTCGATTCGATGATTGGTCAAAATTGGCAAAACTGTAACTTGCATACACTGCTGCACAGGACACCGAAGATGGAATCGTTCGGTACGTACCGTTTGCAAAGCGAGCGGCAAACGATGAAACTTTATGCAGCCGGAAGTCGCCGTAGTCGTTAGTGCAATGGAATGGATTAATAATTTTCCATATAAACACAAGTATGTTGTCGTAAAATCGGGTCGTTGCATTCCATCCACCACGAATAGGGCATGAAAAATCGTTTGATGACTGCTGCTCGTGACAAAGGTATTGATATGAAAACGAGCTTTGTATCGAAATGTAGTCACAAGTGGTGAATGAATTGAAAGGGGGGGGGGATAAAACGACACCGATGCAACAAAAAAGTCTTACCCTCCCGGTGCAACTGGTGCTTTGTTGCATCCGGCGACTTGTATTCGGGAACGGTGCTATATCAAGAAGAAACATAACACAGGTATCGGTGCTATAATAAGCATTTAGAAAAGCGTAACAAGGTTCACCCAACCGAAAGCAGATCATATAAAGATAGCGAGTGCTTTGTGTAGTGTCATTCTATATCATTGGGTTGGATTGATTTCTCGTATCGTAAAAAATAAGCACTTTTTTGTAACATTGTATCAACATTCCTTCCAGTGCAGCAACGAGTATTTGTATATCTTACGAAGTTTGTTCATCAGGAACAGGATTGTAATTTCCTATTACTGATCATTTCCGTTGCGTGTATTTGATATCAAAGAGCTTATGAATTTAGTGCATTTTTTAATAGATAAAACATTCGCATCTGTTAGGAAAGCTTTTTTTTAAATATGGAATTTATTTATTAAAAATATGAAATATATTAAATAAAATATAAATATATGAAAATTATTATGGAAAAATATTAAATAAATATAAATATATGAAAATTAATAGATATAAAAGCATTAACTTTTGAAAATTTCTTATTCATATTTTAATTTCTTTCTGATTAATATTACAATTACTTTGATAAAGAAATAAAATTAATAAATAATCAGAAACGAGTAATAAAACAACCAACATATTAAAGGAAAAAAAAACTGAAGCGAAAACAAAAAAAAATTGAAAATGAATCGTAACTTTAATGAAGAATACAATGAGCATGCTGTAAATATAAAAAAGTAAAGAAATAAACAAAATATGATACGCAATACATATGAAATGAATAGGTATAAAAAGCAAATTAACGCTGTGACTTTGAAAATGGTGATTTGGACAAATTAAATCAAATCAATTCTCGTCACATTATAAAATATTTCATTTTTTTGTTTCGTTAGCTTTTTCTACGCAATTTAAAGTTGAATTCATCAGTTTTTTGTTGTAAAACAATGATTGCTCCTTGTAATTTCGTATGATCATATTCTACTCCAAGAAGGGTTCTCAAATGGATCTAGAAAGTCCACACAATATTGTATTAGAGTCAGATCTGCGAGGATGAAGGATAAGAAAGTCCTTTTCAGGTCGATTCCAGTTCGAGAACAGGGCGATATTTTGCCGCCAAGACTATTAGCTGCTCAACGGCAATGAATGTATTGGCTGCGTACTTGTAGGTTGCATCCGTAAAAAAGTAAAGGAGAAATAAATTACTTAAGCTACAGATATGAAGACTCCTTTTTTGTTTCATAGTAACATAGAGAAACTTCGTTATCAGATCATTTAGTAAAAATACTAGCCATGTAAATATACTAGCAGCATAAGTTCCATTTCTTCCCTTAAAGTAAAGAACGCGATCTCTTGGTCGTAGAGACTTGAGTGGAAAGACTGACATGATGGCATGAACATTTGTACGAGATTATATTGTTTTATAGTTTAAATGTAGGACTATCTGGGATACAGTTGCAGCCAATGAACGCAGCCTCTTCAAGAAGGTGTCCTTTTTTGGATTGATAAGTCTTGATTGGCTTAGGTGACGATTCGGCTGCGTTCCTCCCAACAGATTGCGAACTCAATTGATCGGCAATCAAGCAAGGCGACGGTGTACTATTTACTCATATGTAAATATTTGATTTTTTTAATAAAAAAAATGGTTTCTATTCTTGATTCTCTCTCTCTTCTTGGCTTTCAACGACCTTACAGGTCACGCCGGCCATTTCTGGCTTACTAGACTTATTTTTACCACGTAGCCGGATAGTCAGTCCTTGCTACGGGGGGACGGTCCGGATGGGATTTGAACCCGGTCC